>JAECWN010000450.1:0-1200000 GCA_018150725.1 Drosophila quadrilineata
AATATAATATATAATACCATATATATAATACGATATATAATATATATAATATAATATATATAATAATATATAATATAATATAATATAATATAATGCCAATATATAATATGATATAATATAATATAATATAATATATAATATAATATAATATAATATATAATATATATATAATATAATATATAATATAATATAATATAATATAATGCAATATATAATATAATATAATATAATACCAATATATAATATAATATATAATATAATATATAATACCAATATAATATAATATATAATATAATATAATATAATATAATATAATACAATAATATAATACCAATAATATATATAATATAATATAACAATATAATACCAATATAATATAATATAATACGCATATAATATATAATATAATATAATATAATATAATATCTATATATATATATATAATACCATATAATATAATACTATATATAATATAATATATAATATAATATAATATAATATAATACCAATATAATATAATATATAATATAATATAATACCAATATACAATATAATATATAATATAATATAATATAATATATAATATAATATATAATATAATATAATATATATATAATATAATATAATATATAATATAATATATAATACCAATATATAATATAATATAATACAATATATAATGAATATATAATATAATATAATATAATATATAATATAATATAATATCAATATAATATATAATATAATATAATACCAATATATAATACCAATATAATAATATAATATATAATATAATATATAATATCAATATAATACAATATATAATATAATATATAATATAATATATAATATAATATATAATATAATATATAATATAATATAATATAATATATAACCAATATAATATAATATATAATATAATATATATATATATAATATAATATAATATAATATATAATATAATATATAATATATAATACCAATATATAATATATATAATATAATATAATACCAATATAATATAATATATAATATAATATCAATATAATATAATACAATATATAATATAATATAATATAATATAATATAATATAATATAATATAATATAATATAATATATATATAATATAATATAATATAATATAATATACAATATAATATAATATATATATAATAATATATAATATAATATAATATAATATATAATATAATATAATACCAATATATAATATAATATAATATAATATATAATATAATATAATATAATATATAATATAATATATAATATAATATATAATATAATATATAATATAATATATAATATAATATAATATAATATAATATATAATATAATATAATATAATATATAAATATAATATAATAATATAATATTATAATACAATATATAATATAATATATATATATATAATATAATATAATATAATATATATAATATATAATATAATATAATATAATATATAATATAATATATAATATAATATATAATATAATATATATAATAATATAATATAATATAATATATATATAATATAATATATAATATAATATATAATATAATATAATACCAATAATATATAATACCAATATAATATAATATATAATATAATATATAATATAATATAATATAATATATAATATAATATATAATATTATAATATGATATATAATATGATATAATATAATATAATATAATATAACAATATAATATAATATATAATATAATATAATATATAATATAATATAATATAATATATAATATAATATAATACTAATATAATATAATATATAATATATATATAATATAATATAACAATATAATATAAATATATAATATAATATATAATATAATATACATAATATAATATATGATATAATATACGATATAATATATAATATAATATATAATGCAATATAATAATATAATATAATATAATATGATATATGATATGATATAATATGATATATGAAATATAATATGATATGATATATAATATGATATATAATATGATATATAATATAATATAATATATGATATAATAATATAATATAATATAAATATGATACCAATATATAATATAATATAATATAATATAATATAATATAATACAATATATAATACCAATATAATATGATATATGATATGATATATGATATGATATATGATATAATACTAATATAATATAATATGATATATATATATATGATATAATATATGATATGATATATAATATAATATAATATATAATATGATATAATATAATATATGATATATACAATATGATATATGATATGATATATGATATCAATATGATAATATAATATGATATAATATGATATATGATATGATATATGATATGAAATATGATATATTATAATATGATATATGATATGATATATGATATGATATATGATATGATATATGATATGATATATAATATGATATATGATACCAATATAATATGATATATAATATGATATATGATATGATATATGATATGATATAGATATAATATAGATATAATATATGATATAATATAATATATAATATGATATATGATATGATATATGATATAATATATGATATCATATATAATATGATATATGATATGATATATGATATGATATATGATATGATATATGATATGATATATGATATGATATATATATATATATAATATAATACAATATAATATATGATATGATATATGATATGATATATAATATGATATATGATATGATATATGATATGATATATGATATGATATATGATATGATATAAGATATGATATATGATATGATATATGATATGATATATGATATATGATATATATATGATATATAATGATATGATATATGATATGATATATGATATGATATATGATATGATATATATGATATATGATATGATATATGATATGATATATGATATGATATATGATATGATATATGATATGATATATGATATGATATATGATATGATATATGATATGATATATGATATGATATATGATATGATATATGATATGATATATGATATGATATATTATATGATATATGATATGATATATGATATGATATATGATATGATATATGATATGATATATGATATGATATATGATATGATATATGATATGATATATGATATGATATATGATATGATATATGATATGATATATGATTTGATATATGATATGAAATATGATATGAAATATGATATGATATATGATATGATATATGATATGATATATGATATGATATATGATATGATATATGATATGATATATGATATGATATATGATATGATATATGATATGATATATGATATGATATATGATATGATATATGATATGATATATGATATGATATATGATATATGATATGATATATGATATGAGAATATGATATGATATATGATATGCTCTAAATATGCATGATCTAAATATGTGACCTTAGGAAACATGTTAAATAAGATAAGAAGCATATACTGTCAATAGCCAAGTCAAGTACTTGTACCCTCGACTCACATAAATTATGTAAGGCCTAAGCCACTTGAGTTGACAAAGGGTACTATTTACGACCGCTGGTACCAACGCAAAGATCAATAAAAACATGTACGATTGACATAGGGTTCATGGGTCTCGTCGACCTAGTCCCAAAATAATGTTATGTGACACTGCAGAGGGCCTATCAGTATATAAGATAATATTATATAAATATTGTATGTGAGAAAATATAAGTCCGAGGATCACATTATATATGCCTACTAGCCTATATACTAGTTCTAAGCACATAATTTGTACATAGCAATAAGTACCAGAAAATGAAATAAAAGAAGAGCCGATCCTGACTCGGCAGTCAGTTCAGTTCAATACAACAACTCGACTCATCAGTTTCTTTATTTCGAGACTCTGATTAACATTTGGTCCTTCGAGACAATCTGTTGTTATCCCCCACCAGTGGTAAGAAACACAGATTATAAACCAGCGCCTGCATTACAAACAGGCTGCTAAAAATAAAATAAGTCCTTATTGTTTCCCCACCAGAGGTAAGAAGCAAAGGACAATTATAACAAATTTCTTGCGCTCAATGTTAAAGAGGCAAGTAAATATATAATCAATAAAAAGCACCTAATAGTTTAATTAAACTAAAGGTTGCCGATTAAATATATTTTGTGCAGTGAAAAAAAAAAAAATCACTCACGGAAAGTGGAAACCAGTGTCTGTCCTACAAACAGGCTGGTATAAATAGATAAAAAAAAAAAATTCACATTGTGTAGCGTGTCCGAGGCTTACATCGGATTTTTAAAAAAAAAAGGAAGAGCGTGTACGAGGACGAAGTGGGACACATCCAAAACGGACAAATAATATTGCCGGCGAAGGATATCCACAGGAGGTGCCTACACGGACTGCAACGGAGAGGACGACTACAGAGAGACCCAGGTACTTCGAGGGATCACGTGCGACAACGGTCAACCCAGACGAAGAGGCATTGACACCGTGAAAGTAAGAAGGGAGCTCGCAGCTGTATTCATTATTTTTTTTTTCATTAACTTAAGAAATAAAAAAAATTGTAAAATGTTGTCGGAAGTGACAATTCAACTGCTAAAGAAGCAGAGCGAGTTGGTAGGAGAAGTAGATCAAATTAGGTCCAGTATAGTAACCAATAGTTCTATCAAAAAACTTGAGGATATTAAGTCTCGATTCATGGCAAACCATGAAAATTTGTTAAAAATAGGAGCAGTGCAACATCAATATTTCACTGAGAAATATTATGATGGCACTCTTCTTAAAATTAAACAAATATTAGAGAAATATGCATGCTCAGAAGTGAAGATAGACCCTGGAACTATGGCGATAGTTCAAGAAAAGAGTCCAATAATCATTGCAGAACTAGATAAATTAGAGGACAAATTTCGAGAATATATTCTAGATACTCAGAAAAATTGCGAGCTAGAAGGGTCGATGATGCGCCAAGTACGCAAAAATAAAATCAATTTCTTATGGGAAAAAATTAATAATCTATTTAAACAAATAAAGTCAAATGACTCAAATTTCGATAGGGATTTGAGTGAGTTAGAGTTTGACAGAGATAATTGGATAGCAGCGTTAGAAATAGAGAGTCCAATTAAAACGGTAGTGTCGAAGGAAAGATCGGAGGATCTGCCGTCACTACCAAAATTGAAGATCCCGGAATTTTCCGGTTCAGCTAAGGAATGGGATCAGTATGTAGAATTATTCACAGAAATAGTTCACAATAGGGAGGACCTCAGCTTAGCCTATAAATTTCATTACCTTAAAATGTCATTAAAAGGTGAAGCTAAAGAGATGGTCTCTCATTTATTGAAAGGATCTCTAGAGAACTACAGTACCGTTTGGGAGTTGCTAACCAAACGGTATGACAATATTAGGAAGGTTTTCTCAGATCAACTAAATAGATTGATCGAGTTACCGAGCCTCGATAACAATTCAATGAAACACGTAAAAAGTTTCATTGATACAGTAAACGAGGCAACATATATAATAAAGTCAAAAGGTAATCTATCCGATGAAACGGATATAATTTTCGCACAGCTGATATTACGCAAATTTAATCCTGAGGCGTTACAGCTGTATGAAAATCATGTAAAAAAACGAATAATATCCAGCAGTTGTCCGATGTATTAAATTATTTAGAACAAAGACTTAGTTCATTAAGTTCCATTGGCTTCGAAAAGATAAAGAATTTTAAGATTCCTGCTATTGAAACAGAAAGTTGTCCGCTTTGCAGAATACCTGGGCACCCGATAATTTATTGCTATAAATTTAGGGCAATGACTCCAGAAGAGCGATATGATAGCTCTCGGGCTCTTGGGTTATGCTTCAAATGCTTGAAAAATAGCAAGGATGCTCTTGTGAACAACAATGTTCACTCTGCCATAAAGGCCATAATACGATGCTGCATCGCCCTAACATACAAGGAGAAGTAGTAAATACGTGTGTGGTCAAAAGCGAAACTTTATTAGCAACTGCTCTAATTAAAGTTAAAGCAAGTACTGGACAGTACGAAACATTAAAAGCATTGATTGACACTGGGTCACAATGTACGATGATTTCGGAAGAAGCTGCTCAGATACTCAAACTATCGAAAACCAAGTCTAAGAGAAAAATAACTGGTGTATCGATCAAAAACGGTTGTACATCAAAATATAAGGTTGGGCTAAATATAAAAATTGAGGGCTATTCTAAAAGCCATTAAAAAATGAGGCAATTGTTCTGCCTAAATTGATAAAAACACCGGACATTAAGTCTGATAATATAGACATGTCAAAATGGCAGAATTACAAATTAGCTGATCCGAGATTCAATGAACCTAGTAGAATAGACGTAATTCTAGGTGCAGACGTTTATGCTCGTATAATGAAAGGCGGGATTCGAAAAATTGACGGATTACTCGGACAGAATACTGAGTTCGGGTGGGTAATATCGGGTCGTATAAGACCAAAGGATTATCAAAATAAAGTCAAATTGGTAAGCACGATTACACTTAAAAGAAAAAAATCCGATGCAGAATCCAAAGTACCACAAAACCACCTTGAACTATCGCCTGAAAACCACTCAATTGATAATATTTTGACAAGTAAAAATTAAAAAAAAAAAAAAATTGAAGGAATCTAGATTTAATTCAAAAGATCCTGAGTTTCATCATCTTTCTGGGCATGCATCTGTAACTCGAACACAAATTGTATTGCTCATGCTAATAATATTGTATACAATAAGAAAATGTAATGTTCAAAGAGCCTTAGTCTTTCCCGGAACTTAATATATATATATATATATATTATTATAAAAAAAGAATTATACAGTTCACCAAGTAAAAAATTAATATACAACTTAGAAAAAAACATGTTAAATACAGTCCACTAAAAGAAGGAAATACATTTATAAAAAAGAGATACAATTAATAAGAAATTGCTTGCCCCTCGGCAGAATGTTCAAGCATGAACATATTTTAAATAATTATTGTAAACATAAAACTCACATTTACATCGCTCACACCTCTCTTTCGGCCCTTGGCAGAATGTTCAAGCATGAACATGCATTCTAAATATGTATGATCTTAGGACAGTAGGAACATGTTAAATAAGATAAGAAGCATATACTGTCAATAGCCAAGTCAAGTACTTGTACCCTCGACTCACATAAATTATGTAAGGCCTAAGCCACTTGAGTTGACAAAGGGTACTATTTACGACCGCTGGTACCAACGCAAAGATCAATAAAAACATGTACGATTGACATAGGGTTCATGGGTCTCGTCGACCTAGTCCCAAAATAATGTTATGTGACACTGCAGAGGGCCTATCAGTATATAAGATAATATTATATAAATATTGTATGTGAGAAAATATAAGTCCGAGGATCACATTATATATGCCTACTAGCCTATATACTAGTTCTAAGCACATAATTTGTACATAGCAATAAGTACCAGAAAATGAAATAAAAGAAGAGCCGATCCTGACTCGGCAGTCAGTTCAGTTCAATACAACAACTCGACTCATCAGTCTCTTCATTTCTAGACTCTGATTAACAATATGATATATGATATGATATATGATATGATATATGATATGATATATGATATGATATATGATATGATATATGATATGATATATGATATGATATATGATATGATATGATATGATATGATATGATATATGATATGATATATGATATGATATATGATATGATATATGATATGATATATGATATGATATATGATATGATATATGATATGATATATGATATGATATATGATATGATATATGATATGATATATGATATGATATGATATGATATGATATGATATGATATGATATGATATGATATGATATGATATGATATGATATGATATGATATGATATGATATGATATGATATGATATGATATGATATGATATGATATGATATGATATGATATGATATGATATGATATGATATGATATGATATGATATGATATGATATGATATGATATGATATGATATGATATGATATGATATGATATGATATGATATGATATGATATGATATGATATGATATGATATGATATGATATATGATATATGATATATGATATATGATATGATATATGATATGATATATGATATGATATATGATATGATATATGATATGATATATGATATGATATATGATATGATATATGTTTGCGTCAGATGGCAACGCCGAGCAGCTGATCCGGCTGCTCCACCCGATACTCCTCATCGATAGTATCGATACCCGACGATCGGCTATCGTGAAGTTGACCCTCTCTAATTAAGCTAATAAGAAAAAGAAATATCTCGCAAGTCACCCCCGACTTGCTTTA
The DNA here is from genome assembly GCA_018150725.1 of Drosophila quadrilineata. NCBI lineage: Eukaryota > Metazoa > Arthropoda > Insecta > Diptera > Drosophilidae > Drosophila > Drosophila quadrilineata. Next base: position 8,385 of record JAECWN010000450.1, read on the forward strand.
CACTTTGGTTTTGTAAACAAATTCAGTGCAGCACATACTCTTGTGCCCCAAGTTGCCAAAATAAAGCAACAGTTAATTTAAAACAAGTGCAACTCCGCGTTTTGTTTTCCCCAACTACACTCCCCCCTCACTCCGCAGCTCATCAACGTATGTACATACGTACATACAACAGCAGCGGACACATAACAGCAGCTGACCACTCAACTCAACAGCGACGAGCAGCGGATTCTTCGCCGCTCAATATCACAGGAATCACACACCCTAGGACACCCAGGAATACATTCCCGCCTGCTACAAACATTTGGTCCTTCGAGCCGGATCGAATATCCTTTCGATAAAATATCCTTTCGGGATGAATATCCTTTCGTCTTTACCGGCTCGCACCGCGGGAATCTCAAAGCTTATATCCAGATAAGTACAAGTGTGATTTTTTCTAAAAGTTCAACTGTCTCGCGTTTGTTTTTAAATCCATAAAAACAAAACGAAACGCAAAGTTGAACGTCCTCGGCAAGAAGTTACAGCTGAGCCGAGTTACAGCTAAACATACATACATATATACAAGCATACGTCTCAATACGTGTGTGTGTGGTTTTGTATGTGTAGTTGCTAACCGGCCGTCCGTTATCAGCTTGTCTTACTTTGCGCTGTTCACTCGCACTCACGCACTGACGTCCAAAAATAAAGATAAGCAAGCATTTGTTTGTGTTTTTTGCGGATTTTATTTTGATCCAACTGTGTTCGGCAGTGTGCAGTATTCTACACCTGTGGATATCTAATTAGATCCACCTCTGTACTGTGAATCAGTGATACACTATTTTTTTTCGATCGTGTTCATCCTCATCTGTTGCAGCATCAAACAGTGTCAGACGATTTTCCATATCGCCCATTTCAGCAGGCCTCAATTTGCCTGCCCCAATCCCGTCGTTTTCTCGTCTTAACGACAAGACCCATCCCGCTGCTGCGCACTTAAATTACTCCACATCTATCATGGTCATTTCCGACTTCAACACCATCGCAAGAAAACTTATCCAGTTTAATGATCGACTCAACAGACCCTCGAGAGGAACTCCTACTCTCTACACACTCCAAGTCCGACGTGACCACATTAACTCCTTGTGGCACAAAGTTGAGTCTGAATACGAGCGTTGCTCTCGTCTTCTGAATCCTAAGGAACTGAGCGATGATGTTTTGGCCATGGAGTCGACCTACGACCACTGCTACCACATATATGAGCAGTGTGTTGCCATGCTAAGCCAGCAGAGTGACCATGCATCTACTCTGCTCCGTCCTGCAGCTCCTCCCGCTCCTACAGTTGCCATTTCCACTGGCTGTCAACTACCCCCCTGTGACACTGAGGTGTTCCACGGGGATTACACCAAATGGCCCACGTTCCGAGATCTTTTCACAGCAATCTACATCAACAACCCTCAGTTGACTCCCGTAGAAAAGCTGTTCCATTTGAACGCCAAAACAAGTGGCGAGGCCAAGGCAATTGTAGCACGATCTCCGCTGACTAACGACGGCTTCTGTTCAGCGTGGGCCGCTCTCTCTGAAAGGTTTGAAAACAAGCGGCTATTGGTTAATAGTCAGCTTAAGATCCTGTTCAATCTATCTCCAGTTACCACAGAGTCTGCAGAGGCCCTCAAAGGATTACATAGCACAATTCACGGTTGTCTGACAGCGTTAGAACACTCTGACGTCTCCACAGACAACTGGGATTGTCTCCTAATCTTTCTTTGCTCCTCCAAGCTTCCTAAGACGACCCTTGCCCTTTGGGAGCAAAGCTTTTTGAAGAAACATGACATCCCCACCTGGCAAGAGATGGACAGATTCCTCCGAGAACGACATCTCACTCTTGAAGCCATCGAGGATGTCATATCGCCCGTCTCGAACAGTCAGCCCCTACGAGCCAGCCATTCCAAGGCCACTCCAAGAAGCTCAGGACCGGATCGGATTCACTCCTACAGATCCATCATCAGGGTAGCGTCTCCAAAATGTGATCTCTGCTCCAAAGAAAATCACCCCGTGCGGGTCTGCACCAAGTTCCTGCAGATGTCGGTCCAACAGAGGTCGACATACATAACTCAAAGTGGGTTATGTACTAATTGTTTCGCCCGCAGTCACCAAGTCCGTGACTGTCCCAGTCAGCATAGCTGCTATGTCTGTGCACGGCGACACAATACCCTTTTGCATCGCGACGTCTCAGATCCGAGCCGCGACGCCCCTTCCACGTCAACCGCTCTCGCTGTCTCAAGCGCTCCGGATCATCCTCTGTCCAACATACAGTCCACTAGTTCCAACACCGAGCAAAGCTGTTTTGCCACCAACACGCGAGGAGTCCTCTTGGGCACTGCCATTGTCCACATGTGTCACGCAGGTGTGACATACCCCGCTCGCGCGTTGCTCGACTCTGGATCCGAAGCGACTTTTATTTCCGAGCGACTCAGCAACTCAATCCAGTTGCCTTTCCAGCCAGTTCTGGCTCAAGTGTCCGGCTTGAGTCAGAGGACTGAGGCCCAATCACACAAAGTGTGTGGCTTCCAAATTGGGTCCCCTCTTAAGCCCAATGTGCGCATTGATGCAACAGCCTATGTGCTCCCACACCTCGCTGGAGACCTTCCGTCAACGAGGATACCCCACGGCGTTTTCCATAATCTCCCACACCTCAAGTGGGCAGACCCATCCTTCTGCCGAAGCTCAGAGATTGATCTCCTGATAGGATCGGATATCCTTCCGTCTATTCTATTGGGAGGATTTAAACCAAATCTCTGCGGAACTCTGCTCGGACAAGAGACTATTTTCGGCTGGGTTCTCACGGGTCCGATCCCCGTTCCAAGGCAAAGTCGATCGCATCGCTCTCTGCTCGCATCACTCTTGTCAACGCGAGTCCTCGACAACAACGGCCCACCGAGATGAGAGCCAATCCTAATCACTGCTCTCCAAAGTCCGGAGATGCTCTCGCATCTGAGCAATTCCTGCCTCCAGCGATTCCACGAGTGCCTCAGACAACCTCTACGACCAAAAGGAATCGGCGCTGTCGTCGCCAGGAAGGCGATCCCAAGGGCACCCCCTCTACGACCCTCGTACAGCTGCCTTTGGAAGATGGCCTACAAGACCCTCTGTCCTATCAGCCATCCCCGACCACTATTCAGAATATCTCATCTCGATGTCCTCCATTTCAGAATATGGCGCCTGAGGACCAGCCCAACAACTTTCGGTGCCGAGCCTGTAAGGGATTCCACGCTCTCCGTCAATGTCAGCGATTCCTCCAGCTGACTGCGGAGAAGAGGCTTCGGGTTGTACTCGCCAATCGGTACTGCCCGAGTGTCTTGCCCATCAGCATTCAGGGACATCATGCCGGACTCGCCAGGGATGTCGCAAGTGTGGAGGAGATCACCACTCATTATTGCACTTTGAGTCGGTAGAGTCCCAGCTGCGGCCTCCTAAGTCTCGGAAACCGCCCCGATGCCGATCGCACTGCCAGCGGAAGACTGCTGCGAAGCTTACCGCTTCCCCTGTACCCCAAAGCAGCAGGAGTAAGACGACGGCAACTACACCCAACACCGGTCGCCCCCAATCCAGGAGGGTCATTCTTTGCAACAACGTTGCAAGGGGGCCGGGATGTTTGCGTCAGATGGCAACGCCGAGCAGCTGATCCGGCTGCTCCACACGATACTCCTCATCGATAGTATCGATACCCGACGATCGGCTATCGTGAAGTTGACCCTCTCTAATTAAGCTAATAAGAAAAAGAAATATCTCGCAAGTCACCCCCGACTTGCTTTACACTTTGGTTTTGTAAACAAATTCAGTGCAGCACATACTCTTGTGCCCCAAGTTGCCAAAATAAAGCAACAGTTAATTTAAAACAAGTGCAACTCCGCGTTTTGTTTTCCCCAACTACACTCCCCCCTCACTCCGCAGCTCATCAACGTATGTACATACGTACATACAACAGCAGCGGACACATAACAGCAGCTGACCACTCAACTCAACAGCGACGAGCAGCGGATTCTTCGCCGCTCAATATCACAGGAATCACACACCCTAGGACACCCAGGAATACATTCCCGCCTGCTACAAACAATATATGATATGATATATGATATGATATATGATATGATATATGATATGATATATGATATGATATATGATATGATATATGATATGATATATGATATGATATATGATATGATATATGATATGATATATGATATGATATATGATATGATATATGATATGATATATGATATGATATATGATATGATATATGATATGATATATGATATGATATGATATGATATGATCTGATATGATCTGATCTGATCTGATCTGATCTGATCTGATCTGATCTGATCTGATCTGATCTGATCTGATCTGATCTGATATATGATATGATATATGATATGATATATGATATGATATATGATATGATATATGATATGATATATGATATGATATATGATATGATATATGATATGATATATGATATGATATATGATATGATATATGATATTTTATATGATATTTTATATGATATGATATATGATATGATATATGATATGATATATGATATGATATATGATATGATATATGATATATGATATGATATAATATATGATATGATATATAATATGATATATGATATTATATATGATATGATATATGATATGATATATGATATGATATATAATATGATATATGATATGATATATGATATATATATATGATATGATATATGATATGATATATGATATGATATATGATATGATATATGATATGATATATGATATGATATATGATATGATATATGATATGATATATGATATGATATATGATATGATATATGATATGATATGATATGATCTGATCTGATCTGATCTGATATATGATATGATATATGATATGATATATGATATGATATATGATATGATATATGATATGATATATGATATGATATATGATATGATATATGATATGATATATGATATGATATATGATATGATATATGATATGATATATGATATGATATATGATACCAATATATGATATATATATGATATGATATATGATATGATATATGATACAATATATGATATGTATATGATATGATATATGATATGATATATGATATGATATATGATATGATATGATATGATATATGATATGATATGATATGATATATGATATGATATGATATGATATGATATGATATGATATGATATGATATGATATGATATATGATATGATCTGATCTGATCTGATCTGATCTGATCTGATATGATCAGATCTGATCTGATCTGATCTGATCTGATCTGATCTGATCTGATAGGATCTGATCTGATAGGATCTGATCTGATAGGATCTGATCTGATAGGATCTGATCTGATAGGATCTGATCTGATAGGATCTGATCTGATAGGATCTGATCTGATAGGATCTGATCTGATAGGATCTGATCTGATAGGATCTGATCTGATATGATATGATCTGATATGATATGATCTGATATGATATGATATGATATGATATGATATGATATGATATGATATGATATGATATGATATGATATGATATGATATGATATGATATGATATGATATGATATGATATGATATGATATGATATGATATATGATATGATATATGATATGATATGATATGATATAATATGATATAATATAATATAATATAATATAATATAATATAATACCAATATGATATAATATAATATGATATGATATGATATGATATGATATAATATGATATGATATGATATGATATGATATGATATGATATGATATGATATGATATGATATGATATAATATAATACCGATATGATATGATATGATATAATGGTAGATATGATATGATATGATATGATATGATATGATATGATATGATATGATATGATATGATATAGATATGATATGATATGATATGATATAATACCGATATGATATGATATGATATGATATGATATGATATGATATGATATGATATGATACGATATAATATGATATGATATGATATGATATGATATGATATGATATGATATGATATGATATGATATGATATGATATGATATGATATGATATGATATGATATGATATGATATGATATGATGCCAATATGATATGATATGATATGATATGATATAAATGATACCGATATGATATGATATGATATGATATGATATGATATGATATGATATGATATGATATGATATGATATGATATGATATGATATGATATGATATGATATGATATGATATGATATGATATGATATGATATGATATGATATGATATGATATGATATGATATGATACGATATGATATGATATGATATGATATGATATGATATGATATGATATGATATGATATGATATGATATGATATGATATGATATGATATGATATGATATGATATGATATGATATGATATGATATGATATGATATGATATGATATGATATGATATGATATGATATGATATGATATGATATGATATGATATGATATGATATGATATGATATGATATGATATGATATGATATGATATGATATGATATGATATGATATGATATAATATGATATGATATGATATGATATGATATGATATGATATGATATGATATGATATGATATGATATGATATGATATGATATGATATGATATGATATGATATGATAATATGATATGATATGATATGATATGATATGATATGATCAAATAATATAATATGATATGATATGATATGATATGATATGATATGATATATGATATGATATGATATGATATGATATGATATGATATGATATGATATGATATGATATGATATGATATGATATGATATGATATGATATGACACTGAACCTGATATGATATGATATGATATGATACGATACACAATACAACTAATACACTTATTTTTTTGCGGATATGCCGTCGGCAAACCGCCACAGTGGGTAGTTGGTTTTCTTCTTATATTAGATCACTTGTTTGATAATAATAACTTATAACTTAAAATTAACATTTCATTTTATTTTATATTAAAAGGGTCGCACACGCGGGGTGTGGACTGCTCGGGCGCCAGTTAAGTTATTGCGATCGCGACTGTCGCAAATAACTGTCGAGTTTTTAACTTGTTTCGATTTCATTTAGAAATCTTTGACTAAGTTATTGCGACCTCGACTGTCGCAAATAACTATCGAGTAATTGACTTACATCGATTTCATTTATAAGTCCTTCGGTCCTTTTTTTGATATCCTTTATAATTACGACAACACTAATTCCGGCACCTTTCGTTAAGATCCCTTATAATTTCAACAACACTTGTTTTACTATATGACTTGATTTATTAACTTAGCTAATTGAATTACAATTTAAGTGGTAAGTTTATTAGCTTCCAAATTCCGACTGCCGCTCGTTCTTCCGCAGCTCCATATAAGTAGCCGCTGCACCGGCCACCAGAATGCTGAGCAGGTATTTCTGCGGTCAGCGTTCGACCCAGTTTTGTAACGTCCGTCGATGAACTGACGCGGGCCCCCGATGGTCGATGAGCTGAGGTTGCAGTTTGGTGTTGCACCAACAGTTCACGAGCGAGAGGAGGAACAGCATGTTGTTAACTCCTCCCCGTTGGAAGATCTGCGTCCCGCAGATCAGTGGTTTTTGGGCGATGGGGGTAGTTGCAGGGCTGCCGCGACATCGCTAACCGTTGGGATGCCATTAGTTGAGGTTAGTTTCCGCCATAACAAGTATATGAGGACAAATGTCAACAGAGCTAGTGATATTTCTGTGAAGAGAGTTATAGAAAATTTGCCGGATATCCTTGTCATCTTGCGCAGGTTGCGAAGACTGACATCATGAACGTATTCCAGGGATAAACGATAGTCCGAGACCGATATGTTGTATAGAGTATCTGGCATTGCCATGAGGTGGTTTACTGTGTAGCTACTATAGGTTTGGTTGTCTATCGTAACCGTCTCGTTGTCGTATTGGACAATATACGATCCTTTTAGCTCGTATTCTTTCGACGAGGTTTTAATCGACCCATTGAAATTGCTCAGAAGAATCGTGCCGTCTGCAATTGATTTCACGATTCTTTTATTGTTCCTGAGGTACGTGGACGACGCATGTCCGCCCCTCAATAGCCTGGGAATACAGCTAGTTTCCTCTAGCTTTAGTAAGTCCTCCTCGTGACAGACTGTGATGTTACCAATCGTAGGACAGTCGCTAATAATGGCGAATGTATCCCTGGTGTTGACTGCCAGCTTGTCATATTCCAGAACGACCTGCTTCCCCTCGAGGATTGTTGAGTAGAGCCTCGAATTATTTCGTGTCACTTACTCTAGGTAACCCTAAGATGTATAGGAGGAATGTTCCATTTGTCAAGATAGACGGCCGAGAAAACTCTTTGGCCTCGATGGCGTTTTGGTATGGAAGACTGTCGACTTCGTTTAGGATGGTCTCAACTTCGCCATGATCCAACAGATTCGTGTTTATTACGCCTGTCTTGGCCAGCTGACAAGCCCTCGTGATTTCGTTAACCTGTTTGGCCAGTATTATCGCTTGCTGCAAAGTTGCCGTGGTCGTATGGAGATCCTCGTCAATTGCGTTTACTCGAGCGATTACACTGTCGAGCTGCTCGATCGCCTCATGTGTGGAGTCGAACAGGCGGGAGTTGATCCTTATTTGCTGGTCGTTATTTTCAGCAAATGTGTTCTGGCAGTCCAGGATTGCGCTCCAATCAGTTGCGTCCGGTGATCCGGCGATCCATTTCCATGCTGACCCTAGCCAGTTAATGGAACGTGGTCTCCGTCGTGCTGGACTTGCTATTCTATTGATGCCCTCTGTTATGCCTTGGAGGTAGTAAGTCGCTAGTGCCCTGATCCTCGCATCGGTCATTAGATTAGCTTCCTTGTTCATCTCGTCTGCGAGTTGTCGTATCCTGTCGAGGTCGATGACATGAGCCAACTTAAAACTTCCGTTTATCCGCCAGATGAATCCTTGTTGAAGCGGAATTACTGGCGCGTCATATTTAATGACATGTGTAGCCGTAAATGTGGTTAAGGTCACACTTGTGTTGTAGCACAGTTTTGTTGTAGGTTTTGACGTTTGATAGGGATGCGAATGAGGTTGAGGGTGAGAAATAGTAGTATGAATTAAGTGTTGTGTAATGGGTGAGACAAGTGTATCTTGTGTGTAACGTGAGTTGTTTAACCGTGTGAGATGTAGTTTATCGTGTAGGTATGCTTCGTGTATGATCTTACATATCGTGTGCTTGTAATATTATGACAAATGCAATGTGTATTTATTTACTCGTGTGTGAATTTTGGTTTTACTTGTTGAATCTACGTGTTAGTTATAATATTATGTCTAATGCAATGTGTATTTATTTATTTGTGTGTAAATATTGGTTTTCTTTTATTTTGTGTTAAATTTGCGTTTGTGTCATTTGTATTTAATTTTGTATTTTAATTTTTATTCAATTTGTGTGTTTTTTTTTGTTATATGTTATACTACCATATCTTAGGACAAGTGAAGCGCCCCCAACACGATCCATTTCGAACTTTTTTTATTACTTAAATCTAATTTTAATTCCTAACGTCCGACTTGTGAAAAACTTTTCCTGACATGGTTTTGACCGTGACCCTATTGTCCCCATCCTTGGTCCCATACTCTAGGTATGGAACACTGGAGAGGCATTTGTCATAAAATTTGCAGTTGCGCCACTCGCACAACAGAGATCCTCATTCGAGTCTGGTTGACCTGCTCCTTGTGATGAGGCTGTTTCCTCATCGCAAGACTGTTCGTAATAGGCCGCCGGTAGAGATTCCTGGGTGAATCCCTCGGAGCCTGTAGTAGCCATTGACGATGTTGGTTCTAGGTGGTAAAGCTTTTGAGCTTTCCGGAAGGGATTCGGAAACCCGCACGAGGCTCTTTTGAAACCTGATGGTTCAGGTTCGAGAACTGAACCCTGAGCGATATGATTGTCCGGATTGGTTAGACTCCATCTTAATCGGGAGTCTAGCGCGTTGGGGAGTGAGGACTTCTAGGTCCTGCGTTATACGCTGGCCTTATCGAGGGTCTAAAGTTGGGCTGGAAACCACCAGAGGGTCTGGTATAATGTTGTTTTTGGAAGTGCGAAGGCTGTCCCAGACGACTACCATAGGGTGATGTTCTGGTGACAACATTCTGGAGCTCCATGCAAAAGGAATACGCTTCTGGTAAACTCCTCGGGTTGCGGACTATTAATAATTTAGAACAGTCCCCGCTAACCCCTCGAACGAAGACGTCCAAAGCCCTATCTCTGTATGTCTCTATGAGAGCACTAACAACGTCGGGGGAGCGATTCCCATTTCTCAGACAATTCAAAATGAGAGAAAAATGGTTATTCACATCCATGTAAAAATCGTCGAGGCTCCTATTCCCCTGAGTCATGCGACTAAGCTGGTGCTCAAGGGTGCGAATGTCCCTTTTGTCAGCGTAATGTACCGCCAAGACTCGCTTAATCTCGGGCCAGTCATCGTCCTTCACATCGTATGCCACCAATGCCAAATCCGCGTTACCCCTAATCTTCTGTCTGACGTGCAGAACGATTGACCTGTATAGGGGCCTGTTCCTGATTAAAACATAGCCTTGACCTTCAAACACCTGTAACTCCTTCACGCAGTCAGGAAGAGTTGCAGTTTCCTTCAATTCATACTCGGTGCGTGCACGAGTCAAAGGCGCGCTTAAGGCACCGGCGGGATCCTGATTTCCCTGATCACCCTCCAACTAGCCTACCCTTTCACTAACCTTCTTTACCTCTGCCCTGACTTCCATTACTTGAACAAGTAACGCATTCAAGGACTCATTAAATTTAGCTAGGGTATCTTTAATTTCTTCCATATTAACAAGTGGACGAAGGATACGGCAATACCTTATTCTTTTTTGAATGAAATAATGATTCGAAATGAAAATGTGTAAGCATTTCACTTACCCGTAGTATATTGTAGCAGCTGATAGTCTGGTGATGCTGGATCTTACAGTGTAAAGATGAATCTGCGAAGATAGATAGAATTTAGTATATGCGCATTATCGTTAGATAACAGGGAAAATTCAAAATACATTTTTCCCCTTTTTTTATTCGGTTTGGTTTTGCTGAGGTTTGTTTCTTTCCTCATCTTCGATATATATTGTTAGCTTGATGTTACCTTATATTTTTATTTCTAGCACTGGGCACGGTGGTCCGTAATCTTCCCAATTTGATATGATATGATATGATATGATATGATATGATATGATATGATATGATATGATATGATATGATATGATATGATATGATATGATATGATATGATATGATATGATATGATATGATATGATATGATATGATATGATATGATATGATATGATATGATATGATATGATATGATATGATATGATATGATATGATATGATATGATATGATATGATATGATATGATATGATATGATATGATATGATATGATATGATATATGATATGATATATGATATGATATATGATATGATATATGATATGATATATGATATGATATATGATATGATATATGATATGATATATGATATGATATATGATATGATATATGATATGATATATGATATGATATATGATATATGATATATGATATATGATATATGATATATGATATGATATATGATATGATATATGATATGATATATGATATGATATATGATATGATAAATGATATGATATATGATATGATATATGATATGATATATGATATGATAAATGATATGATAAATGATATGATATATGATATGATATATGATGTGATATGATATATGATATGATATATGATATGATAAATGATATATGATATGATATATGATATGATAAATGATATGATAAATGATATTTTATTTATTTATTTATTTATTTATTTTTTTTTATTTAATGTCAACTATACACAGTCGACAGAAATTTAAAATTAAATGTAAAATTAAAATTAAATTGAAAAATGATTAAATTATATATATTAAATATTTAAAATATAAATTAGAATTAAATTAAAGGAAAATATGAAATAAAAATAATAAATAAATAGTTCTGGGGTGAGTAAATGTAAATTGATTCAACATTTGTTGCTAGGATTGGGGAAACCCAGGAAAACCCAATCAAATCAATGACCACCACCAGAGATTAATTGATTAATGTGTGCGTAAATGTTCTAAGATTAAGGCTTTATTGGTGGAAATAGAAGACTCTAATCTAATAACCCCGTAAAGTCTGTTAAACTCAGAACAAAGTACTCTAAAAGGTTCATGCATAAGGTAATTAGTATGGCAAGTGCTAATTGTTAATAAGGAGTAGAAACGGGTTGATCTAATAGGAAGTGAAAAGTTTAATTTGTTAAGTAAGAAAGGAGAGTCAATATCACCATTGATAAGTTTAAGAATGAAAGTAACACCCAGCATAGTGCGACGGTGTGAAAGGGAAGGAAGATTAATTAATAGTAATCTACTAGGATATGGCGGAAGGTTAAGTTGTGGTGACCAGTTTAAGTTTCTTAGTGCGAAAATTAGAAACTTCTTTTGCACCGATTCGATTTTGTCTTTATAAATCTGATACTGTGGAGACCACAAACAGGACCCATACTCGAGGATGGGACGTACCAGAGAGACATAAAGCTGTTTAGTCGTATAAGGGTCATTGAATTCCTTAGACCAACGCTTAATGAAACCTAAGACCTTCATGGCTTTATTTACCATGAACTCAATGTGATCGTTGAAAGAGAGTTTACGATCAAGTAAGATGCCTAGGTCATTAATTTGAGATATATTCTCGAGAAGATGGCCGTCTAACAAGTATTGAACATGCACAGGTTGTGTTCTGCAAAAAGTCATGGCTTTGCACTTTGAGCAATTTAGGGCAATAAGATTGGTTTTACACCATGAATTGAAAATGTTAAGATCAGCTTGCAACAAAGAAGCAGAAATAGGATCCTTATAAGAGAGGCATAATTTAACATCATCTGCATACATCAAAACAGCACTATTCTTAATAATAGACGGAAGGTCATTAATAAATAAATTGAAAAGCAATGGTCCGAGGTGGCTACCTTGGGGCACTCCTGAATAAACAAAGATGTGCTTCGAGAGGGCAGAATTGAACATTACTCTCTGAGTTCTATTTTTAAGATAATTGGAAATCCAGTTCATAAGAATATGAGGAAAACCAAGAAGAGACAACTTTTGCATTAGGAGAGTGTGGTTTACAGAATCAAATGCTTTACTGAAATCAGTGTAGATGACGTCCGTCTGCATCGAGCTATGAAACCCACTAATGACAATAGAGGAGAGTTCCAATAAGTTTGTTGTAGTAGATTTGGATCTCACAAAGCCATGCTGGGTTGGTGAGATGATTGAGCTACATAAGTGTTGCAGTTGAGAAGTAATGATTTTCTCGAATAATTTAGGAATAGCAGACAACTTAGAAATTGCTCTATAGTTCATGACGTCCGACTTAGAGCCTTTTTTGTGTAAGGGAATAACATAAGATTCTTTCCATAACTTAGGAAATAATCCGGTCGAAACGGACAAACAAAAAAGTTTAAGAATTGGCTTACAGAGCGAATTAGCACAGTATCTGAGAACACAGCCAGGCACCCCATCAGGCCCAGGAGAAAAAGATGGCTTGACCAAACTCAGCTCACAACCTAACGAACTTTCCGTAATCTGCGGACCGAAAACAGAGTTAGATGGATAAATTGTATAAGGATAAGGACACTTAGAATCGTAAGTCTTAGACGAATAAGTATCCTGGAAAAAATCTGCAAATAAGTCCGAAATATTTTGATCGGTACTAGCTGTTTTCTCGTTAAGAGTTAAGGAAGAAGGATATGTAGCAGTTCGCCGCTTTAGATTTACGAAGTTGTAAAACTGCTTAGGGTCTTTAGCAAATTGTAATCTACAGCGAGTTAAGTATGCACTATAGCAACGGTGGTTCAAAGTATCAAAGCCAGACTTAGCGCTAACATACCTTGAAAAATCAGTAAGCCTACCAGATAATTTAAACTTTTTGTAAAGTTTAGATTTCAAATTTTTAAGTCTACAAAGTTCCCTAGAGAACCAAGGAAGCTTTGTAGACTTAGAATGATACACTCTAGGAACATGTATTTCAAAAATAGAGTTAATAGCTCTATAAAAAATGTCAATCGCACCTTCTAAATTATTAGAAGAGTACAATTCCGACCAGTCGTAGTTATTAAATAATATATTGAGATTACTAAAGTTTACTTTACTAAAGCAGTAGTGTTTAGTGATTGGAAGTGGTTTATTTTGCTGCCCGGATGGTGACAGCAAAATAGCGAGCTCTAAAGTGGGATGGAACGCATCTTCAGGTGAAACTAAAGGATCAATTCGTACAACAGTATCGCATACCTGATCTGATACAAAGACAAGATCAAGTATTCGGTTCCTGCAATTTCGAATTGAGTTGACCTGAGATAGATTTAGTTCAAGAAGTCCCGACAGAAACTCGTTAGAAGTCATTAAGTCGTTGTTATCCGACCAAATAACATCGGGCAAGTTAAAGTCACCAACAACTACCAAACAGTCTTTATCCAAAAGCATGCTGGACAAAGATTGAATTACCGTTAAGTGAGCTAGGTATACAGATAAATCAGACTGGGGAGGGATATAAGAGCAGGAAATATATAAGTTAATGTTATGAATTCGCACTTTCACACATACAATTTCTATATTAGTGGGGGAGTTATTTACTAATTGCGATGTAAGATTAGATTTTATCGCAATAAGGACACCACCACCTTTTCTATCCATTCTATCACATCTATAAATAACATAAAGAGGTGAAAGTATAGATGCATCAAGAATGTCAGGTTTAAGCCAGGTCTCAGTAAATGCCAAAATGTTATGTTCGAAAGAAAAACTATCTACATAAAGGTTAGAAAGTTTTGACTTAAGACCTCTAACATTCTGATAAGCTAATAGAATTGAAGAATTTATTAGCTTTTTGACGGAACATTAGTAGGAAGAGAAGGGGGAACAGAAGACTTATGTCTCTTTTGCGGACTGTACTCCTTTACAACCATATCCTCCAGCCAAAAAGCATTAGTACAAATAGTACTAAATACACTTGTGGGGACAGATATTTTAAAGGAGGAAATTTCTCTGTGATGCTTAAATTTAAATTTCTCAACGGACATGTTGGGACAATTATTATTAAGCTTCTTTAAAATGTACGCCTTAACATCTTCAGTTGAAGTGTCAGATGCCAGGCGAGAAATAAAAATTTGGCGTCTATTAGGTATAGACTTCAGAGGTCTAGCAGTCTCCACTACGCAAGGAAGATCATTTGGAGGCGCGGGATGCTTGGGAGAATTAAACACCCGAAGATGATTGACCTCAGATGACACAAGAGGCATATCATTTGAAGGCCTATCTTTTTGGCTCTATTAGGTTTAGAGCTACGCGGGTTTGAAGTAGCTGCAGAAGGAATTGTTACCGAGATATTATCATTATTCAAAACCGGAGTGATAATTACCTCCGGAGGTAAGCTACTAGAAGGAGGCTCAGAGACAATAGGCGCCTCAGTAAAAATTTTAAAATTGTTAAACTTAAATTCCATTGCCTGGAAATCCTTATGAAGAAGGTCAAAGCTTTTTTTCAACGCAAAGAAGTTATTGCGCGTATGCATTGCAAATGATTGCATACTAATCTCCGTATCACGGCAAGCTTCGCAGCACCATTTAAGGCCGGTCTTATTGGCGATGTAATCTTTTACACGCACTGTGAAACCTGCACATTTAACATGCGCTAGGTTGTCACACAGCCAGCAGCTTATAAACTCAGCCTTAGGATCGGACATTCCCTTACAGACTTTGATGCAGCACGAAGTCATGATGTAAGGAGAAAATAAGAAAGCAAAAAAAGAGAAAATGGAGAAAAATGATAAGTGAGATATCAATTGAAGTGTAACTAACCTTGTGTCGAGTGCTGTAGAAAAACAAACAGCAATAACACAATGCAAAAAGAGCAAGAAAGAGACAATAAGAATACAGTTATTGTATGATATATGATATGATATATGATATGATATATGATATATTATATGATATATGATATTATATATGATATGATATATGATATGATATATGATATGATATATGATATGATATATGATATGATATATGATATGATATATGATATGATATATGAAATGCTATATGATATGATATATGATATGATATATGATATGATATATGATATGATATTTGATATGATATGATATATGATATGATATATGATATGATATGATATATGATATGATATATGATATGATATATGATATGATACATGATATGATATATGATATGATATATGATATGATATATGGTCTGATATATGATATATGATTTGATATATGATATGATATATGATATGATATATGATATGATATATGATATGATATATAATATGATATATGATATGATATATGATATGATATATGATATGATATATGATATGATATATGATATGATATATGATATGATATATGATATGATATATGATATGATATATGATATGATATATGATATGATATATGATATGATATATGATATGATATATGATATGATATATGATATGATATATGATATGATATATGATATGATATATGATATGATATATGATATGATATATGATATGATATATGATATGATAAATGATATGATATATGATATGATATATGATATGATATATGATATGATATGATATGATATATGATATGATATGATATGATATAATGATATGATATATGATATGATATATGATATGATATATGATATGATATATATATGATATATGATATGATTATATGATATGATATATGATATGATATATGATATGATATATGATATGATATATGATATGATATATGATATGATATATGATATGATATATGATATGATATATGATATGATATATGATATGATATATGATATGATATATGATATGATATATGATATGATATATGATATGATATATGATATGATATATGATATGATATGATATATGATATGATATATGATATGATATATGATATGATATATGAAATGATATATGATATGATATATGATATAATATATGATATGATATATTATATGATATATGATATTATATTTGATATGATATATTATATGATATATGATATTATATATGATATGATATATGATATGATATATGATATGATATATGATATGATATATGATATATGATATATGATATATGATATATGATATATGATATATGATATATGATATATGATATATGATATATGATATATGATATATGATATATGATATATGATATATGATATATGATATATGATATATGGTATATGTTATATGATATATGATATGATATATGATATGATATATGATATGATATATGATATGATATATGATATGATATATGATATGATATATTATATGATATATGATATGATATATGATATGATATATGATATGATATATGATATGATATATGATATGATATATGATATGATATATGATATGATATGATATATGATATGATATATGATATGATATATGATATGATATATGATATGATATATGATCTGATATATGATATGATATGATATATGATATGATATATGATATGATAAATGATATGATAAATGATATGATATATGATATGATATATGATATGATATATAATATGATATATGATATGATATATGATATGATATATGATATGATATATGATATGATATATGATATGATATATGATATGATATATGATATGATATATGATATGATATGATATATGATATGATATATGATATGATATATGATATGATATATGATATGATATATGATATGATATATGATATGATATATGATATGATATATGATATGATATATGATATGATATATGATATGATATATGATATGATATATGATATGATATATGATATGATATATGATATGATATATGATATGATATATGATATGATATATGATATGATATATGATATGATATATGATATGATATATGATATGATATATGATATGATATATGATATGATATATGATATGATATATATATGATATGATATATATATGATATATGATACCGATATATGATATGATATATGATATGATATATGATATGATATATGATATGATATATGATATGATATACGATATGATATATGATATGATATAATGCATATGATAAATGATATGATATATGATATGATATATGATATGATATGATATATGATATGATATATGATATGATATATGATATGATAAATGATATGATATATGATATGATATATGATATGATATATGATATGATATATGATATGATATATGATATGATATATGATATGATATATGATATGATATATGATATGATATGATATGATATGATATATGATATGATATATGATATGATATATGATATGATATATGATATGATATATGATATGATATATGATATGATATATGATATGATATATGATATGATATATGATATGATATATGATATGATATATGATATGATATATGATATGATATATGATATGATATATGATATGATATATGATATGATATATATATGATATGATATATATATATGATATATATATGATATGATATATGATATGATATATGATATGATATATGATATGATATATGATATGATATATGATATGATATATATATGATATGATATATGATATGATATATGATATATGATATATGATATGATATATGATATGATATATGATATGATATATGATATGATATATGATATGAATATGATATGATATATATGATATATGATATGATATATGATATGATATATGATATGATATATGATATGATATATGATATGATATATGATATGATATATGATATGATATATGATATGATATATGATATGATATATGATATGATATATGATATGATATATGATATGATATATGATATGATATATGATATGATATATGATATGATATATGATATGATATATGATATGATATATGATATGATATATGATATGATATATGATATGATATATGATATGATATATGATATGATATATGATATGATATATGATATGATATATGATATGATATATATGATATATGATATATGATATGATATATGATATGATATATGATATGATATGATGTGATATGATATATGATATGATATATGATATGATATATGATATGATATATGATATGATATATGATATGATATATGATATGATATATGATATGATATATGATATGATATATGATATGATATATGATATGATATATGATATGATATATGATATGATATATGATATGATATATGATATGATATATGATATGATATACATATGATATATGATATGATATATGATATGATATATGATATGATATATGATATGATATATGATATGATATATGATATGATATATGATATGATATATGATATGATATATGATATGATATATGATATGATATATGATATGATATATGATATGATATATGATATGATATATGATATGATATATGATATGATATATGATATGATATATGATATGATATATGATATGATATATGATATGATATATGATATGATATATGATATGATATATGATATGATATATGATATGATATATGATATGATATATGATATGATATATGATATGATATATGATATGATATATGATATGATATATGATATGATATATGATATGATATATGATATGATATATGATATGATATATGATATATGATATGATATGATATGATATATGATATGATATATGATATGATATATGATATATGATATGATATGATATATGATATGATATATGATATGATATATGATATGATATATATGATATGATATATGATATGATATATGATATGATATATGATATGATATATGATATGATATATGATATGATATATGATATGATATATGATATGATATGATATATGATATGATATATGATATGATAAATGATATGATAAATGATATGATATATGATTTGATATATGATATGATATATGATATGATATATGATATGATATATGATATGATATATGATATGATATATGATATGATATATGATATGATATATGATATGATATATGATATGATATATGATATGATATATGATATGATATATGATATGATATATGATATGATATATGATATGATATATGATATGATATATGATATGATATATGATATGATATATGATATATGATATGATATATGATATGATATATGATATGATATATGATATGATATATGATATGATATATGATATGATATATGATATGATATATGATATGATATATGATATGATGTATGATATGATATGATATATGATATGATATGATATATGATATGATATGATATATGATATGATATATGATATGATATATGATATATGATATGATATATGATATGATATATGATATGATATATGATACGATATATTATATGATATATGATATGATATATGATATGATATATGATATGATATGATATATGATATGATATATGATATGATATATAATATGATATGATATATGATATGATATATGATATGATATGATATATGATATGATATATGATATGATATGATATATGATATGATATATGATATGATATATGATATGATATGATATATGATATGATATATGATATGATATATGATATGATATATGATATGATATGATATATGATATGATATATGATATATGATATGATATATGATATGATATGACATATGATATGATATACGATATGATATATGATATGATATATGATATGATATATGATATGATATATGATATGATATATGATATGATATATGATATGATATGATATATGATATGATATATGATATGATATATGATATGATATATGATATGATATATAATATGATTTATGGTAATCAGAGTCTCGAAATAAAGAAACTGATGAGTCGAGTTGTTGTACTGAACTGAACTGACCTTTTAGATCCGGTACGTCCTAGTACTTTGCTGGCCGGTTACGATGAGCATTGTTGGATTGTTTTTGGAATCTATTGATCCTCTTCCAACAAGTTGGTGAACCCTCATTTGCTGCTGCGAATTGCCGTGGTATTTGTTGTTGCAGCTCTCATTCATCCTTGGGGTTTCCAACACACCATGCGTCGATTGCATTTCGCCATGCATCTTGCATTTTTTTCACCCGATGTCAGCCTCGGATACGCTTTTCTTTAGGTCCGATGTAAGCCTCGGACACGCTACACAATGTGATTTTTTTTTTTCAGCCTGTTTGTAAGATAGGCTCTAGTTTAACTTTTTTTATGTTATATTGACAACCTTAAGGTATCATTATAAGGTGCCATTTTATTATAATCCTGCGTTTCTTACCTTTTCCGGAGAAACGACAGGAATTTATTTTGAAAACCTGTTTGTAAGGCAGGCACTATTTTAATATCTGTGTCTCTTACCTCTGGTGGGGGAGAACAACAGATTTTGTATTTATTGTTTAGCTACCTCTCCGTAAAGTAAGCACTAATATTAATTTTCTGTGTCTCTTACCTCTAGTGGGGGAAAACAACAGATTTTTATAAAAATAATCAGTGAGCACACCATGGCTACACTGATGAGTTCAGTCTAATAATTGAACTAAAACTGAACCCAAACCGGATTGAACTGACGACTCTAGGTCGTACTCCGCTCTCCTCAAAATGTTGCAGAGTCGCGGCATTCAGGACTTTTAGATGCTCTTTGGCGAATCCTTGTCCTTTATCCGTTGCTAGTTATTTGAGCACTCTTGTTAGTGCTATCGGATCATTTCAATCCTCCTTTAACTAGCGGGAGATCCCATATACTTGGCCAGGTTTCTCCGTACTTTGTTGTAGATGCTGCTCGTATTGTCCTGATTGCAGCTTCCAACTGTTTATGTGCAGAAGACACTTTTTATTTACGCCTTGCACTTTTTAATAATTTATCCGATGTTAGCCTCGGATACGCTTTTCTCAGTCCGATGTAAGCCCCGGACACGCTACACAATGTGATTTTTTGAATAACCAGACTGTTTGTAAGGCAGCTACTGGTTGTATTTTCTGCGTTTTTATTTAAACGACAGAACTTAGGCAATCTTAAGTTATAACAAAAACTGTAAGATGCCATTTTTCACCCCGTCTCTATTAACTGAGAACAAGGTAAATGTTAATCATAATCCTGCGTTTCTTACCTCTGGTGGGGGAAACAACAAGGATTATTTTTAACCGCCTATTTGTAAGACAGGTGCATGATTCTTCATCTGTGTCTCTTACCACTGGTGGGGGAAAACAACAGATTGCTCGAAGGACCAAATGTTAATCAGAGTCTCGAAATAAAGAAACTGATGAGTCGAGTTGTTGTACTGAACTGAACTGACTCACTCTGGGCCGGTCTCCCTTTTATTTGGTTTTTCTAATCTTATTTTCTATATACAGAATTTATTAATAGACTAGTATCTAAGCTAGGTAGGACCTATGCTGAGTTGTACATATGCGAGTATTCGATGATAATCTATTTTAACCCATGATCTCCGTTGATCTCTTTCTTCAGCGTCCAGTGAAAGGGTTTTCCTTAGTTCATTGACAGAATTGAACTCTTATCGTACTTATTCTCAGCGCATGGTCGTAAAATCTATTTTTGTTCGCTGTTGGACTTCGTGTGACAGTATTACAATATTTTGGTGCACAGTAGTACATTTCTTTTTTAATCTATGTTCATGAACAATATCTATGCTTGAACAATATATGATATGATATATGATATGATATGATATATGATATGATATATGATATGATATATGATATGATATATGATATGATATATGATATGATTTATGATATGATATGATATATGATATGATATATGATATGATATATGATATGATATGATATATGATATGATATATGATATGATATATGATATGATATATGATATAATATATGATATGATATATGATATGATATGATATATGATATGATATATGATATGATATATGATATGATATATGATATGATATGATATGATATATGATATGATATATGATATGATATATGATATGATATATGATATGATATATGATATGATATATGATATGATATGATATATGATATGATATATGATATGATATATGATATGATATATGATATGATATATGATATGATATGATATATGATAAGATATATGACATGATATGATATGATATATGATATGATATATGATATATGATATGATATGATATATGATATGATATATGATATGATATATGATATGATATATGATATGATATGATATATGATATGATATGATATATGATATGATATGATATATGATATGATATATGATATATGATATGATATGATATATGATATGATATATGATATGATATATGATATGATATATGATATGATATATGATATATGATATGATATATGATATGATATATGATTTGATATATGATATGATATATGATATGATATATGATATGATATATGATATGATATATGATATGATATATGATATATGATTTGATATGATATGATATACGATATGATATACGATATGATATATGATTTGACATATGATATGATATATGATATGATATATGATATGATATATGATATGATATGATATATGATATGATATATTATATGATATATGATATGATATATGATATGATATATGATATGATATATGATATGATATATGATATGATATATGATATGATATATGATATGATATACGATATGATATACGATATGATATATGATTTGACATATGATATGATATATGATATGATATATGATATGATATATGATATGATATATGATATGATATGATATATGATATGATATATTATATGATATATGATATGATATATGATATGATATATGATATGATATATGATATGATATATGATATGATATATGATATGATATATGATATGATATATGATATGATATACGATATGATATACGATATGATATATGATATGATATATGATATGATATGATATATGATATATGATATGATATGATATATGATATGATATATGATATGATATATGATATGATATATGATATGATATATGATATGATATATGATATGATATATGATATGATATATGATATGATATATGATATGATATACGATATGATATACGATATGATATATGATTTGATATATGATATGATATATGATATGATATATGATATGATATATGATATGATATGATATGATATATGATATGATATATTATATGATATATGATATGATATATGATATGATATATTATATGATATATGATATGATATATGATATGATATATGATATGATATATGATATGATATATGATATGATATATGATATGATATATGATATGATATATGATATGATATATGATATGATATACGATATGATATACGATATGATATATGATTTGATATATGATATGATATATGATATGATATATGATATGATATATGATATGATATGATATGATATATGATATGATATATTATATGATATATGATATGATATATGATATGATATATTATATGATATATGATATGATATATGATATGATATATGATATGATATTTTTTTATTTATTTATTTAATGTCAACTATACACAGTCGACTGAAATTTAAAATTAAATGTAAAATTAAAATTAAATTTAAAAATAATTAAATTTTATATATTAAATATTTAAAAATATAAAATTAGTATTAAATTGAAGGAAAATATAAAATAAAAATAATAAATAAATAGTTCTGGGGTGAGTAAATGTAAATTGATTCAACATTCGCTGCTAGGATTGGGGAAACCCAGGAAAACCCAATCAAATCAATGACCACCACCAGAGATTAATTGATTAATGTGTGCGTAAATGTTCTAAGATTAAGGCTTTATTGGTAGAAATAGAAGACTCTAATCTAATAACCCCGTAAAGTCTGTTAAACTCAGAACATAGTACTCTAAAAGGTTCATGCATAAGGTAATTAGTAGGGCAAGTGCTAATTGTTAATTAGGAATAGAAACGGGTTGATCTAATAGGAATTGAAAAGTTTAATTTGTTAATCAAGAAAGGAGGGTTAATATCACCATTGATAAGTTTTAGAATGAAAGTTACACCCAGCATAGTGCGACGGTGTGAAAGGGAAGGAAGATTAATTAATAGTAATCTACTAGGATATGGCGGAAGGTTAAGTTGTGGTGACCAGTTTAAGTTTCTTAGTGCGAAAATTAGAAACTTCTTTTGCACCGATTCGATTTTGTCTTTATAAGTCTGATACTGTGGAGACCACAAACAGGACCCATACTCGAGGATGGGACGTACCAGAGAGACATAAAGCTGTTTAGTCGTATAAGGGTCATTGAATTCCTTAGACCAACGCTTAATGAAACCTAAGACCTTCATGGCTTTATTTACCATGAACTCAATGTGATCGTTGAATGAGAGTTTACGATCAAGTAAGATGCCAAGGTCATTAATTTGAGATATATTCTCAAGAAGATGGCCGTCTAACAAATATTGAACATGCACAGGTTGTGTTCTGCAAAAAGTCATGGCTTTGCACTTTGAGCAATTTAGGGCAATTAGATTGGTTTTACACCATGAATTGAAAATATTTAGATCAGCTTGCAACAAAGAAGCAGAAATAGGATCCTTATAAGAGAGGCATAATTTAACGTCATCTGCATACATCAAAACAGCACTATTCTTAATAATAGACGGAAGGTCATTAATAAATAAATTGAAAAGCAATGGTCCGAGGTGGCTACCTTGGGGCACTCCTGAATAAACAAAGATCTGCTTAGAAAGGGCAAAATTGAACATAACTCTTTGAGTTCTATTTTTAAGATAATTGGAAATCCAGTTCATAAGGGTATGAGGAAAACCAAGAAGCGATAACTTGTGCATTAGGAGAGTATGGTTTACAGAATCAAATGCTTTACTGAAGTCAGTTTAGATAACATCCGTTTGCATCGTACTATGAAACCCACTAATGACAATAGAGGAGAGTTCCAATAAGTTTGTTGTAGTAGATTTGGATCTCACAAAGCCATGCTGGGTTGGTGAGATGATTGAGCTACATAAGTTGAGAAGTAATGATTTTCTTAGAAATAGCTCTATAGTTCATGACGTCAGATTTAGAGCCTTTTTTGTGTAAGGGAATAACATAAGATTCTTTCCATAACTTAGGAAATAATCCGGTCGAAACGGACAAACAAAAAAGTTTAAGAATTGGCTTACAGAGCGAATTTGCACAGTATCTGAGAACACAGCCAGGCACCCCATCTGGCCCAGGAGAAAAAGATGGCTTGACCAGACTCAGCTCACAACCTAACGAACTTTCCGTAATCTGCGGACCGAAAACAGAGTTAGATGGATAGATTGTATAAGGATAAGGACACTTAGAATCGTAAATCTTAGACGAATAAGTATCCTGGAAAAAATCTGCAAATAAGTCCGAAATAAATTGATCGGTACTAGCTGTTTTCTCGTTAAGAGTTAAGGAAGATGGATATGTAGCAGTTCGCCGTTGGCTCTTAACCCAGCGCTGTGTTGACGTCTGGCAAGGGCGTTTGGGTGAAACTCTAGCCTCTCTGCGTATTTGCTAGCTATCTTTTGAATCCTGTCTACAATCAGTGGAACATTCAGATCTCGCTCAATGTCTCTGTTTCGTATATACCAGGGAGCGTTTGAAATTTTTCGAAGAGTTTTGGCTTGCAGTACCCGTAATTTGTTTATATGTGTTCTGGCTGCAATTCCAAACACTTGGATAGCGTAAAAGAGGCTAGGAGCTAGTAAAGCCTTATAGATCTTAGTTTTGTTTGCCAGAGATAGCTTATTATTGGAAGACAGAAGCCAGGACATCTTGGACACTTTGTTTCTGTAAGCGTGTTGTAATGCCGATATATGCTTGCCAAAAGTTAGACTTCTGTCCAGAGTGACACCCAAGTACTTATGAGCTGACGTGTGACTTATAACGCTTCCATTTAGAGTTACACAGGGGCAGCTGCGGACTCTATTGGTGAAGGTTATATTGGCGCATTTGATAGCATTGACGCAATGATATGATATGATATGATATGATATGATATGATATGATATGATATGATATGATATGATATGATATGATATGATATGATATGATATGATATGATATGATATGATATGATATGATATAATATGATATGATATGATATGATATGATATGATATGATATGATATGATATATATATGATATATTATATATGATATATTATTTATGATATATTATATATGATATATTATATATGATATATGATATATTATATATGATATATTATATATGATATTTGATATATGATATATGATATGATATATGAAATATGATATGATATATGATATGATATATGATATGATATGATATGATATGATATATATATGATATATTATATATGATATATTATATATGATATATGATATATTATATATTATATATGATATATGATATATGATATTTGATATATGATATATGATATATGATATATGATATATGATATATGATATATGATATATGATATATATGATATATGATTTTTAAATGTGGCTCTATTCGTAATTGATTCCAATTTTCATTCTTAAAAATCGGAGGATATTTAATAGAAGATGGAATGCTTGAAGCAGCTTTTGAATTTATTTGATTTCGGATTAATACCCGTTTCATTGAAGTTTTTATAAAAATTTTCGAGTATATTTTCGGGTACTGAAATTGGTTGAGAGATATTTGGAGGTTCTTTTAGATTTAATCTCATTAGGATATAAATTTTAATTGACTCCAAACTGTCTCGTTTCGCCTTTTCTCTCATTTGTAATAGGTTATCTTCATCAATCAAACTATTTCTGGTCATACTGAAGACTTGGTTTTTTGAAACCATATCTGACGTTAAAACAATTCGTTTTATTTCTTGGTTAACAGGCAATTGTTGGTTCACAACTTTGTTTGAATAGGACATAAATTGGCTTTCTCTGCCGTTGTCTAAATTCTCCTCTTGATTCATGATTATGTCCTTATTAATTTGAGGTATTTTTGTATGTAAGTCAAGGGTGCTACTTTCATTATTGCTTCGCATGTTCACGTTGCCGCTGTTTGAATTTCCCTTGACTTTATTAAGAGCCTGTGCTGAAGTTGAAACTAAAAGCATTGACATTATAGTAATTGTTGCATATCTCGCTATTAGTAAACTGAAGTCGAAACTTTTATATTCATAAGTTTGTGGCCTACAGTAAGTGCATTCACATATGAAATACATTTTCCGCCACGATTCTATAAACCATTTTATTATATCAAACATTATATAAGAAGACTCAGTACTAATTTTTTGATCAACCAGCAGCCAAAAAGACTTTTGAGATCTAGTATATTGCAATTTAGTTGTAAAAAAAATATCATCGCAAGACTTATTCATTGCATAGCTTTCCTGTAAATTAAACATAAAAAATCAATCAATTCATATATTATTTTGGTAAAAATTCAGTACACATCTTATATTTAACCACTATATAGTGGTACTAACCAAATAAAACATAGATCGGACAATTCACACAAGCGGCGTCGTTACGAAGCGTCCCAGCAGAGGCTGAGCATCGTTACGAAGAGTTTCAGCAGAGCCGAATGCTGCCGAACGTTTTTGCTTACAATCATTCTCATTTGGTCTCCTGCCGAAAGCACATGAATTGCGCATGAAAATGCGTCTCTTTTGAGCGTAAACATCAACAACATAATAACATGAGCATGAAGGAGAAGGCTAAACGTCAATCTCACGCACCCATGCAATGATGTTGAGAGATCTTGCTTTCTTGTGTGTTTATCCATTGACGCTACGTTGCCAGTTTTCATTGATACCAAAATAATGATACACATTCACAAATGTGTGACTTGCCCTTTGAACGAATTTTTAAACTTTGTTCATATTTTATTCTTTTCGCTCGCGACTTCAAGTTGAAATTCCTGACCTTTATAATGCCAGAAACTTCTGTTGTTTTTAATTTTTATTTAATGCACGTTCAAATGTAGTTTTATGATATTTTTAGACTAATTAAACAAAATTATTTATTGAAAAATACTATTTTTATTATTATTTTATATTTTTTATGCACATATTTATCTTTATTGTCATATTTTCAAAGATAATCTATAATAATATATTGCTCGCAGACTCGTGAAGAAATTTCTATGAAAAATCCCCAAGAAATATTTATATAAACTGAAGATAATTTTTTCCTTTTTACTGCTTACTGCCTTTTACCTGTTGATATACTCCAGAAAAATATACTGGACAAACAGGTATTAATATTGAAAAAATTACCTCGTATAAAATGTAATTGGTAGTGATATTTTCGAATGACTGACTTTAGTTAGTTAGGCACATAAGTCAGGTAAATAGGATGGATTGGGCCGATCCATTCATAAGTTTATATATATCTAGAGAATTGTTATGTAGAGTCAATTGCAATTGAAGAGTGCAAGAGCTAACAACTAAAGAATTGTTTCAGCAAATTTCAGTTTCAGATATCAAAATTTCATTTCAAATTTAAAAAGTATTTTTCAACGCTAAATTTAAAACCTCAATTTGTTTTAAAATTTTTCTTTCACATTTCGTTATATATTTACCATGTCTAAAGTAAATGACCAAATGCCAAATTGAAGGAAGTGCTTTATAAAATCATGCCTTAGGAATTCAAGAGTAGATGGTAGGGTTAGGCTGTTTTCGTTTCCGAAAAACAAAACAATTTTTAACAACTAAGCCCAAAAAAGATAGGCCGTCCAATTATATGCCTCCGAGGCATATATGAGTGATCCGAGGTTAATCATCGTCTGATGTTTAATTCCCCTAATCATGACGCGCCGACAAATGTTCTTCCTAGCGTAGTGGAGACTGCCAGACCTCTGAAGTTTGTGCCTAATACATGCTGTTGCCGCAGTTAGGTCCGCAGAACTGATTGCTGGAGCTAGGGCGAAGAGAGAGCGAAAACCATTGTTCGTTTGGTCTCTGAGCGAATTCGCCTTGTTTTTGTTTGACACTTAGATTAATTTTGAAAGAGCTAAATAAAAAGTTAATGTTCAACCACGGAATACAGCGCGTTTTTTTCGTTATCGTTTTCGTAATTACCGATCCACCAACAACCCCCAAATATTCTCGTCACTAAGTAGAGTGAAAATCATCATAAAAACTATTGTGATTTTCATGGCGCCCCCGGATGGACACTTGTTGTTGTAATTCGCGAGTGTAAAACCAATTGAGTATTCGTGACGGCCGCGGTTGATATCAATACATACAAACATACATAAACATTGGCATCTACACGCATATATAAGTTAACCAGAGTTAACATTCTCCAGAATGTTGACACAATTCACACCGGTCAAAACCGCTGAATTAGAATTTGACCGGAAGTTGTTGCAGTCAGCAGACGGTCTAAGTAATTGGAGTCAACGCTCCCCAAAATGTTGACCCAATTCACACCGATCGAAATCGCTGTATCAGAGTTTCATCGGATGTCGTTACTGACCCAATTGCAACACCAGTCAAAAATCGCCAAATTCGCATTTGACCGGATGTCACTGCATAGCCGGCAGACGCTGCATGTATCGAGCGGCCGCTATGAAAATAATTAGATAAATAACATGTAGTTTTCATTGTATTCTTCAGTTCAAAATTAATAAAGAAACAGCTAAGTGCTGTCCATTAAATTATACTCCGACAAATTGTCGTTAAACATTATTCCTGCCTTCCCAGATCTCCTTTCTTAACAGAAGGACGATCAGGAAGCATAATAACAATCTGACAATAGTCAGTAATAAATCTAATAATTTATATATTTCTTTTTTCTTTTTTTGCACTAAATTTAATAAGTGAAGAATGGGTACATCTTAAAGTACCTTAACATCACATGATTAGATTGAGTAAGTCAAATTAAACGTCAATTCTGTTTGTCGATTACATATAGTGATGTGTTATAGGAATTTAGCCATTTTTATAGCTTTGATCTTGTCACATCACGAGTAAATTTACTATAGACCAAGTGACTCACCTGACCAACAATGAAATCACACAAATAATGCCTTTTGCATATCTGAACAGTAATCGTGGGTCATAATTACGTACATCGGTAGTTTTGAGTATGAGGAGCACTCTACCAAATGGCGGGGTCACTCGCGGCCATGCCCGAACTACTTGCGGAAAACGAACGACCGAATTTATCCGACGACAATGTTCTGCACAAGGCGAGTGCCACCGGGGATGAGCATCGTGTAAGAATGATCGTATCGAGGGTAATGTTAAGTTAGATAGGAAGATTAGGGATCAGAATGCTGCATCAATACCGAGCAAAATGTTGATACACAAACATCTCTAGGATCAATACGGCGTCTGGGAAAGTCAGGTCCACATGCAAGTGCGCCTGTTCGGTACACTGGGGTATGTAGAGATATTATTTTCTACGTTTGCCCGTACCTCTCGCAATCGATGTATTTAGGTATCGATTTCTAGCGAGCCTTTGATCTTGCTCTGGATGTCATCGGAAGGAAAGAAGGGGCTAGCGAGTCCTTCGGGGACTTCTCGTTAAGCTAATGGAACATGATGTTCCCAAAAAGCGTAAGCTTGAAGAGGTAGACTATTTGGAACTGAATTCTGAGCAGCGAGCCGTGTTGTAGATCGTTAAAGCCAGCTTCTGACAGTCAGAGTGTCGGTCTGGGTAAGATAGACAAGCAGAAGATCAAAATGGTTGAGAGGTTTGCACCGGTGATGAAAAGACACTATACACTCTCACCAGAGATGCAAAAGATAGTATGGTATCGAGAAAATCAGAGTCCGTGGAGTAACGACACTGGCATACTCAACATGTCAAGGATGCTTATTCGCTGCCGTCTATCGAAGGCGTCCTGTTGAGGGTGGATCAGACATGTTTCATATCGAGTGTAAAACTGAAGTTCGAGTTTTGGTATATAGAATAGAATAAAAAAGCACGGCGTTAGCGGTGCACGGACGACCGCTTTACCAATTCAGGGTAAAGACCTTTGGGTTGTGTAATGCATTACAAAGGCTTTGACGACTGATTGATAAAGTGATCCCCACGAAGCTCAGGTCAAACGTGTTTGATAACTTGCTGCTTATATCTGCCGACTTGGAGACTCACCTCAAGTATATTGATTTAGTGTCTCAATGTCTCCGGAAGGCCAACCTGACAACAGGTCTCAAGAAGTAACATTTTGTGATTGATGCCCCCTGATACAGGTAGGATCACCGCCATCAAGGCGATGCCAGTACAGAAGTCATTTCGGGAAGTCCGGAGCTTCTAGAGAACCGCGGGCTGGTACCGCCGGCTGGTACCGCCGAGAGTGGGTAGGAATATTCGTGATTAGTGAGGAGGCAATGACGGCTAGTGGAAAACTAAAACAGGCTCTAACTTCCTTGCCAGTGCTCATGCACGCGAAGTTTAGCAGCCTATTCATCATCCAGTGAGGTGATTCGAACCTTGGAGTGGTCGCGGTACTGTTTTTCTGGGGAATGGCTAAAGAGGTTAAGAACTTCATGAGATGTGCATGGTGGATAAAGCGCCAAATAACGTCATGCTTGTAAGAATTGGAAAGGAAGTGAGGACCAAAATATCTTTTAAGAAATCTATGTTGAATTTCTGGGAGTCTTCGTAGTTGTGAAACACTTTATAAAGTTGACATTTACAAAGGCCATGCGAGAAGTCACGGCCGCAGAAATGGTGAAGTCCTTGGTGAACAAAGTACTCTACAGGTTCGAAGTTCCGGAGGTGATCCGGACATCGGTCGCCAGTTCATTTCCAAGGCTTGCGGTGACATGCTGTTCAGGTTTGGCATTTCGCACAACAGGACGCCGATGTTAGCGAAATAGAACAACGCGGCGGAGCAAATAAATCGCACCGTGCCATCAGATCCTACTTGGAGGAAGATAATAGACAGTGGGATTGATATCTGCCTAAGATGGAGGTGGCAATAAGGAAAGCGGAGTCATGCCTTTCTTTCCTGTGTTTGGGCAGCTCATAGAGATACGTGGGCGGTTGCGATATAATGTAAGAGCTTTTTAGAGCGGGGCCAGGTCCTGAGGTGTATAGAAGACATTTTAAACTCAGAAATTTTTCAAATGGGTAACAATGCCAAGTTCGCAAGCAAATTCCTCAAGTGTTGTGAGGACGAAGCAGCAGCATGAAATGTCTATGAGCTGGAGGAAGGCTCTGGGAGATTTTATGATGAGAATCTCAAGATCAACTTGGTCAGGGTCGAGAGTGTGGCCTATGCTGTACTTGGTTAATTTGTGTGTGCAACCTCGACGCAGACCAGATAATGCGCCCATCAATGTTTATCGCTTGCGTGTGGTGCGCTCAAATTTCCGGATAGTGTCGCACTGTGATCAACTGTTAGGGCTAGGAATAGTTTCCTGGCGATACCGCCAGGGATGAGGAGAAAGCAAGGGAGGTAGCCTTCGCTTTGTGGCAGCCGACCGACGCACGGACTACTATATTGGATATACTCTGTTCAAGGTCCGTCATTCCTCTTTTTTTAGTGTGCAGGGCTAAAAGAAATCTTCGTGGGCACAAGAAGCCGCTACACAACAACTCCTCGAATCCGCGCTGGAGGACTGAATTAACGGCACGGCAGCTGGACACCACAGACACATACATATACACACCGATGTACCAGTCGTGTGGTGAGCAGCCACTCAGAATAGCACCATAGCAGGGCTGAACCCAGTAGATTCTATTCAGAATACTGAACACATTGAACTGTTTTTGAAGCCGTGGGCCGTTTGCTAAAGGATCCCATTATCCTAGAAAGCGGAGTGAAATCTTGCTGAAACGGCTCTAGGGCAATTGCTACAGCAGCTTCCGTTCCACTAAATCCCTGGGTGGTCTCCAAAAACGCAAAATATGGCGGTGAGAAGATTGGCGACCCTTTTCAATATTTCCAATCTCTCACACTCTCTGTATCGCTCTCTCGCTAAAAAATTTAGTAGTTTTTCCGTAAGATGAAATGTCCCATCTACATGTTATGTGGTAAGTGATTCAACTCACTGAATAAAAGATAGCAATCAATTAAATGAACATGAGTTGACGAAAGCATCATTCGGTTAAATATGAGATGATTGAGTAAGAGTGAACGATTGGCGACAAGACGAAATTATATGAGTGCTTCGACTGCATGTACAATGGATAGCCTTCTGATTGCGGCGTGGAATATTGTGAGGAGGTCGGATTGACGCCAAATAATCTGCTCAATGGAGCATCAAAGTTCCTGATACGTCTTTCGGTACTCAGTCGCCCAAGGAATGCATTGCAAGCAGCCAGTGGCGCATTGCACGACAATTGAAAGATCTTTCTAGATACGTTGGGTACTGGAGTACCTACCAAGGCTTATGCAACGCAGAACATGGTGCACCCGTAGCTAGGCGATGCGCCGCGGAGACGTGGAGCCACGCAAAGAGATACTGAAGGAGATATAACCAGGCCAGGAAAAAATTCTTCTACGAGCGAGTGTCCGTATTACAGATAACGATCAACCTCTTACTGTAATGCAACCCTTATTCAAGCTAGCGGTTCTAGATGTAGTGAATGCGATTCCTTCACCGAGACGGGAATGTCGTGGGTCGAATTAATCGAGTAATCAATAGTTTTCTAAGTAGGGCAATTTCGTATTAATCAGATATTGGCACACTTAGATAAGTATCACCACTGACCATATAACACATAGATCGGACATTTCATACAAGCGTTTTCGACACAACATTTTCATGCGAGACGTTCCAACAGAGGCTGAGCGTCGTTACGAAGTGTCTCAGCAGAGCCGAAGGCTGCCCAACGTTTTCGCTTAGCAGCAATCATTCTCATTCGGTCTGCTGCCGAGAGCACATGAATGTATGTCTTTTAGGATCGTTAACAACAACAACATATGAGCGAGAGACCGCATATAGCCATGCTTCTCGCACTCTTGTCATTGATGTTGTATGGCAATCCACCCCAGTTTCTTTTGCTTGAATCTGTCATTGATGATGTTCCTTGATCTTTGTTTTGAGCTCGTGTGTATGCGTAGTTCGCTGGCCAGACAGGCAATAGACAAATACATGCATAGCTTTTTGTGCGTATACATATCATTACATGTATGCGTGATTTTCGTTTGGAAGTCTTTCTGAAGTCTGAAATATTATTTCTGGCTTTGCAGGGACTTTTCTTTAAGCGAGGGCAGCTTGAAGAACTTAAAAAACTTAAAGATTGGTATACGTTCTGCAGAATTTACACCGGTCAAAATCGCTGATTAAGAATTTGACCGGATATCATTGCAGTCAGCATATGCTGCAATTTAATTGGAGCCAGCGCTCTCCAGAATGATGGCGCAATTGAGACGCCGCTCAAAATCGCCAAATAAGCATTTGACCGGAAGTCATTGCACAGCCAGCATGCGCTGCATATTTCGTGCGGCCGCTATGAGAGTAAAGTAACAAATAGCTTGTAGTCTCTGAATGGTATTAGTCTTGATTTAATAAGGCAACAGCTAAGTACTCTGCAAATATTACTCCGGCAAAAGTACGTTATCGTTAGATCTTATTTTTATAATCTCATCCAAACCTTATTGCTTAATAAAAGTACAATTAGGACTTGAAATAAATGGCGCACAACTAGTGGTAATATTAAAATGCCTACGAAAGATGCAAATAATTGCAAAGTGAAACAGTTGTTTATATGAGGGCAGTCCGATAAATACTAAGCCTCACCGCCTGATGGCGTCAATATCGCAAGAGAAATTTACTATAATGTAGTACATTCTCCTAGACGGCTACTTTCAAAATTTCAGCCGAATCGGAATCTTAGCTTTGTCTTGACTGCGTTTGGAATCGGATGTGTCAGCGGATTTTATAAAAATTGAGAAAGCGCAATATCGGTCTGTGATTCGCTTCTTGTTTTTGAAAGGGAAATCGCGCAGCGAAATCAAAGGGCACTTGTATGCGCCGTTTGCTCACTCCGGTCAACAAACGCAACCGTGGGTCCATTTTAGATCAGTGTTTGACGCTGTTTAAGCGCAATTATAAGGATTTTCTGCGTGGTTTCATGACCGTCGACGAAACATGGATCCACTAGTACACACCAGAGACCAAGAAACAGTCGAAACAGTGGACTTCACCCGGCGAACCTGCTCCGAAGAAGGCGAAGACTGTCCCATCGGCCGGAAAGATGATGACCACCGTTTTTTGGAATTCACAAGGTGTGATATACATCGACTACCTGGAGAAGGGCAAAAAAGTCACAGGGCTGTGCTATGCCGAATTATTGAAACGATTCGCCACCGAATTGCAGAAAATACGGCAATATTTGGCGAAAATAAAAGTGCTCTTCGATCATTATAACGCACTGGCTCGCTCTCGCCATGGCCAAATTGGTCGAATTGGGCTACGAACTGCTACCCCATAAACCATATTTTCCAGATTTGGCCCCGTCTGACTTATTTTTGTTTCCAAACTTGAAAAGTCACTCGCTGGACAGAAAATTGCGTCGAATGAAGAGGTCGTCGCCGCCACAGAGGCCGCCAGAGACCTCGAGAAAACGTTTTTTCAGACGGGTTATAGAAGTTATA
Source organism: Drosophila quadrilineata (assembly GCA_018150725.1). Taxonomy (NCBI): domain Eukaryota; kingdom Metazoa; phylum Arthropoda; class Insecta; order Diptera; family Drosophilidae; genus Drosophila; species Drosophila quadrilineata. The sequence goes on from JAECWN010000450.1 coordinate 45,128, forward strand.
GCATCTCTGTATCGAGCTAAAAGAAGATTATATTGACAAATAAATCGCCACTTTCCAAAATTTGCGTTTCTCTTTTGGGGGCTAAGTACTTATCGGACCACCCTCATAAGTCTCATCTAATAAATAATGCTGTAAGTTAAATTCCAATATGTTGATAAGATATTACTTCTTTATTGAAACTTTAAAATTGAACTGATTTTCAAATCTCCAGAATATTCTAATCTAGCTGTGGCAGCGGCGCTGGCGTACTTGGTGACGTCGTCGTATTTGTTGAAGTCGGCGTATTTGGTGGCGGCGTAGGCGGATACATTGTTGCTGACGGCGACAATCTTGTGAATTCTGCATTTTATGATCGATTCTTAGAATCGATCGACGGATGTTTAGATTATTGAACTTTTGTGGTCAATATTGTGAAAGAATTTGATTACAAAGTAGGTCAATTGTTTATGCCATCGAACTTTAACAATGTTGCTGTTAACTTGTCCTCATCAAAAATCCTACTTGTCCTCGAGTAGGTACTAGAAGTAGGGGACGTTGTTAAATTGCAATTGGATTAGTGTATTATGATTGGTTTTAATGTTATTTAATTTAATGTTATTATTTGTGATTTGTGCAATTTCTTGGATGATTAGATTGTCTCTTGGTTTTATATAACATCTTGTGATAATGATTGAAATTACTACTGCACCAAGTAGGCAGAATATATTTAAGGAGTGGGTTTTAATGAAGTCTAAATGCTTTATATTTTTATGTTTACTGCTTGAAGTCATTCTAGTGAAAGAATTTGTAGCCTTTCCATTTCTGTCGGCGTCATCTGAATAAGTTCCTGGGTTCTTGGCTTTAGCCTTGTCTTCTCCTTGTTGTTGAACTCCTTGTTATTTATTATGATTGACTCGTTCCAAAAATGTACCAGGTATGTTCCTTCAAGTTGATGTGTTTTGTTTCCTTGTTTCCATTAAAGTTGTTGTCGGCGTCATCTGAATAAGTTCCTGGGTTCTTGGCTTTAGCCTTGTCTTCTCCTTGTTGTTGAACTCCTTGTTATTTATTATGATTGACTCGTTCCAAAAATGTACCAGGTATGTTCCTTCAAGTTGATGTGTTTTGTTTCCTTGTTTCCATTAAAGTTGTTTAATAGAAGAAGACTTATGTCTATTTCTTGAATTGTTTTAATATGGTCTGCATTAGTAAACCCGCACAGCGCTCTTTTCCCTCAACTAACTTAGCAATACATTTTGAATTTTGAAGGTTTACAATTTTTGTCTTATCGAAAATTTTTAATTCTTTTGTAGTTTTACAATTTTTTTGGTATTTCTATTATATTTTTGTTGTATAAGAATATTTCATTTGCTTCTAAGTTAACTATAAAATTGTTTTTTGTTACAGGTTTTATTAACAGATTTTGACAATTTATTGAATCTAATTCGGGTATTTTAACATTATAAATGATTGTAGTTTTATTGTATAGTAAAGAGATATCAGTAAGCTCTAACATTTCCTCAACTGTTAGTGATGACATATTTTTTTTTTGGAAAATTTTATGAAATTCTTGAAGTTGATTTTCATTTAAGAGAAGTAAGTTTATTATATTTAACTTATCCCATTGCATTGCATAATTCATGTTAATTATTTCTTCTTTAATTAGTCTAACTTGATTTTGAAGAATCGTGGCTATGTCATTACTAAATCCTTGATCATCTCTAATTAAATTCTTTAACATGTTCGATACTTTCGTTAAATTATTAATCCTGTCTTTCAACTGTTGATTTATTATAACTTGCTCATTATTATTTGAAATAACGTTGTTTAAATTATTATGGATTAATATTAGATCATTATGACTCGGTACAGTTTGATATTTCCATATAGGGTGCTGCCGTGGGCAAGAATAAGAGCAAAATAAGGATCCTGAAATAGGAATTGTAGGAAAATTAAATAGTGATTGGTTGGAGGTATGGGCCGATTCGTCACAAGCGAATGCATACCCGTGATCGGACATCTTTGATATAATAGGTTAGTGGTATCAATCGTATTCGGACGAAAGGACAATGCTATGGGTTTCGGACTTTATTTTTTTTTTATTTTTTTTTATTTTAATTTTTATTTTATATATTTTTTTTTTTTAATTTTGGACTCGGATTCGGACTCCTAACCGCTCTTAATGTTACTTTTGTGAACAATCTTTCCTGCTTCCGTAAGAATGGTTGTGTTATTGTCTTCCTTTACTATTTCTTTTTTATATCTAGGGCTGAGTTTGGATCCTAGTCTAGTATTTATCTTAACGAATATGGTTTGACCTAGAGTGTATGTTATGATTTCATTGCGATTCTTGCTATGGGTTTTTCAGTTGAATTTGTCGTATCTTTTCTATGCAAATTTGTCTACTTTTGTCATATTCTTCTGGGTCGGTCGACACATTCCTTCTAAAGAATACCCCAAGAACTCGTTTCTTTGTAACAGCATGTATAGTGTAATTGTACTCGTAAACTGCTCTGTCTAGGAGTTCGTCAAAATTCTTATGTACTTGTTTTGTTTTTAAACATCTCATTATTTCCGCGAGAGTAGAATGAAAACGTTCTATTTGACCATTGCCAGTATTTTTATATGGTGGAGCTTTTAAGATCTGAATTCCTAATTCGTCTTTCATCATAAATGTAATGGATGCTGAATTAAAGGACTTTTCGTTGTCTAGAATAAGATATCATGCAGTGGTTTTTAACGTCTTCTAATGATTTTGATTTAATTATTCTTGCATGCGCAAGTTTTGAAATTTATATATTGATGTCAAAACTAGTTTCTTCTCTGTTGACCAAAAGGGAGTCTTGTGAATTCGTATTTGCCGTTATTGACGGAAAATGCAGTTTTCTCAATATCTTTCTCCTGGATCTGGTGGAATCCGCTCTTGAGATCTAGTACGGAGAATAGTTTATTGTTGCCTAATTGTGCAAGAACTCCATTAATATCGGGTATAAGATATATATCTGCTATTGTGACACTATTTAGTTTCCTATAGTCAATGACCATTCTATATTTCTGAAAATTTGATGCATCTAATTTTTTTGGAACAATCCATACTGGTGAATTGTATGGTGAATTGAAGGGGCGTATAATGTTATTATCTAAGAGTTCTTTGATTTGTTTAACCTCATCTTTTAAGGTCATTGGATATTGATAATATTTAGAATGTACTGCCGTGTCTGTGTTTGTCCGTGGTGTAGGTGAGTTTTTCGTTAGTTCCTGCGAAAAGCTTGGGATATTTTTTTAATAGTTAGCTTAATTGAAGTTTCTGGTTATAAGTCAAGTGGCCTGTCCTAGGAATGGTCAATGTATTGATGTGTAATAGTTTGTATCAAATAATTTCCACTGAAAGTTGTGAATGATCAGTTTAATTTAGATAAATTTTGTTTAAATTTTTCTTGTTTAATTTTTTTTGATTATTTTTTATTTGTGTGAAAACCAGCAGCTGGTTTCGCCCTTCTTTTCTGGAGGGTCATTGTAGGATTCGCTGAATTGGGTTTTGTTATACTACTTGTTGCGTGAACAACTTTATTTCATTCGCAACAGCAGTTTTATCTAAAATTATTCTTTTTACGTTTTTTTATAATTCAGTTAGATTTCCAAAACCTTTTTTTATTTGTTTTGATCATTTACACTTTCATCATTTTTTTTGTTTTTTAATTCGCTTAATTTTAATTCACTTAATTTTATTCACTTAATTTTTATTCACTTATTTATAATTTATCTTTTGGGTTTCTTTTCATTCTTTTTAGGTATGATTTTTTTAACTTAAGTGGCCCATCCACCGTCGAACATGTTGGCCGAGCCACTCGTCGACACAAAATTTTTTTGTCCACCAACTAGTGCTAACATGCTCGCAAACATCATTTGGTGGCAAATTTTGAGCAGTGAACATGGCAACGGACGACGACAGCGCCACTGTAATTTCACTTTTGGCAATTAATTTTTGCTTCAAAAATATATAAATATATAATTAATATATATAATATATACATAAACTCTTGCATCAATTGTTTAGACATTTTTAGCAGCGCTCTCTAGCACGTGTTTTCACTTCAAATGTTTGGTTCAAGTGATGTTCTTGCCAGTGTCGAGCATGTTGTTGCGAACACAAGCAAGATAGAATCATTTCTATTTCGTTCGAGCGGCTCGACCAACACGAAATTTGTACGCGAGCACTACCACTAACGATGAAAATTCCGTCGAGCACAACATGCTCGGCCAACATGTTCGACAGTGGATGGGCCTCTTTATTCACTAGCTTACATTTTTAAGATGTGCTTGATACGGTTACTCATTCTGGTGTCCCGGATATTCTCCTATTTAATTCCTACTAAGGCTCACACACGAATAAAAGATGCTCTGCGGGCCTACCTGACAAAGCTTGTAATCCGCCGATGAGTGCTTTCGGTTTCCTTGAGGAAGAGTTTCACCGAAGTGTTGTTTGGTGGGCCAGCAGAGTTGACCACTTGATAGCTTGCTAATTGAACTTAATCAATTTTCCTCGCTTCGGAGTTGCAAGTGTCTTCTGCGTCGATCTAACTTAATGAGATGTCCTCGTGCTGGTCCTTGATCGGGCGCTAGATAAATTCCAATATGTTGACAAGATATTACTTCTTTATTAAAACTTTAAAATTGAACTGATTTACAAATCTTAAGAACATTCTAATCTAGCTATGAGTTATCGGCAGCGGACGTCGACGTATTTGTTGATGTCGGCATTTTATGATCGATTCTTAGAATCGATCGACGGATGTTTAGATTATTGAACTTTTGTGGTCAATATTGTGAAACAATTTGATTACAAAGTAGCTCAATTGTTTATGCCATCGAACTTTAACAATGTAGCTGTTAACTTGTATAGTGAACACGAGCAACGTAATCTGTGCAGTGAGTATCACAAACGTAGTGCATTATCAGCGATTGAAAAAGAGAACATGAATTGACTTAGTACGTTCTCTGTTATACTTGAGCAGCGATAGTGCCAACGAAACGCACCCCTCACGGCGTTCCAACACAACCTTTCACCGAAGCCGCCCCTTATCTTCGGGCAGCTGTGTAATGTTAGATTAACGGGCAAGTAAACTGGTTAGCGTAGACCGCGGCGTGGGATTAACCTGTTGACTGCTGCGCGGGAAAATCTGAAATCTTATTAAACACAATCAATAATAAACGGGTTAGGGTTCTCAGAAAAAGAATTGTTAGGCACAGATCCGCTCACACAGCTACTCCATATATGGACCCAGAGCAACTCAAGTTAATGATGGAAGCGGCTATTGCCAAGGCGCTAGCTGAGCAAGCAGTTATTAACCAAAGCGAGCAGCAAGCCTTGCTAAATAGAATTAATGAGCTCTCCACACAAGTAGCAGCAACTAATGTTAAAGCTCTAGTTGTCTTATATTTTGATAGACAATAGGAATGACACCTTATGCGACGAATCCTTGGACGCAGTAAAATGTTTGCCCTATTTCATGGGTGCGTAGAAGTCAAACGCCTCTTGGAGATAGGCAGCATCCGCTGCCTACCGCATCTTTAACTATTTTAATTTTAATTCTCGTCATTATCAAGCAGTACGCATAATTAGGAGTAAGATCAAATGTCTAGCCGATTCATTATTGTCCTCATTTGAGGACATAATTAACGCCATAATTAGTTGATAAGACTTTACATAAAGCAAGAAAAGGCCAATCAATGTCATTGAGCAGGAGTTGGGCATACTAAGGCTAGGGGGATGATGAAGTTGAAAAGAACCTCACAGTTCTGACGAATAAAGTCAATAAGTGCGACGATCCGACTTTGTCAAGTGGCCTATGTGAGAAGTGTAGAGGGGACGATCTGCTTGTATTCATTTCGGTTCTCAAGCGTAATCTCACAGATGTGCTTTTGGCAGCAACGCCCAAAAATTTGCCTACGGCTTTAGCCCCACAAGAGCTCACAGATAACCATGAAAGAGCCACGTTCGCGGCTTTGTTGTCCAACCACACAAGGAGTTAAAAGGCGTCCAAAAATGTTTATAGGTCATGACTTGCTGGAGGCAGGAGCTTCACTTTGCTTTGCCTCGGGCCGACTCAAGTGGGGTATGGAGAATGAACAAATCTCCTCCCACACCTGTGCTAACGTTAACTCTACAAATGTGGATCATTCGGAAGCACCCCTATCTGTGAGGAAGGCCTTTCTAAAGGTATTAGAGAATTGGAAACGGGCCATCGCAGACCCTAATGGGGTGGAAGATTTCGTGAACAAAGAAATTTAAAACTTGCTTAAAGATAGCATAGTTCAAAGATTAGTTTCTCCCTACAACAATCCCACTTGGGTGGTAGATAATAAGGGCACTGATGAAGCCAGTAACCGAAACATGAGGTTGGAACTGGACTTTCGAAAATGAAACGAAAAAACCATTCATAGTTATCCCAATCCAAATTGTAACAATTGGGACAGAACAAACGTTATAGGCTTCCGGCCTCTAGGGTAGCCACAGGATAATGACGATACTCGGCCGAACATGGAGAGTCAGTGTATATTTGAAATACTCGGACTATCCTGGGTGGTCTAAAATTAGCGGAATGGGATCCTCTGGCCCCTTAGCTCTTTCGGGATGGGTGTGGGTTTGCTAATTCGGACAACTCCCTGTTACAGATAACTTTAATTTTCCATAAAGGATAGGATCCCTAACTGAAACTACAAATGCTTAATCAGGCGGTATTCGCGAATTGCTAAACGTCTCTCTTCTTCGAGAGTACCCAAAACGTTTATTAAATCAATTAACAACATCGTAAAACGATCTAAAAAAAAAAACAACGAGACGGCAAAAATGATACTAGGTCAATAACTCGACCCGACGAGCAGAAGAGGCATGGGCTAGAGTCCTACATGGTGAGGGACTCCAGGGGACTATACCCTACCCTACCTATGACCCAATGATGATAACATCAATGGATCCCCTAAACCTTCCCCCCCTCCTCCTTTTAGATTAGCATGATCACTAACTTAGAAATTCTCTAGACACGAGTCATTTCCTGAGCTCAATTTGTAAACTGCAGTATCAAACCCTTCAGGGCAACGAAATAAACTTAGGCAATTGCTTTCATTGGTATTATAGACGAGATTTCCTTAGTCGCAATTTATTTACCGAATGATAATCTTACAAGCACTTAAACATAGCAAATTTGGTTTTCGTAATTTATTTCCAGTAGAAAGAATAGATTTAAACAACAATATTACTTTTCCTTATCATCAACTTTCTTTATAAACATTATCAATTTCGCTTTATTTACATTTTACTTAGTTCGTGACCGAAAATTAATTCGAGAAAAGAAAAAAAAGAATATCATTTGATTATCACTTTTACAGGGTATGACCTAGTGTCATCTCAGGCTATTTAAAACGTAAGCTTTAGGTATGGAATGGAAAAATATCTGTGTGTGCGTGCGCGAGATAGATATTCTAAGAGAAGAATAATAGAATGCAGCCTGCCAGTGCAGGCGTTCAATGGGCATAAGCGAAACAGCACAAGTGCATATGATTTTATTAATATTTCTTTGCGATATTGCTGAAGGCAATACGGGTGGGATCGCAACTCAAATCAGTTACATTGCTATCGTGTCGGACTATCCGGACCCGATACCGGGAACTCAATCGAGTTCTTCGAGACCAGGGCCCCCGATACGAACGCAATGAGAGTAGGAGGAATAATTAATAAAGGCAGTGTATGTGCACTTTCCCTGCAACTCCTGGACGAAGGCCTTCTCCTGGGTGCGCGGCACTCAACGATGACACTGTTACTACCCGCAAGAGGGTGAGCATCAAAAGAAAAAAAAATATTTAAAAAATCACTTGCTGTCGCGGGCATTCACTTGCACCCACACTCATACACACATTTTTCCAATTTTTTCACCAAAAAAACTAAATAAAATTTTTAGCTGACGGTATCCTAATTAAACACCAATAAAATCGGTCATATTTTAAATCTGCTATATTAATATCTGCTTGTTCGCGACGACGGCGGCTCAGTGGATTAGGTGCGGCGGCGGCGCTTGTGCTGCTGAGGCTGCACGTGCGCGGCGGCGACGGCAAAGCTGCGGTGCGGCGGCGTCGGCTCGTGTGCGTCTGATGCTGCTTGTGCACGGCGGCGGCGGCTCCGGGGATTAGGTGCGGCGGCGGCGGTTCTTGAGCTGCTGAGTCTGCACGTGTGCGGCAGCGGCGGCGCTTGTGCTGCTGAGGCTGAACGTGCGCGGCGGCGGCGGCACTTGTGCTGCGGAGGCTGCACGTGCGCGGCGGCGGCGGCTCCGTGGAGGTTTAACGATCGAGTCGCCGGCCTTGCCGAAATTTCACAGCCCTGCACAACTGTGACGACGAGGTCATTTTATTTTATTTTATAAATTTTTATTCTTATTTTGTTGTATATTTTTTTTTGTACGGTTTGCGAAGAAAATGTTATTTGTCCCGGTGACTACTCGAACGAAAGCAGCAAGAAAAAAGAGAACGCATTTTTTTCGAAGCGGCCCTTATATACCCAAATTTTGGGCTTACGGATGTGCGTGACGTACGCCGCGGTTAATGAGCTTTTCTAATCGCTGCATTGCATTTCGCCGATCTTATCAATGTGCAAGCCTGACCTTGAGCGCTCAATTGTGCGTGCGACGAGCTTTGCGTTCGCGATAAGATTTTTATCTAATTCTCTTTGATACGAATTCGCTTGAACTCTTATCGCGAATGTCCGTTGGATTTCAAAAATTTATAAAAAAAATTCTGCAACGGTCCCGTCCGTTACAAAATATATCGATGATATTAGGGAACTTAGGAAAAGCCAGGTTTTTCTCAACTCGATCTTAAGTCCGGTTATCAATAGATTATCCTCGCTGAGCGTGAAGACTGCTAGAAGACTGCATTTGCAGTCTTTTGGGGAAAAGTACGATTTTCTGAGACTCTACCTTGGCCTGAAAAATGCTGCTTGCCTATTACAAAGGATCATTTTCGACATATTACTTGAACAGATAAGTGTGTTCATAAATCTATGAACAGAGACCCAAAGAATCAACGCGATGCGACATGTGAAACCACACAGGAGCGATAAGGCATAAGGTTCAAGAACGCCTACAATTACTCGCACGCTGCGTGAACATGAGCAACATAGATAAAATAAAAGGTCACAGTTGTTTGGGACACTTAGCACTTAGGCATAGAATAATTTATGACTCCTGGCACACATCAGAAAGGGAAGGCTGGATGCATTGCAATGCATTGGTAAACATCTCAGCGTTGGTCCAAAATTACTTCAGAAGGCTATATAAGCAGAAGAAAAATCATAATAAAATCAGTATGAAATAATTACTCAACGAACTATCACGTTCATTTGGTCCTTCGAACTATCTCTTGGTTTCCCCCACCAGTGGTAAGAAACTCTGAGAAGCAACCAGCGCCTGACTTACAACCAGGATAGAAAAAACAACAATCCTTTACCGTTTTCCCCCACCAGTTGTAAGAAACGCAGGATTGCATAATATCAACTCTACCGATAGTGCATATACTACGGACGGAGATCACCAGCAACATCTAGTAGAGACGGTAATAGGGGCTTTTCAAAAAAAAAGCACTCCCTCCTACAGAAAGCAAAGAAAACCCTAGAAGATATTGTCAGGAGACTAAATCGCTAGGTACATATATATAAAAGTGCATTCCACCCACTGTTATTTGAACAAAAATTGTTGTGAGTAGAGGCACAGCACAGTCAACAATGCGACTAAACTAAATTCCTCCCACGGTTCAGTAACAACAGAAAAAATTTTCTGATAAAATAATGGGCGTCAATCGAGTAAAAATCATTGATGAACAGATGGAGCTGAATGAAAAGATTTCGCAGCTATCGGTAAGCTTAGCCGATAAGCCGATGACGAAATCAAAAACAGCAGACGCACTTAAAACAATTGAAAAGTACGATCCACCTATGAGAAAAACCACGAGAAGCTAATAGCGGATGGCATAGGCATGGAAGATTACTTTTTTAAAAAATGCATACGACTCCATGATGCAACAAGCGGATGAATTATCGAATGCATTAAAAGGTAACGGGGTCCTAACTGTATACAAACAAGTTAGTGACCACGAAGAGTTGCCAAGCGGATCTAAAATCATCGACGCAAACTGCGCGAATGCAGATGATCCACAGGCTGACAAAATATTTCAAGAATGTGACTTCCTCATAGACTGGCTAAGGTCAGCTAAACAAGAGGACACAACTTCAGCAATTGAAATAAGCAGCCTCGAGAAATTATTCGCAAAAATCGAAAAATCTTTCGACGAATATCCTAAATTTAATAAGGATATTTATATCAAGCGAATGGATATGGTAAAATTATTCGCGAATGATATTAAAATCCTGAAAAATAGGATAAAGCAAACGCAGGAAGAGCCAACTGAAAAGGCAAAATTCCAAAATCATCTGGAGTTGGAAAAAATAAAAATTCCAACATTCCACGGAGATGTCAAAGAATGGGTTACATTCTCAAATCTATTCATCGAGATGGTGCATGAGGCAAAGCACATTTCGAATAGCGAAAAGATGATGCGTCTAAAAACATCACTTAAAGGTGAAGCGGCAAAACTTATTCAGCACCTTCAAAAAGCAAGCTACAACTATGAGGTAGCATGGAATCTGGTGAAACAAAGATACGAAAACAAACGTATCTTGCTTACTGCTCATTGGGATCGGCTATTAGACCAAGCAATAGCAGCAATAGCGAACCACAAAAAGCCATATCAGAATACAGCTTACTCAAAAGTTACGACCAAGCAAAAGTGTCGGTATTGCAATGGTAGCTACCACGAAATTAACAGCTGCCAAAGATTCTTAGGCATCACGCCAGAAGAGCGTTTTAAATATCTAAAGGAGCATAGATTATGCCAAAAATGTTTTCTCCATTCATTGAGTAAACCATGCTCCAAGAAAGATTTGAAATGCAGAATTTGTCAAAGAGGCCATTCGGAATTAGTGCACTTTTCATCAACCCGCCCCAGCGATACAGCTAATACGATGACTTCAAAGACTGCATCAACAGTCATATTAGCGACAGCTCAAGTAAGAGTGAAATCAGCTAAAGGACAATATTTGGTACTGAGAGCGTTAATCGATCAAGGATCCCAGCTTTCGACAATATCAGAAGAGGCAGCTCAACTACTAGGACTTCCACGACAAAAAGTCACAACTAAAATTCATGGACTTAGCGAGACAGTGGTTGGAATGTCCAAGAACAAAGTTACTATCGAGATTAAGCCGAGATTTGAAAGTGACTATACCGCAGTTGTCGAAGCCGCTGTGCTATCTTCCCTTACGAACGCACAGCCAGCGAAATCATTCAAATACAAAATCGACAACTGGAATAACCATCAAATTGCAGACCCGATGTTCAATAAATCAGACAGAATTGATCTTTTTTTAGGAGGAGACATCTTCAGTGAGGTATTAGAAAATGGAGTACTGAAGAACAATGGCATCATCGGGCAATTCACTAAATTTGGGTGAATTCTATCAGGAATAGTTGGTCTACCCAAACAAAAGCAAATAACGTCTGCAGTTACCAATCTAGATCGCTTTTGGGAACTGGAAGAAGTCGATAATACAGAAGTCAAGGAAGATCACGCGGACGAATGCATGGAAATGTATAGCAGCACAGTGAGCCGAGAAGAAGATGGGCGATTTACAGTTTGCTTGCCATTCAGGAAAGACAAAGCTCTAGGAGAATCACGAACAAAAGGCAATGAAAGAAAACAGCTCGTTAGCGCCCATATTAGCGAATGATCACACAAATTGGCACTTTTCCCCCCCGTCAGGACCACACTTCGGTGGAATTTGGGAAGCAGGAGTAAAGTCGATGAAACACCATTTAAAACGAACAATAGGAGAAGTAAAACTCACATTCGAAGAGATGACTACGCTGTTAACTCAAATAGAAGCCGTATTAAACTCCAGACCACTATACATAGCAAATGATAGTGAAGAAGTCTTGACACCAGGGCATTTTTTGATCGGAAAGCCGTTACTAGCCATACCAGCTCCAGAAGAGAAGGTATTACTTACCTCATTGAATAAATGGAAGCTTGTGCAAAAAATCCAAGGAGACTTTTGGAAACGTTGGAAGGAGGAATATCTTCACACCCTGCAACAAGGAAACAAGTGGAAACTTTCCGAGCCCAACCTAAAAGAAGGAGATGTAGTCATCATAAAAAATGAAGATACACACCCGTCAAGATGGCCAGTGGCAAAAATAACCCAAACTCATCCTGGTAAAGATGGTAAAGTTCGGGTAATAACGGTAAAAACAGCAAATGGGATCCTAAAGAGACCGATTCATAAAGTATGCCGTTTAGTAAGTGCTGACGAGGATCCAGAAAACAAGCCAAGATGTAATTTAACTCAAGCTAAAACATGTACGACGCATCTATGGAAATCAATTTTTGGCATGCGTCTGATACTTCCATTGATATTATCCGCACCAGTAAATCACAAGAGCATACAGATCGACACAATTCCAGAGACAGCAGCCATATACTTGGATCCCATCGGTCAAGTGGATGTCGTCACAACGAGCTGGAACCTCGTCATCTACTTTAAGGTGAAGCCATTACTGGATACGACTGATCGACTGGATATGACATAGATGCAAGTAAATAATTGGTCTCCAAAGTTAGAGCACTTTAAGTTGGATTGCACACATATCGTTAACAACATGAGGAAACAAGTATCACTCATTAAAGACACGAACAATCATATGTTTGGGTTCAAAAATACAAGAGTCAAAAGAGCCCCTCTCGAGTTCATAGGAAGTTTCTACCAATCTTTGATGGGTATAATGGATGCAGAAGACCGGAGAATTATGGAAGCAAACATGAGATCGCTTCTGGAAAATCAGCATGACTTGAACCATATGATAAAAAAGCAAACGACGGTTGTAGAATCTACATTAAACATATTGACTCGTACCACATATGAAGTAAACGAACAATTCAAACACATCGAAGAGCATGTAAACAATCTGACAAGTATTGTTCAAGAAAATGTCCACTTATATAGAGAATCAATTAGATTCTTTATGCTTACAAAACAATTAAGCATGGCAATAGCGGAGTGCGAAAGAATTCAAGCAGACTTAGTGGAACTTTTAATCGACATAAATCACGGCAAATTGAACCCTGATTTAATAACTCCAACACAGATGAATACAGAACTATTAAAGATCAGGGAGCAGTTATCAGGAAAATACAAGTTACCAGGAAAGAGTGCCAATGAGATCCAAGCTATTTATAAGCTACTCACAGCTACTGGGACAATCATCGACGATAACGTAGTCATTAGCGTTAAAATTCCACTGCCTAACAGCCAATCGTCACAGATCTATAAGGTGATACCTATACCCTTCAGCACACACAACCACATAATGATGCCATCAGTCCGAGGAGCGTATTTGATATATAACTTCCTAATAGACTCGTATCACATCATGTCCGACGACGCCTTAAACAAATGTGCCAAACCTGAACCCAGTACATACATTTGTGAAGACACCTGGGCATGGTCAAGCGCTAAAGATAAAAGTTGTAAGTTATCACCTTTGAAAGCATCGAGTGACTATCAATGCACTTTCATCGATGCTAAGTCAACTCCACTATGGATCAAGTTGGAATCGGCAAATAAATGGCTATTCAAGACATTCGGTAAAACTACGGCCGATATAAAATGCAAAGAAAAGCATGAAATCATTGACGACCTACCTCTTCAAGGAATACTCTCCTTAGCCTACGTTCGCAAGGAATTACACTATTCGCAGTCGAAAAGATTAAGAGCGAAGCAACGAATGTTATGGGGATTCCATTAACAAAAGAGATTGGAGAAATCGCAGAATTTTCACTAAAACCATTAGGAGTCCGAGTAATTAACAACACATTGGAAATTGATGGTCTTCAAAAAGAGATCAAAACCCTCAAGGCACAGAACATAAAGCTGAGGAGTCTGGATTTTCGCCATCCCAACACATACAGCGGACTCGTATTCCTCGGCATAATATCAATAATTATCATCACTCTAATGTGGTGGAAATCTGGAAGATGCCACCGCAACTCACAATCCCGAGTCGTAGTGACATTGGCGGACCGCCGGCAGGATGTTCATAAATCTATGAACAGAGACCCAAAGAATCAACGCGATGCGACATGTGAAACCACACAGGAGCGATAAGGCATAAGGTTCAAGAACGCCTACAATTACTCGCACGCTGCGTGAACATGAGCAGCATAGATAAAATAAAAGGTCACAGTTGTTTGGGACACTTAGCACTTAGGCATAGAATAATTTATGACTCCTGGCACACATCAGAAAGGGAAGGCTGGATGCATTGCAATGCATTGGTAAACATCTCAGCGTTGGTCCAAAATTACTTCAGAAGGCTATATAAGCAGAAGAAAAATCATAATAAAATCAGTATGAAATAATTACTCAACGAACTATCACGTTCAAAGTGAATTCTGCTACGTTTATATCGATAATGTAATCATCTTCTCAGAAAATGAAGAAATCCATGTCAATCACTTTGATTGGGTTCTTAAGTCCCTCCTTGTGGCAATAATGAGAGTCCCAGTGTAGAAATCTCACTTTTTAAAGAAAAGCTGGGCTTTCAGGAGTTTCCTGAACCCAAGACGGTGTTTGAAGTTAGATCATTCTTGGCACTGATACTTTTTTAAAGATTTTGCAGCTATATCCAACCCCATTTCTTAAAGTGGTAGGATATCTGTAAAATTCTTTGATATTTAACGCAGCTCGTGTGAAAAGCTGCGGAATATACAAGCTTCTGAAGATGTCATGTTGCGTTACACGACTTTCCGATGCCATTTGATCTAACGATAGACACTTCGGGTCACGGTATTGTCGCTGTTTTTTCACAGAAGGGAGAGGTTAATTATGCCACGAATGAAAGAGATCTTCTGGCTATTTTATGGGCTCTTTGCAAAATTCACCACTTATTTAGATGGTGTGAAAAACTTGAATATCTTCACAGACTATCAACCCTGGAAGGCACGCATTGATGAGTCCAATGCCCGAATCTACTACAGGTTAATAGAATTTTGGGTACTGAATCTTTGTCGAGGCAACAGATTAACGCGATGAGCCAGCACGACTATGAGTCATGTGCGGCAACAACGCATAGTGAGCTTTCCCTCACTTACACCATAGAGTCCACTGAAAAGCTTTTGAATTGCTATCTTATCCAAATAGTCCTTGAAGAAGCTCTCCTAAAGCGCTCTTTCATTATTTTCCAGAACAAAAGACGATACTCATTGAGCTATGTTTGTGAAGATTCGCTGATGCGACGTAATTAAGCGAAATGCAGTGAATGCCATTTATTGCGATTTACATACCCTTGCACTGTGCAGGACGCATTGGTCCGGAGGTTCCCTGTGATCAAGTTTTTCCATTGCAAAAAGATGGTGACAGATATTTTCTGTATCAGTAAAATAAGAGAGATTCTCGCTGCAGAACACTCAATGGTTCATAGGGCGGCTTGAGAAAATGTCAAGCAAGACTTGACAGAATATTATTGGCTAAGTTGGCCAATGAAATCGTTCAAACCTGTAAAGTATGCGCTATGTATGACTGGCACGACAAAAAAACAGGAACTTGGTGAAACACCAGTTCCCTCCCAGGTAGGGGAGATGCACATTGACATTTCTCCACAGATTACCAATTACCTCTAGAACTATTAGGGTCTTGAAATCAGCGTTGCTTCAACTTATGAATTTTTTCCCATGCCAAAAGCTGATTACTGTGACAATGAACCGTCATTGAGTTCACAGACAATAATAACAATGCTGAGCAATAACTTTAGTCACAATCGCAAACGCACCTCCCTTACACGGTGTGTCCAATCGACAGGTATAGCAATAAGCTCACGTCCTTATGTGAGGAGAGAGCTGTAGAAGCGGATCTGGGGTTCCTCGGTCTTCATTAAAAGGAGGGTGGTCCGCATGGACAACCGTTCCTAGGCAATTTACCATAGATTCATTTAATATTTTTTTAACTATTATTAGGTTATTATGGTGGTGTTTTACTCCTTCACGAACTAATTAATAGTTGAACACATTCACCCCATAGTCATACTCCTCTTCTCGTTATCTTTGACATCGGCACACATTACCGACTACTCGAATTCCCATCGTGGACAGTGGGATCTTAGTATGGGAAGAATTCGCCTATGTTAAACATTCGGCGAATCTTTCAGAGTAAATGCGAGTTTTAAATGAGTCAGTTAACATTGTAGATTCGAATTAAATATTTCCATAATCGCATATGAATAAACTTTTGAGTGTGGACAGGGCTCATTTCCAAGACATTTAGAGGGTTTCTGGACGCTCCATAGAAACTCCAGGAGCTTTGATTTCCAAGGTTCTTTATTAAAAGTCGTAGCGGGCACACCCGATGCTAGCGATCTATGGAAGACTAGGTTCACCGGCCAACAATTAATGAATTCAAACAATAGGCATATAAAAATAAATATTAGAGTTCAAGACCAGATAAACCAACTGACTTGTACGGCCAATCAAATTCGTAAAGTTGCGAAAAGTTCACAAGTCGACACCGGCCATTTGTATAAAACGCTTTTGGCTAGGAATAGAATGTTGATGATGCAACTACAAAATTTAATGCTTGCCATAACGCCGAATATTTTGAACCACTCAGATTTGAAGTCGGTTTGGCTTGTAGAACCCATCAATACTCCCATTGGGGAACCTAATCATTGGTTGTTGTGCAGAGTAGACGCGTCTAATTTTGCTCTTATTAAATCACTTGAATTCTATAATTCTTACTGTAGTTTAATACTGGATGATATGGTTGTAAAGGAGTACAGCCCGCAAAAGAGACATAAGTCTTCAGAACCCCCGTCTCTTCCTATTAATGTACCGTCAAAAAACTAATAAATTCTTCCATTCTATTTGCTTATCTGAATGTTAGAGGCCCTAAGTCTAAACTTTCTAACCTTTATGTAGATAGTTTTTCCTTCGAACATAACATTTTGGCATTTGCTGAGTCCTGGCTTAAACCTAATATTCTTGATGCATCTATACTTTTACCTCTTTATGTTACTTATAGATGTGATAGAATGTATAGAAAAGGTGGTATCCTTATTGCGATAAAATCTAATCTTATATCGCAATTAGTAAATAACATACTGATTTTTCAAGGTATGTTAGCGCTAAGTCTGTCTTTGATACTATGAACCACAGTTGCTATAGTGCATACTTAATCTAAAACGCAGAACTGCTACATATCCGTCTTCCTTAACTCTAAACGAGAAACAGCTAGAACCGATCAATATATTTCGGACTTATTTGTAGATTTTTTTCAGGATACTTATTCGTCTAAAATTTACGATTCTAAATGTCCTTATTCTTATAGAATTTATCCATCTGTATTCGCTCCGCATCTCCTGGGCCAGATGGGTTGCCTGACTGTGTTCTCAGATACTGTGCTAATTCGCTCTGTAAGCCAATTCTTAAACTTTTTTGTTTGTCCGTCTCGACCGGACAAATCTGATGTCATGAACTATAGAGCTATTTCTAAGTTGTCTGCTATTCCTAAGTTATTCGAGAAAATCATTACATCTCAACTCCAACACTTATATAGCCAACCCAGCATGGCTTTGTGAGATCCAAATTTACTACCACATATTCATTGAAACTCTCTATTATCATTAGTGGGTTTCATAGCTCGATGCAAATGGACGTCATCTACACTGACTTCAGTAAAGCATTTAATTCTGTAAGCCATACTCTCCTAATGCTTCATGGTTTTCCTCATATTCTTATGAACTGGATTTCCAATTATCTTAAAAATGGAACACAGAGAGTAATGTTCATTTCTGCCCTTTCTAAGCATTCAGGAGTGCCCCAAGGTAGCGACCTCAGACCATTGCTTTTCAATTTATTTTTTAATGACCTTCCGTCTATAATTAAGAATAGTGCTGTTCTGATGTATGCATATGACGTTATGTTATGCCTGTTTTATAAGGATCGTATTTTAGCTTCTTTATTGCAAGCTTATCTTAACATTTTCAATTCATGGTGTAAAAACAATCTAATTGCCCTAAATTGCTCAAAGTGCAAAGCCATGACTTTTTGCAGGACACAACCTGTGCATGTTCAATACTTTTTATTCTCTTATTCACATTTTGAGAATATATCTCAAATCAATGACCTAGGCATCTTACTCAATAATCACATTGAGTTCATGGTAAATAAAGCCATGAAGGTCTTAGGTTTCATTAAGCGTTGGTCTTAGGAATTCAATGACCCTTATACGACTAAACAGCTTTACGTCTCTCTGGTACGTCCCATCTTCGAGTATGGGTCGTGTTTGTGGTCTCCACAGTATCAGACTTATAAAGACAAAATCGAATCGGTGCAAAAGAAGTTTCTAATTCTCGCACTAAGAAACTTAAACTGGTCACCACAACTTAACCTTCCGCCATATCCTAGTAGATTACTATTAATTAATCTTCCTTCTCTTTCTCACCGTCGCGCTATGCTGAGTGTAACTTTCATTCTAAAACTTATCAATGGTGATATTAACTCTCCTTTCTTACTTAACAAATTAAGCTTTTCAATTCCTATTAGATCTACCCGTTTCTTTTCCTTATTAACAATTACCACTTGCCCTACTTATTATCTTATGCATGAAACATTTAGAGTACTATGTTCAGAGTTTAACAGACTTCTCGGGGCTACTAGATTAGAGTCTTCTATTTCCACTAATAAAGCCTTAATCTTAAAACATTTACTCACACAGTAATCACATATTCTCTGGTGGTGATCATTGATTTGATTGGGTTTTTCTAGGATTCCCCAATCCTAGCAACAAATGTTGAATCAATTTACAATTTACTCACCCCAGAATTATTTAATTATTTATTTATTTTTTTTTTTTATTTCTTTTTATTTTATTCTAAGTTTTTATTTTTAAAAATATTTATATTAATTTATTGACTTCTGTCGACTGTGTATAGTTGACATTGAATAAATAAATAAACAAATGTCTGTCCCGTCCGTAAAAACTTTGCAATCCACTAACATGATCTATTTTATCACTAAGTTTCCAATAGTTAAGTTTGCATGTGAGAAGATCATGCCGCATTGCTCCCGCTGCCACATTTTGTCGCCTAGCTCAAGGGAGCTCATGCGTCACAGAACTCCATGCGGGAGGAACTGCGCACTGCGATATCCAACCAAGTAATCTTGGCGTAATCACCAAAGTGGGCAATGGGATTCTAATCATTTCCGACAGTCTGGCAGAAGTGCAGGTGGATAACGGAATATAATCTCCCCTCTCTATGATCTAGACCCTGTGTGACATTGTGTCGCCACGCCGAGCTATTCTTGCACATACACCCGCAGAAGTCAGCGTACACCCTGAAAAAAATGCGACATCAAACTTTCAACTTAAATTATTCAGCCATTTATTTATATATTTTTAAAATTTTTTGTAAACATAACTATAATCAATTGTCTTTATTAACGTATATTTTTCAATGCTTTTTATTAATGCCTTATAATTTATTTTTAATATTAAACTTAACCCTACTAAAAAGTGTTCACGCAAAAACTGTTCCAGCCAAATAAATTGCTATTGTTTATTACTTTTTGAATAGAGGAGTGGGCTCCACCAAATAGGACAGCAATTTTATTGCATAATTGTTCCGCAAAGAATAACAATAAAATCATTTTTGGCGAAAAACAAAAATTTCCTTGCCATTTTGGCCCATATTGCGATTCTACTAAATATGATGCTATATTTATGTTTCAAATGTGCAATACTAATTGCTAATATTCAAATTATCTGCATCAAAAAAATAAAACGGTAATCGTTGTTTCCTGCATTCCACGCAGCTTGAAACAGCTGTACACAGACTTTTGCGTGTACACTTTTTAGTAGGGTTTAGTTTAAAATTAAAAATAAATTATAAGACATCAATAAAAAATATTGAAAAAAACATTACTAAAGACAATTGATTAGAGATATGTTTACAAAAAGAATTTTGAGAATATATGAATAAATGGCTGAATAATTTTATTTGAAAGTTTGATGTCGCATTTTTTTTAGGGTGTACGCAGACTTCTGCGGCTAGGTGTACAATGTTTAACTAACCATTATGTGCCTCACATAATCTTTGGGCAAATATACTATTCTACCACACATATAATACATAAGTCCATAGACTCCGGAACTATTTTTAACAGGGTTAACTTACAGTTGCTGCTGTCCTCCTTCCAGTCCCGGCTACAACTTCATTTGGGCTTGTTGACAAAAATTAGATCAAGCCGGATAGGAAAAGAGGATAATCATCGATTACCGGAAGCTTAACCGCACGACAGTAGATGATAAATACCCAATTCCATCTATTTCGACAATACTGTCAAACATGGGAAAAGCCTAATTTTTTACTACACTGAGCCTGAATTCGCAGTTTCATCAGATCATATTGGCAGAAAAAGACCCAATAAAGACGGCATATTTAGTAAACAATGGGAAATACGAATTTCGTAGGCTGCCCAAGCATCTTCCAGAGAGCAATTAATGACGACCTAAGAAAACTCATTGGACAGAATCTCCAGTATTGCACTTAGGTATTGTTTCATGTTTCATGGTGTATTTGAACAATAATATTATTGGTGGAAAAGGGATTCAATGTTTTAATATCATCATGAAAATTCAAAATTACTTAAGCAAGTTTAATCTGTTGCCCATATGCCGAGAAATATTTGTAAAATAAATTCTGATCTTATGAGAGAGAACTTGTACCAAGGGCTGAATATTTCATTGTTACGGTTTCAAATTAATGAACTGAATATGTCTGAAGAGAGTTTGAAAGTATTGTTATATTGAAGATGCAAATATTTTCTGTGCTAATCTAAGTACTTTTGACGAAATGCTAGTGCTCATAGTTCGTTAGGCTAGTGTACGATATGTGTTTACAATTGCAACAGGCGATGAGACAATTTAAGGAACTTTGTCTAGTGTCTGTCTATTCGGTGCATAGCATGACAACAGGAAAACATCAGCTGATGAGTGAGGATCGATCATAAGTCGCAAAGTGTAACAGAATGAGCAAGATAGATATTGATGTTGTGTTTTCTGCCTACAGTGATGGAGAACTTGAATATGCTTTTGTGGTAGTTTAAAGGAATGACGTGATGGTGACCACCGTAACAAAAGCCCGAGGTTTTAGAAAGGTTGTTTGATTGTGCTTTATTCTGGACTTTTTTTATCATTAAAATATGTGAAATTCGCCCAAATTCACTTAAAGTCGGTGCTTTAACTTCTTTACCAACTCCTCAACCGGTTCAGCGTCTTATTTTAGACAATTTATACAGGGATTATCATGCTTTTTTCTTAAGTCGTTCTATATCTTAGCGACCGAGGAAACGAAAATGAATATAAACGAAGTTGTTTAGAGGACGTATGCAAACTGTTGAGTTGATAGACGGAGATAGATATATCATTAATTTTTTTTATCGGAAAATATAAGTATGCTAATGATGTTATAAGAAAAATGCCAGTTGGGGATATACCAGCTGAGTTTTTGGATGCAAGTGGAACTTTTCAAAAAATGGCAGTAATAAAAAAGAGACTGTTGAAAGAGACAGATTCGCAAAAAAATGTTGAGAGACAGAAGTAAGCAAGAATCTGTTGAAAGATACAGTAGTAAGGCAGAAACTGCTGAAAGAAGTAGTAATATAGAAGATACTGTTGAAAGACACAGTCCAGATAATTATGTTATTTGTTATAATAATATTGTAAGCATAAGTACAAAACAACTGTTTTGATCATCTAGTGCGGTGCAATAAGTTTAAATAAAAACGTGGTTCGTATTACAGTTAAAGAAGAAATAAAAAATGTGTCTGAAAATTGAAGGCTTAATTGGGCAATAAAATAATATGTTAATTGTTTAATTTTGCTTGTGTACTGTAATATTGATTTTTAAGATTATATGGAAGTATTTAAGTCGTATAGATATCAGGATGGCCGTGTCGGCGCATATTGGAATTTCATCACATTAGTGTTGGTGCGCATTGGTATTTCATCAGAATATTGTCGGTGCGTATTGGTATTACATCATAATAGCGGTTCCATCAGAAATGTGCCAGATGGTCATTAACAGTTGTCAAATGATACGAATGGCTTTCTGTAACAGGTTGGCTGATAAGTCCCCGGTCTAATAAAGAAAAACACATTTTTTTGTCAAAATTAGTTATTATTATTCAACATAGTTCCCTTCAAGAGCGATACAACGATTATAACGACCTTCCAATTTTTTGATACTATTTTGGTAGTACTCCTTCGGTTTTGCCTCAGGCCTAGGCCTCAGTTTCGGCGATCACCTCTTCATTGCAGCCAAATTTTTTTCCCTGCGAGCATCTTTTTGAGGTCTGCGAACAAGAAAAAGTCGCTGGGGCCAGATCTGGAGAATACACTTTTTAGTAGGGTTTAGTTTAAAATTAAAAATAAATTATAAGACATCAATAAAAAATATTGAAAAAAAAAAAAACAAAAAACATTAATAAAGACAATTGATTAGATTGTTATCTTGTAGCTGGGAAAAGAACAATTGCAACGCGTCGAAAGCGTGACACCGCTGTCGCCTCGCGGTTTGGTGGTGGGCATTGGGAATGAAGAATAGATTCAAAGCAGTTGAATAGAGATCTTCAGAAATATATATATATATATACTAATCGTCTATTACAGCAAGGAGTTTCAGGATAATACCTTTATGCCAGGTATTGGCCCTTTAGTTCAATATTTAAAAAAATAACAAATAATGTTATCGGCTTTGCCGGAGTATACCAAAAGGCGCTGCCTTTTTGAAGACAAACTGAAACAATCTGGTTCTGACTTACATTGGTCTCATAGCCGCCCGAAATATGCAGCGTCTGCAGACTACTCAATGACATCCGTGCAAATTCTTTATCAGCGATTATGGCTGGCGTTGCAATTGGGTCATCATTCTGGAGAACGTTCACTGGTTCACTGGTTTTATAGAAGCATATTGCAGAACTATGCCACAGTAGCTTATGACGAAACTATGCTACAGTAATCATAAACAAGCTTGCGCGTACATGATAGCTGAAGCATCATTTCCCAAAACTATTATTCAGTTCTTGCGCATGCAATGTATGCATATTATTTTCTAAAAAAACCAGTAACATATTGTGAAATTAATATTCTCAGCGTTGACCGGCCCGGAAGGCCGGTTATTTATTCGAAACCCAAATAAACGTGAGTGGCACAGCCGGTAGGATAATAATTATTGATGCGATAGCTAGACTATTCAATTCTTTAATTTATTATCCGCAAAAGAACTCCCGCAAGTGATTGTGCTATAACTTAAACAGGAGTTTAAGAAGACGCCTTAGAATCGCCAAAGTAATAAATCCTTGAAGGTTGCTCTAATACAGGAGAACAAGCTAAGTGTGCAAAAAAAAAAAAAAAAAAAAATATATATATATATATATATATATATATATTTTTTTTTTGCACACTTAGCTTGTTCTCCTATATATATATATATATATATATATATATATAGTTAAATAAAGGTTGTGTTGAGTCGAACTAATGACCGGGCTGCATAGCCTAAGGTCAACGCTAATAAAAATCCGATTAAAGAAAAGACTTCAAAGTTTCGAGGAACGTCTTCTTTATTTCAGTATCAGCTTAAGACTAAAATGACAATCCAGGACAAATCTTACGTCTACTTGGTTAGTTGTATTTGTTTACAATTCTTGCTGCCAAATCAGCAATTTGTGCTTTTTTTCAATTTTTGGGCTTGAGTGCGATGCGCAGCTTTAATTGAATATTGTTTACAGTATTGAATGCGATGCGCAGCTCTTAATAAATGGCTATTGTGCTTTTGTTTATGATTATTGAATTTGAGTGCGATTGCGAAACTGTCGCGTTATTTATTTTCTTTATACTTTAATTACGGTATGGGGCCGTTGTTGTCCTAAAGCAAAAATAGTGTCGATGAGAATACGTCACTTCCCTTCCCTTAAAGAGAAGCCTATGCTTAGGCTGGAACTGTTGGGTATAATGTGGGCAATGGATTTTGTAGCATTTCTATTTCTTGTGATGCATTTTGCAAATTGTCTGATTGTTTCTTCATTTTTGAATATAAAAGTATAATTGGGTTTGTGGTTACATATTTTGAGTATAAGTATAATGCAAGAATTGTTGAACTTATAATTACAATAATAATGTAAAGTGTGTTATTATTTTGTGATATTAGTTTTATAGTGTCATTGTGTTTAATAGGCTTAATCTTAGTTATATTAAGTGGTAGTTATATTAATTTGCTATTAAGATAATGTTTTCAATTTAAAGTCTGCATTGTGTAGCTCTTACAATTTTATTTCCAGTTATTGTTATGTTACTATTTAGTTTTTGACAATTTTGGATAATTGTAGTTTCAGTTAAGTTCCATGATAATATTACATTGGGTTCGACATATTTAATCATTTCTTTTGTGGGTATTGGAATAAAGTTACAAATTGGATTCTTGCGTTTAATTATATTGGTGACACATTCATTTTTTATTTCTTCAATATTTTGATTATAGATTTTGTTTTTATTTTCAAAGTAAGATTGAGTATCTGAGTAGTCTAACTGATAACCATTTTGGTCGGGATAGGGGACTATTTTAATAGTGTTGATTGACTTTTTTTTAATTGGTATGTGTGATATAATGATTATTTGATTATTTTTATGGTTAATCCAAGTAGATGTTTTGATTAATAATATATTGTGGTTGTTAACATTTTCCAATTTGTCATAATTCAGTAGTTTTGGGTTAAACAGTCCGAGTCGAGAAAGTTGCATACCCATTTCTAGGTCTTCTATGCATTCAATGAATTGCATGAGTTCGTATGTAAGTGTGTCGATATTATTGCGATTATTTTCATATTGTTTAATTTGATCGATTCTGTCATTTATCAAACATATTACATCATTTAATTCATGAAGTTTAATTGAATTTTGTGCAAGTGTTTCTAAATTTTGCTTAATTTCTACTTTATCGTTTTCGTCGAGTGTTCCAAAAAGATATTTGTATACGGATCCCACTATGTTAAAAAGTCCTCGTTTCTATCTGTTTTCTTGATGTAGAGTTATTCCAGTTAATTCTTTAAGTAATTTATTATGCAAATATTTGATTCTTTGTGAGTCCGGGTTATTGAGTACCTTATTACCTAAATATGTAGTTATAGTGTCAATTTGAATTGGTTTACTTGAAAATAGAAGGTAGCCAAGATTAGTATCGATATTGTTTATTTCAATTTGTTGAGTGTAGCCTGTGGTGATTAACAGAAGCAATAACATCACTGTATACCAGGGACCTGTGCACTATAGGTTTTTTTGCCAAAAAGGTGCTAAAAACCCCATTTATAAAACTTAAACTATCAAAATAATTTTGATCGCTCTGTATCAGAAAAAGAGTGACCATCAAAGATGCATACCAAAAATTTTCATAGGTGGCGCCACTGTGGCGAAATCAGGTTTGAAACTCGGCTGTTTTATCCATGGGCACAAGCAGTGCAGAAGTGCATTTTTTAAGTCTAATTGTCAATATCAAATAACTATGAATAAAACTCTTGTCTGATCAAATTTTTGTGATGGAATCGAATCAGTAGGGTTTGTACTGCATGTTTTTATATCTGAAGTGTTTGAAGTCGTTGTGGTGTCTCCGTAGTTATATGTCAAAAAAAGTGTTCTAACAAGTACAGATATGTTAATAAGTTTAATTTTTAGAAAGGTTTAAAAAGTGTGCCGTATCTGGAAATACGCTGAAACCTATTGTAAGTCGTAGAGTAATTAATTATTGTTTAATTGCATATAGTCAGAATTGCCAGGTTCAACCCGTTTTTTTTGGAATTTTAACTTTTGAGGCATAACCTCAAATTCAACAGCTCAAAGTTGGTTACCATTTGAAATGTAATAAATACACATGTATCCTTCAATTTACTAATTTTTTTTGTTGAATTAATAATTATAAATATTATTACTTATAATTTTGCAGTTTTACATGCTTTTTTAATTATGCCAATGTTTAAACACTCGTTATTAAAAATAACCCCAAATAAAAAAATATATGAAAAACAAAAAAAATGGGCGGTGCCACACCCAAATTTTTTTTCGAAATTATACTTTCTATTGGTTATATAAAAACTAAACCAAAATATCTTGTTTCTTGGGTATTAATATAAAACACGAAAAGTCAAAAAAGGGCTATAGTGCTGTGGGATTGGAACTTGATTAATTTTTTTTTGTTTCTTAAACTGTGTTTTGTAATAGTGGGTGACTCTATTTCTATTAGTGACTTTAAAATGGTCAGAATCTGTTTGTTCTACGTTTTTGTTTGCTTTAAAGGGAATAAATAAATTTCGAATAAACGTCTATGTCTAACTGATAACCATTTTGGTCGGGATAGGGGACTATTTTAATAGTGTTGATTGACTTTTTTTTAATTGGTATGTGTGATATAATGATTATTTGATTATTTTTATGGTTAATCCAAGTAGATGTTTTGATTAATAATATATTGTGGTTGTTAACATTTTCCAATTTGTCATAATTCAGTAGTTTTGGGTTAAACAGTCCGAGTCGAGAAAGTTGCATACCCATTTCTAGGTCTTCTATGCATTCAATGAATTGCATGAGTTCGTATGTAAGTGTGTCGATATTATTGCGATTATTTTCATATTGTTTAATTTGATCGATTCTGTCATTTATCAAACATATTACATCATTTAATTCATGAAGTTTAATTGAATTTTGTGCAAGTGTTTCTAAATTTTGCTTAATTTCTACTTTATCGTTTTCGTCGAGTGTTCCAAAAAGATATTTGTATACGGATCCCACTATGTTAAAAAGTCCTCGTTTCTATCTGTTTTCTTGATGTAGAGTTATTCCAGTTAATTCTTTAAGTAATTTATTATGCAAATATTTGATTCTTTGTGAGTCCGGGTTATTGAGTACCTTATTACCTAAATATGTAGTTATAGTGTCAATTTGAATTGGTTTACTTGAAAATAGAAGGTAGCCAAGATTAGTATCGATATTGTTTATTTCAATTTGTTGAGTGTAGCCTGTGGTGATTAACAGAAGCAATAACATCACTGTATACCAGGGACCTGTGCACTATAGGTTTTTTTGCCAAAAAGGTGCTAAAAACCCCATTTATAAAACTTAAACTATCAAAATAATTTTGATCGCTCTGTATCAGAAAAAGAGTGACCATCAAAGATGCATACCAAAAATTTTCATAGGTGGCGCCACTGTGGCGAAATCAGGTTTGAAACTCGGCTGTTTTATCCATGGGCACAAGCAGTGCAGAAGTGCATTTTTTAAGTCTAATTGTCAATATCAAATAACTATGAATAAAACTCTTGTCTGATCAAATTTTTGTGATGGAATCGAATCAGTAGGGTTTGTACTGCATGTTTTTATATCTGAAGTGTTTGAAGTCGTTGTGGTGTCTCCGTAGTTATATGTCAAAAAAGTGTTCTAACAAGTACAGATATGTTAATAAGTTTAATTTTTAGAAAGGTTTAAAAAAGTGTGCCGTATCTGGAAATACGCTGAAACCTATTGTAAGTCGTAGAGTAATTAATTATTGTTTAATTGCATATAGTCAGAATTGCCAGGTTCAACCCGTTTTTTTTGGAATTTTAACTTTTGAGGCATAACCTCAAATTCAACAGCTCAAAGTTGGTTACCATTTGAAATGTAATAAATACACATGTATCCTTCAATTTACTAATTTTTTTTGTTGAATTAATAATTATAAATATTATTACTTATAATTTTGCAGTTTTACATGCTTTTTTAATTATGCCAATGTTTAAACACTCGTTATTAAAAATAACCCCAAATAAAAAAATATATGAAAAACAAAAAAAATGGGCGGTGCCACACCCAAATTTTTTTTCGAAATTCTACTTTCTATTGGTTATATAAAAACTAAACCAAAATATCTTGTTTCTTGGGTATTAATATAAAACACGAAAAGTCAAAAAAGGGCTATAGTGCTGTGGGATTGGAACTTGATTAATTTTTTTTTGTTTCTTAAACTGTGTTTTGTAATAGTGGGTGACTCTATTTCTATTAGTGACTTTAAAATGGTCAGAATCTGTTTGTTCTACGTTTTTGTTTGCTTTAAAGGGAATAAATAAATTTCGAATAAACGTCTATGCAACTAACGTAATGTTTACCTTCAGATGAATAAATATCTATCACAAATTTTTCGCGACAATGTTCAGGTTTGGGTGTGATTTTAAAAGGCATTTTTGTGTCTCTATGTTCTGTTTTAGCTAAGTTGCACACGTTGCATTCATTAATTATGTTTTGAATTAACAGTTGGCTATTTGGAAAATAATGATTTTAATTAATTTAGTCATTTGTTGGATACCAGGGTGTAGAAGTTTTACATGAGATTCCAGTATGATTTCTTTGAATTCGGCATATGAGTTTACATTTTTTAATAGACTCAGACTACGGATCACCTTAGTATGTGAGGTATTAATGATTTCCTTGTGGGCGCTTTGTATGAGTTCAAAATCACCATCACTCACGATGTACATGGTAACATTATTGTGAATAAAATGATCAAGTAAAAATTGTTTAGCTTTTACAAGGGTCATTTCATCGTAATGGATTGTGGTTATTGAATTGCCAAATATAATTGAATGTTCTACCTTATTTTGATCTGATTTTATGAAAATTATTTGTCGCTTTGATACATTTATTGTTTTTTCTGTTAACTGAATAAGATCACTACTGTCGTCATCTGCACTGTGTTGGGTGGCTTCACCGAAATGATTTTCTTCCAATTTAATTCTAAACAAAGCGTCGGCAATTGTATTTTGTTTTCCTTTAATATATTCAATTTTGAAATCGAATTCGGCCAATCTAATTCTCCATCTATGTAATTAAGCATTTGGTTCTTTCAAAGTGTGCAAACACCGGAGGGGTTGATGGTCACTAGCTATTTGGAAATGTCTTCCAAGTAAGTAATGACGAAACGTTTTTGTAGCCCAAACTATGGCGAGTAATTCTTTTTCAATAGCACTGTAATTTAATTCATGTTCGTTTAAGGTTCTGCTTATGAAAGATATTGGATGACCATTTTGAGAGAGAACAGCTCCAAGAGCTAAATTACTGGCATCTGTGGTTAATACGAATTTTTTTTTCGAAATCAGGAAGTTTTAAAATTGGGTAACTTGTTATTAAAGCTTTAAGTTTCTCAAATGCTTGTACATATTCGTGGTTTTTAGTGTCTATTTTAGCTCCTTTCTTTAAATATCGTGTCATAGGTTTTGCTACGTCAGCGTAATTTGGAATGAATTTTCGATAAAAACCTGTTAGTCCAAGAAATGCTCTAATTTCTTTAATTTTTGTTGGAATTGGGTATGAAACTATAGCTTCTATTTTAAGAGGATTTGGTTTAGTTCCATCGGGGGTAATGATATGGCCAAGGAAGTTTGCTTCCTTTTTCAAGAATTCGCACTTGTCTAATTGCAGAGATGTAGAAAAAACAATTATGTCATCTAAGTAAACTAGACAATGTTTATTAAGTAATGGTCGAAGTATATTGTTCATGCATCTTTGAAATGTAGAGGGTGCGTTTCTTAAACCAAATGGCATACGGACGTATTCGTAATGACCATTTTTTGTAGAAAATGCAGTTTTTGGTATGGATTCTGGGTCCATTTCTATTTGATGAAAACCTTTAGCCAAATCAATTGTTGTAAAATATTGACATCTTCCTAATTTACCGAGAATTTCGTCCATGTTGGGTATGGGGTATCTGTCTGGTATGGTTACTTCATTTAGTTTCCTAAAATCAATTACTAATCTGAATTTTGTTTTACCTGAAGCGTCAGGCTTCTTAGGTAAAATCCAAGTGGCTATTATACGGTGAATTACTTTCTCTAATTAATCCCTCTTCAAGCATTTCCTGTACCTCAATTTCATGCATTTGTGCTTGTGGGTACTGTTTTGTATAAATGTCGGAGTTATGTGTAGTATTAATTACATGTTTTATTGTATTTGTAAAAGTTAAATGATCTCCTTCTTTATATTGAAGATTTTCGAATTTATTTAAAACTTGTTCTAATTTAAAACTTTCCTCTTTATTGAGATGATCTAATCGAAATTGATAAAAATTTAAATTTTTAATTGGTATGAAATCTGATTTTACTATTTTTTGTACATTAAAAGCTTGATCTTTATGTGGACCTGAATTAATTAATGTGTAAGTTTTTTCAAAAAGTGTAACTGTTCGATTTTTGTAATTTATAACAGCTTGTGCAGTAGTGATTAATTTTCTGCCGATTAACAAGTCATAATCGTTAGAAAAATTATGTAAATAGAATTTCTGAGGAATTTTTATTATGTTATTACTGGGTAAGATAACTGATTTGTTTATTGTTATAAGACCGTTTGATGTTTGAGCATCACATTTTGTGTTTTTGATCTTGTAGTCGTAACTCATCAACAGACATTTTTGTTTATGATCCTGGTTTAAGTACTCGAGCGGATTTATGCGATTGTGAATGTTAAAATTTAATTTATTTTTCACTCGCGGTTCTTTTTTTTTTCGGATACTAAAAGTATCCTACCGACTGCGCCAGTTAAATAAAGGTTGTGTTGAGTCGAACTAATGACCGGGCTGCGTAGCCTAAGGTCAACGCTAATAAAAATCCGATTAAAGAAAAGACTTCAAAGTTTCGAGAGAACGTCTTCTGTATTTCAATATCAGCTTAAGACTAAAATGACAATGCAGGATAAATCTTACGTCTACTTGGTTAGTTGTATTTGTTTACAATTCTTGCTGCCACATCAGCAATTTGTGCTTATGTTTACAATTTTTGGGTGCGATGCGCAGCTTTAATTGAATATTGTTTACAGTATTGAATGCGATGCGCAGCTCTTAATAAATGGCTATTGTGCTTTTGTTTATGATTATTGAATTTAGGCTGGAACTGTTGGGTATAATGTGGGCAATGGATTTTGTAGCATTTCTATTTCTTGTGATGCATTTTGCAAATTGTCTGATTGTTTCTTCATTTTTGAATATAAAAGTATAATTGGGTTTGTGGTTACATATTTTGAGTATAAGTATAATGCAAGAATTGTTGAACTTATAATTACAATAATAATGTAAAGTGTGTTATTATTTTGTGATATTAGTTTTATAGCGTCATTGTGTTTAATAGGCTTAATCTTAGTTATATTAAGTGGTAGTTATATTAATTTGCTATTAAGATAATGTTTTCAATTTAAAGTCTGCATTGTGTAGCTCTTACAATTTTATTTCCAGTTATTGTTATGTTACTATTTAGTTTTTGACAATTTTGGATAATTGTAGTTTCAGTTAAGTTCCATGATAATATTACATTGGGTTCGACATATTTAATCATTTCTTTTGTGGGTATTGGAATAAAGTTACAAATTGGATTCTTGCGTTTAATTATATTGGTGACACATTCATTTTTTATTTCTTCATTATTTTGATTATAGATTTTGTTTTTATTTTCAAAGTAAGATTGAGTATCTGAGTAGTCTAACTGATAACCATTTTGGTCGGGATAGGGGACTATTTTAATAGTGTTGATTGACTTTTTTTTAATTGGTATGTGTGATATAATGATTATTTGATTATTTTTATGGATAATCCAAGTAGATGTTTTGATTAATAATATATTGTGGTTGTTAACATTTTCCAATTTGTCATAATTCAGTAGTTTTGGGTTAAACAGTCCGAGTCGAGAAAGTTGCATACCCATTTCTAGGTCTTCTATGCATTCAATGAATTGCATGAGTTCGTATGTAAGTGTGTCGATATTATTGCGATTATTTTCATATTGTTTAATTTGATCGATTCTGTCATTTATCAAACATATTACATCATTTAATTCATGAAGTTTAATTGAATTTTGTGCAAGAACTTTTCTAGCTACCCCCGCTTGAACGAAAATTCTCTGGCAAGCCAGAAATAAGATTTCAGACTTCAGAAAGACTTCCAAACGAAAATCACGCATACATGGAAAGATATGTATAGGCACAAGAAGCTATGCATGTATTTGTCTATTGCCTGTCTAGACAGCGAACTACGCATACACACGAGCTCAAAACAAAGATCATGGGATATCATCAATCACAGTCGTTAGCAAACGAAACGGGGGTGGATTGCTAACAACATTAATGACAAGAGTGCGAGAAGCATGGCGATATGCGATCTCTATCATGTTTTCTCGCTCATTAGGTGTTGTTGTCTACGCTTCTAAAAGGCGTACATTCTTGCGCAATTGATGCTCTCTCAGCAGCAGTCCAAGTAAGAATGAAACGAAGAGTTCGGCTGCCTTCGGCTCTGCTGAGACACTTCGTAACGACGCTCAGCCTCTGCTGGGACCGCTCGCGTACGACGCTGAGCCTCTGCTGGGACCGCTCGCAAGAAATTTTTGTGAACAAAACGTGTATATGAAGTGGGGTATCTATATGTTATTTGGTCAGTGGTCTAATTGTCAATATCAAATAACTATGAATAAAACTCTTGTCTGATCAAATTTTTGTGATGGAATCGAATCAGTAGGGTTTGTACTGCATGTTTTTATATCTGAAGTGTTTGAAGTCGTTGTGGTGTCTCCGTAGTTATATGTCAAAAAAAGTGTTCTAACAAGTACAGATATGTTAATAATTTAGAAAGGTTTAAAAAGTGTGCCGTATCTGGAAATACGCTGAAACCTATTGTAAGTCGTAGAGTAATTAATTATTGTTTAATTGCATATAGTCAGAATTGCCAGGTTCAACCCGTTTTTTTTGGAATTTTAACTTTTGAGGCATAACCTCAAATTCAACAGCTCAAAGTTGGTTACCATTTGAAATGTAATAAATACACATGTATCCTTCAATTTACTAATTTTTTTTGTTGAATTAATAATTATAAATATTATTACTTATAATTTTGCATTTTTACATGCTTTTTTAATAATACCAATGTTTAAACACTCGTTATTAAAAATAACCCCAAATAAAAAAAATATATAAAAAACAAAAAAAATGGGCGGTGCCACACCCAAATTTTTTTTCGAAATTCTACTTTCTATTGGTTATTTAAAAACTAAACCAAAATATCTTGTTTCATTCATGAGATATTAATATAAAACACGAAAAGTCAAAAAAGGGCTATAGTGCTGTGGGATTGGAACTTGATTAATTTTTTTTTTGTTTCTTAAACTGTGTTTTGTAATAGTGGGTGACTCTATTTCTATTAGTGACTTTAAAATGGTCAGAATCTGTTTGTTCTACGTTTTTGTTTGCTTTAAAGGGAATAAATAAATTTCGAATAAACGTCTATGCAACTAACGTAATGTTTACCTTCAGAAGAATAAATATCTATCACAAATTTTTTGCGACAATGTTCAGGTTTGGGTGTGATTTTAAAAGTCATTTTTGTGTCTCTATGTTCTGTTTTAGCTAAGTTGCACACGTTGCATTCATTAATTATGTTTTGAATTAACAGTTGGCTATTTGGAAAATAATGATTTTAATTAATTTAGTCATTTTTTGGATACCAGGGTGTAGAAGTTTTTCATGAGATTCAAGTATGATTTCTTTGAATTCGGCATATGAGTTTACATTTTTTAATAGACTCAGACTACGGATCACCTTAGTATGTGAGGTATTAATGATTTCCTTGTCGGCGCTTTGTGTGAGTTCAAAATCACCATCACTCACGATGTACATGGTAACATTATTGTGAATAAAATGATCAAGTAAAAATTGTTTAGCTTTTACAAGGGTCATTTCATCGTAATGGATTGTGGTTATTGAATTGCCAAATATAATTGAATGTTCTACCTTATTTTGATCTGATTTTATGAAAATTATTTGTCGCTTTGATACATTTATTGTTTTTTCTGTTAACTGAATAAGATCACTACTGTCGTCATCTGCACTGTGTTGGGTGGCTTCACCGAAATGATTTTCTTCCAATTTAATTCTAAACAAAGCGACGGCAATTGTATTTTGTTTTCCTTTAATATATTCAATTTTGAAATCGAATTCGGCCAATCTAATTCTCCATCTATGTAATTTAGCATTTGGTTCTTTCAAAGTGTGCAAACACCGGACGGGTTGATGGTCACTAGCTATTTGGAAATGTCTTCCAAGTAAGTAATGACGAAACGTTTTTGTAGCCCAAACTATGGCGAGTAATTCTTTTTCAATAGCACTGTAATTTAATTCATGTTCGTTTAAGGTTCTGCTTATGAAAGATATTGGATGACCATTTTGAGAGAGAACAGCTCCAAGAGCTAAATTACTGGCATCTGTGGTTAATAAATTTTAAAATAGGGTCACTTGTTATTAAAGCTTTAAGTTTCTCAAATGCTTGTACATATTCGTGGTTTTTAGTGTCTATTTTAGCTCCTTTCTTTAAATATCGTGTCATAGGTTTTGCTACGTCAGCGTAATTTGGAATGAATTTTCGATAAAAACCTGTTAGTCCAAGAAATGCTCTAATTTCTTTAATTTTTGTTGGAATTGGGTATGAAACTATAGCTTCTATTTTAAGAGGATTTGGTTTAGTTCCATCGGGGGTAATGATATGGCCAAGGAAGTTTGCTTCCTTTTTCAAGAATTCGCACTTGTCTAATTGCAGAGATGTAGAAAAAACAATTATGTCATCTAAGTAAACTAGACAATGTTTATTAAGTAATGGTCGAAGTATATTGTTCATGCATCTTTGAAATGTAGAGGGTGCGTTTCTTAAACCAAATGGCATACGGACGTATTCGTAATGACCATTTTTTGTAGAAAATGCAGTTTTTGGTATGGATTCTGGGTCCATTTCTATTTGATGAAAACCTTTAGCCAAATCAATTGTTGTAAAATATTGACATCTTCCTAATTTACCGAGAATTTCGTCCATGTTGGGTATGGGGTATCTGTCTGGTATGGTTACTTCATTTAGTTTCCTAAAATCAATTACTAATCTGAATTTTGTTTTACCTGAAGCGTCAGGCTTCTTAGGTAAAATCCAAGTGGCTATTATACGGTGAATTACTTTCTCTAATTAATCCCTCTTCAAGCATTTCCTGTACCTCAATTTCATGCATTTGTGCTTGTGGGTACTGTTTTGTATAAATGTCGGAGTTATGTGTAGTATTAATTACATGTTTTATTGTATTTGTAAAAGTTAAATGATCTCCTTCTTTATATTGAAGATTTTCGAATTTATTTAAAACTTGTTCTAATTTAAAACTTTCCTCTTGATTGAGATGATCTAATCGAAATTGATAAAAATTTAAATTTTTAATTGGTATGAAATCTGATTTTACTATTTTTTGTACATTAAAAGCTTGATCTTTATGTGGACCTGAATTAATTAATGTGTAAGTTTTTTCAAAAAGTGTAACTGTTCGATTTTTGTAATTTATAACAGCTTGTGCAGTAGTGATTAATTTTCTGCCGATTAACAAGTCATAATCGTTAGAAAAATTATGTAAATAGAATTTCTGAGGAATTTTTATTATGTTATTACTGGGTAAGATAACTGATTTGTTTATTGTTATAAGACCGTTTGATGTTTGAGCATCACATTTTGTGTTTTTGATCTTGTAGTCGTAACTCATCAACAGACATTTTTGTTTGTTCACTGTCCGATGGTCCAGGTCGTTTGATTGCTGGTTTTGGATTAAGGTTGGAATTGTTAAACATTGGTGCTTGTTGTGATGTTTGAGGATAAGGGTTTCTATTCGACACAGGTGATTGTGCATTCACGATTTTATTGGAGTTAAATTGATTATAACCAGACATCATTGGTCTTTGAATTAAAGTTTGGGGTGCATAATTTGGTCTGGGTGAGCATTGGTATGGTTGAAAATTTAGTTGTAATGGTTGAGAATATTGTGGATATCTTGGTTGATAGTTAGGTTGATATTGTGGATATCTTGGTTAATAATTAGTATGATTAGTTGAATTTGAATTGGGATATGGATTTTGGGTTTTATTTTTATCTTTGTTCTCACTATATTTGTATGTACTAAAGAGTATATTTTCTTCGTAAATTCCTTCATTTTGTGCAACGCTTATAAGAGTTCTTAAATCTGTGATATTGTGATGTACCAAAATGGAAAAAAGGGTTGGTGGTAGTTTTGGAATTAGTATTTTAATGGATTCTCTTATAGCCTGCAGGTAAATTACAAGGTCTGTATTGTTACCTTCTAGATGTAATTTTGATATTAATAGTTGACGTCGTTTCTCAGCCTCCTCGCAGAATGCTCGTAGATTTCCTTTGTAAGGCATCCCACGGAAGTTCTCTAGTAGCTTGTAGTTTGGTGCCTGCGGCTTGAATTCGTCAATTAATCTCTGCTTCAGGGTGGGCCAATCTTCGATGTTTGGCAAGCCCAAGGATCTAGTCACGTGTCCATCAAGATTCCGTTCAATTGCTCCGAGAAGAATGCGCTGCTGCCGTAAGTCGTCCGTCTGATAGAGGGATAGTATGTAGTCAACTCTACTGACGAAGGTGCAAAGCGATGCTGGTTCTCCAGTAAATATAGATATGTCCTTGAGTTGTCGTCGGGCTTCAGCCAGATTAGTGTCGTTTAACGGTGTAAGCCGTGCTGGGGCGATAATTGGTTGAGCCATTTTTTTATTTTATTTATTTATTTCTTTTAAAATAATTGTTTCTCTCTTTTTTTTTATTTTATTTTAATATGTTTCACTTAATCTTTAATTTGTTCTTTGATTTTTTTTAACATTATGGATTATTATTATTTTTTTCTTAACTTATGTTTCACTTAGTTTATCTTTTTTTTATCTTTGTTACTTAATTCAATTTTATTTTATATTTTTACTTAAATAAAAAAAAAAATTTTGCTGTGACATTGGACTTATGAGCTTTTTTAATGGTGCTTTAATTGTTCCTTCCACCTTTTATGGATATCCGAATTGGATTTATGATCCTGGTTGAAGTACTCGAGCGGATTTATGCGATTGTGAATGTTAAAATTTAATTTATTTTTCACTCGCGGTTCTTTTTTTTCGGATACTAAAAGTATCCTACCGACTACGCCAGTTAAATAAAGGTTGTGTTGAGTCGAACTAATGGCCGGGCTGCGTAGCCTAAGGTCAACGCTAATAAAAATCCGATTAAAGAAAAGACTTCAAAGTTTCGAGATAACATCTTCTGTATTTCAATATCAGCTTAAGACTAAAATGACAATAAATGGCTATTGTGCTTTTGTTTATGATTATTGAATTTGAGTGCGATTGCGAAACTGTCGCGTTATTTATTTTCTTTATACTTTAATTACGGTCTGGGGCCGTTGTTGTCCTAATGCAAAAATAGTGTCGATGAGAATACGTCACTATATATATATATACGTCACTATATATATATATGTCGGATCTTAAATTATGTAGGTCAGTGTAAAGGAATGCGTGTACCAAATGGCAATTCTCATTTTTGGTTAACTAACGGTTGTTGCTAGAACGTTTCGTTCTGTCTATTCGCCAGATGGTCAATTCTCATTTTTGGTTAACTAACGGTCGTTCGTACGTTTTGTTCTGTCTGTTCGCCAGATGGTCAGGATAGAGATGTTGCAAGAGAGATGTTGCGAGAGAGATGTTGCGAGAATGATGCGTACTACGATTGTTGTGCGTGTATGCTTGAGCCACTGCGAGACACGGATATATAAGTAAGTTCGGTAGGGCCTATCAGGCAGTCTCAAATTGACAGTGGCGCGATCAAGTTTATTCGCCGTATACAATTTGTGTGATTAAAAATGGATAGTAATAAAAATATCAATCATAACCCGACATCAGAAGTGGGATCAGTGCCAACTCCTGCATTTTCTGAAGATCAGTGGCGTACTATTATGGAGCTGCAGAATCGCAATTTCGTTGAAATGTGTAAAGCTATGCAAGCGTCTGTGCGTCCACAAAATCAAGTAGTTTTGCCAAAATTTAACCCAGACGTAACGGAAGCTGATGCGACTCAATGGTGTGCAACTGCAAGCATTATTATGGACGAACAACAGATATCAATCTGATGGCAGCGCACTTATTATGATGTTGAGTAGTTGCATGCAGGGCAGTGCTTCAGCGTGGCTTGCACAGATCTGCTATCCCGGCATTAATTGGGAACAGTTTAAAGAACTGTTTATCCAGGGTTTCGAGATTAAGGAAACGCCGGCAGCTATGTTCCTGAATCTGCTAAACAGCCGTCCAGCCCACAACGAGTGCCCTGCTGTGTACGCAAGCCGTTTGGTGACGTCATTGACCACAAAATGGCGCAATATGGAAGTCGAGGAAATAGCTGTATCCACGGTACTTGCGCATATGGCCAATTTTGACAACCGTTTGCAGCGTATGGTGTTTTCGTCAAATGTACAAACTAGAAGTCAACTCCAGATGGAACTGAAAGCATTTACATTTGACAAAAAGCGAAATGCTGGAAGTACTGATGTTAATAGTGACAACTGTAAGCGAGCCAAAATCGTGTGCCACTTATGCAAGAAACCAGGACATAAAATGGCAGAGTGTAAACTAAAGCGGTCTGGATCGGAGAATAAACAGCATCGCGATTTACAGAATGTGACCTGTTACCGGTGTGGACAACTTGGACATCTTGCGAATCGGTGCACGAACAATGCAGCTAAATCTGGAGCAGCTACTGAGAAGAAGTGTAATCAATGTTTTGTGGCTGAGCCAAAAGGAGTTTTGACACAGCAGGGTGAGATCTTTCCTATTTGTTTTGATTCCGGAGCAGAATGCTCGCTTATTCGAAGTAGTGTTGCCGATAAATTTGATGGCCAACTTATTAATAATATTGTTATAATACGAGGTATTGGTGACGCTGGCATTTCCAGTAAGTTACAAAAATTATCTAAATGCATTATTAATGGAAATGTTGTAGAAATACTTTTCCATGTCATAGCAGATAAGCATCTCACAAATGATATTGTGATTGGTAGGGAAATCCTTAGTCAAGGATACGAAATCATCTTGACACCTGAAAGATTTGAATTCGTTAAGTCTAAATCTGTAAATGTTTGTAAAGTATCTGAGTCATCTGCTTTGTTACTTAATGTTGATACTGAATTGATTGGTAATGACAAGGAAAACTTAATTAAATTACTTAACGACTATTCAGCTGCATTTATTGATGGAATCCCTTGCACAAGGGTTAATACGGGAGAAATGACTATTAGATTAATTAATCCAAACAAAACTGTGCAGCGTCGTCCATATCGTCTGAGTCCAAATGAAAAACAGATTGTACGTGAAAGAATAACACAATTGTTAAACTGTAACATTATTCGACCTAGTTGTTCTCCCTATGCTAGTCCTATACTCTTGGTTAAAAAGAAGAATGGATCCGATAGACTTTGTGTTGACTATCGTGAACTGAACAGCAATACTGTTTCGGACAGATATCCCTTACCACTCATCAACGACCAGATTGCTAGACTTGCGGGTGCTAAATATTTTACGTGTCTGGATATGGCTAGTGGATACCATCAGATACCCATTCATCCCGATTCTGTAGAATGTACCGCGTTTGTTACACCTGATGGGCACTATGAGTATCTGACAATGCCTTTTGGCCTCAAGAACGCCCCGTCTGTGTTCCAACGAGCCATTATAAACGCATTGGGAAATCTTGCATATTCTTATGTAATAGTTTATATGGACGATATAATGGTGGTGTCACCTACCATAGAATTAGGTATGAAAAGATTGAGGATTGTGCTGGATGTATTGACTGCAGCGGGATTTTCTTTTAACATAGCAAAATGTGGATTCTTAAAACCTACTGTACAATACTTGGGGTATGAGGTACGAGCTGGAGAGTTAAGGCCTAATCCGCGAAAAATTCTTGCGTTAGATTCCTTGCCACCACCGCAAACAGTTCGTGGCGTAAGACAGTTTATAGGATTGGCGTCTTATTTTCGAAAATTCGTGCCTCGGTTCTCGCAGATTATGAAACCGATATATTCCTTAACTTCGAGTAAAAGTGTGTTTAATTGGAATAACGAGTTAGAAAATATTAGAAAAAATATTATTGCTGTCCTTATAAATGAGCCTGTACTTGTTATTTTCGATCCACAACATCCAATAGAGTTACACACAGATGCAAGTTCTTACGGTTACGGTGCAATGTTGATGCATCGAATCAATGGTAATCCTCATGTAATAGAGTATTTTAGTAAAACTACTTCCCCTGCAGAGTCTAAATACACTTCATACGAATTAGAAACTTTGGCAGTGGTAGAATCCGTTAAACAGTTCCGTCATTATTTAGTTGGTCGTACGTTTGTAGTGTATACTGATTGTAATTCTCTTAAATCATCGCGGACAAAGATTGAGCTGACACCAAGAGTACATCGTTGGTGGGCGTATCTACAGGCGTTTGATTTCACAATTGAATATAGAGAAGGAAAGCGTATGGCGCATGTGGATTTTTTATCGAGAAATCACATTCAGGAAACCACCAAAGTTGAAAAGTCTTTAGTCCCTGAAAAGCGCGTAAATTTGGCAGAAATCTCAAGTGACTGGCTTGCTGCTGAACAACGCCAGGATTCTGAAATTACTGATATCATTAACAAAATTAACTCTAAAGAGTTGACAGATGATGTTGCACAGACTTATGAGTTGAGAAAAGGTGTTTTGTTTCGTAAAGTTCAGAGGAATGGAAGAATCCGTTGTTCGCCAGTAGTGCCTCACGCATTTCGATGGTCAGTAATAAATCAAGTGCACGAGTCCATCATGCATTTGGGATGGAAAAAGACTCTTGACAAAACTTACCAATATTATTGGTTTGCCAATATGAATAAATATGTTAGGAAGTTTGTCGATAGCTGTATTACATGTAAAACTGTTAAGGGTTCATCTGGGAAGATACAAGCCGAGTTACATCCAATTCCAAAAGTGAATGTACCATGGCCCACGGTGCATATTGATATTGCTGGAAAATTGAGTGGGAAGAATGATCTAAAGAAATATGTGATAGTACAAATTGATGCTTTAACAAAATTTGTTTATTTGTTTCACACTTTAAGATTAGATTCTGACAGTTGTATTCAGGCAATGAAATCATCTATTTCTTTGTTCGGAATACCGCAGCGTATAATAGCTGATCAGGGTAGATGTTTTACTAGTGGGAAATTTTCAGAATTTTGTACATCACAGAAGATTAAGCTTCATCTTATAGCTACAGGAGGAAGCCGTGCAAACGGTCAAGTTGAACGTGTGATGAGTACCCTTAAGAATCTACTATCAGCGGTTGAATCGGGTCACCGATCTTGGCAAGATGCTCTAGGTGAGGTACAACTTGCCTTGAATTGCACAGTTAGTAGTACAACCAAGGCAAGTCCCCTAGAGTTGCTTGTCGGCAAGGAGGCTCGTCCTTTGGGTTTGATTCCACCGTATGATACAGAGATGGAGGTAGATAAAGTTAATGCTAGAGAGAGGGCAATGGAAAATATAAACAATCAAGCTAGTTACGATAAAATAAGATTCGATAAAAATAAAGCAGTGGTTGAACGACATAAAATAGGAGATTTTGTTCTACTGAAAAATGAAGAACGGCATCAAACTAAATTGGATGCGAAGTTTAAAGGACCATTTTTGGTTAGTGAAGTTCTAGAAGGAGATAGATATATCTTGAAGTCATTGCATAATAAGAGAACTTATAAATATTGTCATGAAGATTTGAGAAAGATGCCAGATGGTTATGTTCCGAGTGAATTGGATTGCCCGCCTGAGACATGTTGAAATGGTTACAATATATCCGTGTGAGAGGATATGTTATGTGAGATGTGTCCATATCGAGTATGGAACGGTTGAGAAGAAGTTGCAATAGACTTCGACAAGAAAATGTTTGAGAATGGCGGATGTGTTTGTGAATTCGATTGGAAATAACCTGGCGGATGCAAAGTTTTGCATGGTTGATATATGACAATATTTGATTGAATTGTATAAGTTCAACATATGATTTTGAGATTTGAGCTATCTACGTCATTGGGCAAGCACAAGTGAAAGACAAATGTTGGAACATGGCGTGTGGCGCTCTTGACGAGACCATGCTTTTAATCAAAAGGAAATCATAGTGACGATAACTAGAGTCGAATTTTGAGAAGCAAATGTAATGAATTAAATGTTAAAAAGAATCTGATTATGCAATGACAATGAGAGTAAGAATGGAAATTTGCTTATAATGTTGTGAAGAATGTAAAATAATGAAAGCTTACGAAATAAGAGAAAATGTTAAGTGTAAGATAATATGTCGAATAAAGAAATGGTATCTGAAATTGATGAGTAAAAGAAAACACAAGTTATAATCATTGATTTTTAAATCATAGTCGAAATATTAAGATTACCGTACACGAGGACGTGTAATTGTCAGAATGGCCGTGTCGGATCTTAAATTATGTAGGTCAGTGTAAAGGAATGCGTGTACCAAATGGCAATTCTCATTTTTGGTTAACTAACGGTTGTTGCTAGAACGTTTCGTTCTGTCTATTCGCCAGATGGTCAATTCTCATTTTTGGTTAACTAACGGTCGTTCGTACGTTTTGTTCTGTCTGTTCGCCAGATGGTCAGGATAGAGATGTTGCAAGAGAGATGTTGCGAGAGAGATGTTGCGAGAGAGATGTTGCGAGAATGATGCATACTACGATTGTTGTGCGTGTATGCTTGAGCCACTGCGAGACACGGATATATAAGTAAGTTCGGTAGGGCCTATCAGGCAGTCTCAAATTGACAGTGGCGCGATCAAGTTTATTCGCCGTATACAATCTGTGTGATTAAAAATGGATAGTAATAAAAATATCAATCATAACCCGACATCAGAAGTGGGATCAGTGCCAACTCCTGCATTTTCTGAAGATCAGTGGCGTACTATTATGGAGCTGCAGAATCGCAATTTCGTTGAAATGTGTAAAGCTATGCAAGCGTCTGTGCGTCCACAAAATCAAGTAGTTTTGCCAAAATTTAACCCAGACGTAACGGAAGCTGATGCGACTCAATGGTGTGCAACTGCAAGCATTATTATGGACGAACAACAGATTGATGGCAGCGCACTTATTATGATGTTGAGTAGTTGCATGCAGGGCAGTGCTTCAGCGTGGCTTGCACAGATCTGCTATCCCGGCATTAATTGGGAACAGTTTAAAGAACTGTTTATCCAGGGTTTCGAGATTAAGGAAACGCCGGCAGCTATGTTCCTGAATCTGCTAAACAGCCGTCCAGCCCACAACGAGTGCCCTGCTGTGTACGCAAGCCGTTTGGTGACGTCATTGACCACAAAATGGCGCAATATGGAAG
Source organism: Drosophila quadrilineata (assembly GCA_018150725.1). Lineage (NCBI taxonomy): Eukaryota > Metazoa > Arthropoda > Insecta > Diptera > Drosophilidae > Drosophila > Drosophila quadrilineata. Next base: position 88,569 of record JAECWN010000450.1, read on the forward strand.
TCGAGGAAATAGCTGTATCCACGGTACTTGCGCATATGGCCAATTTTGACAACCGTTTGCAGCGTATGGTGTTTTCGTCAAATGTACAAACTAGAAGTCAACTCCAGATGGAACTGAAAGCATTTACATTTGACAAAAAGCGAAATGCTGGAAGTACTGATGTTAATAGTGACAACTGTAAGCGAGCCAAAATCGTGTGCCACTTATGCAAGAAACCAGGACATAAAATGGCAGAGTGTAAACTAAAGCGGTCTGGATCGGAGAATAAACAGCATCGCGATTTACAGAATGTGACCTGTTACCGGTGTGGACAACTTGGACATCTTGCGAATCGGTGCACGAACAATGCAGCTAAATCTGGAACAGCTACTGAGAAGAAGTGTAATCAATGTTTTGTGGCTGAGCCAAAAGGAGTTTTGACACATCAGGGTGAGATCTCTCCTATTTGTTTTGATTCCGGAGCAGAATGCTCGCTTATTCGAAGTAGTGTTGCCGATAAATTTGATGGCCAACTTATTAATAATATTGTTATAATACGAGGTATTGGTGACGCTGGCATTTCCAGTAAGTTACAAAAATTATCTAAATGCATTATTAATGGAAATGTTGTAGAAATACTTTTCCATGTCATAGCAGATAAGCATCTCACAAATGATATTGTGATTGGTAGGGAAATCCTTAGTCAAGGATACGAAATCATCTTGACACCTGAAAGATTTGAATTCGTTAAGTCTAAATCTGTAAATGTTTGTAAAGTATCTGAGTCATCTGCTTTGTTACTTAATGTTGATACTGAATTGATTGGTAATGACAAGGAAAACTTAATTAAATTACTTAACGACTATTCAGCTGCATTTATTGATGGAATCCCTTGCACAAGGGTTAATACGGGAGAAATGACTATTATCGTCTGAGTCCAAATGAAAAACAGATTGTACGTGAAAGAATAACACAATTGTTAAACTGTAACATTATTCGACCTAGTTGTTCTCCCTATGCTAGTCCTATACTCTTGGTTAAAAAGAAGAATGGATCCGATAGACTTTGTGTTGACTATCGTGAACTGAACAGCAATACTGTTTCGGACAGATATCCCTTACCACTCATCAACGACCAGATTGCTAGACTTGCGGGTGCTAAATATTTTACGTGTCTGGATATGGCTAGTGGATACCATCAGATACCCATTCATCCCGATTCTGTAGAATGTACCGCGTTTGTTACACCTGATGGGCACTATGAGTATCTGACAATGCCTTTTGGCCTCAAGAACGCCCCGTCTGTGTTCCAACGAGCCATTATAAACGCATTGGGAAATCTTGCATATTCTTATGTAATAGTTTATATGGACGATATAATGGTGGTGTCACCTACCATAGAATTAGGTATGAAAAGATTGAGGATTGTGCTGGATGTATTGACTGCAGCGGGATTTTCTTTTAACATAGCAAAATGTGGATTCTTAAAACCTACTGTACAATACTTGGGGTATGAGGTACGAGCTGGAGAGTTAAGGCCTAATCCGCGAAAAATTCTTGCGTTAGATTCCTTGCCACCACCGCAAACAGTTCGTGGCGTAAGACAGTTTATAGGATTGGCGTCTTATTTTCGAAAATTCGTGCCTCGGTTCTCGCAGATTATGAAACCGATATATTCCTTAACTTCGAGTAAAAGTGTGTTTAATTGGAATAACGAGTTAGAAAATATTAGAAAAAATATTATTGCTGTCCTTATAAATGAGCCTGTACTTGTTATTTTCGATCCACAACATCCAATAGAGTTACACACAGATGCAAGTTCTTACGGTTACGGTGCAATGTTGATGCATCGAATCAATGGTAATCCTCATGTAATAGAGTATTTTAGTAAAACTACTTCCCCTGCAGAGTCTAAATACACTTCATACGAATTAGAAACTTTGGCAGTGGTAGAATCCGTTAAACAGTTCCGTCATTATTTAGTTGGTCGTACGTTTGTAGTGTATACTGATTGTAATTCTCTTAAATCATCGCGGACAAAGATTGAGCTGACACCAAGAGTACATCGTTGGTGGGCGTATCTACAGGCGTTTGATTTCACAATTGAATATAGAGAAGGAAAGCGTATGGCGCATGTGGATTTTTTATCGAGAAATCACATTCAGGAAACCACCAAAGTTGAAAAGTCTTTAGTCCCTGAAAAGCGCGTAAATTTGGCAGAAATCTCAAGTGACTGGCTTGCTGCTGAACAACGCCAGGATTCTGAAATTACTGATATCATTAACAAAATTAACTCTAAAGAGTTGACAGATGATGTTGCACAGACTTATGAGTTGAGAAAAGGTGTTTTGTTTCGTAAAGTTCAGAGGAATGGAAGAATCCGTTGTTCGCCAGTAGTGCCTCACGCATTTCGATGGTCAGTAATAAATCAAGTGCACGAGTCCATCATGCATTTGGGATGGAAAAAGACTCTTGACAAAACTTACCAATATTATTGGTTTGCCAATATGAATAAATATGTTAGGAAGTTTGTCGATAGCTGTATTACATGTAAAACTGTTAAGGGTTCATCTGGGAAGATACAAGCCGAGTTACATCCAATTCCAAAAGTGAATGTACCATGGCCCACGGTGCATATTGATATTGCTGGAAAATTGAGTGGGAAGAATGATCTAAAGAAATATGTGATAGTACAAATTGATGCTTTAACAAAATTTGTTTATTTGTTTCACACTTTAAGATTAGATTCTGACAGTTGTATTCAGGCAATGAAATCATCTATTTCTTTGTTCGGAATACCGCAGCGTATAATAGCTGATCAGGGTAGATGTTTTACTAGTGGGAAATTTTCAGAATTTTGTACATCACAGAAGATTAAGCTTCATCTTATAGCTACAGGAGGAAGCCGTGCAAACGGTCAAGTTGAACGTGTGATGAGTACCCTTAAGAATCTACTATCAGCGGTCGAATCGGGTCACCGATCTCGGCAGGATGCTTTAGGTGAGGTACAACTTGCCCTGAATTGCACAGTTAATAGTACAACCAAGGCAAGTCCCCTGGAGCTGCTTGTCGGCAAGGAGGCTCGGCCTTTGGGTTTGATTCCACCGTATGATACAGAGATGGAGATAGATAAAGTTAATGTTAGAGAGAGGGCAATGGAAAATATAAACAATCAAGCTAGTTACGATAAAATAAGATTCGATTAAAATAAAGCAGTGGTTGAACGACATAAAATTGTAGATTTTGTTCTACTGAAAAATGAAGAACGGCATCAAACTAAATTGGATGCGAAGTTTAAAGGACCATTTTTGGTTAGTGAAGTTCTAGAAGGAGATAGATATATCTTGAAGTCATTGCATAATAAGAGAACTTATAAATATTGTCATGAAGATTTGAGAAAGATGCCAGATGGTTATGTTCCGAGTGAATTGGATTGCCCGCCTGAGACATGTTGAAATGGTTACAATATATCCGTGTGAGAGGATATGTTATGTGAGATGTGTCCATATCGAGTATGGAACGGTTGAGAAGAAGTTGCAATAGACTTCGACAAGAAAATGTTTGAGAATGGCGGATGTGTTTGTGAATTCGATTGGAAATAACCTGGCGGATGCAAAGTTTTGCATGGTTGATATATGACAATATTTGATTGAATTGTAGAAGTTCAACATATGATTTTGAGATTTGAGCTATCTACGTCATTGGGCAAGCACAAGTGAAAGACAAATGTTGGAACATGGCGTGTGGCGCTCTTGACGAGACCATGCTTTTAATCAAAAGGAAATCATAGTGACGATAACTAGAGTCGAATTTTGAGAAGCAAATGTAATGAATTAAATGTTAAAAAGAATCTGATTATGCAATGACAATGAGAGTAAGAATGGAAATTTGCTTATAATGTTGTGAAGAATGTAAAATAATGAAAGATTACGAAATAAGAGAAAATGTTAAGTGTAAGATAATATGTCGAATAAAGAAATGGTATCTGAAATTGATGAGTAAAAGAAAACACAAGTTATAATCATTGATTTTTAAATCATAGTCGAAATATTAAGATTACCGTACACGAGGACGTGTAATTGTCAGAATGGCCGTGTCGGATCTTAAATTATGTAGGTCAGTGTAAAGGAATGCGTGTACCAAATGGCAATTCTCATTTTTGGTTAACTAACGGTTGTTGCTAGAACGTTTCGTTCTGTCTATTCGCCAGATGGTCAATTCTCATTTTTGGTTAACTAACGGTCGTTCGTACGTTTTGTTCTGTCTGTTCGCCAGATGGTCAGGATAGAGATGTTGCAAGAGAGATGTTGCGAGAGAGATGTTGCGAGAATGATGCATACTACGATTGTTGTGCGTGTATGCTTGAGCCACTGCGAGACACGGATATATAAGTAAGTTCGGTAGGGCCTATCAGGCAGTCTCAAATTGACAGTGGCGCGATCAAGTTTATTCGCCGTATACAATCTGTGTGATTAAAAATGGATAGTAATAAAAATATCAATCATAACCCGACATATATATATATATATTTATATATATATATATATATATATATATATATATATATATATATATATATATATATGAATCAGGTCGAAAGGCAAATATCCGCCGTAAAGAGTTTCCAAGGCGACCCTACTACATGATACACATTTATAAGCCGCATCGATTTCATCTTAATCTTGTATCAAACAACTGATGAAAGGCAAAAACTCATCATTTTTGGAAACATCGAACGGAACATCAGTGGCGATGTCATCCGCTCGCTTGGAACTACCAACCTTCCTAGTTGGAGCTAACTAAGGAAACAACTCATTCTTATTTACAAGCCGCAAGTGCAAAACCATCAACTATTGGAGGAATTTAGAAAAACACCATACAAAAGTAGCTTCCGCAAATTTTTGGAAGAAGCCGAAAATAGAAGGCAAATACTAACCAGTAAGTTAGAATTAGAAAATGATAAGTAAGAAACTATTTTGTAAAATAGACTAATTCAAGCGAGTATTGAAAGCTTAATCCAAAATTTACCAACTCATATTTACCTTAGGATCGTTAATTGTAACATACAAAACTTCAAATCCCTTATAAATATTTTACAAGAAAAAGGTTTTTACGAAACACTAATCTCAAGTAAAACCAGTGTCGAATCAAAACAATTTTCAAAATAATTTACATAATAGACAAGTAAATAATCATGGTAAACCGATTACTCCTTTCCAACCATCATGTAACCCAAACTATCAACCATATTCTCGACCATTTACTCAACCGCCACCACAGATACCTAGAAATATCCCCAATATCGACCGCCTTATAACTATCCACAACCTAGTATTTCAATGATGCAACCACCCAGACCAAGCCCACCATTTGATATACAGAGTGCATTCGATCAGAATCGCTTTGGACCCAATAACGTAGGTGTACCGACTAATATCCAACAAAGGGGAAATATGCCAACTAATAACACCGCCAATAGGCAAAGATCATCAGATAGTGAACAGTCAAGAATGAGTATAAACGAACTAAAATACCAAGAAGAAACATCATATGCGTCGGAATATCTGCAGAACTAAGCTTATCCCTATTGTCCTTACTATCCTTATTATACTCAAATTGATGCTAATTTTTATCAAGCTTAACCTTAAGTCCTTAACCCAGCTTATGATACTCCAGAACAAGGATCTGATAGCGCAAATCAAACCGAAGAAACAAAATCAAATCCAAATGACATCGAATCGCATGACACTGAGCAATCAGAAAATTTTCGGTTAGTGGGGAAGCGTCAAGCCAATAAATACCAAAAAAAAATAATGACAATAATCTAAGGTGCCTTATTGACACCAGTTCTACAATAAATATGCTGGTCAGAAATATTTTTGAAACACCTATCCAAAAAACTAATCATTTAATTCACACTAGTAATGGCTCTTTAATAATTAATGAAACCACAACCTTGCCACCGAACAATTATTTCACTACAGATCAAGAATATTAATTACGACATATTAATAGGACGTAAACTGTTATCAAAAGCTTATGCCATAATAGACTACAAATAAAAGACAGTTAACCTATTTAACAAAGAATACAAGTTAATCAGTACAAATAATAAATTGCTAAAAAAATTTCAAAATATCCAATATGACGAAGGAGATAAATTGACTGGTTTCAGAATTAATATCCAAAATTGCGTTTTCTGCCAAGAATGGTCATTACGAATACACTCGAATGCCACTTGGGCTTAAAAATGCCCCCACTACATTTCAACGATGTATGAATAACTTGCTCCGTCCTCTTCTACATCAAACGATATTTTAATCTTTTCCACCTCATTAGAAGAACACTTACAATCCATACAAGCAGTTTTTGATAAACTTTCACAAGCTAATTTGAAAATACAACTAGATAAATGTCAATTTTTAAAACAAGAAACAACCTTATTAGGACATGTCATAACTACAGACGTAATTAAACCAAACCCCGACAAAATAAGGGCCATAGTACAATATCCATTGCCAAGCAAAACTAAAGAAATAAAAGCTTTCTTAGGACTCACAGGTTATTACAGAAAATTCATACCCAACATAGCTAAACCTATGATCAACTGTCTGAAAAAAAATTACAAAATAGATACTAGACAAAAAAATTACGTAGAAGCATTCGAAAAATAAACATTACTAATCTCCAAAGATCCTATTTTAAAAATACCAAATTTTGAAAGAAAATTCGTATTAACTACATACACAAGCAACGTAGCCTTGGGAGCTGTTCTCTCACAAGATAGACAACCCGTCAGCTACATCAGTAGAACTCTAAATGAACACGAAGTAAATTTCATAGAAAAATAATTATCAGCTATAGTTTGGGCAACTAAATCTTTTCGACATTACTTACTAGGTCGTCACTTTGAAATAGCATCTGACCACCAGCCATTATGTTGGTTGCACAAATTAAAAGAACCTAAAGCGGCCCATCCACAGACGAGCATGTTGGCCGAGCATGTTGTGCTCGACGGAATTTTCATCGTTAGTGGTAGTGCTCGCGTACAAATTTCGTGTTCGTCGAGCCGCTCGCACGAAATAGAAATGATTCTATCTTGCTTGTGTTCGCAACAACATGCTCGACAATGGATGGCAGCGCTGGCACGAACATCACTGGACACAAACGTTTGAAGTGAAAACAAGTCCTAGCGAGCGCTGCTAAAGATGACAAAAGAATTTATGCAAGAGTTTATGTATATATTATATATATTATTTATATATTAATATATTTTTGAATCAAAAATTAATTGAAAAAAAGTGCAATTACAGTGGCGCTGTCGTCTTCCGTTGCCATGTTCACTGCTCAAAATTTGCCACCAAATGATGTTTGCGAGCATGTTCGCACTAGTTGGTGGACAAGAAAATTTTGGCTCGACGAGCGGCTCGGCCAACATGCTCGTCTGTGGATGGGCCGCTTAACTCTAAACTAGTGAGAAGGAAAATAAGACTTTCAAAATATGACTTTAATATAAATAAAAGGAAAGGAAAACTATGGCTCAGACGCCCTATCTAGAATTAAAATAGTACAAGCATTTTGTAGAATCCACACAACATTGCGCAGAAGAAGATAATAGTAATCTAATATGTTAAGTTTGTCCGAAAACCCATAAATTATATTTTCTAAAGGCCCTATTAACATACAACTTGAGAATTATTGAAAAAAAAATAAATAAAGAAATAGCCAAACAATACCTGTTCAACCACTTTTGCTCCAAAATCATCTACATAAATAGCGATGCAGACGAAATATACGAAAATTGTGCGAAGCCTCGTCTTATTATTATAAAATAATAAAATTAAAAAAATTAAAATTAGAATCCACTCACGAAAACTTTTACAACCAGGAATCCAAAGACTACGAAACTTTTTTTCGAAACATATTAATTTCGCAACAATCAGCTTCTTATCCAAAACACAATCAACGAATGCTAAATATGCTAAAACAGAACATCGCAACACAAAGATGCCCATGAAAACCCGAATACTGTCGCGACAAATTCGTAATAGACATTTACAGTTCCGAAGGCAATCATTACTTAAGTTGTATAGAGTTGTTGTATATTTGTATTCAAAATATGGTACTCTTGAACAAATAAAAACAGAAGATTGGCTAGAATGTAAAAACACACTCAGGCAATCATTACTTAAGTTGTATAGACATCTATTCTAAATATGGTACTCTTGAACAAATAAAAACAGAAGATTGGCTAGAATGTAAAAACACACTCATGCGCATATTTTATCACTAAGGAAAACCCAAAATTCTAAAAGCAGACAGAGACGGTGCATTTGCTAGTCTAGCCCTTATAATACTTCTCCTTACTTGCATAAACGCTTGCCAAGCCCAACAGATCAAAGTCAACAACATTGATACTGATCATGGATACCTCCTATTTTTCGCTAAACCAATGCAAATTCCATCAGAATATGAACATCATTGTCTCGAAATCAACCATAGAAAACCTAAATCACTATTTTAATACTAAAACAGATAACTATACTAATATCCCACAAAATAAGCTTTTACACAATAAAATGTTCAACCCAAAACTACTTAACTATGACAAATTAGAAACCGTAGACAATAGTAACATTTTGCTAATTAAATCATCATATTAATGGTAATCAAATACTTATCATATCACATATCCCTATTAAACAAATAACTGTTAACACTACTAAAATAATACCCTACCCAGATAGTAATGGTTACCAACTTGATTATTCAAAAAAAGATACTTATACTTATTATCACAACAAAGTCTACAACCAAGGTCACAAAGAAATCAAAAATGAATTTGTTAAGAATATTATAATAGGACCTAACCCGATATGTAACTTCACCCCTATCACAGTTAATCAAATAATTAAATATGTAGAACCAAGCAATATTCTTACTTGAAACATAAATGACACTATTATGTCAGGATTGCCAAGAATTAAATAAAAACTTTATAATTAGAGGTAACAAAATAATAACAATAAAACAATGTAAAATTAAAATCGTAAAAATAGTATTAAGTGAAAGCCACCTAGACCCCGAAATTACTTGACTCCATTGTACACACCCTTAGAATTAACAGAAATAAAACCAATAGAACATAAAGACATTGCAAAACTAATATCAAAAAGTATTATCACAGTTGATATAATCGTAATGATCATAAGTCTTATAATCTGTATTGTTATAATATACTTGAAAGTTAAATCTGAAAAAACTAGAAATACCAGATTCGACTCCAAGTGCACTACCCAATAAGCTCAGAAGAAGCCTAAGCTTCCCTTTTAAGGGGAGGGAAGTAGCATATTTCAGAACTATGCCACAGTAGCATATTTCGAACTATGGTACACTAATCATATAAGTTAATTATTTCCTTGATGAAATAATAAAAGAAAATTATTCATTCAAAACACTTTTCCTTGGGTTAAGGTTTTAGACTTTATTGTTTGATGATAATTTTGCAACTGACTTAAACAATTCTAACTTAGCCCTAGCTAGCTGTGAGTTTAGGCCGGATGGCTTTGGCTGCGCTGCGAAGATTCTGATTGGCAGGTGTTCTTGCTGATCCGACGATTTGTCCGTTGTCAACTTCTTATTGGAAGTTAATGCATTTTAGTGGTCAACGCAGTTATAGCGAGCTTCTTGGAATTTGGTGCATCGCTGGGAACGGAAATGGTTAGCCCGGTCATCGGCGCGTGCAGGAAATCGGACACACGCTAGGCTTGCATTTTTGTTGGCACATGCCAACAGTATTGTTCTTAACTCTTCCCCCTCTTGTCATCAAGCGGTATTTAGAAGTTAACTTTTGCTTCCAATGCCGGCGCAGGCCCCAATTGCAATGTTATACTTTTCTGTTTTTGGTTGCATTTGTGCAATCCAAATATAACAAGCATGGCGATGCTAAACAGAGTTAGCAAAATGATGCTGTTCGCTGTAGAATGGGTTTTTATTAGTTGCAATTATCCTGTATTATTATATGTAGCGCCTCCAATGCCTCCAAAAAAAGGATTCTCAAACGTTTTGTTTCTTCAGGTGTAAACTGCGTGAGTGGTGCTGCGGGTTTCATGGTTGATCGGTTCCAGATTACTAAGTTGTTTATTGTTGATCCATACAGAGTCGTTTGATAGTTGAATCACGTAAGTGCCCTCAAGGTAAGTGTCTGTGCCATTCCTGGATACGTTGAAGTTGTTTAGTAGGATGATTCCATCATCGATTTCTTCCATCTCTGCTATTTGGTCGGCATAGCTAAAACTACACAGCGCTTTTTCTCCTCTAACTAGCTTGGGAATGCAATCTGACTCGCTTATATTAACAATGTTGTTCTTATCGCATACCTTAATATTTATTACTGTTTTACAATTTTTTTGAATGCCATATGTAAGATTTTTGTGAACAAATATTTCGTTTAGTCTCAGGTGTACAATTGAATTGTTTTTTACAACAGGTTTTATGAGCATGCTTTGAATTCTACTTCCTCTAAGTTGGGTATCTTAACAATATATAAAAGAGTTTTTTTGTTGTCTACAATTGAAATATCGGAAAACTCCATTATTTATTCTACTGAAAGGGATGGCAAATTATTTTGTTTTTGAAAATATTTTCAACTTCGATTAGTTCATCTTCGTTTACTAAAATTGTGTTTACAATATTTATGCGTGCCCATTGGATTGCGTATTTAATATTAACTATTACTTTATTTCGATACTAACTGAACTGCTTTTTTGTATAGAATTAGAGAGTGCATTTGATACGGAGGTAAGCTGACTTATTCGTTGTTCTAATTGTTTGTTAATGATGATTTGCTGATTACTATTGCTAATGAGGTTATTTGAATTTTGTTCTAACATAAGTAAATCATCATGATCTGGGCCACCTGCGATGAATTTCCAACCTGATCCTAACCAATCCAAGGACCTGGCTTTGCGAGACTTTGGAAAATCTGTAATTGTCTGGAACGTATAAATTGTAGTGTTTATTTCGTGGTTAAGAGTATCGTATAATGGACTTCGTCTTAGACTGTTTTCAACAAAAGTAGTGCGTTTTGAATATGTTCGAGGTCTATTACGTGTACTAGTTTAGTCGTTGATGTCTGTACTTTTCCAAGTCCTCTGTATATTGTCACGATTTGCGTGTTGGTGTAGTAGGTGGTAGTCGTTGTTCCGGTAGGGCAAGCCACTTTCCATAGTACTCTGTAATATTTAAATTTTGATATGGCTTTTATGTACTGTTTTTCCTGATTCTGTTATGATTATTGTGGTTTTATTTTCTTTAACAATTTCCCTTTTGTATTTAGAAGATAATTTTGAGCATAGTCTAGCATTTATTTTTACTCAAACTACCTGTCCTAGTTCGTAATTGGTTATTTCTTTTCGAGACTTCTTGTGATTTGACAAGTCCATTGTTTGTTTTATCTTGAGTTGGTCTATATTGTCTTGTCTGGCTTTTTCGTATCGATCAAGGTTTGTTGCCACATTTTTACCGTTCTACCGATAAGGTTCAATGGAATCTTTCGATTGGCCCATTAACTGGGGCAGTATACGTTTCTATTCCTAGTTGATCTAACATGAAATTTATTGATTGTGAATTAAATGATTTTTCGTTATCCATAACGATTTGTTTGGGGACACCAAAGAAAAATATAATGTCGCGCAGTGTCTATGTATAGTATTTGATCTGGGTATTCCGGTTTAGGCGTTTCTTTAAGTTCTGGGTTAGGTGGGTGTCTGTCATACTTTGTCTGTCATTCTTTGCAAATCATACATTGCTTAACGATATTAGCAATTTTCTGTCTCATTTTAGGAAAAAGAATATATCAGATAACTGTTTTTAGTTTTCTAATGCATTGCGGTGAGCTCTCGAATGTGTTTTAAGAATTTCTTCTTCTTGTTGTGTCTCGTTAGTCAAGTCCTCTGGATTGTATAAATCGAGTCTTAATGTCTTTAAAATGTTCCCTATACAATGACTGTATATTTCCTATTAAGTCTTCTGTCGTGTGGATACCGTTTATAACTGAAGGGTTAAGTTTTTTCAAATACGTTATTAGTTCGTCTGTCGTATAGTCTGGTTATCGTAATTCGTGTCTGTGATAAGTGGGAAATAGAGTAATGAATTTGTAATCGGCTCTATCTATCTTGTAAACAAATATTTCATTTTTTAATACGTTTATAGGAACTTCAATGCTAGGTATAAGATCGTGGCTAGAGCTTTCTGCGCTATGTTGCGTTTAAACAAACAGTGCGTCAGCTACTACGTTTTGTTTTCCTGGGCTTGTATAATATTTCACAATCATATTCCTCTAAATATGCTTTCCATCTCTTAATTCTAACATTCCCATTCCAACTACTTCGTACTTCCTTCGCTTTACCGTACAGGTAATTTTGAGGGCTTTGAGTGCCCAAATAATTGCCAGCATCTCCTTCTCGTTTGCTGCGTAATTTTCTTCTGCTTTACTGAGTGTTCTAGACAAGAACGATATTGGTTTATTATATTGAGAAAGTACTGCTACGATTGCAAAGTTAGAAGCATCAGTAGTCAAGTGAAACTCCTTCTTGAAATTAGGGTAGCGGAGAATTATTTCATTAGAAATAAGACTACTTTTTAGTTTCTTAAAAGCTTCCATTGTCTCTTAATCTAATGAAAAAATATTTTTTGACGACATTCTTTTGAACACGTGTCCATCTTCCCTTCTTAAAAATGAAGTAAGAGGTTTTGCTAACTTAGCATAATTTAAAATGAACCTTCAATAATAGCCGAAAAGACCTAGGAATGATCTTAGATCTTTCAAAGTTTTAGGGCAGGATTAATTTGCTATTGCATTTGTCCAACTGACATTTCATGTTGGTGTTCTGCAAAGTTTGAAAAATTGTAGCTAAATTTTTTAGGTGGGTATCATCATCTTTGCCAAATATGATGATATCGTCTATGTATATGAAACATATTATTCCGGTATTCTTATGAAGTATTTCATCTAATGCGCGTTGAAATATTGCAGTATTTTTTGAGTACAATCCATACTGGTGAATTGTATGGAGACCTAGAAGCCCGTATAATACCGTCTTCTAAAAGATCTTTTACTTTTTTTTTTTTTTTTAGTTTAATATATTTAATAAGTGAAGAATCTGTACGGCTTTGAGTACTTTAACATCACATGGTTTGGTTGTGTAAGTGGAACCAAACGTCAATTCTTTATGACGATTACATATATTGATGTGTTTTTAGAATTGTGTTGTAGTATAGAGGTGGGTAAGCGCTATTGGCGCCTCATTGTTTTGGCAAATCCTTGCCTCTTAAGACGCCTCAAAGGTCTAGCCGGAATTAGATTTCGAGCAAGTAAGCTGCGGTGCCCCAGAAGTTTATCTCTATATCTGCTTGTATGCCTACCAATCTGCTCATCCACAGTAAACAGCTTTAGGTCTCTGTGAAAAGTTGAACCGCGTACATACCAAGGACAATCAGTTATATTTCTAAGGATCCGATTCTGCAGTACCTGAATCCGTTTATAATTTGATTTGGCCGCGATCCCCCAGATCTGAATTCCGTAAAGCCAGATTGGTAGGATACAATGCACGTATACCGCCCTTTTGCATCTAAGCAGCATGGTACTCCTTCTATTGATAGGCCATCGCAATTGCTGGATCCTCATGTTACATTTTTTAACCGCAGACTTAAGATGTGGTCCGAAGGTAAGTCGCTTGTCTAGAGTAATACCAAGGTATTTCGCTTGCGACGGCTGCTCCAGAGTAATACCCTCAAGCTGGATTTCAGGGGTTGTCATTATCAGTCTCTTCAGTGTGAAGCATGGGTTTGTTGTTTTTAGCGGATTGATTTTCATGTTCCACCGTTTGCACCAAGCTGTCAGGGCAACAAGATACTCCTGCAAGCCATGAGCTGCTTCTATTCGACTTCTGGAATTGTAAATTACTGCGATGTCATCTGCATAGGTCGCAATGAGGGCCTTAGAGGGAGTCTCCATATATTGGCTACTGGGTCTAGGTATATCAGGAGTATAAAGCGAATAAAGCAACGGCCCAAGCACACTGCCCTGTGGTACTCCTGCTTTCATTGGGTAGCTGTTAGAATATGTATCCCTAACTTTGACTTTAAACTTCCGACCTTCCAGGTATGATTTTAAAAGTCCATAGTAGGGAGCTGGTAGGAAGCTTTTGATTTTACAAAGAAGGCCAACGTGCCACACCTTGTCGAAAGCTTGTTGCATATCAATAAAGACCGCATTAGAGTACTCCAGATCATCAAAGGCTTGTAGGATATGCTTTACCAATCTGTGCACTTGTTCAATAGTACCATGCCCACCTCGAAAACCAAATTGATGATCAGGCAAGATGCTATTTTGATTCATTATCACAGTAATTCTCTTGGCAATTAATTTCTCCCATAACTTCGATAAGGCTGGTAAGAGACTGATTGGTCGATATGACTCAGGGTCAGCCTCTGGCTGACCTGGCTTGTGAATCATGAGAATCGCTGCTAATTTCCATTGCTTTGGGAACACTTGCACTCGAAGAATAGCATTAAAAATTAATGCTATATATATGATTGTTCTTGTGGGCAAGGCCTTCAGAGTGGAGTAGCATATCCTATCAATACCCGGTGCTTTATTATTAGGCAACGATTGAATGATTTCAGATATTTCCTCAGTCCTTATGGGCTTAATAGGCAATGACATCTGCAGTGGTGTCTCTAAACTCTGATGAGTTTCACTGGTCTCTTCAGCCGAAGCAAAGTTGTAAGGACTAAAGCGATCCTCCAGATGTATACCGAAAGCATTTGACTGCTCCAATTCATTTTTTGCAAGGTTACCGCCAGGACAACGTATTGGAACCTGTCTAAGGGGTTGTTGCTTGAGCGATTTAATGCACTTCCATAAAGAGTAGTTTGCATCAACGGTGTAATCCATAGATGACAATTTTTGCTCAAAGAAGTCGCTACGGAGTTCCCCTAAAACAGTTCGCAATTCTCTTGATGCCCGGTTCCATAAAACTCGGTCCTCAGGATCTTGAGAACGAATTGCTCTTCTTCGGAGGCGCCTTTTTCTTTTTATAAGTTCCCTGGCTTCTCTTGTAAGAATAATTCCATAACTTTTAGTTCGAACATCTGGTTCTGCTGGAGTTGAAGCCGAAGCAGCTCTATGAATATTATCAGTTAGAATATCAACTGCGTTCTCGATATCTTCTTTAGAGTCTAGAGCAGAATTCAACTGGAACGAGCTGTCAAGATGTTGTTTAAAAATCACTAGATCAGTCCGACTTGTGATCAGTCGAGGACTAGTCCTGACATGAACTCCATTCGTTAGCAGATTGGCTACAAGTGCAATGTGATCGGAATCAAGATCCCAGCTTTCATTAATATTTATTTGCGAATTGAGTATCCCATGATATAATGCAAAATCAATGCACGTAGCAGTATGACTAGATACATATGGGTACCTAGTTGGAGAGCCAGTTGCAAGAATTTTAGCCCCTCTAACTGATATCGATTCAACTAGCTCAAGCCCTCTAGATGAACTAGTGTTGTCGCCCCACATCCAATGACGCGCATTCCAGTCACCTCCAACCAGATACCTCTGTCCAAAAGAAGCGAGTATTTCAGTGAAATGCCTTTCCTGTAGTCTATTTCCTGGAGGACAGTATATCGCACTAACTTCCATGTTACCCAAACCTGTGACAATTTTAATAGTAGACATTTGGACTAATCTTGTCTCTATAACTTTTTGTGGGAAGTGGATGATAGAGCTTCTCACCAACACCGCCGCTCCTCCGTGGCCATGATTATGCCGTGATGGCTTATACGCTGGATAGAATGAATACCCATATATGTTGACAACCTCACCTCTATTGAGCCTTATTTCACTTAAAAGTATAATATCAATCCTGTTATTATGTGCAAAAAATTCAACTTCTTTTGCTTTGCCAGAAATGCCATTGGCATTCCAGATTAGGATCTTGAGATTGTTCATCGTGAGGTTGAAGCGCTGTTTTGGACTTGGGGATTCGATGAATCCACATTCCTTTTATTTAGCGAACTTATTAATTGAAGAAGCATGTCTTCAAGCCGGTCCAGTCGTTGACTATTTTTGATAGTAAGCTGGTGTTGCTCACTTTGCTGCTGCTGCAAGAACTGTAAAAGTTCCTGCTGCTGTTTTTGGATTGCTTGCTGCTATTCCATAATTTTTTCTTTTACTTGTTTATTTACTTCATCTTTCAGTGTCATTAGATACTGATAAAATTTTGAAAAGACTGGGTCGTCGGACGAGGTTCGGATTGCTGCCTCCACGTTAGTTGTGTAGGTCAGTTTTTGGTTTGGATTAACAAATAAGACTGGGAATGATTCAAGTAAGTTGTTTAGCTTACTTTTTTGTGTGTCGACCAAATGAGATGTTCTGGCAGTAATTGTATTTACGGCTTCAAAAATGAAAAAAATGCTTCAGTAAAGCATTTGATTCTGTAAACCATACTCTCCTAATGCACAAGTTATCGCTTCTTGGTTTTCCTCATACTCTTATGAACTGGATTTCCAATTATCTTAAAAATAGAACTCAATGAGTTATGTTCAATTCTGCCCTTTCTAAGCAGATCTTTGTTTATTCAGGAGTGCCCCAAGGTAGCCACCTCGGACCATTGCTTTTCAATTTATTTATTAATGACCTTCCGGCTATTATTAAGAATAGTGCTGTTTTGAAGTATGCAGATGACGTTAAATTATGCCTCTCTTATAAGGATCCTATTTCTGCTTCTTTGTTGCAAGCTGATCTAAATATTTTCAATTCATGGTGTAAAACCAATCTAATTGCCCTAAATTGCTCAAAGTGCAAAGCCATGACTTTTTGCAGAACACAACCTGTGCATGTTCAATATTTGTTAGACGGCCATCTTCTTGAGAATATATCTCAAATTAATGACCTAGGCATCTTACTTGATCGTAAACTCTCATTCAACGATCACATTGAGTTCATGGTAAATAAAGCCATGAAGGTCTTAGGTTTCATTAAGCGTTGGTCTAAGGAATTCAATGACCCTTATACGACTAAACAGCTTTATGTCTCTCTGGTACGTCCCATCCTCGAGTATGGGTCCTGTTTGTGGTCTCCACAGTATCAGACTTTCAAAGACAAAATCGAATCGGTGCAAAAGATGTTTCTAATTTTCGCACTAAGAAACTTAAACTGGTCACCACAACTTAACCTTCCGCCATATCGTAGTAGATTACTATTAATTAATCTTCCTTCCCTTTCACACCGTCGCACTATGCTGGGTGTAACTTTCATTCTAAAACTTATCAATGGTGATATTAACTCTCCTTTCTTGATTAACAAATTAAACTTTTCAATTCCTATTAGATCAACCCGTTTCTATTCCTTATTAACAATTAGCACTTGCCCTACTAATTACCTTATGCATGAACCTTTTAGAGTACTATGTTCTGAGTTTAACAGACTTTACGGGGTTATTAGATTAGAGTCTTCTATTTCTACCAATAAAGCCTTAATCTTAGAACATTTACGCACACATTAATCAATTAATCTCTGGTGGTGGTCATTGATTTGATTGGGTTTTCCTGGGTTTCCCCAATCATAGCAACGAATGTTAAATCAATTTACATTTACTCACCCCAGAACTATTTATTTATTATTTTTATTTTATATTTTCCTTCAATTTAATACTAATTTTATATTTTTAAATATTTAATATATAAAATTTAATTATTTTTAAATTTAATTTTAATTTTACATTTAATTTTAAATTTCTGTCGACTGTGTATAGTTGACATTAAATAAATAAATAAATAAAATGTTTTTCTTTTATGAAAATTTTGGCACCGTTTTGGAGTGTCATTATATTTTTGCTGGTTTTGATTTCTGCACCTCTAAACTGTCGTTGCCTAAAATGGCTTAACAGAAAAAGTTTTACCTCGACGTCTTTAATATTGAAAAGAATTGCGTTTTAGTGGTGAGTTACCGGCGTGCTACCACCTACTGAAATAGCGTTGAAAGCTTTTTCATTTGGGATTGAACCTGTGTCTATAAGTATTTTGACAGATTGTTGCCCATTCCACGACTTACATATAAAGCATGGAAGTGAGGAATTCTTTATGCTAAAAAATGCAAGGTGTCGTTTTCTTGTTGTTCATGCCCAGCACTGTCGGTGTCAGCTTCGTTAATCTGTTCTATGTATTCTTCCAAACTCATTTCCAAGTTTTCGCCGTTTTCATAGTTTGTCATTGCTTGTTCGTACTGTGTCGTTGTTGCGTAAGTTTCGGCGGATTGGGTTTTTTATTTATAAACTGCATATTGTGCACAGCTGGCGCTGGCTTTGCATTCTGGTGTCTAAAATTACCTGCCTGGCCTTTGCCTGCCGCGTGATTTGGAAGGAAGGTTTGGTTTTCTAACTTAAGGCAAAAATGCAGAGCAGATGGCAAATCTTCCGGTTCTTTGATGCCTAGCAGGCGAGGCAAATCGCCTTGCGTTCCTCGCACAAAACAACCCCGCCAACTGTTGCGCTAATACCTCGCTAATCATGACTGCAATTGCAGCTCGGTCTACGTTTTCTACCATATTCGGTGGCTGTTCTCTTTGCTCTTGCTGTATTCTGGCTGCCTGAGTATTCAAAATAGGGAGTCTGATAAGATTGTTTGCGTTGGTCATAATCACTGAAAACACTTTAAATTTCACTTAACAATTAAATTTCAGGTAATGGGATTTTTCAAATATTAAAATTAATTACTTAAATATATTTTAACTCCCTTTGGGAGTCGTAAAGTTGGAATTGGTTATTACACTTTGTGGTCTGGTGTAGATTTTATCGCTTTACGCGTGTTTATATGTTATTCTTAGGGAATTTTTTATATTGTTTCTTAACTTAATATTTGCTTATCCGACTCTTCGGATTTCATCCCGTTTGTCACACAACTTCTTATTGGAAGTTAATGCATTTTAGTGGTCAACGCAGTTATAGCGAGCTTCTTGGAATTTGGTGCATCGCTGGGAACGGAAATGGTTAGCCCGGTCATCGGCGCGTGCAGGAAATCGGACAGACGCTAGGCTTGCATATGTTGGCACATGCCAACATTATTGTTTTTAACTTATACAAGCTTGCGCGTACATGATAGCATCATTTCCCAAAAAATATTATTCAGTTCTTGCGCATGCAATGTATGCATATTATTTTCTAAAAAACTAGTAGCATATTGTGAAATTAGGGTGCAAGATTACGCGTGCATGATCGCTGAAACATCGATTTATATAAAATATTTGCACACAAGTAAACTATATAATAAGTCAGAAAAGATTTTATAAATTAGTCTTAAGCTGTCAATAAAAGCAAACTTTCCAGTGTTTCGTGATTTTCGCATAACTTAATATTCTCAGCGTTGACCTAAAGCCCACAAGGCAGGTCATTTATTCGACTCCTCGAATAAACGTGAAAATATTTATTATATGGTGAGGACGCCTCATAGTTAGCGGTTGCTGTGTTGAAACACCGCGTCAGTAACGAATCTGCAGAGACGAAAACAAAAGAAAATGAGGCACCTGCGCAAAAGCATTAAAATTGACCATCTCATATTTTGTATGATTCAACGATTCAATTTCCGTGAGGGTTATTGCTTCATCTTTTTCGTGTGGCGTTTCTATACTACGTTGCAGATTTATGAAGTGTCTCTGTAATTGGTGTTGAAAGAACAATATTAATGTTAATCTGCAATATTTTTAAATTAAAAAATGAATATTAAAATGCATTGTTTATTATAATTGTATACTATACTATGTATGTATAGTTTAGTTTTCCCGGTATTTCTGATGATTTCAAGGCTGAATCTAACGCGCTATGTTCGGCAATACAGGAGCTGCAGATAGCCAAGCACAGTTTTATTAACCAAAGCTTCGTTGGGACCTGACGTCTGGTTGCCAGACTTACCTGAATGCGGAAAGATTGGTACTCGGTGATGCGCCGACCTTAACATAATATATGTATATATAGAAAACTAATATCAAAACCAACGCTTAATATAAAGTTTTTCTATGAGACACGTGGACATGAACACAAATATGAGAACGAAAATATAATAAATGCCATAAATGGGGCGCTAAGAGGAGGATGTGAGGGGGCAGAACTGCACCGCCCGTTGTGCCGGACTCACTAGAAGTTTACTGTTTCACACCACACGACTCTCCTTGGCAAATACACGTGGCTGCTGGGGTTGACGATGCGTGCCACACTGCTCCCGGGAAAATTCTGTATCGGCATGTGTGTAAGTCAGTGTCTGTGGCGTCCACGCTGACCGGTGCAGGGCTCCTGCTCAGTTTCACGGAATGTGTTTGATATGGTCCTGTTCACAAACGGGACCGATGGCAGCGAGAACGCGTCTGTGTTATTTGCTTTGCTCCTCGATTTGTATAAAAATTACTATCTAACGTGAATTTACGACCTGTAAATTAAATACATCACAAAGTATCAAGTTATTACACCAACAAAGAATCAAATCTTGTAACAATTGTAATTTCTGAGATGCATACATATGTATATGGTTATGCATTTGATTTTATTGTTTATTATATTATTCCAGTAATTTCAATGCATAGGTAGTTTCTGTTTTTATTTTCATACATTTTTTTTACTTATGTATGTATGTATGTATGTCCGTATTTCTGCACATAGCTGTGCGTTTAAGCATATGTACATACATAAGTAATGTTCCCAATGAATTTATTTGTCTTGTGCTATATATATGCGAATATTACTTATATTGCACTTTTATGTACATATGTATATGTTGCAACCATGCGTAGACCGTTTTAGGATTTTTACATACATATTAAAATATGAATACATAAATTCAATTATAAAATATATATACATACATACATATGTATATATGTAAAACATATTTGTAAGTCCTGACATTACGCAAGCTATATATACATTCAAATATGTATGTATATGTTTATATAAATTAAGTTCGATCAAAGATTATTTTCATAATAATTCTTGATTGTAGCAATAATTTTTAAATATAATAATTGGCATTGTCTTACAAAATTTGAGCTACATACATACATACATATGTATTCTGTAGAATTTATTGTCATAATATATATGTATGTAAATGTATGTGCATATGTATGTACATACATACATGAATATGTATGTGTATATGTACATATATATATTGTTGACCAAAATATAAAGTACACCAGTAGTAGCTTTTCACTTTTGTAAAAACTCTACTGGAATTTTTTCTTCTATATTTTTACAATTTAACGACCTACAAGTTATTTTATTATGTTCCGCTGAGCAAAAAATTTTGATTGAAAATTAGGTTTACTCAAACATCAAAGTTAAGGTACGCAGGTGGTTGTTAGATGGCATGAGGTGCTTTTGCATGGCACGGCGTCAAACCTAATGCAACGTTAATGCTCTAATCCATCTTTACCGATTAACATGTAATTAATAAAATTCAACTATATGCTGGAAATTTGAAATTAACAAATCTGATCTAGCAATTGCAAACCTTACAAAAGTTCACCTCAAAAGCCCCTCTAGAATTGGGCTGTGCTCTCCAAATCAAAGTTACGAGTTGGTTGAAAATTCAGAAAAATTTTTTTTAGAAATATCAACCAAATAAAAGGCGTTTCGTTTAAGGATTCAGTAATATAAATCTACAACAGTTAATGGAAGAATCAAAATCTTTTAGATCATTGTAACGCATTAAAAAAATTGAATCCGTTATAAACTTTTTGTATTGAAGAATTGGTGTACTTATTTTTGTCCAACCTATTTTTTTTCATGAATTTCATCATTAATCTATTTCAGACATTAAAGCAGAATCACACTATTATTTTTACAATCGTATCTATATTTTACAATGATTACTTAAACGAAAAACAAAGAAATAAATTTAATATATATACGACAGATCTACAAGTGTTCTACAGTGATCTACAAGCTATGTACTTATTGTTTTTAGTTTTGTACACATACGTATATATATTGTTGTTTTCTTCTTATTATCTTTAATGGGACATTTATGAACTTAATTTTACTAATCCCAAGGAAGTTGTTTTACATATTGTTTCACATGCCCTTCCAGATTATTTATAATAAAAATAATTATCTGAAGAATTTCAATGCAATGAAAAAATATATTATAGCAGTTCCCCTGCATGACTAACAAGGGAAGATAAATCTTCTCCGCAGATACCCGAGGATATTCAGTTTGTGAAGAAACGCGGATTAGCATTACCGGACTCTACACAACAAGTTTGAAGTCCTGCGAGGATTCCTTTTGGAGCTTTCCTCAATTTTAGGTTCGCATTTGCTACTGGTAATTATACTGAGTATCTTATAATCATATGAAATTTGTTTTATATAATAACCTAACATCAAATAAAATGCCATTTAAATTACTATTATTATCTTAAAAGTTTAGATATATAAAGTTGGTGTACTCATTATTTTGGTCAATCTATTTTTACGTATTGTATCTATAATAAATTACAAACACTGAACTTGAATTGCGAAAATCAGTGAATATCTATTATAATAATTTTAAATTATTTATGAAACAACACGAAAGTTGATTTACAATAAAGTTCATATTCAAATTTAAGGAAGTTATTAATATAATTTAGATTATTCGAATAAATTCATATTTTTCCCTTAATTAGCTGCAAATACTGTTAATAATTAAATATAATCAATATAATTTATTTATTTTTTAAAGACCTTGATAAGTTTATATAAATTTATTTATTGTCCGTGAAATTCAAACCATTGCGTTAGTTTTTCTCGTGTATAGCTCATTTTATCTCATTATTGAATGATATATAAATTGTTGGAAGCACTTAAACTTTTTTGCTTATTCTTATAATTAGTAAATATAATTTATTTTTGGCTTAATATATATACATATATAAATATATATCAAACAGACAGACACACATAATTAATGTATTTGAAAAATTAAAAGTTAGTTGTGTAGAAATTCTTTCTTAAATTTGACAATTGACAAGTGTATTACCCTAATTATATATATATATATATATATATATATATATATAATAATAATAATAATTTTATTTATACATTTATTTACAGTATTACATTTTATGTGTTATGAGTTACGTACAGCTAAATAGAAGAAATATTTATACCGTTGTACTAGGATTTGGATTAATTATTGTTGTAGTCATAAAAATCATAATCGTCCTGCTCCAATTTTGAACGAGAAATATCTGATACTAATCCTACATTGTGATTTAAATATTGATGTAGTATGGGCTTTTCATTTAAGTCGTATTCCTCTAACGTTGCAGGAACATTATCTGGTATTACTTTCGAAAACTTGGGTTCATCATCCAAATGCATATGATTAAAAGTTCTTCTATCACGTTGAAAAGAATTGATTGGAGAATTCTGCAAAAATTTTAAAAAGATTTTACATTATTTGAGTTTTGTATGTAAATATGTATATGTCTTGTAGGGAGCAGCGTTTAGCCAAACGTACGAGTTTATGTCCCAGCCTAAAAGTAGACAATTTGGCTTTATAAAAGAATGTTCTGCTTATCTCACTCAAATTATTAACAGCAACGGAGAATTAGAGAAAGCATAAGAAAATAAAGGGTTTCGAAGGTATAGTTGGCACACTTTCCCTCAGAGATTAGCGTAAAAGACAAATGGCGTACTTGATGATAGCGTCGCTCTCTAAACCCTTAAATAGGTGCGAACCTTGATACGTGGGTCCATTCTAATTCCACATCCAAGTGAGGATCCAGTGCAAGTTTTCCTACGAAAGTGCCAATTTTGTATTGTGAAATTTTTTTATTTATTGAGTCTATCATGGAACAGGAGGATGTTTTAAATGAGTAATTCTAATTGCTAATATAATACTAAAATAATCTACATCAAAAAAATCCAACGGTAATCGCTGTTTCTTGCATTCCACACAGCTTGAAACAGCTGTACGCAGACTTTTTCTTGCCAAAAAACGTGTGCATTTTTGGTTTTTTTTTAATTTTAATTAAAGAAGTTGTTGAATTAAATAAATGAAGAGTAGCTACAATTATTGACAATAGATGTGTTGTTAATATAAAAAAGAAATTGGGGCAATATCTTCTACACAACTGTTTTTATTTAACGTCAAAGTTTCGGTTAAAATTTGTACGCACACTTTTTCTGCCTAGTGTATATGCAAACAAAAAAAAAAAAATTTATTTAATTGTTCCACAGCCTGACCCTGCACCCCAATGGAAGCACTTTCAACGGTGGATCAGTAGGGTAAGTCGAAATTTAAATATTTTAATTAAACTGCAAATTAAATTTTGCATATTTAAAATGAGTGCATTCTTCTATTACTTATTGTTTTTGCAATATTTACATCGGTGCACTGACACCAGATGAAGAAGGAGAAGAAAAAGAAGCGAACAAATTAACGGCGCAAGCCCAGCAAGAATCACTCAAACTTGTCTGTTTACTCTTTCCTTTTTGCTTTTCTTTTTTTTTTTTTTTTTTTTTTTTTTTTTTGAAATTCGATTACATTTCTTTTTTTTTAGCACAGTAATACCGTGAATTATGTTATACCCTACTTAATATTTTAGGATTATTTAATTTAAGTTTGAATAGTTTATACAATTTTAGTTTCATAATAAATATGTTAATTATTAGCGTTATTATGATTGGTTAATGTCGCTGATTTGGGGCCATGCAAGAGGGTGAAATTATGTCTGAAGGGCTATAATTATTTCGTGGGATCACTGTAAATAGTTATTGAAGGGCTCAGTGATCAAAGGTAGGGCGGGCTCAAATCGATGCAACAACATCGCGTCGTCAATTTTATAGAACAGCTGTTCGTTAGTTTTTTTGTGTAATATTTCCTAATTCCTTTTTTTTTTTGCTTTTTCTTTCCTGTGTCCGTCCGTCCGGAATTCTGCAGTGTGAGTAATTGCTCGTCCATTCAACGTAAACATCCAGCATGCGAAATTTTTTTTTTATTTAGTATTAGTTTTTCTAACTCCCCCGGACGATTATTCTTCTGGAATTAGTGGAACCCCACCGCATTCCGCCGACGAGAGTACCAGCCGGTAGCAACGCATGCTCCAGTAGAGAGGGAATAGTGGAGTTAATTAAAAGGTGACATGCCACAGTCTTTTATGACGTGGTGCAAATTGGAATTGAACTGCGCGAGTTACCAATACGCTAATAACGCTACTGGTGTAGATGCTCTTTTTCTGTTGATCCAATTAACAATGCACAGTTGTTTCTCACTTTTTTATTTTTATTACTTTTCTTTCCTCTCTTTAACCTCAACGTTCGACAAACTGCAACGTTCACACTCGACTGCCTGAGTCACGCCACTTCGCGATTCTGATCCCGATTGTGTCCATTCGGATCTTTCCTCTTCGAGTTTGTTGTAGACTCAACATCTCTACGAATAGGGTAGAGACGGTAACTCGCGCATAAGCGGCACAGACACAGCCTCCACACAGCTATAGAGTTTCCAATTGGAGTGTAATGATGAGCAGAGTAATACGATCAGCCCACGAATCGGTCAGGAGACAGCAATACAGAAAATGTTCAACTGAGTGTTTCCGGACAGGACCGGCGCCTGCCAGAGGCTGTTAATTGTCACTTAAGCTAGCATAAGTGAGAGTCATTTCTGATAACTATGTTATCAGTAGATTGCTCTCTCTCTTTCTGTACGCTACCAGTGCAGCTGTTTCACACATTGTTAAAAAGCGATTAAGATCATACCCAAAATAAATGATAATCGGAGTAAACAAATTGAAGTGTTTCTAATACCACTGACCATATAACACATAGATCGGACATTTCATACAAGCGCTTTTGACACAACATTTTTTTGCGAGGCGTCCCAGCAGAGCCGAAGGCTGCCGAACGTTTTCGCTTAGCAGCAATCATTCTCAATCAAAATATATATTTATAATAATAGCATACAAACTATATATAACCACTGACCACATAACATATAGATGGGACATTTCATACAACGAAAGCGGCCACTAAATTTCTTAGCGAGATACCCCAGTTCGATGCGACATACCCCGTTCGGCTCACACGAACAGCATCCGATAAGTTCGATCTCTCAATTTGCGAACCTATACTGATTTAATAGTGTTTTGTACGTCGTCTTGGGCGGACGCTTCGTATAGAGCCCGCATAGAGATGACTCTATGTTATATGGTCAGTGGTGATACATTGTTTGACAGCTACTAATTGTTCTCTGCTTAGTTAATTTCATGTGACAAACCGGTATTGTGTTCACTGTGAAATTCTGAAAAAAGTGTATTGTGATAATTTTCATTCAATTCCAACAGCAGGCATTTGTCTTTAAAGTGGTAAGTTGAACTCTGTAAATTATGTGGATCGTCCATTTGAGGTTAAATTCACCACTCTGTCCATAGTTCAAAATGCCTAAAATAACATCGGCCGCCGAACAAGACATGCAAGCCAGCAACAAGTGTATTCACAGAACTTAAGAGAAGAAAGACAAAATAGAATAAGTGAAAATGCCCGATTTAGACAATGACGACTATATGCCGATATTGCAATGCGTTAAAGTTTAAAAGAGGAACGGCTGGATTGTGCTGCGCAAATGGAAAAGTCAAACTGGATCCATTACTTACACCACAACAGCCACTCAAACAATTGATGGCAGTTATCCCGATTCCAGCCATTTTCTTCAACATATCCTTGACTTCTTTTGGAGCTAATATCATTCGAGAAGGCGGCCTCATGCCGACTTGCAAGGTAAAAGATACAACACACATAACCAATCACTCACGCCAATACAATAAATTGCAACACATAACAACTACATATACACCATACATTACACCATCACACGATTAGAAGTTACACTGTATCATTCAACAAAAGATTGTTTGCAATTAAAGATACAAGGACAAATATATCATTTGCATGGTTCAATTGGTGCCAGCACCAGCTGAACCGCATAAATTTCTGCAAATATATTTCTTTTCGTCGATGGTGGATCATCTGAATGTGTCGTGCAATATACAGGGAACACAACAGTTAAAGAGACGAATTATTGAACAGCTGCAAGCATTTTTTCACGCTTATACTGCTGTGGTTAATATGTTCAAAACAAAATTGGGACGAATGCCATCGGATACGCAGAAATTTGTCATAAGAGCAGATTGTACCCCAACATGTGAACATGTGCAAAGATTCAATGCTCCCACCGTTAATGATGTTGCAGCAATTATTGTTGGAGATCAAACTAAATTGCGAGACATTGTCATTCGGCGAAGAAGCAATATTATGCATCGTGTAAACGAGACACATCGTTTGTACGATGCGTTGCAATATCCAATTATTTATTGGCAAGGGCAAGACGGATACAACCTCACCTTGAAGATGGTCGATCCAATTACAGGTATAATATTCACAAATTATTCATTGCAGATGAATTGAATGCTTGCCTCAAGGCATCATCTTTAAGGAATAACGTAAAAAAACTATCTTTAGGCACTAATATGAGAGTTCAACTTCAAATGATCAAATGCACAATTTTCCAAACAATGGTTAGCTGTTTGAAATGAAAAAGTCCCAGTTGATGTGACATCTGGATTAATTACTCTTACCAACGACTTTTGTCGATTTGTAGACTCTCAATTAGCACTTATTGAAAATGTTTTCTCAAACATTAGTGAGAATTATCAGAATTACGCAAAGAATAATTATGTACACGTTTTGAATTCCACCATTCAAGAAAAAAATGCTGGCGATTTGGTGACATATAAATCCGTTGATTCCATAACAAATCCCGATGGTGTAGTAAATTATCCAACAGAGTATTTGAACTCCCTGGACTTACCAGGATTTCCACCATATAAATTGCAACTCGAAGTTGGTACAGTTATTATTATAGTGCGCAATTTGAATCCACCGCGACTGTCCAACAGTACTCGACTTTCGGTAAAAAGACTTAAGCCGATTTTGATTGAGGCAACTATTATCAATGGAAGTACGCAGGTGAAAATGAATGTATTCCTCGAATACGAATGATCTGATCTGACTGATCTTCCGTTTGACTTCAAACGATTCCAATTTCCAGTTCGCCTTGCGTTCGCAATGACAATTAACAAGTCGCAAGGCCAATCGCTTAGTGTTTGCGGGATAAATTTATTTATTTATTTTTTTATTTATTTAATGTCAACTATAAACAGTCAACAGACAATTAAAACGTAAAAATTAAATTTAAAAAATAATTAAATTAAATATATATATATTTATTTTTAAAAATAAAAAGTTAGAATTAAATTAAAAGAAATAAAAATAATAAATAAATAGTTCTGAGATGAGTAGATGTAAATTGATTCAACATTTGTTGCTAGGATTGGGGAAACCCAGGAAAACCCAATCAAATCAATGACCACCACCAGAGATTATGTGATTAATGTGTGAGTAAATGTTCTAAGATTAAGGCTTTATTAGTAGAAACAGACGATTCTAATCTAATAACCCCGTAAAGTCTGTTAAACTCAGAACAAAGTACTGTAAAAGGTTCACGCATAAGGTAATTAGTAGGGCAAGTGCTAATTGTTAATAAGGAAAAGAAACGGGTAGATGTGATAGGAATTGAAAAGTTTAATTTGTTAATCAAGAAAGGCGAGTTAATATCACCATTGATAAGTTCAAGAATGAAAGTAACACCCAGCATAGTGCGACGGTGAGAAAGAGATGGAAGATTTATTAATAGTAATCTACTACGATATGTCGGTAGCTTAAGCTGTGATGGCCAGTTTAAGTTTCTTAGTGCGAAAATTAGAAACTTCTTTTGCACCAACTCGATTTTGTCTTTGTAAGACTGATACTGTGGTGACCACAAACAGGACCCATACTCGAGAATGGAATGTACCAGAGAGACGTAAAGCAGTTTAGTCGTATAAGGGTCATTGAATTCCTTAGACCAACGCTTTATTTACCATGAACTCAATGTGATCATTGAAGGAGATTAGTTTGAGTTTACGATCAAGTAAGATGCCTATGTCATTGATTTGAGATATATTCTCAAGAAGATGGCCGTCTAATAAGTATTCAGCGTGCACAGGTTGTGCTCTGCAAAAAGTCATGGCTTTGCACTTTGAGCAATTGAGGGCAATAAGATTGGTTTTACACCATGAATTAAAAATATTTAGATCAGCTTGCAACAAAGAAGCAGAAATAGGATCCTTATAAGAGAGGCATAATTTAACGTCATCTGCATACATCAAAACAGCACTATTCTTAATAATAGACGGAAGGTCATTAATAAATAAATTGAAAAGCAATGGTCCAAGGTGGCTACCTTGGGGAACAAAGATCTGCTTAGAAAGGGCAGAATTGAACATAACTCTGTGAGTTCTATTTTTAAGATAATTGGAAATCCAGTTCATAAGAGTATGAGGAAAACCAAGAAGCGATAACTTGTGCATTAGGAGAGTATGGTTTATAGAATCAAATGCTTTACTGAAGTCAGTGTAAATAACGTCCGTTTGCATCGTACTATGAAACCCACTAATGACAATAGAGGAGAGTTCCAATAAGTTTGTGGTAGTAGATTTGGATCTCACAAAGCCATGCTGGGTTGGTGAGATGATTGAGCTACATAAGTGTTGGAGTTGAGAAGTAATGATTTTCTCGAATAACTTAGGAATAGCAGACAGCTTAGAAATAGCTCTATAGTTCATGACGTCAGATTTAGAGATTTTTTTATGTAAGGGAATAACATAAGATTCTTTCCATATCTCAGGAAATAATCCGGTCGAAACGGATAAACAAAAAAGTTTAAGAATTGGCTTAGGAGAAAAAGATGGCTTAACCAAACTCAGCTCACAACCTAGCAAACTTTCCGTAATCTGCGGACCGAAAACAGAGTTAGATGGATAAATTATATAAGGATAAGGACACTTAGGATCGTAAATCTTAGACGAATAAGTATCCTGGAAAAAATCAGCAAATAAGTCTGAAATATATGGATCGGTACTAGCTGTTTTCTCGTTTAGAGTTAAAGAAGAAGGATATGTAGCAGCTCGCCGTTTTAGATTTACGAAGTTGTAAAACTGTTTAGGGTCTTTTGCAAATTGTAATCTACAGCGAGTTAAATATGCACTATAGCAACGGTGGTTCAGAGTATCAAAGCCAGACTTAGCGCTAACATTCCTTGAAAAATCAATAAGTCTACCAGATAATTTTAACTTTTTGTAAAGCTTGGATTTTAAATTTTTAAGTCTACAAAGTTCCCTAGAGAACCAAGGTAGTTTTGTAGACTTAGAATGATACACCCTAGGAACACTCGATTCAAAAATAGAGTTAATAGCTTTATAAAAAATGTCAATCGCACATTCTAAATTATTAGAAGAGTACAATTCCGACAATTTTAGTGGTTGGAAGTGTTTTATTTTGCTGCCCGGATGGTGACAGCAAAATAGAGAGCTCTAAAGTGGGGTGGAACGCATCTTCAGGTGAAACTAAAGGATAATTTCTTACATTAGTATCGCATACCTGATCTGATACAAAGACAAGATCAAGTATTCGATTCCTGCGATTTCGAATTGAGTTGACCTGAGATAGATTAAGTTCAAGAAGTCCCGACAGAAACTCGTTAGAAGTCATTAAGTCGTTGTTATCCGACCAAATAACATCGGGCAAGTTAAAGTCACCAACAACTACCAAACAGTCTTTATCCAAAAGCATGCTGGACAAAGATTGAATTACCGTTAAGTGAGCTAGGTATACAGATAAATCAGACTGGGGAGGAATATATGAACAGGAAATATATAAGTTAATGTTATGAATTCGCACTTTCACACATACAATTTCTATATTAGTGGGGGAGTTATTTACTAATTGCGATATAAGCTTAGATTTTATCGCAATAAGGACACCACCACCTTTTCTATCCATTCTATCACATCTATAAATAACATAAAGAGGTAAAAGTATAGATGCATCAAGAATATCAGGTTTAAGCCAGGTCTCTGTAAATGCCAAAATGTTATGTTCGAAGGAAAAACTATCTTCATAAATGTTAGAAAGTTTTGACTTAAGGCCTCTAACATTCTGATAAGCAAACAGAATGGAAGAATTTATTAGTTTTTGGACGGAACATTAGTAGGAAGAGAAGGGGGTACTGATGACTTATGTCTCTTTTGCGGACTGTACTCCTCTACAACCATATCATCCAGCCAAAAAGCATTAGTACAAATAGTACTAAATGCACTTGCGGGGACAGATATCTTGAAGGTGGAATTTCTCTACGATGCTTAAATTTGAATTTCTCAACGGTCATGTTGGGACAATTATTATTAAGCTTATTTAAAATATACGCCTTAACATCTTCAGTTGAAGTTTCAGATGCCAGGCGAGAAATAAAAATTTGGCGTCTATTAGGTACAGACTTTAGAGGTCTGGCAGTCTCCACTACGCTAGGAAGCACATTTGCAGGCGCGGGATGCTTATGGGAATTAAACACCCGAAGATGATTAACCTCTGATGAAATAGCTGCAGAAGGAATTGATTCAGGAATATGTTCAGTAGTCAAAACCGGAGTAATAATTACCTCCGGTGGTGAGCTACTAGAAGAAGGCATACCCAGAATAGACGGCTCAGGAAAAATTTTAAAATTATTAAACTTAAATTCCATTGCTTGGAATTCTATGAGAAGAAGGTCAAAGTATTTTTTAAAGCACAGAAATTATTGCGCGTATGCATTGCAAATGATTGCATATTAATTTCCGTCTCACGGCAAGCTTCACAACATCATTTAAGACCCATCTTATTGGCGATGTAATCTTTCACACGCGCGGTGAAACCTGCACATTTAACATGAGCTAGATTGTCACACAACCAGCAGCTTATAAAATCAGCCTTAGGATCGGACATTACCTTACAGACTTTAATGCAGCACGAAGTCATGATGTATGGAAATATGAGATCGAATAAAGAAATTGAGAAATTATAGGAAGTGAGTTATGTTTGAAATGTAACTAAACTTGTGTCGAGTGCTGTAGAAAAACACAATAACACAATGCAAACAAAGCAAGAGAGACAATGAGGTACAGTTAATGTTAAGAACTGACGTTAAGAGCGCAAGCTATACAGATAAGCATGCAATGAGAGAGCGCAAAGTTAGGAGAGTGACGAAAAGTAACAGACGAGAGTAAGCAAAAAAGAAAAATCAATAAACTCAGCTGTTAGCGACGTGCACTGTTTGTAAAATATACAAATAAAATGCAATTATTTAATAGCAAACACACGAAGTTTGACACCAGCACCAGTAATAACGCACTACACAATAATATTGTTAAAATTGGCACCTTTAAAAGTATTAAACAACAGTAAGAATTACAGAATTCAAGTGATTTAATAAGAGCAAAATCAGACGCGTCTACTCTGTACAACAACCAATTGTTATTGTTTAGAAAATCCTTGTTTTTCACTTGGGTAGTTATAAGTTGCGTGTTTCCGAGTTGGGAAACCATCCGCTTTGTTTGTCTACCAGACCAAAAAACAAAAATGTGGTTTACCAAAGAGAACTTCAATGACACGGATAGTTTGCGGACACGTACGATTCAGTATTTACTTTGAATTCACTTCCATTTACTTAGAGAAGTTTAACTAAATAAGATTTTATTTTTCTAGTTAAAATGAATTCATTACAGATGTGAAATGAAAAAAAAATATTTCTTCATCTTTTAATCACCAAAAGAAATATAGCCATATGGTGGCAAAACGGAGTTCGCCGGGTTTGCTAGTATTGTTTTATTTTTGAAAATCTATTTAATTTCATTTTTATTATAGTTTGGCATAAATATGGCAAAGGCCAAAGTATCAGCGCTGCCCCTGTCGTTAGGTTCCGAAATTAGTTTTCAACCTATCTTTAATAATTAAAAAAAAGTAAATGGCAAATTAAAAAAAATAAATTTGCGCTTGTGTTTGTATATTCAGGCATTGATCGATTGAGATAGCCCAAATCAGAATCAGCGACATGAAAAACAATAACAAAATAATAAAAAAAAACACTGAAAGATATATAAATATCCAAATAGGCGATGTTTTGTTTGCGGCGTGGGCATTACTACACACAAATTCCAAACTTTGTGCTTCGAAACACAGAGCGAAGATCTATAATGCAGTGCTTGAGGTCGACCCGTCGCAGGTTGTCAAATAGAACGAGGCAGGCAGTAGCAAAAGGCAATAACTTAAATATAATATTGAATTAACACAAGTTCAACCATATTCACTGATGCTTTGGGCGGTCTTTATAAATCATACAAAATTATCTGTTGTGCGTGGAGTACTACAATATTTTAACAGATGAGTCTCAAAATTAGCAGACATAATTAGAGATATCATCGAGATAGACAAACACGTTTGTTCTCAGCTCCGCAGGGATCACTTTATCCATCAGTCGGCAAAGCCTTTGGTGAACGCGGTGTAAGCCTTGCTCTCCTCATCTAACTCTATCTGCAAAAACTCGAACTTCAGATCTACAATTGATATGAAATAGGTTTCATCCACCCTCAACAGAATGCCTTTTATAGATGGCAGCGAATAAACATCCTTGAGATTAAACATGTTGAGCTTGCGAGCATCAAGACAGAATTGATATTTTTCCGGCCTTTTACTCCACGAACTCTGACTCTACTCGTGAGCAAGATTGAAGGCCCGTCAGAAATCGATACATTAATACTTCGACTGCAAGAGGTAGGGGCATACGTAGAAGATGATGTCTCTACATACGCCTTTGTACCGAACAGGCTCCCTCGCTTTCCCTAACGGCGCCCTTTTCCCAGGACCCTTACCGAAGCTCCTGTGTCCAAAAAGCTGGCAAATCTCTGGCCGTGTATCTCCACTGTGCGAACACCCTAGGATCAACCCCAGTGCTTCTCTTCACCGCCTCCACCACTGCGCGTCTCTTCACTCGCCTCATACGGTATCAATCCCTGGTTTCCCTAATCCTCACGGATACCTGTCGCATCCCTTATAACTGGTGTCCCGAGAAGATCCGGTTTCGGATCTCCATATATACCCCCGTTTGCTTCTCGAGAGGTAGGTGGCTCAACTTTGTGCTGGGTAACGCAACGCTCCTTTTGCGGGCCTGAAGTTGCTTGCTGTACAGCGTTGCGGCACCACGGGCCCAAAATTGGATCAATTGTCGCCAGCTGGTGCGGACTCACCAGAAATGAAATCTTGTTGCCGCACACCACACTGGCTGAGCAGTTCTTGGTGGCTGTGTTGAAGTGCGCGTGTATGTGCTGGTGTCCGGCTTCGGTGGCGTCTTCAAGCGCAGGTCAGAGGAGTTGACTGTGGCAGCTTTTTGTGCGCACAATAAGGTATTCTTTCTCTGGATGTGAAATCAACAAAACAAAAGGGGGGCCGACCACAGATCCGGGACTAAGTACATCCAATGCTATCATCTGCGCGTCGGTCAGCTGCCACAAATTTCACTAAATAGAATTTGTTTTTTTTTTATTTTAAATAGTGTTTGCGTCAGATGGCAACGCCGAGCAGCTGATTCGGATGCTCCACACGATACTCCCCATCGATAGTATCGATACCCGACGATCGGCTATCGTGGAGTTGACCTTCGCTAATTAATTCTCTCAAGTAGAAATAATCTCGCAAGTCACCCCCGACTAAGCAATTCGACCGCCTATTTTTTTGTAAATAGTTTTTAATGCAGCACATACTCTTGTGCCCCAAGTTGCCAAAATAAAGCAACAGTTATTAAAACAAGTGCAACCCCGCGTATTGTTTTACCAACTCCACTACCCCCTCACTCCGCAGCTCATCAACGTATGTACATACGTACATACAACAGCAGCGGACATATAACAGCAGCTGACCACTCAACTCAACAGCGACGAGCAGCGGATTCTTCGCCGCTCAATATCACAGGAATCACACACCCTAGGACCCCAGGATTCCATTCCCGCCCACTACAACAAATAGAACACCAAAAGTCCTCTTACATGGATTTTCTAAAGCTCACGCCAAATATTATTATCCTCTTCCTTTTTTTGAATCACACCCGTCTGCCAATAACTTCTATTGTGGCTGCCAATAATTTTTATTAGTGGTGCCTTCGGCGCTCTTTTGCATAGCTCTCTCTAAGTTGAATCCAATGACTTGCGATATTTAATATCTGACAGATGACTAGCGAGAAAAAATCTGATAGATCCTCTCCCACAAATCATCTGCCAATCTCAAGAGAGAGCGACCCCTTTGCCTATCGATAACTAAAAAAGAAAAAAAATCCCCAACTTCGTCCTAACAGCAGAATGCAACAAGTATTTTATTTATTTGCAGAAAAGTACAGGATGGGTAACAGTCTGTTCAATGGGTAAATATAATCGGCACACACAAATGATCTTGGGGATACACGACATATTGACAACACTGTTTTTCTAATATACATCAATAAATTCTCAAAGTTTGCAGTTGCACAATATATTATCTCACTCATGTTTGTGAACATAATTCCACCAATTTTACATTTCATAAACCATTTATTGCGACAATAAAAAATCTTTCAATTATTAACCCAAAAAAAATTAAAAACAATTGTGATATTGAGATTTGTAATGTCCCGGACGAGTAGAAAGATTCCACAATACCCTTACAAAAACAGTCAGTTCTATACATTCTGATCAGCAGATCGCCGGGGTACACGCATGCCGATGCAAAATTGCTTAAGTAAGCCGTTTTGCCTGCAACGGCACCAACAAAAAACGCGTAGACCGGTCCAGCCATCATGGGCGTGTGAAAAAACAGAACTTCGGATGAGTCTGGCACAACTGGCGCAATTAGCTGTGGCAAGGAGATGTCAACAGTAAGTTAAGCGAGTGTGCCTCTTCGGTACAAGGGCGTATGTAGAGACATCACTTTTGCCCATATCTCTCACAATCGATGTATCTAGGAATAGATACAAATGGAACTGAAAAACAAGTTGCGTTGGAGAGCGTGAAAGCCAGCTTTCTGACATTCGATGATGACGGCTGGGCAAGACAAAAATGGAGAAACACAGGATTGAGTGAGTCGAAGAATTTGCACAAGATAGTATGGGCTGAGATTCTGTAGTTTGGGGTCATCGAGGAGAGTCAGCGTCCGTGGAGTAACCGCACTACCATTGTATCCGCTTCCTTCTATGAAAGGCATCGTGTCGAAGGTGGACCAGACCTACTTCATTTCGAGTGTAGATCTGAACGTCGAGTTTTGGCAGATGGAGTTAGATAAGCAGAGTAAGACATTAACCGCGTTCACGGTGCCCGGGCGACCATTTGACAAATTCAGGGTAATACCCTTCGCGTTGTGCAATGCTTTACAAATTGCCGCCTGATGGATCCATTCAGAGATAAGGACAATCGAGTTTGTTTACCTCCATAATCTGCTGATTATATATGTCAATTTCGACACACACCTCAAGTATATTGATTTAGGCTCACTGTCTCCTCAAGGTCAACCTGACTATAGGTATCAATTCTCAATTCCTTAAGCAATTAAATTATGTAGGTTTGGAAGTAAGATCGCGCACTGATCGAGGCAGGATCACCGGCATTATTGCGATTTGGAGGTCCGGCAAGCTGTGGCAAGCTGCCGCAAACTTCTCGGACCTTAGCTGGAGCCCTGTATTCCATCTAGACGTAATGAGCCGTCCCGATTCTCCACATGCCCATCCTCCGCTCACCGACTCCAATCGTCTATTTTATTTTGTTTTATTTTCTTATTTTAATTCTTTGTATTTTGTGTAATCATACGTCCTTTAGAATAAGTTTGTATTAGATTTATGGTCTTGCAAGCCAACGCGCAAGACGCTAATCGGTGTCCCCAGAGGAGCTCCGCTAAGCAGGTCATGACCCTTTTGACTGACTGTTTTAAATAGTTTGTGCGAGGCTTTTTACAGCTGCTACATTGCCGCACATAACGCGTTGGAACTGACCTGGCAGACAGCAGCATTCGTTGATAAGTTCAAATTGAGCATAACTTAATACATTCGAGTTTCTTTTGTTTATTATTTGTTATATTGTGTAAACAAAATTGTTAATATATACATATTCAAAGAATAAACACTAAAAGTGGGATATTAACATTTTAGCGATCATTAAATATAATAGGTTAATTCAATCAGCAGCCAAAAAAAACCAATCGATCTTATTTGAACTGTCTGCCTTCTCGTTTTATAAAAGAATCCAGAGACCAACATTTTGGAAAGACATTGTTAAGCCATTTCATTTAAGATATTAAAAATATAATAACTTGTATTAGTTAACTTTTGTTTGAGACTCTTGTACTTAAGTTGTGTCTAGAATCTTTGATTTGCACATAGAGGAACTGGATATTGGATTCACATCTTACTCACTGAATTTAGTATTTCTGCGATGTATTGCAACTATTACTCAGAAAGTAGCCAGTGATGATTGTCAAAAATTAATTGCGTACCAAAAAAATACTATGTATATGTAACTTTATGTGCTTATATGTTTGTCCGTTTCGACCAGTTTATTTCTGGGAAGAATCTTATGTTATTCCCTTACATAAAAAAGGCTCTAAATCTGATGTCCTGAACTATAGAGCTATTTCTAAGTTGTCCGGTATTCCTAAGAAACTATAAATTTTTCAACTTCAACACTTATGGAGCTCAATCATCTCACCAACCCAGCATGACTTTGTGATATTCAAATATGCTACAACAAACTTATTGGAACTCTCCTCTATTGCCATTCGTGGGTTTCATAGCACAATGCAAACGGACGTTATCTACAGTGACTTGAATAAAGCATTTGATTCTGTAAACCATACTCTCCTAATGCACAAGTTGTCACTTCTTGGTTTTCCTCATAATCTTATGAATGGGATTTCCAACTATCTTAAAAATAGAACTCAGAGAGTAATGTTCAATTCTGCCCTTTCTAAGCAGATCTTTGTTTTTACAGGGGCGCCCCAAGGTAGCCACCTCGGACTGTTGCTATTCAATTTATTTATTAATGACCTCCCGTCTTAAGAATAGTGCTATTTTGATGTATGCAGATGACGTAAAATTATGCCTCTCTTATAAGGATCCTATTTCAGCTTCTTTGTTGCAAGCTGATCTTAACATCTATAATTCATGGTGTAAAACCAATCTTATTGCCCTAAATTTCTCAAAGTGCAAAGCCATGACTTTTTGCAGGACACAACCTGTGTATGTTGAATACTTGTTAGACGGCCAATATATCTCAAATCAATGATCTAGGCATCTTACTTGATCGAAAACTCTCCTTTAATGATCACATTGAGTTCATGGTAAATAAAGCCATGAAGGTCTTAGGTTTCATTAAGCGTTGGTCTTAGGAATTCAATGACTCTTATACGACTAAACAGCATTATGTATCTCTGGAACTTGCCATCTTCGGGTATGGGTCTATTTTGTATTAATTAATTAAATTAATTTATTAATTAATCTCTCGTCGTGGTCATTTGATTGGGTTTTTATGGGTTTCCCCAATCCTAGCAACAAATGTTAAATCAATTTACAATCTACTCACCCCAGAATTATTTATTTTTTTTAAATATTTCTTTTTTTTTTAATTTTTTCAAATAAATAAATGTATAAATATGTATGTTAATTTATAAATATTCAAAATTTAATTTTTATATTATATTTTATTTCTGTAGACTGATAATAGTTGACATGAATAAAATAAATAAATAATTATGGATATCTTTGTGGCATACAAAAAAGATAAAGTTCATTCATAATTACACATAGAGACTGTCGTATATAACTTATATAACAAAAAACTCATTTGCGCTCAAATATTATTTCAAAGAAATTCCAATTAAGTGACGTGGATATGAATATTAATAATAAATAAAGAATAAAGCTAAAATATTCAAATTACTTCAATACAAATATGTATGTACTCATAGCCATATAAGCCCGCTCTCCGTTTATCTCGTTAACGGGGCTCTATCCGTAATTTGTCCCTTTTCCATTTTCTATTTCGCTTACAAATAGATCGGCATAGAAGCCCGATAACGGCTAGACCTTTAAGGCGTCTTAAAATGCAAGGATTTAATAAAACAATGAGGTGCCAATAGACTTACCCATCTTTATACTACAACACTATTCTATAACACATCACTATATGCAATCGTGATACAAAGAATTGACGTTTGGTTTTATTTACGAAATCTAATCATGTGATATTAAGGTATCTCAAGCTGTACAGATTCTTCACTAATTAAAATTTGTTAAAAAAAAGTCGAATCGCTCTATCGGTACATGTAGCTGCTGCAGAAATTGCATTAAGCATTAGTTGTATCCAAATCGTTGAAAAAAAACTAGGACTATTGAAATATTGTATGGGTCAGATGAAAAGTATATACGAGATATTCATCGATATGGATCCGACATATATGTTTTTTGATGCATCACTAACTGAGAGCTATTGAGATATACTGCGGTAAGGCGAAATGTAAATATTTCTGGTCGATACGGAAGTTGTAATTCCAACTCATCTGCTGGTCGGTACAATGCTCGTCGAGCTGACTTTCGGATCAATGCCGCGATCGAAAGCCGCGGATCTTTCTTACTTGAAGCGACATCAGTTGATTTGCGGCGTCAATCAACGGTTACGAGCAAATTGGTCAAGAGACTACCTGTTAAGCCTTCAACATCGGTCCACAGAGTCGGAGAACATCAATGTCGCGCAAGTGGTACTTATCTCGGAGGACAACGAAGTGCGCGTTATACATAAATTAGTACTTTTGTCTTTACACTAGATTAATTATTAAAATAACTATTTTTGAAGACCTAGAGTTCTTCAACTCAGACGTTGTGAAGGCATTTTATTGAAGATATTAAGAATATACCCACCAAGCATTTGGAAGATCGTTTTTGAATTAATCTCCTAGAGGAGTCTTTTTCGAGTCGTTGAAATTATTAAAAAATGAGTCATTTTATAAGCGACTAGAAAAAGGCTCGAAAATAACTCGAAACGGTCTCGTAAATGTTCTTCAAATACGATTCATGAAAAAGCAAAAACAAAATAGTAAGGCAATCGAAAATTGATCGCCTCGGTGATTGAAATGAGATAATGCGTCTTCTGCCTTGCACTAAAATTCGGTAGGAAAGCTGAATCGCACGTTCTCGCTCTTACACGCATTCTGCCATCTGCCCTATCTCATCGATCTTTTGCAAAGTTTACTTAACATGTAAGCTTGAAGCTAAGGTTCTTGAACATCAGTTTTAGTTAAAGAGTGAGTGAGGAATGTTTTTTCAAAACAATATTGGTCTCATTTTATAGTTGGAAGGGTACCGAGCCAAGCGCTGAAAAAAGGTATATCATAACAATAATAAAATGTGTTTGTACATATTATAGATAAATTTAAATAAATAAGAATTTTAATTTTTCTCTCTTAGACATGTGGCACATAAAATATTATTGTTCAGACAAGCACATGAACACAGTGCTTTTGACGCATAAGATCGTTTAACAAAAAAAAAAGCGTGTGGAATAATTTTATATATTTTTAATACTTTTTAATTTATATTTATTTACATTTGTAAATCATCATTTACTATTACTATGATACTATATCATTATAAATAAAGGAATATATTAATAAATATCTTTCTTATTATCATTTACAATATGACTTGAAGATGAGTAATTATTGCTAGAAATATTACTCGTAAAAGAGTCGATTATTGCTAGAAGAACGACTCAAAAACGAGCGAAAATCGATTAAACTATGACTCGAAAAAGACTCGCTTCACGCGGGAAAGAAGAGTCGAAAACGACTCCTCCTGAGGTGTCGAAAACGACTCTTTAGGAAGTGTCGCGGCTAGGGTTCGATTTTCTCCCGAACAGAGTATCATTTTCGATCAGAAAACGCGCGCATATATGCTTATTTTAATCTTCTAGGAGAGTCAAAGAAGACTCGAATTCGATCAGAAATTTCATTAAATGCTTGCTGGGTAAGAACATGTAATTAAGAATTAAGTGCACAGTGCTAGTGTATATTCCTTTTCAGTATAACAAACTAGTGGGAAACTAATAATATAAAAAGAAAAGTCTGCTCGAGGATATTAGTAATAATGGATTTACGCTCCATAAATTGGCCCTGCAAGAAGAGAATTAAACAAATGTTGTAAATTAATAGATAAATACTTCGTATATAACTGACAGTTTACATATCCCTGTATAGTTTTCTGCGTCAGACTTACTTCTCTTTTTAAGGAGAGTATATATAAATTATTCGTTGGGAAAAGTGGATGATTCAAGATATAAATCAATAAATAATATCTTTGGCAAATGTCTAGATAAGGACCCTACCAAAGTACACAGTAGAAGCAGATGTTTACGTTACGGTAAAATAAATTTGTATCGGCACTAAATTAAATGCAAGAATATAAATCAGCCTACTTAATAAAATTAAGTCATGGGAGAACAAAATGGAGCTATTTAGCACTGATCTGAACACTGGACAGTTCAATCCTTAAATGTCTTTTGAAGTGTTTTGTGGATCTACAAGCTAGTTAACCGCGCGTATTTCCAGTAGATTGTATACTTCGTTTGTAAGAGTTCCGAAAAAACACAACTACGAAGGATGTAACATATAGTTTACCAATTTTACTATGCTAGTCACGTTTACGTCATTTCTAAAGAAATGAGGGAATCAGTTTCTTTAAAAACGAGAAAGAGAAGAAGGAGACTTGTGGTATCACAGGGTCATCCGAGGAGTTATTGGTTTTCTTGAGCCATCAAGAGCTTTGTCCAAAAATTGCGCGTCAATATATACTGATAATACCTTACCAAAGAAAACAGATTACCAAAACAAAGTCTTGGCTGCCTCAGAAAACGATCACATGTTGCTCTACTTATCGCGGCATGACTTTTTGGGTATTAGGCAATAGCCACTATACCTGTTTTAGGATGGGGTCATCTGGTTTTGTCAATTCTTCAAACAACAAACAATTTTAACTTCCATTATAAAATTATGTATTAATTACTACATTTGTTACGAAATAATTTATATTAACAGCGCAAGGACCCAAACGTTAAAAGAAAATAAAAAGAGTAGAGAGCACAACAGCGGATTTCTGACTGCTGAGGCGAGCCATTGAGAGAGTCCGTCATACTGCAAGCGAGAGAAAACACACAAAGTAAAGGGCAGAAAAATACTTGCACAGCACAATAAAAATGTTTTGCAAATTAATATTATCACTACTTTTACTGATTTTCAAGCCAGGAAATTGAATTCACGTAAAAGCAGCAAAATTTAAATAGATTAAAGAACCATTAGCAAAAGATCTCACATGTAGCCCATTTTAAGAGGTAGCTAAATTAGAACTGGTTACGAAATATTTTATAGACGATATTATACAAAACGAAAGATACCTGTTTAAATATAGCTCGATTTCGTTCTCTGAAATGGGATTGTGGAATTGGATATGTCGTTGGTACTCCCACCAGAGGGATCTTAGAAAATTTTTCAGGAACCATGGTTTGAAGATATTTTTGGAAGTTATTTTCCTTAGGGCTAAGTCCATTTAGAGGGGATGATCTATAAAAACTCCCAATTCGACGTGTTGAGGCTTTACCGCCACGGTTTTTTAATCCATTGATTTTAGTATTTCTGTTTTTATTGTCATGAGTTTGTTCCGTAGCAATTGTCATTCGATCTTCTTTTAAGTATTTGTTGTTATTCCCATCTGGACTGCGATTCTCATCCATTAAAAAAGAATCAACTTGACTGCTCTGAAAGTTTGCGAAATCTTTCACACTGAAAATTATGATTATCAATATTAATGTTTTATTTACTATATATATTTATATAGTATAGTATATATTATATGATATATATTTATTACATAACAATCTAAATTAATAGGATTGCTAAAAAATTAATGAACAAATGAGGAACACAAAGAAGAATGACAGTTATAGTTCCACTATGAGCACTGACCGAACAATATATAGATAAAACATTTCATAGACCCTTTTTTGTTTATGCTCTCTCGTCAGAAGTGCAATGACAAATGAAACGAAGAGTTCATCTGACTTCGGCTCAGCCTCTACTGGGATCTCTCGAGAGAAAATTGTGTGTCAAATTCGCTTGTATGAAATTTCTCATCTATGTATGAGTTTAGGTCAATGCAGAACACTCCGACCTCTGCTGTTAATTTTTGTATTAATGTAATTGAATCAGAGACGCAAAGCGTGGGTAGAGAAGAAGGCCGTCATTAAGAATTATATTGTCTGAACAATTTGAATTTTGCGAGCCTCATAAGGAGCTTCAGCCATTAAAATCTTCTAAAACTACTGAACTTAAGGAAATTATGGTGTTTGATGCAGTGAAATTTGGATAAAATATAAGTTTATCGATTTGTTTTTGTATCTATTTGTAGACTGAGTCTAAAAGTGTGATTATTAAATCAAGACTAAGGGACGCAACCAGATGATTGATACTCCATCACGTTAAAACTAGTTTCATAATAATAGTAATAATAATAATAATAATAATAATAATAATAATAATAATAATAATAATAATAATAATAATAATAATAATAATAATAATAATAATAATAATAATAATAATAATAATAATAATAATAATAATAATAATAATAATAATAATAATAATAATAATAATAATAATAATAATAATAATAATAATAATAATAATAATAATAATAATAATAATAATAATAATAATAATAATAATAATAATAATAATAATAATAATAATAATAATAATAATAATAATAATAATAATAATAATAATAATAATAATAATAATAATAATAATAATAATAATAATAATAATAATAATAATAATAATAATAATAATAATAATAATAATAATAATAATAATAATAATAATAATAATAATAATAATAATAATAATAATAATAATAATAATAATAATAATAATAATAATAATAATAATAATAATAATAATAATAATAATAATAATAATAATAATAATAATAATAATAATAATAATAATAATAATAATAATAATAATA
This sequence comes from Drosophila quadrilineata, assembly GCA_018150725.1. Taxonomy (NCBI): domain Eukaryota; kingdom Metazoa; phylum Arthropoda; class Insecta; order Diptera; family Drosophilidae; genus Drosophila; species Drosophila quadrilineata. The sequence continues at coordinate 132,647 of JAECWN010000450.1, forward strand.
ATAATAATAATAATAATAATAATAATAATAATAATAATAATAATAATAATAATAATAATAATAATAATAATAATAATAATAATAATAATAATAATAATAATAATAATAATAATAATAATAATAATAATAATAATAATAATAATAATAATAATAATAATAATAATAATAATAATAATAATAATAATAATAATAATAATAATAATAATAATAATAATAATAATAATAATAATAATAATAATAATAATAATAATAATAATAATAATAATAATAATAATAATAATAATAATAATAATAATAATAATAATAATAATAATAATAATAATAATAATAATAATAATAATAATAATAATAATAATAATAATAATAATAATAATAATAATAATAATAATAATAATAATAATAATAATAATAATAATAATAATAATAATAATAATAATAATAATAATAATAATAATAATAATAATAATAATAATAATAATAATAATAATAATAATAATAATAATAATAATAATAATAATAATAATAATAATAATAATAATAATAATAATAATAATAATAATAATAATAATAATAATAATAATAATAATAATAATAATAATAATAATAATAATAATAATAATAATAATAATAATAATAATAATAATAATAATAATAATAATAATAATAATAATAATAATAATAATAATAATAATAATAATAATAATAATAATAATAATAATAATAATAATAATAATAATAATAATAATAATAATAATAATAATAATAATAATAATAATAATAATAATAATAATAATAATAATAATAATAATAATAATAATAATAATAATAATAATAATAATAATAATAATAATAATAATAATAATAATAATAATAATAATAATAATAATAATAATAATAATAATAATAATAATAATAATAATAATAATAATAATAATAATAATAATAATAATAATAATAATAATAATAATAATAATAATAATAATAATAATAATAATAATAATAATAATAATAATAATAATAATAATAATAATAATAATAATAATAATAATAATAATAATAATAATAATAATAATAATAATAATAATAATAATAATAATAATAATAATAATAATAATAATAATAATAATAATAATAATAATAATAATAATAATAATAATAATAATAATAATAATAATAATAATAATAATAATAATAATAATAATAATAATAATAATAATAATAATAATAATAATAATAATAATAATAATAATAATAATAATAATAATAATAATAATAATAATAATAATAATAATAATAATAATAATAATAATAATAATAATAATAATAATAATAATAATAATAATAATAATAATAATAATAATAATAATAATAATAATAATAATAATAATAATAATAATAATAATAATAATAATAATAATAATAATAATAATAATAATAATAATAATAATAATAATAATAATAATAATAATAATAATAATAATAATAATAATAATAATAATAATAATAATAATAATAATAATAATAATAATAATAATAATAATAATAATAATAATAATAATAATAATAATAATAATAATAATAATAATAATAATAATAATAATAATAATAATAATAATAATAATAATAATAATAATAATAATAATAATAATAATAATAATAATAATAATAATAATAATAATAATAATAATAATAATAATAATAATAATAATAATAATAATAATAATAATAATAATAATAATAATAATAATAATAATAATAATAATAATAATAATAATAATAATAATAATAATAATAATAATAATAATAATAATAATAATAATAATAATAATAATAATAATAATAATAATAATAATAATAATAATAATAATAATAATAATAATAATAATAATAATAATAATAATAATAATAATAATAATAATAATAATAATAATAATAATAATAATAATAATAATAATAATAATAATAATAATAATAATAATAATAATAATAATAATAATAATAATAATAATAATAATAATAATAATAATAATAATAATAATAATAATAATAATAATAATAATAATAATAATAATAATAATAATAATAATAATAATAATAATAATAATAATAATAATAATAATAATAATAATAATAATAATAATAATAATAATAATAATAATAATAATAATAATAATAATAATAATAATAATAATAATAATAATAATAATAATAATAATAATAATAATAATAATAATAATAATAATAATAATAATAATAATAATAATAATAATAATAATAATAATAATAATAATAATAATAATAATAATAATAATAATAATAATAATAATAATAATAATAATAATAATAATAATAATAATAATAATAATAATAATAATAATAATAATAATAATAATAATAATAATAATAATAATAATAATAATAATAATAATAATAATAATAATAATAATAATAATAATAATAATAATAATAATAATAATAATAATAATAATAATAATAATAATAATAATAATAATAATAATAATAATAATAATAATAATAATAATAATAATAATAATAATAATACTAATACTAATAATAATACTAATAATAATACTAATAATGATAATAATAATGATAATAATAATGATAATAATAATGATAATAATAATGATAATAATAATGATAATAATATTGATAATATTGATAATATTGATAATAATAATGATAATAATAATGATAATAATAATAATAATAATACTAATATAAAAATACTTAACACCTATAATATAAATAATAATTCCTTATTAAAAATGTGTATGTATTACGTGCTAGTATTACTTTTGTCCACTCGCAATTTCCTTTAATACAGCTGCTCTTGCCGCCATTTCTTCAGAACGTCGCTGTTGAGTTAGTTCCTTTGCTCGCTCCGTCCATATTAGTTCTTTAAGCTTTTGAAAACTTCCTTGAATCGGTGGCGTAGTCACACCATCATTTGAATTATCTGTAAGACTATTATGCAAGCCCATATATCTGTTTTTGCTAATTTTTCGCGGAAATCCTGTCACTGAAGTTATTGTAGGTGATAAGCCTATGCTAGGTCCTGTTAGTGGTTCCAACCCATAAAACCTAGTTTGGCCAGAATTAATTGCAATACTATCTGCATGATGTCGGCGTTGATCCACTGTGTGCTGTGGAATTATTGGCTCCCTACTTAAGATTCGACCGAATACTGGTGTCCTTGCTCTTTCTTTTGAACCTTTATGAAGTCTGAAATGCATTATACTTACATATTTTAGTTCATTAATTCAACAATTGGATATCTTAAGTAACTTACGATCCAAGAATTCTAGAATTAGAATGCATAGGCTCCCAAACGTTATACGTAAATGGGTCACGATAAGTAGGAATTTCATTTGTAATTTCTGCTGCTCGTGATTGTCTTTTAGAGAATCTAAGTATTATTATATTTGCAAAGATTTTGAAAAATAGTATTAGTAAAAGCGATTCTGCATACTGTTTAAACAAAAAAATTGAAAATAAGGGGGAAAACTTCTGTCGACAGTGCGCCTTATATCACATTTTTTAAAATTATAATCTTCTCAAATACTTTCGGTCTAGCAGACGTATATATGTTCCTCTATAGTTTTCGGCTTCAAACTTATTTTTATTTTTGTTGAGGGGATTATATAAGGACTTCTTTCAAATAGAGGGGAAGGTTAATGGCTCAATAGATAAGATAATAACTCTAGCAATCGTTTACACTAGGCCTCGGTCCCGTAAAGAAGTATACAGCCGGGAACTCCATCCGGACCAAGAACAAAATTTAAATTAACCAATAAAAAAAACCAATTCGTGAAAATGGCAGACTATTAGGGTTAAGTGAATTCTAATATTTGTATATAGGAAGAGAAGATAAATGAAAAAATCAAAACAAAAAGATTGAGAATCGTCTGACCAGAATTTGGTTTCGAGTTTTTGGAAGATAGGTAAGATGGATGAGTCCAAAGAATAAAATATATTAAGATAAAGTAAATTTAGATCTTTAAATCTTAAAGATTTTGTATTATAGATTTAAGGTTTTCTAGTCGGGAAAGCTGTTTATAGAACCAAGGAGATTTATTAGACCTAAGCTGTAAGGGTCTTCTTCAGTCGATAGTGCTTCCGATCTTGAAAAAACTATCCTTGTTGGCTGACCAACAAAGCACTGGCTAATATTCTGAACAGTGAGTTTGACCTGAAGATATTTTGATTCGTGGGGAAGAGGTAACCCGCATTATCACTAACATACCAATGACTGCAATTTGGTCTCTGTGGAGACCAACTCATCAAAAGTCTCGATTGATCGATTGGTATATTTGAAACTCCCAAATGAATATCTTATTTTTACAGTTATAGAATCTTTTCAATTATCGCTATTCATTCGCTAATCCAGAAACTGAAACCTAATTTCTCCATTCAGCTTTAAAGACTTTATGTGGCAAGTTTGATCTGCGTATTCAGCAGTCTTGAAATCAAAATTTGGAATGTATACCTTGTTACGAACCGATTTTTCCCGGTGGGCAACCTCAGCTAGCTCAGTGTACCCAGAGATGGGTTGCTGGGTCCCAATGCCCTCACTCGAGCTCCGCAACGGTCTTCTCGGGACCGCTCCTAGCCCAACACCTATCGGTGCGCTTGCTGGCGCTCTCTGAGACGTTCCAGTGGGCGGCTTCACGGCGGCCTCCTGCCGTGCCACTGCTTGCTCCCTTAAGCCAAGCTCCCTCAGCGGCTGTAGAGCCTCGCCCATCATGTTCATGAGGTCCATGAACCCCCGGCGTGTTTCCCTTCGAATGGCTCTGATGGCCGCGTCCTAACTGGACCGCGTGGACCCAGAAACCCTTTCGGAGGACACGGGTGATCTCGGCAAATCCCAAGCCGCCGCGCCCGCGTACGAACCTGGAGGAGTTCTGAGGAGTCCCAAAACGAGACTCCCAGTGGGCTCCTCTGCTCCTTCTCTCTCCAAGGCTGCTGCTGCTTTGGCTCGGGTGTTTGCCATCTCTCCTTATTTAAATTTTTTATAAAAAAAACTAATAATAACGAATAAATAATGAAAATAACTAACCAAAGAATAAATAATTAACTAACAAAATAAATAAATATAAATAAAAAAATATAAATAAGTATATAATAAGTATAAATAAATAATAAATAACAATAAAATATAGACTACCTAAAAAAAATAAATGACGACGAAAATAAAAAAGAAAAACGCGAAAACAAATATATTTGACTGTTCAGGGGGAAAGGAAGGACGATGTCCGCCGGAGTCAGCTGTTTTCCTCCTGCGTCTCAACACAGTAACTCCGCCCACAGAAAGAAACAATACCTCCAACTGGTAGAGCATCAGCATCACTGATGTTCCCCAGTTAGGGCTTTTACAACACTGGCGTTTCCTTATCCACTTGCTGCCGCCACGAACATCACTAGCGGTGCATCGCATGATGGCATCCATGTGCCTCATGGGTCACCAGACCTAATGACGTCCCTTGATGGCAAGAAGTGGAGGGAAACACTTGGACAGACTACTTTACACTTACGCGTGCTCGCCTTTTGCAATGCTGCCGCACTTGCTGTATCACCCGTAACACGCCGAGTCGCAAACGTCACTGCTCATTTATAAGCGTGCGTGTCATACTCGGGTGCTTCCGAACAACACAGACAAATGGTCAGCTCAATGGCCACCCTTGCCATGTCTTCTCGGTCCATGCAGCGTCGCAAACGTCACTGCTCATTGCTGAGCGTGAGTGTCATACGTGCATGGTCCGGTCCAAATAGGTCAAGTTGCAGCCCTGATGCAGTTGCTCGTGGAGAAGCGCCACGACAACACATCGGACTATGGACTTTACAATACAATTACTACTACGACGACGACGAGCCTGTCTGGGTGACTCCGAGGTCCAGAATCCTCGCACAATTTCATTCGGAATTCGATTCCGATGAAAGCCGCGATTCATCCGGGCCCAAGAGTCAGCCAAACTGCCCACGAGACTTCATCATTCAGTTTGAAATTCAACAAACGAAAGCACGACGCGTTTCACTGGTTCCTGAAGCCGTTCTTGCGAACTGCTCCAGAAACACTGGTGTTTTCGTTTGGGCGCCATCTCTGTTACGAACCGATTTTTCCCGGTGGGCAACCTCAGCTAGCTCAGTGTACCCAGGGATGGGTTGCTGGGTCCCAATGCCCTCAGTTCGTAGCCAGATCCCGAACAAGTTCCATCTCGTTCGCTACAACATCGATTAGAAACATCGATAACAACACAACATCAACAATAACAAACACAAGCATGCATACAAACGACAAACTACAGCTGAGTGGAATTACTGCTGGTCTGGTGTTGATGACCAGAGACGCGCCCACCCTACCATACGATGGACCAAAGCGTGAATGTTGTGGTCCATCGCCCTTTGGGAAATGTCACAGCTGACTATTCCAGGCTTTCACAGCCTTCTCTTCCCCCCCTCCTGCGGGAAACTAACAATTCATTTTTTTTTTTTGCTGCGCAACTAACAAATGTTTATTTAAAATTAATTTAAAATTATATTGTGGGGCCCTAGGTGACGGATGACCGTGGCAGCAAGCCTGCTGTCTGCCAGGGCCAATCCTAACGCGCTATGTGCGGCAAAATAGAAGCTGCAAAAAGCCTCGCACATAAACTAAGAAAGTCAATAAAAAGGGTCCTGTCCTACCTAGAAGAGCTCCTCTGGGATTCGGGGTGGGACACCTAACCGTAACCAGAACAGCGTCTGGTTGCAACGCGCGCTGGCTTGCCCGCAAGCAGCAAAATTGCTACTCGGCAATGCGCCTACCTTCACAAAAATCCAAAAATCGCTAACAAAATCTTAACCTATCGGACATTACACACAAATAAACATATAAATAAATAATAGAATAAACAAATAAATAAATAAATAATAAAATAAATATATAAAAAAAAAGGTGCGTTGGTGACGGCAAGGGGGGGTACTGCAAAAGGGCAGGCCGTTACCGAAAACAACGGCGTCCTGACGCAACGTGCCCCTCAGGGCTATATAGGGTCTGGTGCCCCAAATCCGGGGATTGTCACACGCTTCTGCAATTCAGTATGCACCCGTCGCGTTGTCGCGGCGCCACGGGCCAACTTTGAGCCAATTTGGGCTCAATTGGAGCGGACTCAACAGAAAACTTGGACGTCGTGGGATTGCGTCATACAGGCTGAGCACTTGTTGTCGGCTGTGCCGCCGTATTGTGATTTAGTGTGTGTGTGTGTGTGCGTGGATTGAGATCGACCACCGTGACGTACACTCCGTCTTCCTGCGCAGGTTCAAGAGGTTGCGTGTGTGTGGCAGACTCCCAGGCTGCCACTGGATGCAAATAAGACAAACTGAACTAAAGAGGTGACCGACGCCGGATTTTGTGACTGCGAAATCCAATTGCCTATCCGTGCGTCGGTCAGCTGCCAAAAATTCTCTAATTAGAATTTTGTTAAAATGGAAACCACACCAGCTCCTCTTACCTGGCTTTTTCTAAAGCTCCGGCAAAATTGCTAAACCTTTTATGCCCGTATGCCAATTTTTGTTGCTGCTGCAACCGGCGCCCTGCTGTGCCGCTCTCTCCGAGTTTCTTGCCCCGATGATTTGCAGAAAAAATATCTGACAGATGACCCACAAAAGAAATCTGACAGATTCTCTCCCGCGAATCATCTGTCAGACTCCAGAGAGAGCGACCACTTTCGCCAACCCTCGCCCTATCGATAACTTAAACAAAAAAAAAAATACCTACTTGACCCTAACAGCTGATCAGAATGCAACAACCTTTTGCAGTTTCACACAAAGCGAATGAGACAGACTTACTTATAGGGTTTTATTTTTTAATTTATCTATTGAACATAGTCAGAATATATGTTACGAATATTAGCACCAAATTCTAATATTCTTCTTTGTTATTTTTAAAAGATCTATCAATAATATAATTCCAGTATAAATTAAACCTCTAGGTGTTTGATGATTGTTTTACAATTAATTGCTGCACCCGACAGAAATAACCAAAGGAAAACTGCAGAAAACAACAGGCATTACAGTACATCATATGAGAATAGCAGGCAAACTCGCCCAGACTAAAACGAACCATCCCTTAGTTTCGGAACAATCAAGTCACTTTTATACTCTGTACTCTTTAGAAACTAAACGAAAGGTATGAATTAATCGCAAACGTAATTTGCCACTACAAAACTAAATAAAAGACCATTTAATAATCAAAATAGGAAAACAAACGAGGACAGTGCAGGCTTTTCTAATATCGACCAATATTACTCATCCTATAAAATATATAGTACACCCAATTGCTGAAGTCTGCGTACACCCTGAAAAAACTGCGGCATCAAACTTTCAACTTAAATTATTCAGCCATTTATTCATATATTTTTAAAATTCTTTTTTGTAAACATAACTATAATCAATTGTCTTTATTAACGTATTTTTTCCAATATTTTTATTTAATGTCTTATAATTTATTTTTAATTTTTAACAAACCCTACTAAAAAGTGTAGACGCAAAAGTCTGCGTACAGCTGTTTCAAGCTGCCTGGAATGAAAGAAACAACGATTACCGTTGGATTTTTTTGATGTAGATAATTTCAATATTGTGTTAGCTATTAGTATTGCACATTTGAAACGTAAATATAGCATAATATTTAGTAGAATCGCAATATGGACCAAAATTGGCAAGAAAATTTTAGTTTTCCACCAAAAATTATTTTAAAGTTATCATTACCGGCGCAATTACGCAATAAAAATAGTTGGTGGAGCCCACTCCTCTATCCAAAAAATAATAAATAATAGCAATTAATTTGGCTGGATCTTCTCAAATACCCGATCTTATTATAGATTATAGTTATGTTTACAAACAAGAATTTTGAAAATATATGAATAAATGGCTGAATAATTTAAGTGGAAAGTTTGATGCCGCAGTTTTTCAGGGTGTACGCAGACTTCTGATGCTAGGTGTATATCTAAAGGGTACAAGTTTATTAATTAATTAATTCATTTTTGAGTTTCTCACTATTCCTTTATTGTCAGCGGTGGAAACATAAAATAATTTATACGTTAAGTAATATTGGTATGAGCTATCCCAGAATCACTTGTCACGAACAGATTATTTTCCCAGTGGGCAACCTGAGTGGGATTACTGCTTGTCTGGTGTTAATGACCAAAGACGCGCAGCAGTAATTCCACTTAGCTCTGGAATGCTTGTGTTTGTTATTGTTGTTTTATTATCGATGTTGTTATCGATGCTGTTATCAATGTTGTTATCGATGTTAAGCGAACGAGACTGAACTCGTTCGGGATCTGTTTACGAATCGAGGAAATTGGGACACAGCAACCTATCCTTGGGTATACTGAGCTAGCTGAGGTTGCCCTCCGGAAAAATAATCGGTTCGTTACATACTTGTCTCTTAAAACACTTCACCATTCACCCTATTCAAGCCAATGCATTTTCAACCCAGATCCCGTTTTGATAAGTTTAAAGCTGAGCTGGATAAGAGAATCAATATCGAAATAAACTACCCGGATGTCATTGAAGACACAGTCTCTTTATTTATGGGAAAGACAGCGGCAACTGCGTCTGATGCTACTCCAAGTACTCAACAGGCTGCAGGAAGGTAAAATTTATGTCAACCTACTACTATCTTTGGAAACTAACCAACAATTTTAGAAGGAGGGTACGACAGCGTCTACTTTAAGGGATTCTGCAGGACGCTGGTGGTTCTTTTGTCAACAAAAGGCTGAGTTGATTGCGGACAGCCTAGAAGATCGCTTTAAGCCATTCTTGACCACTTCGCTTAAGCGCTGATCGGTTGAGTTATTTCTGGACATGCCGTTTCACATGACACCACGCGGAAATCCAGTAACGCTACATGATATAGTACAGTTATCGAAACACTAAAGAACATAAAATTATCCAGAGGATATTTGATAAAATTTTGAAGCCTCTCACCATAAATAGCATATTACGGTTCGCTTACTTTCCAAGAGGAAAGTAAACCACTGACCATATAACATATAGATGCGACATTTCAAACAATGAAAACGGCCACGAAATTTCTTAGCGAGATACCACAGCTCGATGCGAGATACCCCAGTTCGATGCGACATACCCCGATCGGCTCACACGAACAGCTTCCGACAAGTTCGAACTCTCAAATTGATCCAACTTCCAAAATTGGTATTGAATTCTCGAAGTTGGAATAATTTTGGACCAACTTCGAAAATTATCCTAACTGCGAACCTATACTGAGTTAATAGCGTTTTGTACGTCGTCAAGGGCGGACGCTTCGTATACAGCCCGCATGTTACTCTTATGATCGCAGGTAGAAACAGCAGAAAGAGTCCCTCACAACCAATGCTGTTCGCTCTTGAGAGCTTGCTTATAGCCTGCCTCTCTCACTCTGTTGCCTATTTTCATAGCTATGGGTCCCCAGCCGAATTTCATATTTTAGGCTTTTGCTGCTGTCCGAGCTCAGCAAAGTTTTTTCGACTACCTGCGACGGGTCGACCCATGCACTGCAAGACGGAGCTTTACATTATTTTTATTTATTTAATATCAAATATATGCAGTCGACATAAATTAATTAAAACGCAACATTAAAATTAAATTTAATAATAATTAAATCAAATTAAATATATATATGGTATATGGTATTTAAAAATAAAAAATTAGAATTAAATTAAATGATGTTAAAAATAATAAAGAAATAGTTCTGAGGAAGTAGGTGTAAATTGATTCAACATTTGTTGCTAGGATTGGGGAAACCCAGGAAACCCCAATCAAATCAATGACCACCACCAGAGATTATGTGATTAATGTGTGAGTAAATGTTCTAAGATTAAGGCTTTATTAGTAGAAACAGACGATTCTAATCTAATAACTATGAAAGGTTCATGCATAAGGTAATTAGTAGGGCAAGTGCTAATTGTTAATAAGGAAAAGAAACGGGTAGATCTGATAAGAATTGAAATATTTAATTTGTTAAGCAAGAAAGGAGAGTTAATATCACCAATGATAAGTTTTAGAATGAAAGGGAAGATGCGCAAAGACGCAATTGTCATCTCTGCCAATGATGACGCATCAAATGCGGACATCCTCAGGAAAGTTAAAAAGAAGAAAAGCTCAAGACGTTACTGTTTCCAAGCAGACTGGTAGATCTTGATAGGAACAGACGTCTGCCGGAGGATGTCCTTCCAGTTTCAATGTGAGAGCCGATGGTAGCAACTAAAATAATATGAAAGGGAATCAGGTCCAGATGGGATCCTCAATAAAGCTCTGAAGCTGGCGATCTCTTTCCGGCCGGATTCAATACTTCACGAAATGCCTTGGACAGGGAGTTTTCCAAAGAGGTCGAAAATTCAACGCTTAATTCTCATCACAAATATGGATAATCCCAAAAGGGGATAGCGGACCTTCGGGGTATCGACAAATTTGTCTAGGAGACACGGATGGGAAGCTCATAGTAAAGATTTTGTATAACCATTTTATCAAGATTGTTGTCGAATAGCAGGGTCTCCCGGAATTCCAATACGGATTTCGGAAAGCCAGGTCTGCTACTGATGCCATCAAAGTGGTTGTTCAAATCGCCAAACAGGTGATTGAAGGAATCCGATGGAAAGGGGGCACAAAGAGGTATTGCGATCTAATAAAGTTGGGTATCAAAAACGCATTCAACTCCGCCAGTTGGAGCATGATAATGAATTGGCTGGAAGAGATCGGACTACCGATTTATTTATTTATTTTTAGAAGAAATGCCAAATGGATGCAAGCTAGTCGGCTTTGCAGACGACTTGACACTGGTAGTTGTAGGAAAAGAGATTAGGCTAGTAGAAACAGCGGCCAGTGCGGCGATTAATCTGATTAGCTTGTGGATGCAGAGTGCTAGCTTACAGCTAACGGGCCACAAAACAGAGGTTGTGCTATTTACAAGCAGGAAGATACTCGAGTTTATGACCGATCAGGTAGGAGGTGTCTCGAACAGATCGACTTCGTTTTTGATGTGTTTGGCCGTCGAGTTAGATAATCGACTTAGTTTCAATCAGGATATTTCATATGTTAGTCAGAAGGCCTGAGGCAGGTAGCGCTTTCTGTAATGCTGCCTAATATTGGAGGACCTAGGCAGGAAGCGCGCCTTCTCTTAGGTGGGATGCGTTCTGCTCAATGCAGCTCCAATTTGGGCTACGTCACTTGATAGCAGTAAAGAACTTAGAAGAAATCTAGCGGCGCCTTATCGTCGTAGTGCATTAAGGGTGATTTCCGGGATCAGAACGATCTCGGAAGATGAGGCCTTAGCATGAAGTCTATGAAAGGAAAAGCTCAGGTATATTAAGTGTACAGACTAAATATCCCCCAAAGCGAGGAGCGGGAAGTAACTCTTCGACAAATGGAAGATAGACCTTTAGATTGATTCCCAGTGTCAGAGAATGTAAAGGTAGGCAGTAAAGGGCTTCCAACTTTCATACTTCTCAGTTTTGAACTGGACATGGAGGTTATAGGTTCTACTTTTGTAGGTTCCGACATTAAGCAAGTTCGTACTGCTTGGAATGTCTTCTGCAACATGAGAATCTTGAGCATCTCATGTACCACTGTAGCAGATACAGTGGCTAGACGAGGAGACGGATGCCAACTGGCTACACTTTAGGCGGGTTATTATTAGCATCCAAGAAGACCTGAGAAGACGGAAAAGTATTCGTAGAGAAGAGGAGATAGTCTAGGAAACTACTAGGCGAAAACCTAACGGAGGCTCTTCCCAACCTCCGTGAGCACTTGACGAATCGGAATTATTAGTTCAAATGGATATCGTAGAGCTACTGCTGTCTCATTTCGAAAGTGCGCAGACCCGCTTGGAGCGCATTATTATTTTCGAAATTAACAAATTAGCAAGGACTGAACTTCTGGTGACGTATATGAAGTTGAAGGCAAAATAAGCGCGAGGCCTTTCCAGACGACAGAAGCCTCTTAGAGGCAATTCAACGATGATTGCCCGAGATCTTGTATCATCAAGAGCGTTGTCGCGCTCAACGCGTTTGCCTGAGTTGAGTTGCCGACGTTCTCTGTATTTTGTGTTGACTAGCCAGGCTTCATCCCGTTGAACTGTATTAAACATTCATTGGAAACAATTAGAAGATATCGAACGCAAAATCAAAAGTTCTCGCATCTTCGCTCATGCTTGACTGGTTCGGCTCTGGACACCATCAGGTCTTTGGATTCTTCTGAGGAAAATTTTTAAAACCACTAACTGACATGTTCGATAAATCTTTGTGCTTCGATGTGTTGAAAGGGGTGTTGCAAGCAGCTTACAAGAATATAGCGATAAGTTCAATTAACACTTACGCGAGCAACTTGCGGACTGGTTGCTAGTGCGTTTGGTGTCGTCTAAGTTGGATGTTCAAGCCCAGGAAAATGGGAGGAAAAGCTGCAGACTGATACGATTTCCAAGGGGGTGAAGAGTCACAGAAGTCAATTTGGGCCTGAAGTCAGAAAGCGAAAAGCTTATGTAATCTCAACAACAAGTGCCTCTGCTGCTCCTTTGACTTGCGGGACATGCCACGCAACGGATTGTTTGCTGACAAGGTGTTCGGCATTCCAAGCTTTACCTCCCGCATTCAGGCACAAGGAAGCAGTCAGACTGAAGCTCTGAACTAACTGACTTCATCCGCATTCCTGCATGTGGGTACTGGCACTGTCCCAACTCCAGAATCACCTTCATCTGCTACCACATTCGTGTCAACAACCCTTTCCGTATCTTCTTATCAAGCCCGTGAATTGTCTCGGAACGATTATGTGCTTCTGTTCACCCTGATCGATCAAGCTGCAGAGCAGTCGTGCGCCTCTGGACACTGCATTGCATCTCAACTTTATATCTTCGCGACTCGCAAAGCATTTACCACTCAAAACATGGCAATAGAATGCTGCTATACATAGGACAAGTTCCCGTGAGCGTATCCTTCAAAAAACGCGTCTTGGCTGGATTGCTTCGGGAGGCCAATCTTCGGATGCAAACGCACTGCATTAGCGGGTCAGGCTCCGCTCTGTATTGACGAGGAGATTCACGACGTCTGCCGTCAGATGTTTTCGGAAGAATTATAGCTGCCTTGGATTGGATACACCGCAATCTCAGGGGAACATTACTTGCGAGCAACTTTTTAAGACACACTGTTTACGACTGCCGTCGAGTCAATATTCTGGGAGATTGCCCATAAGTACCAACGTCAAGGAATTTGATGCTCGCCTTCTGCGCCGTGTTAAATCCCTGGAGTTAAAACTGTCAAGCGACCCGGAGCTAAAAGCGGCCAACTTTCTACAAGAATATCTGAACTTGGGTCATATGACTCCTATAGTCAGGCAAAAGCAGCTGCTGCAATTCGACTTGACACGCCACTGCGCTCTGAATTCTGCCAGCACTACGACAAAATTAATACGCCAAATCCACGTCCGGAGTCTCACTGACCAAACGGATACTGCCAAAGTTAATTCCAATACTAATACTATTTCCCTTGTGCGCCGGGATTAAAACGTGTACGACCCGATTTCTGGCTAGAAAATAACAGAAAAAGAGTTACAAATCATGCTTGATGCGAATGAGCTCTTGCGTAGAGATCAATTTCCGTTTCGCCAATTGTTCTCTAACAAGGAGGCGGTTCTGGATTTCAAATCATTGGAGGTTCAAGAGAAAATCCTACGATGGCTAAATGGTCCTTATTTTTTGCCAGACAAGGAGCAAAAGTCGCCTGCTCGAGCTTGGAATCTCCCTTAGCAGTGCTCTACTGTGTTGGCTACATGTTGCTAATTGGACACTGCAAGCAGGCGCCAGTTCCAGAACCCATTCAACCGGTTGCCGCGGGTGTGTGCATACATTTGGCGGTTCCTGCAACTTCAAACGCTCCGTTCATCAGGATCGCTGAGTGTGGAGGACAACACATTGGCACAGCCAATAGCCTGGTCAAGCGTGCATATAGTAAGATTGATATTCTGCTTTCAAGTGAAGAAACAGTTGATTCGCCATCGCCTCTCAACGGGGGGAGCCTGTTGAAAGCAGACTGCTCGAAACTTTCGATATCAAATTTGCTGGATAATGTTAATTGTCTGTTAATGAGAGTCAGTGAGAGTCAGTTCTGCTAGCTATGTTATCAGCAGCTCGCTCTCTCTGTCTTTATTTGTACGCTACCACTCCAGCTGTTTCACACATTGTTAAGAAGCGATTAAGATCAGACGCAAAATAAATAATAATCGGAGTAGACAAATTGAAGTGTTTCTAATCCTTAGACAATAGCGAGATTGTGTAAAAATTTGTTTTTAAAATAAAATACCTCCTCAAAACATGAATAATAACATGACTATTATTCAGACAAATACAGACTTCAACTTTTCAACAATGACCAAATTATATAATAAATGCAATAAGTTGCACAAAACCTGTTGCACTGTAAACTCAATTACATTTTTGGAAATCGATGTAAATAAAATAGAACCTAAGTAACGAATCACTTGAATTTGAAAAACAAATAGGAAAATGTTATGATGTGATAAGATAATTAAACAATAATAATAATCTTGTTGAATTGGGAAAGACTCCTACATTGCACCGCTTCCCCAGAACAGGAAACCTCATAGCACGTCCATCAACAACCAACACATCCCAGGACATCAAGAGAAGGTGAGCGGTACCATTCTGCACAATCAATATCGATAAAGAGGATTGGAGCTAGAAGGCGCCTATCTAATAGAGTTCCAAATCTCCTTAGTACATCGTGGTAAAGAAAAATGCGAAGCAATAGAGGCAAATTTCGCAGAACAACTCTCTCCCCACGCGCGCTTTTCCAGATAATGATCGATAAGACGTTGATTGGAAAGTTCTTTCTACTGAAAGGAATCTACATCAATAACACTTGGAGATTTGATGAGCTACGAGCACAAGTTATCACAGAAGTACAGAAAGGTGAAAAACAAGCAATATAATAATGCTTTTACAGTGCGTCCGAGGACGTCCGCACTTAAATGGGGAGGAGTTAACGACAATGCTTACATATCCTCCATATATGGCAGGTTCCATACAATGAACCTAGCCAATTCTGCAAAAATCGCAAAGCATAGATCATAGGATACTTGCGCAACCAACAGCCTACATCTATGTTAAAAAGCTCAGTATATTCATCACGTGCTAGCTACTTACCGAATTGGCTTGCTTGTACCATTTCGAGACGTCGTATCAAACTCTCCAGAGACAATCTATTATTAATTGAACTTTGTTAAACATCAGTACAAAAAAGTTTGTAGCCTTAATAGATACAAGGACAATTTAAAGTCTAGTAAGCGACCAAATCAACAGTTATTAAATTATGAAATTAAACAAACAAATATTACAGATCTCGATTAATAGCAAATATAATATATATTATGAAATCCATACAGCAGCACCAAGGAATTTAATTTACAAAGCAATATAAGAGTTAGATGAAAGTAGCTCTACAAAAGGAAGAAAATACAGTTTTATTTATTTTATTTTTCATTTTATTAATTTTTTGTATGTCACCTATTGTCAGTCGGCGAAAATAAAATTAATTAAAACATATCATTAAAATTAAATTAATTAAATTCAATATTTATATATTTAAAAATAAAATTTATATTTTAAGCAAATAAATAAATAATTCTGGAGTGAACACACCACCACCAGAGATTATGTGTTTATTTATTTATTTATTTAATGTCAACTATTAGCAGTCGACAGAAGTTAATTAAAAAGTATCATTAAAATTAATTTTAAAAATCTTTGTAAGTCTGATACTGTGGTGACCATAAACAGGACCCATACTCGAGAATGTGACCACTGACCATATAACACATAATCGGACATTTCATACAAGCGTTTTTGACTCAAAATTTTCTTGCGAGGCGTCCCAGCAGAGTCTCGGCGTCGTTGCGAGACGTCCCAGAAGAGGCTGAGCGTCGTTACGAAGTGTCTCAGCAGAGCCGAAGGCAGCCGAACTCTTCGTTTCATTCTTACTTGGGCTGCTGCTGAGAGAGCATCAATTGCGCAAGAATGTGCGCCTTTTAAAATCGTAGACAACAACAACTAATGAGCGAGAAAACATTATAGAGATCGCATATAGCCATGCTACTCCCATTCTTGTCATTGATGTTGTGAGCAGCCCACCCCCGTTTCGTTTGCTTGCGACTGTCATTGATGATGTCCCTTGTTTTTGTTTAGAGCTCGTGTGTATGCGTAGTTCGCTGTCCAGACAGGCAATAGACAAATACATGCATAATTTCTTGTGCGTATACATATCTTTACATGCATGCCTGATTTTCGTTTGGAAGTCTTTCTGAAGTCTGAAATTTTATTTCTGGCTTGCCAGAGACTTTTAGTTCAAGCTGAGGCTGCTTGAAAAGCAGCGCACATTCTTGCGCAATTCATGCTCTCTCAGCTGCAGCCCAAGTAAGAATGAAACGAAGAGTTCGGCTGCCTTCGGCTCTGCTGAGACACTTCGTAACGACGCTCAGCCTCTGCTGGGACGTCTCGTAACGACGCCCAGCCTCTGCTGGGACGCCTCGCAAGAAAATTTTGTGTCAAAAACGCTTGTATGAAATGTCCTATCTATGTGTTATATGGTCAGTGATGGGACGTACCAGAGAGACGTAAAGCTGTTTAGTCGTATAAGGGTCATTGAATTCCTTAGACCAACGCTTAATGAAACTTAAGACCTTCATGGCTTTATTTACCATGAACTCAATGTGATCATTGAAGGAGAGTTTACGATCAAGTAAGATGCCTAGGTCATTGATTTGAGATATATTATCAAGAAGATGACCGTGCACAGGTTGTGTTCTGCAAAAAGTCATGGCTTTGCACTTTGAGCAATTGAGGGCAATAAGATTGGTTCAACACCATAAATTGAAAATATTTAGATCAGCTTGCAACAAAGAAGCAGAAATAGGATCCTTATAAGAGAGGCATAATTTAACGTCATCTGCATACATCAAACCAGCTCTATTTTTAATAATAGACGGAAGGTCATTAAGATAATTGGAAATCCAGTTCATAAGAGTATGAGGAAAACAAAGAAGCGATAACTTGTGCATTAGGAGAGTATGGTTTACAGAATCAAATTCTTTACTGAAGTCAGTGTAAATAACGTCCGTTTGCATCGTACTATGAAACCCACTAATGACAATAGAGGAGAGTTCCAATAAGTTTGTGGTGATAGAATTGGATCTCACAAAGCCATGCTGGGTTGGTGAGATGATTGAGCTACATAAGTGTTGGAGTTGAGAAGTAATGATTTTCTCGAATAACTTAGGAATAGCAGACAACTTAGAAACAGCTCTATAGTTCATGACATCAGATTTAGAGCCTTTTTTATGTAAGGGAATAACATTAGATTCTTTCCATAACTCAGGAAATAAACCAGTTGAAACGGATAAACAAAAAAGTTTAAGAATTGGCTTACAGAGCGAATTAGCACAGTATCTGAGAACACAGCCAGGCACCCCATCTGGCCCAGGAGAAAAAGATGGCTTAACCAAACTCAGCTCACAACCTAGCAAACTTTCCGTAATCTGCGGACCGAAAACAGAGTTAGATGGATAAATTCTATACCGATAAGGACACTTACAATCGTAAATCTTAGACGAATAAGTATCCTGGAAAAAATCTACAAATAAGTCCGAAATATATTGATCGGTACTAGCTGTTTTCTCGTTTAGAGTTAGAGAAGAAGGATATGTAGCAGCTCGCCGTTTTAGATTTACAAAATTATAAAACTGCTTAGGGTCTTAGGCAAATTTTAATCTACAGCGAGTTAAATATGCACTATAGCAACGGTGGTTCAGAGTATCAAAGCCAGACTTAGGGCTAACATACCTTGAAAAATCAATAAGTCTACCAGATAATTTGAACTTTTTGTAAAGCTTGGATTTTAAATTTTTAAGTCTACAAAGTTCCCTAGAGAACCAAGGTAGTTTTGTAGACTTAGAATGATACACCCTAGGAACATGTATTTCAAAAATAGAGTTAATAGCTCTATAAAAAATGTCAATCGCACATTCTAAATTATTAGAATAGTACAATTCCGACCAATCGTAGTTATTAAATAAAATAAAATAAAATTTACTTTACGAAAGCAGTAGTGTTTAGTGGTTGGAAGTGTTTTATTTTGCTGCCCGGATGGTGACAGCAAAATAGAGAGCTCTAAAGTGGGGTGGAACGCATCTTCAGGTGAAACTAAAGGATCAATTCTTACAACAGTATCGCATACCTGATCTGATACAAAGACAAGATCAAGTATTCGGTTCCTGCGATTTCGAATTGAGTTGACCTGAGATAGATTAAGTTCAAGAAATCCCGACAGAAACTCGTTAGAAGTCATTAAGTCGTTGTTATCCGACCAAATAACATCGGGCAAGTTAAAGTCACCAACAACTACCAAACAGTCTTTATCCAAAAGCGTGCTGGACAAAGATTGAATTACCGTTAAGTGGGCTAGTGAGCTATACAGATAAATCGGACGGGAGGAATATAAGAACAGGAAATATATAAGTTAATGTTATGAATTCGCACTTTCACACATACAATTTCTATATTAGTGGGGGAGTTATTTACTAATTGCGATATAAGATTAGATTTTATCGCAATAAGGACACCACCACCTTTTCTATCCATTCTATCACATCTATAAGTAACATAAAGAGGTGAAAGTATAGATGCATCAAGAATATCAGGTTTAAGCCAGGTCTCTGTAAATGCCAAAATGTTATGTTCGAAGGAAAAACTATCTACATAAAGGTTAGAAAGTTTTGACTTAAGGCCTCTAACATTCTGATAAGCAAACAGAATGGAAGAATTTATTAGTTTTTTGACGGAACATTAGTAGGAAGAGAAGGGGGTACTTATGACTTATGTCTCTTTTGCGGACTGTACCTCTTTACAACCGTATCATCCAGCCAAAAAGCATTAGTACAAATAGTACTAAATGCACTTGTGGGGACAGATATTTTGAAGTAGGAAATTTCTCTACGATGCTTAAATTTGAATTTCTCAACGGTCATGTTGGGACAATTATTATTAAGCTTGTTTCAAATATACGCCTTAACATCTTCAGTTGAAGTTTCAGATGCCAGGCGAGAAATAAAAATTTGGCGTCTATTAGGTAGAGACTTAAGACGTCTGGCAGTCTCCACTACGCTAGCAAGAACATTTCCAGGCGTGGGATGCTTAGGGGAATTAAACACCCGAAGATGATTAACCTCAGATGATACAAGAGGCATATCATTGGAAGGCCTATCTTTTTTGGATCTATTGGGTTTAGAGCTACGAGGGTTTGAAGTAGCTGCAGAAGGAATTGTTACAGGAATGTTTTCAGTAGTAGTCAAAACCGGAGTAATAATTACCTCCGGTGGTGAGCTCCTAGAAGAAGGCACAGACACAGTAGTCGACTCAGTAAAAATTTTAAAATTAAAAAAATTAAAATTAAAATTAAATTAAATTAAATTATTAAAATTAAATTAAAAATTAAATTAAAATATAAAATTAAAAATTTAAAACTTAAATTCCATTGCCTGGAATTCCATATGAAGAAGGTCAAAGTTTTTTTTTAACGCAAAGAAATTATTGCGCGTATGCATTGCAAATGATTGCATATCAATCTTCGTCTCACGGCAAGCTCACAACACCATTTAAGACCCGTCTTATTGGCGATGTAATCTTTTACACGCACTGTGAAACCTGCACATTTAACATGCGCTAGATTGTCACACAACCAGCAGCTAATAAAATCTGCCTTAGGATCGGACATTACCTTACAGACTTTAATGCAGCACGAAGTCATGATGTAAGGAGATATAAGAACGAATTTTTTTTTTTTTCAATTTTATTTTAATATATTTAATAAGTGAAGAATCTTTACGGCTTTGAGTACTTTAACATCACATGGTTTGATTGTGTAAGTGGAACCAAACGTCAATTCTTTATGACGATTACATATATTGATGTGTTTTTAGAATTGTGTTGTAGTATAGAGGTGGCTAAGCGCTATTGGCGCCTCATTGTTTTGGCAAATCCTTGCCTCTTAAGACGCCTCAAAGGTCTAGCCGGAATTAGATTTCGAGCAAGTAAGCTGCGGTGCCCCAGAAGTTTATCTCTGTATCTGCTTGTATGCCTACCAATCTGCTCATCCACAGTAAACAGCTTTAAGTCTCTGTGAAGAGTTGAACCGCGTACATACCAAGGACAATCAATTATATTTCTAAGGACCCGAACGAACGAATAAAAAGAAATGGGGAAAATAATAAGAATTTAGATTATATTTGTAATGTAACTAACCTTGTTTCGAGTGCTGTAGAAAAACAAACAGCAATAACACAATGCGAAACAGAGCAAGAGAGAGACAAAAAGAATACAGTTAATGTTAAGAGCTGGCGATGAGAGCGCAAGCTATACAGATAAGCATGCAATGAGAGAGCGCAAAGTTAGGAGAGTGACGAAAAGTAACAGACGAGAGTAAGCAAAAAAGAAAAAGCAATAAACTCAGCTGTTAGCGACGCGCACTGTTTGTAAAATATACAAATAAAATGCAATTATTGAATAGCAAACACACGAAGTTTGACACTAGCACCAGTAGTAATGCTCTACACAATAATATTGTTAAAATCAGTACTTTTTAAAGAATTAAACTACAGCACGAATTAAAGATTTCAAGTGATTTAATAGAGCAAAATTTGACACGTCTACTTTGTACAACAACCGAAGTGAATGTGAGTAAGTAACATAAAGAGGTAAAAGTATAGATTCATCAAGAATATCAGTTTATTTATCTGGTGTTGAATTCATTAATTGTTGGCCGGTGAACCTAGTCTTCTAAAGATCGGTAGCATCGGGTGAGCACGCTACGACTTTTAATAAAGAACCTAGGAAATCAAAGCTCCTGGAGTTTCTATGGAGCTGTCTCATTCAAAACTCGCATTTACTCTGAAAGATTCGCCGAATGTTTAACATAGGCGAATTCTTGCCATACTAAGATCCTACAGTCCACGATGGGAATTCGAGTAGTCGGTAATGTGTGCCAATGTCAGAGATAACGAGAAGAGGAGTATGACTGTGGGGTGAATGTGTTCAACTGTTAATTAGTTCGAGAAGGAGTAAAACACCACCATAATAACCTAATATTAGTTTAAAAAAATATTAAATGAATCTATGCTAAATTGCATTGGTACGGTTGTCCATGCGGACCACTCTCCTTTTAATGAAGACCGAGGAACCCCAGGTCCGCTTCTACAGCTCTCTCCTTACATAAGGACGTGAGCTTATTGCTATACCTGTCGATTGGACACACTGTGTAAGGGAGGTGCGTTTGCGATTCTGACTAAAGTTATTGCTCAGCATTGTTATTATTGTCTGTGAACTCAATGACGGTTCATTGTCACAGATCAGCTTGAAACAAAGAAGCTGAAATAGGATCCTTATAAGAGAGGCATAACATAACGTCATATGCATACATCAGAAAATCACTATTCTTAATTATAGACGGAAGGTCATTAATAAATAAATTGAAAAGCAATGGTCCGAGGACGCTACCTTGAATGCTTAGAAAGGGCAGAAATGAACATTACTCTCTGAGTTCTATTTTTAAGATAATTGGAAATCCAGTTCATAAGAATATGAAGAAAACCAAGAAGCATTAGGAGAGTATGGTTTACAGAATTAAATGCTTTACTGAAGTCAGTGTAGATGACGTCCGTTTGCATCGAGCTATGAAACCCACTAATGACAATAGAGGAGAGTTTCAATGAATATGTGGTAGTAGATTTGGATCTCACAAAGCCATGCTGGGTTGGCTATATAAGTGTTGGAGTTGAGATGTAATGATTTTCTCAAATAACTTAGGAATAGCAGACAACTTAGAAATAGCTCTATAGTTCAAGACATCAGATTTAGAGCCTTTCTTATGTAAGGGAATAACAGGTTCTTTCCATAACTTAGGAAATAGTTTAAGAATTGGCTAACAGAGTGAATTAGCACAGTATCTGAGAACACAGTCAGGCACCCCATCTGGCCCAGGAGATGCGGACCGAATACAGATGGATAAATTCTATAAGAATAAGGACATTTAGAATCGTAAATTTTAGACGAATAAGTATCCTGGCAAAAATCTACAAATAAGAAAAACTACAAAAAAGATTTACGAAGTTGTAAAACTGCTTAGGGTCTTTTGCAAATTGTAATCTACAGCGAGTTAAGTATGCACTATAGAAACTGTGGTTCATAGTATCAAAAACAGACTTAGCGCTAACATACCTTGAAAAATCAGTAAGCTTACCAGATAATTTGAACTTTTTGTAAAGTTTCGATTTCAAATTGTAAAGTCTACACAGTTCCCTAGAGAACCAAGGTAGTTTTGTAGACTTAGAATGATACACCCTAGGAACATTCAATTCAAAAATAGAGTTAAAAGCTCTATAAAAAATATCAATCGTACCTTCTAAATTATTAGAAGAGTACAATTCCGAATAATCGTAGTTATTAAATAAAATATTGAGATCTATAAAGTTTAATTTAAGAAAGCAGTAGTGTTTAGTCGTAGGAAGTGTTTTATTTTGCTGCCCGAATGGTGACAGCAAAATAGCGAGCTCTAAAGTGGGGTGGAACGCATCTTCAGGTGAAACTAAAGGATAAATTCTTAAAACAATATGGCATGCCTGATCTGTTACAAAGACAAGATCAAGTATTCGGTTCCTGCGATTTCGAATTGAGTTGACCTGAGATAGATTTAGTTTTAGAAGTCCCGACAGAAACTCGTTAGAAGTTGTTGTTATCCGGCCAAATAAAATCCGGCAAGTTAAAGTCACCAACAACTACCAAATAGTCTTTATCCAAAAGCATGCTGGACAAAGATTGAACTACCGTTAAGTGAGCTAGATATACAGATAAATGAGACTGGGGAATATATTAACAGGAAATATATAAGTTAATGTTATGAATTCGCACTTTCACACATACAATTTCTATATTAGTGGGGGAGTTATTTACTAATTGCGATATAAGATTAGATTTTATCGCAATAAGGACACCACCTTTTCTATACATTCTATCACATCTATAAGTAACAGAAACAGGTAAAAGTATAGATGCATCAAGAATATCAGGTTTAAGCCAGGACTCAGCAAATGCCAAAATGTTATGTTCGAAGGAAAAACTATCTACATAAAGGTTAGAAAGTTTTGACTTAAGGCCTCTAACATTCAGATAAGCAAATAGAATGGAAAAATTTATTAGTTTCTTGACGGTACATTAATAGGAAGAGACGGGGGCTCTGAAGACTTATGTTTCTTTTGCGGACTGTACTCCTTTACAACCATATCATCCAGCCAAAAAGCATTAGTACAAATAGTACTAAATGCACTTGTGGGGACAGATATCTTGAAGGAGGAAATGTCTCTACGGTGCTTAAATTAAAATTTCTTAACGGTCACGTTGGGACAATTATTATTAAGTTTGTTTAAAATATAAGCCACGACATCTTTAGTATAAGGAAGGCCTGTCTTTTTTGGGCCTATTGGGTTTAGAGCTACGCGGTCTTGAAATAGCTGCAGAAAGAAATGGTTCAGGAATATTTTGAGTAGTCAAAACTGGAGTAATAAATACCTCCTGTGGTGAGCTACTAGAAGAAGCCAAAGACAAAATAGCCGGATCGGCAAAGATTTTAGAATTATTAAACTAATATAACATTGGCTGGAATTCCTTATTAAAAAGGTCAACGATATTTAAAGCACATAAATTATTATGCGTGTGCATTGCAAAAGATTGCATACTAATTTCCATCCCACGGCAAGATTCACAACACCATTTGAGACCCGTTTTATTTGCGATGCGCACGGTGAAGCATGCACATTTAACATGAACTATATTGTCACACAACCAGCAGTTAATATAATCTGCCTTAAGCGGCCCTTCCACAGACGAGCATGTTGGCCGAGCATGTTGTGCTCGACGGAATTTTCATCGTTAGTGGTAGTGCTCGCGTACAAATTTCGTGTTTGTCGAGCCGCTCGCACAAAATAGAAATGATTCTATCTTGCCTGTGTTCGCGACAACATACTCGACAATGGATGGTAATGCTGGCCCGAACATCACTTCAACCAAACATTTGAAGTGAAAGCACGTGCTAGAGAGCGCTGTGAAAAATGTCTAAACAATTTATATTATTTATATATTTATATATTTTTGAAGCAAACATTAATTGAAAAAAAGTGCAATTACAGAGGCGCTGTCGTCTTCCGTTGCCATGTTCACTGCTCAAAATTTGCCACCAAATGATGTTCGCGAGCATGTTCGCACTAGTTGCTGGACAAGAAAATTTTGGCTCAACGAGCGGCTCGGCCAACATGCTCGTCTGTGGATGGGCCGCTTTAGGATCAGGCATTACCTTGCAGACTTTAATGCAGCACGAAGTCATGATTGTAAGGAATATAAGAACAAAAATAAAATAAAAAAGAAATGAATAAATAGTGAGAAGTAAGTCATATTTTTTAATGTAACTAAATTTGTGTCGAGTGCTGAGAATGACAAACAGCAATAATACAAGAGAGCTGGCGTTAAGAGCGCAAGCTATATAGATAAGCATGCAATGAGAGCGCACTAGTTAGGAGAGTGACGAAAACTGAGGTAAAGTATAAGCGAAAAAGAAATTAAAACAGCTGTTAGCGACGCACACTTTGTTTATACCAAATATACGTAGTTTGACATTATCCGGAATCCTCATTTCTCTGACGTTTTGTCTCTGGTATTAGGATTATGAGCTAAGTTCATGTTAGGTTTAGTTAGTTTAGTTTAGTTTCAGGGTCGTGGGTGTGGCCCTCGTTAGGCGCTGATTGTGGGCAACCCAGACTCTAGGGCCCACAGAGGATGCGTCCGGCAATTTGCAGCACTTTAGGTTTGCTTCCTCGGAATTACATGGTGATGTTGTATTCTCGTTGGGTTAGCTGGAGGTTATCGATTATCTGAGGGCTGGGTCGACAGTGTGACTCGCGTTGCCAAAACGCCATCGATGACCGCTAAAATCGAAAGTCACAATCAGGTGGAAAACCACGAATGTGAGGCAAGAAAATTTTGTAAGGAATGCACGCCCGGTCACATAAATTTGAACTAAATTAAGACCGGGTGCTGAGGACGAGGCCATAGCCGAAAACTGAGGGGGGAATAAATACCCGTATGCCGATGATAAGCAGGAGCTTTAAAATATGCCCACTCGCGCAGGGCGGTAAGGATCCGCCGGGGTGGGAGGGGGGGGTGTGCCCTACAGGCACTGAGGGTTCTCCGCTTGAGGAAGCAGCCAGTGGCACGGAAGAAAGCCGCCGTGAAGCCACCTACTGGATCGTCTCAGAGCGCGCCAGCAAGCGCACCGATAGGTGTTGAGCTAGGAGCGATCCCAAAAAGACCGTTGCGGAGCTCAACTGAGGTGAGGCTGACTGGAGGCGAAATAGAGCAATATTCGAAAACTACACGAGGTCCAAAAGCTCTCGTCCAGGATGGCAAGGCCAATACCCGAGCGTGACCTAGTGGAATTGCTGAAGTATGCTCTCGATGAAGACAGAGGCCGATTCGTCTATGGGCTCCGGTAGACCACTCCCGAAATAAGTTCTCGAATGCTGAGGCGCAGCTTACGAGCCGGCAGCTGCATTCACGAACCCGTCCTACCGACCAATTGGCGTCAAGGGAACACTACCGGGCGGTCCACGAATTGGAGGACGAAGGTTGTCAGCCCGAAGTAGAGGAGGGAAGAAGGCGCGGCTTCGTCGGAGACCGTATCCGGACGGCGGTGCGTCGTGTTTTCTGCTATTTCTGCGAAAGGTCGGGCACCCATGCGTCCCCAATGCGTGGATTGCCCGGGAAACGGAAGGCGGAGTGTGCCAAAGGCGGGTAAGTCGCGCCCCGCTACGCAACTCTTTAAGTTGTCATGGGAGGTGGGCCAACGTTAGGCGTAGGCCAAAATGGTAGGTTTGATAAGGTAGTTAGGTAGGTAGTTAATTAAGGTAGGTACATTATAAATAAAAATGATCGGAAGATTAAGGATCAGGACCAGCACAAAGTTGATTCACCTACCTCTCGGGAAGCAAATGAGGATGTACATGGAGAACGGAAACCGGATCTTCTCGGGACACTAGTTATAAGGGATGCGACAGGTATCCGTGAGGGTCAGGAAGACCAGGAAGAGATACCGTAGGAGCAGAGTGAAAAACACGCAGTGGTGGATTCGGTGAGGAGAGCAACAGGTTATGACCCTATGGTGTTCGCGGAGGTGGAGATATTCGGCCAGACATTTGCCGGACTCTTGGACACAGGAGCTTCGGTAAGTGTTCTGGGAAAAAGGCCGTGCGGTTCTCTCGGGATACCTCTCCAGCGATACATCTCTAGGATCACCACGGCGTCTGGGGAGGACAGGTCCACAGTAGGGAAAGCGAGTGTGCTGTTCGGTACAAGGTCATATGTAGAGACATCATCTTATACGTATGCCCGTACCTCGCACAGTCCATGTATTTAGGTATCTATATTTGGCGGGTCTTCGATCTTGCTCCGGATGACCTCGGTAGGGAAACCGGGAGCGAGTCCTTCGTGGAAAGAAACCCGAGCTTGCACAGGTCTCCTGGGAATTGAATTCTGAGCACCAACCGCGTTGGAGAGAGTGAAAGCAAGTTTCGGACGATCGATGATGTCGGACTGGGCAAAGTGGAAATAGAGAAACACAGGATCGAGTTAATTGAGGCATTTGCACCGGTGAAGAATAGGCACTATCCACTTTCACCAGGAATACAATGATAGTATGGACAGAGGTAGACAACATGTTGCAACTTGGGTCATCGAGGAGAGTCAGAGTCCATGAAGTAACAGCACTATCATAGTGCGAAGCTGAACATGTTGACTGTCAAGGATGCTTATCCGCTGCCGACTATCGAAAGCATCCTGTCGAGGGTGCATTAGACCTATTTCAAATCGAGTGTAGATCTGAAGTTCGCATTTTGGCAAATAAAGATAGATGAGTAGAGCAAGGCCTACAACGCGATGCCGGTGCCGAAGTCCGTTCAGGAAGTCTGGAGCTTCTTGTGAGCCGCGGGTTGGTATCGCCGAATCATCAAGAACCGAAGCACTGAACAAGCGGGTAGGAAAGTTAGCGCTTAGTGAGGAGGCGGTGACGGCTTGTGGTAAGTTAAAGCAGACTCTCACTCCTCACCAGTGCACTGGATTTTTCCAAGCCATTCTTCATCCAGAGTAGATCGCACCGAGTTGGTGATAAGGAATGCGGATCATTCGGCTATTGGGGTCACGCCCTTCTTTGCTGTGTTTGGCCAACACATGTCCTACAATTGCGCTGATTACAAGATGGGTAGAAGACTGAAGTCCTTGTCTGACCATATAATCGAGCATCCGGACACTAGGGACGAAATTGGAATGATCCGGGTGGCTATACGTGGGCGGTTGCATGAGGCATATGTGCGTAGCAGCGTCCGATACAATGTACGAACTAGACTTTTTAGAACGGTTCCAGGCCAAGAAGTGTATTGGAGGAATTTCACGCAAAGCAATTTCGCTAGAGGGCACAACCCTACATTTGCAAGGAAGTTACTTGGCTCGGAGTCTTTCATACGAAGGACCTCAAGGTCTATATGGTCAGGGTCGTGGGTGTGGCCTACTTTGGGATTCTTTTGTTTTTGTGGGCAACATGAACGCGGTTCAGATAATAAGCCCGGCAATGTTCATCGCTTGTGCGGGGCGCGCTCGAATTTCCGGAATTCAGCTGTTAGGGCCAGGCAGGTATTGTTTTTGTTGTTATCGATAGGGAATGAGAGACGGATAGACTGACAGATGATTTGAGGGACAGGATCTGTCAGATTTTTTTTATCGCATGTCATGAGTGAGAGAGAGCGACTTTGCAGCTCGCCTGTCGCTGCAAAAATGCAACATCGGGAGGGAATCCGTTTTGCCGCCCAAAAAACAAGGAAACATATTAAGCGGGAGCTTTCGAAAAATCCAGGTGAGAGAATTGGTTGCTTCAACTGAAGACTAACTCAAACTGGTGAAATTTATGGCAGCCGACCGACCTGTGGACGCATTAAGTCCAAAGTCCAACGTCGGTTACCTTTTAACTTGGGTGCATACAAAAGCGGCAAAACCTCAGCAGCCAACAATCGACGCCACGGCCAGCTCGATATCGGCACACCCGCGCGCATATTTTAGCACACTAGATTGTCGCAGGAACAACGCCGCAGCAACGACGTTGCAGCGAAGAATTTCCGGGTGCAAATCTCAGCGCGGTCTACCCCTCACCGACCCCCCTATCAACCATGTTATTTATTTAATCAATTTTTTTTTATTTTGTGTATGTCCCATAAATTAAGTTCGTTATTAGACTTAAATTTTAAATTTAATTATTCCAAATTTGCGAAGGTAGGCGCATTGCCGAGCTGCATTTTTGCTGCTTGAGGGCAAGCCTGAGCGCCTTGCAACCACACGCAATTCTGGATACGGTTAGGTGTCCCCCGAATCCAAGAGGAGCTTCGAGGAAAGTCAGGACCCTTTATTATCAACCGTATTAAACGTATGTGCTAGGCTATTTGCAGCATTCAGTTTGCCGCACAGAGAGCGTGGGATGCCCTGCCACGGCTATCCGTCCTCCTTAGGGCCCTACATTGTAATTAATTTATTAATATTAAAAAAAAGCCAGGAATAGTCACCTGTGACTTTCCTCTAAAGGCGATGGCCTACATACATCATGCTCTAGTCCATCGTATGGAAGGGTGGGCGCGTCTCTGGTCACTAACACCAGACCAGCAATTATTCCACTCAGATGTAGATTTTTGGTTGTATGCATGCTTGTGTTAGTTATTGTTTGTGTTGTGTTGTTATCGATAGTTTTATCAATGTTTACCGAACGAGACTGAACTCGTTTGGGATCTGACAACGAACTGGGGGCATTGGGACCCAGAAATTCATCCCTGGGTATACTGAGCTAGCTGAGGTTGCCCGGGAAATAATCAGTTCGTAAAAGTTACATTCAGTAAGTTTCATAATACGATGGTGAAAAAGAGAAGGAAGATTAATTAACAGAAATTTGTTAGGATATGACTGTAAGCTAAGCTTTTGTGACCAGTTGAAGTTACTTAGTGGGAAAATTAGAAACTTCTTTTGAACCGTATCCATTTTGTCTTTATAAGTCTGATTCTTAGGCGACCACAAACTCGAGGATGGGACGTACCAGAGAGACTTAAAGCTGTTTAGTCGTATGAGAGTCTTTGAATTCCTTAGACAAAGTTCATGGCCTTATTTACCATGAACTTTACCATCATTGTAGGAGAATTAACGATCAAGTAAGATGCCTAGGTCATTGATTTGAGATATTTTCTCAAGAAGATGGCCGTCTAACAAGTATTCAATATACACAGGTTGTTTGCTGTAAAAGGTCATAACTTTGCACTTTGAACAATAAAGGGCAATAAGATTGGTTTTACACCACGAATAGATGATGTAAAGATCAGCTTGCAGTAAAACTGAAGTTGGATCCTTACGAGAGGCATATTTTAACGTCATCTGTATACATCAAAAATACAGAATCACTTAGAGAATTAAATGCTTTATTGAAGTCAGTGCTAAGGTGATTGAGCTACATAAGTGTTGAGTTGAGAAGTAATGATTTTCTCGAATAACTTAGGAATAACGGACAACTTAGAAATAAATAGAGAGCTCTAGAGTGGGATGGAACGCATCTTCAGGTGAAACAAAAACATGATCAAGTATTGAGCCTCTACTATTTCGAATTAATTGACCTGAGATATATTAAGTTCAAGAAATTACGATCATTGATATCGAAAAATGAACTTTAACACCAAATAGAAATATGTACATAAGAAAGCAATAAAGGAAACTTTGACAATTTAAAACTAGATCACTTAAACGACGAAGAAAGAAACGGAATTGAATTCGATATAAAATTTTATAGTAAAATATTTTTCAAATGTCTCCATTTTAAGAAGTACGACAGAGATTAAATACGAAATTCGGAGTACCACAGACTAACAATTGTATTCCAAATTTTATAAATACCTACCTCAGCATGAAGAAGAAGAAAGAAGACAAATAAAATAAATAATAAAACAAGGAATAATCTAGAAATTTAATTCGGGATATTCAAGCCCTTATATAGTAATAACAAATATATAAAGATAATAAATATAGAATAGTGATTATTTTACTACACTAGACTGACCAAATAACAAATAAATCGGACAACTTTACAAGCATTTGTTGACACACGAATTTCTTTCATTGCGAGGAGTCCCAGCAAAGGCCGAAGCAAGCCGAACGCTTCGTTTCATTCGTACTTGGAATCCTAACTAAAAAGCACGAATTGTATGTCTTTTAGGAGCGTAAACAACGAGAGAATTTGTTCAACTTTTTATATTTTTTAGTGCTTTTTTATTTTGTGCTCGTATGCTTGCGTTACTACGTAATTCCCCTGTCGAGACACACAAGTGGAAAATAAAAGCATAGTTTCATTTGTGTATACATATGTTTGTTTACATGTAAGCGTGATTTTTGTTTGGAAGTCTTTCTGGAGTCTGAAATCCTATTTTTTGACTACCAGAAACTTTTTCTTCAAACGAAGGTAACTGAAAAGTTCTTCATTCATACTTTATAAGAAAAATTGCAAGTATTTTTGGTAACTTTGGATCGAATTGTTGCTAAAATTTTGAAAAAATGTTTTATGATTTGCATTATTAATTATATTGGTTTCTTCGTCTAGGTCAATTTTCACGAATTCTTCATTCGATATAAGAAACATGCTAATCATGAAACATTTTTTCAAAATTTGAGCAACAAGTCGATCCAAAGTTACCAAAAATACTTGATTACATTTTTTCAAATTGTTCAATAAGGTAGCTACTTTCGAAGTAGCTAATGAAATAACCATATTCGAAAAATTACATACGCAACATTTTACAAAGCGAATCAATTTTAAAACATATTTGAAACTAAAAAATTTAACTGGATGAGAATAAAAACTCTAATACACAAAAAATTAAGTTTAATTAAAATATAGCATTAAAATTCTACAAATTAATATTTTATATTAAAATATTAAAAGATAAATAAATAATTATGTTAATAATAACATTAATAAATTTTATAATGATAAAAAAAAAAAATTAAAATCCAAGGTAACAATAATAAAATTCAGAAGAACTTCTAAATGGGGCCGAAGTAATGTACAAATCTAGAATACTGAACGTAACCCAAATGGCCAGAAAGTACCTGAGTTATTAAACTCTTTGAATGTCAAATAATCAATTTAAAGAATAATAGGAACTATTACACTTTAAATTATCTAGAAATTATTTCGCAAGACAATGAAGAACTTTTCAAGCTGCCCCCGCTTGAACAAAACGTCTCTGGCAAGCTAGAAATAAGAATTCAGTCTTCAGAAAGATTTCCAAACGAAATCACGCATACACATAAACATATGTATACGCACATGAAGCTATGCGTGTATTTGTCTATTGCCTGTCTGGACAGTAAACTACGCATACACACGAGCTCAAAACAAAGATCAAGGGACATCATCAATGACAGTGGCAAGCAAACGAAACGGTGGTGGGTGGCTCACAACATTAATGACAAGAGTGCAAGAAGCATGGCGATATGCGGACTCCATTATGCTTTCTCGCTCATATGTTATTGTTGTTAACGATCCTAAAAGACGTACACTCCTGCGCATTTCATAAGCTCTCGGCAGCAGACCGAATGAGAATGATTGCTGCTAAGCGAAAACGTTCGGCAGCATTCGTCTCTGCTGAGACACTTCGTAACGACGCTCAGCCTCTGCTGGGACGTCTCGCAACGACGCCGAGCCTCTGCTGGGACGCCTCGCAAAAAAAATTTTGTGTCAAAAACGCTTGTATAAAATGTCCGATCTATGTGTTATATGGTTAGTGATGTAATACAGTAAAGTGAGTTTTTCTTTTGATTAAGCAGTAATAATACTACAATTTTTAATCAGCAAGGCGATATTGAAAATCAACTGGGGATATTCATTGGAATGATTAAAACAGCGATATGCCTCCTCTCTCACTCTGTGTTACTAATTTGTGATTGCTGCTTGCGATCATAAGAGTAGGGGGCTCTATACCAAACGCTATTAATTGAAGCTGTTCGAGCACTGGTGGCTCGAACTTGTCGGAAGTTGATCGAGAGAGTGGTGTCTGTCGAGAGCCGAGTGTGGTCTGTCTCATCGAACTGGGGTACCTTGCTAAGAAATTTCCTGACCGTTTTCGTTGCATCTATATGTTGTATTGTAAGTGGTTTCATAGAGCCCTTCCGAAGGTAGAGCTGACATGATTCAAAGAGAAAAAAAATGTAACATGATTTCAGATTTCATAGTTTACGCTTATATCAGCTGCAGTTGCAACTGCGACTGTTATATGCGTGCTAAACTTGAATGAAATACATTTTTATTTTGAGCTGCTAATTAAAAGATTTTCCATGTGTATTCCAGAATCTGACAAAAAAAAATTCACCAAAATCACAGTCCTGTATTTTCTCAAGCAGAAGCCGAGATATCCAGAATGCAGTCTACATTCTATCACTGACCATATAACACATGTTATAAAAATATACATAGAGCTGTTTCGGAATCAACTCCAGCAGGACCAGATGTTCGAAATTAAAGTTATGACATTGATCTTACAAAAGAACACAGAGAGAAAAAACGGGCAGAACTATGAACTAAATCTCTTAGTAGAAAGAACTTTAGACAGTTAACGTTGTCCTAGGGGTGACGTTGCAAAAAAATTATTCGAACAGTCCAATGCTTTCGGTCAACATCTGGAGGATTGCTTCGACGGAACAAACTGGCGAAACTCAACAGGGTTTGGAGATACCACTGCAGATGTCGTTACCTATTAAGCGATAAGGATTGAGGAAATATATGTCAAATCATCCATTCATTGCCTAAGGAACAGCACTGTGTATTGAGAGGCATTCAGTGTAGAGTAGCATGAGTAGATATTACTGGTAGACCTGTCAATGTCCGGTGCAGTAGATACTATTCGCCGTATACTGTTGATATACCCAGGACCAACAATTACCATATGTATGCTGCCTCCAAGGTATTATTTGCGACCTATGCAGATGTCATCGCAGTAATCTACAATCGTAGAAGTTGAAGAGATGACAGGAGTGGATGACAGGAGTATATTATTGCTATATTATCTATGGCGGTTCCACTCTTAATAGAGACTTAAAGTTGTTAACTGTGGAAAAGCAGATTGAAGGCATAAAAGCCGATACAAAAACAAACTTTTGGGCCATAAAATTTATAAAACTTTTCATTTGTAATCGTCAAACTTTGTATTTACATTTGGTTTTGTTGCCACCCTCCGCATGTATATCTAAGGTACTTAATAAATTGAACAGATTCCTCACTCATTAAATTAAAAAAAAAAAAAATCGAAAAAATATAACTGCGAAGGCGTTGTAACGAGGCGGAAACTGTCGACCACTTTCAAGCAGTTCAATATGATTTACTACCGAGAGAGCACGATTCGCACATTACATCTTGCAGTGCATCAGCTCGCAGACCCGTCACTGTAGAAGTATATAATTTTGCGGAGCTCAGGCAGCATGAAATGGTATGAATTCAATTTGAGTGGAGACATACACTACAATGAAAAGTACGAGAATATACAGGGAGATGTAAAAATATTTGCTTGTTATGATAACAATGAAAATTAACAACTCGAAAAAGAGAGACAGGCCAAAAGGAAAACTCTCTCAGCATCATGCAGCGTATGCCTCCTGTCTCATACTCTTGCTCAATTCATTTTGCTGCTTAGGATTATAAGGATAATATACGGTTTCTAAACGAAGCGACTACCCTAGACGACGTACCAAACGCAATTAACTGATGTTAATCGAAAATTGCTTGATCCAACTTGTGGATCTGAGTTGTATGGGGCGTGTCGCAAGAAGCAAGCTCTCTCAACATCAAACAGCATTGGTATGACGGCGAAATGCCTTCTCTCTCAATCCCTCATTCAAATTTATTCTTGTCGGGCCTTATGCTATTAACGCAAGCGGTTGCAATGTTTATTGATCGGGGTATATCGTGATCCGACTTTGTTATGAAGCATACAATTGGGGTATCTCGCTATGAAAAAGCAGGTCCCGTTTTCTTTGTATAAAATATTCCACCTATATATAGACATCCATATTTCTAATAGCTTTCTTTAGAATAAGTTCAAATTACCACTGGAAGAGCTAACAATTTGTAGTGGTCGCTTGGTATGCCGAAAAACAAAAGAGGCTCAAAAGTATGCAATACATTTTTTGTACACACGCAAGCTTTTCTTTTGTCTTCCCCGATTGTACCTAGGTTAGTGTCTAAGTTTAGGTTTAGTACCTTAGTTAGTTTTATACTTATTTTATTTTTTTTTTTTAGTTTTTTTAAATTAGTCGAATTATTTGCGCCCCCTATATGTGGAGAAGCGAAACAAAAGAAGAGAGAAAATGACTCTACTTGCCACCAAGTGAATGACAATGCATTGTCATTGCAATGTAGAGGAAATTGTCCTAATCACAGTGACATTCGATTTTTTCTGCCTATTCAACTCGTGGGTGCACATATGGTTAGACGTGTCGGTCTGAAAAAAAAAGAAAAAAATAAAAAGAAAAAATAAAATTAAATCAAACAACATCTCATAACGCGGCTAAAATATCTGCATACAGTGGTTTCGAATATTATGCAAAGAATGTAGAAAAAATAATTCAATCATTTTGTTAGTGCCGAGTACTCCAAAAGGGTAATTATAATTGGGTACATAAAAAAATACGATTATTACTTAACACCAGATTGATTTCGTTCCACTGTGCTAGCAATTCTGTCCGTCCGCCCCCACATTCATATATCAGCTGTTGGAGCTAAGATCTTCTCGGGCCAAAAGCTGTGCTAGGCCAGATGTGCCATGCACATTATGTTACTTCGACAATAGTTAAAAGTGTCAAGAGCTTTTAGCGGATCAGCTGTTTGCACATCACAGCAGCAAAATATTGTGCAGCAGCTAGGTTGGATGTCGTTCCCGCATGCGCTCCAGTGATACCACCAGGAATTGCATGGCGTATGTGTGAGCCGCACCAACTTCGAGATTTAACACTGCCCATTCCTCCAGCACCAAGGCGAGAAGATAGAATTCGACACGCCTATCACACCACAGCATTTACATCGTTCCAATATGGATACGTGTGCAGTGACAAAATTTGTGCAGTGACCACCCTTGTGCAGTGACAATTGTTTAGATTTTTTCCTTTTATGTTAATTTATAATTTTATATGCATGCATACTCATTAGAGCCTTCTGCCATCAATATGTTAAATTATTATTTGTGTTTGTAAACATTCGAATTGATTAGATCAGTTTAACAACCGCTGGACCTAGTGACATTTTCGGTATGATGATTTATACTATCCGAAATGGGCCTGGTTTTCCAATGGCACTATAACCGATCCCTAACTATCTACAGGGACAGGCAATGCTGTGGTTTAACTGATGTAAGCAGTTCGTATGCACTTTGTATTTATATAATATATAAATTTTGTAATTAGCCTTTTGGTTGTGTTTACGTCCATAAATTAGACTCATAACCACAGAGACTGTTAGCTTTGTGACAGCCAGCTTTTGTTAGGTAACCTTAGCGAATTCTAACACCCATGCCCACAGCGAGAAAGATCTTTCGACGCGGGAGCTTGCGATGAGTCATAAGCTATGTTCGTATTTATCATGTTCTTATTTATTATATTTTGGCTGATCTGGCCATATCACCATACCAAAAGCAGAGTATATTGCAAACTCCAGTGATGCTGTTAAAGCGGAAGTTAGTTTTGGTTATGTGTCACTTAACGCTAAACAATTTAAATAAAACAAAATAAATTTATCAAATTGTGGCGCGATATGATGATTTAATATCTTATCTTACTAATTTATCGCTATATTTATATTAAATTTACATTTATTAAATATTTTTTTATAGTAATAAGTAGATCGTTTTTTTTTCTATTTCCCTTATCTTTATTGTTATCTATAATGTTAGTATTTAATAAATTGTTTATAATGCCCCTCATGTACTAAGTATTCTCTCTGTTTTTGGAACCATGCAGTCTTTAGGAGAAATTAGGTTGGTCAACTAGGGCCTTTTCTAGTAGGGATCCTGGACCAAATTTGTTCACAGGACAACCAGGATCATGGTAGGGTGGGCACATGTGCACGAACACCAGTGCATATAATAGAGAAAGCTCCTCTTCAAAGATAAATCCCTCTTCTATCCCCTGTGCTATTTCTCTCTCTAGGGCTCACTTCCTTCCCATTTCCCATCCTTCCTTTCTTTCTCTTTTATTTAGTAATAAAAATTGTACGCGGGTATTTAATAATGTAATTATTTTCGCGAAGCAATGCATCTAGGATGTTACTTTAGTTTACCCACACCCAGCCGTCAGCTAACGCGCACTCTTTCTACAGTTGCAAGTCCATCCGCTTCAGTAAAACGAAGAGCGATCTTCGTTGTTCATTACAAACTGATAATTTTTAAGAAATTCGAGCATTCAATCTGCCGGCTGCTCTACACAACAAGATAATATTGACAAAAAATACATTAAGATAATATTGTCAAAAGCTCTTCAGTGCCAAGTCCACCATAAAAAACGATATAACAAATTAAAGTTAAATAATGTTGTTTTTTATTCACAAATAATTTAAAAATATTTTAATTATATATTCTGACTCAGGATCAAAAAAAAAAAATTATTAAGAGCTATCGGTCTGTGTTGCTGCCTGGGAAACTATTTGAAACTCCTAATTTTATATTAGACTCCACCACCATACGGTGATCAAAATCTATCTTATTATGAGCCACCAGTTTCGCTATAATAATAGTATAATTACATCTAATTTATAATTTTATTTTCTCTTATTACTCTCAATAATTTCTTACCTCTTACTGCATTAAAGTTTGTATGGTAATGACCGATCCTAAGGCAGACTATATCAGCTGCTAGTCTTTTGATAACATAGCATATGTCAAATGTGCAGATTTCACTATGTGTGTGAAAGATAACAGCGCCAACATGACGGGTTAAAAATGGGATTGTGAAAGTCTAAACTAATATGCAATCAATTGCTCAATAGATATCTTACTTAAAAACGATCTTGCACTTCTTCAGAAAGTCATTAATTATATTATTATTTAACAACACCAAGCTTATCAAAGCTTCTGTGCCTTAGCCGCCTATCAGCAGTTAAGCC
This sequence comes from Drosophila quadrilineata, assembly GCA_018150725.1. Classification (NCBI taxonomy): domain Eukaryota; kingdom Metazoa; phylum Arthropoda; class Insecta; order Diptera; family Drosophilidae; genus Drosophila; species Drosophila quadrilineata. Next base: position 171,022 of record JAECWN010000450.1, read on the forward strand.
CCTAAAATATTATAACTCCCGTTTCCAACACTCAAAATTAAAAACTATGCAAATTCTTCGGTAAATTGCATCATCCGACCTTAATCATCTTCGTGTATTTAATTTTTACAAGATTTTTTCGATTTCAATTATTGAAAAGTGGATGCCCTATAGAAGGCAAAATCATGAAACTTTGCAGCCATAAATTCTCCATGTGTGCGTCAGTCTTGGCTTCTAGTCTCTGTGCAAAAGGAGCTTGGCACCAAAAAAAATAATAAAAATGATTAGCGTATGGTAAACTGTAGAACACCGTTTTATATCCATTTTGTAAAACGGTATAAAAACATAAATTAGTTAGTTCAATATATAATGCAAACATCCGCCTATATCAACTGATATACACACAAAACCATGGAATTCGCGTGCCAAAGTCAGCTAAATGGAGAGATGAAATGTATCGCAAGATATTTATTTAATTAAAACCGATCTTCAATAGAGGTTTCTTAACCCAAATATAGCAATATAAAAATTATCAATAGATAACAAAAATGTTGATAATTTTAACTTTGTATTATCTTTAAAAAAGAAGAAGGTAACCGGAGAGTAACTTAAATATTGGAAAAATATGTCAAACACTTACATCCACATTGCACGAAGTTCCTCACATGATGGATCTTGAGAGCCCATCGGAAAAGTTTTCGGTACAAACACTTCTCCAACAGCCCGTACTGCAACATCGTCAGCTAAGCCACTATTTATATCAGCTGATCTGACTTCTTCTTTGCTCATTTTAGTTTTGTCTGAATTTCTTTGGGCATACTGGTGGTTGCGTCCATTTAAAAAGCTACCATTTCCATGTGCTTGATAAATAAAGATGACTAATGTGTATATAGGTAAATTTTTTTTCTGCAAAATGAAAAGAAAACATTGTTTTTAAAAATGAGATAGAAGGTAAATTATGAAGTAGTAGTGTTACAATCGAAGAATTAACTAAATGCTCATACAGACTTTTTAATGGGCAGAATTTAGTTTTTCGACAACTTTAGAAATTGTGCTCTATCCGAAACAAAACAGCTAAGAATCTTTTACTCGAGAATGCCCATCTATGTTCATATCCCCAATAAACAGTGTTCACGTGAGTGCATGTTGACGTGGATATAAATTCTTCATCGTGCTTAAGCATCTTGTAAGGTGTTGCTTGCTCAAAAGAAATATTGAAGTATCTTGCGTGTGGGTTCAATATTGTTACATATAAAATCTAAACTGCTGTGCTTTAAATCATTGCCTTGCAATGACAGAAGTAGGTAAGGGATGGCGCTAAGCATTCTCTTCCATGCTCTTTCGTTTATTTATTGTTGCATAGGCTCGTAAAAGACGTTCATTCATGTTCTCTTGGCAGCATTTAAAATTGGACTGCTTGAAAGTATTCGACAGTCTTAGGCTTCTGGAACGCTTCGTAATAATACTCGGCATCAGGTGGCAAAGTACAATATTATGATTTTGGTGACTGTTTTTGGTCATATTCTGGAAAAGACATGAAAATCTATTTACTGGATCTTTAAATTATAATTAGCAGATCAAAATAATATTTTATTTCATTCAACCAATTGCAGTTGCAACTGCAGCGGAAATGAGCATATACTGTGCATGAAAGCTCTACCTTTGAAAGGGCTCGATTGTACCACTGACCATGCAACATAAAGATGGGATATTTAACGCTACGAACTTAATCAGAAAAGAAATGTTAGGACTTCGTGGGATTATCGAGCACATTTTTTGCAAAAAAGCGAATATACTCCTCCTGTAAAAAGAGAAGTGAAAATGAGATTAAATGAAGTTGTAAGGCTGCTGTCTAAAAGCAAATCGAAAAAAGGAATTATTACATGTGTTGAGGTTAAAATTTGCAATTAAATTTAGATATTTGCGCAGAAATTGTATCTAAATTAAAGTAAGTGTTCTCATAACAAGGAAACCCCGACTGTATGAGGCGGAATTTTTTCTTTAGCGTTGAAAAGAAATGTGAAAATAAAAATGACCTAACTAGTAACATTAACATAACAGCCAACAAACTGATCTGATACATAGGCTTCATGATAGGCAGAAATCATCTTGTTTATACTCAGCGAAAGCAGGCAACCTCATTTAGCTCGATATCCTACATTATGCTTAATGCACGGGAACCGAAGCAACAGCGATAACTGTTAATTACTGTCAACTACTTTGAGAATTCTTCGCACTCTGGAGCGTAAAAAACCGTGCTCTATAAGCAGAAAATATAATCCTGAGAAGTGATAATTCACGGTGAAAGGGAAAGAAAATTGCTTCCCCTTGAACATTTACACTCAAATATATGTATATAAGTTTGTATCAAGCATTAATACATAAACAAACCCACATGCAGGTATACACTATTATTATGAGACAAGGGGACAGGGTATCCCACTTTCGGGCCCACTCGGATATATATCTTTAGTTCCGCTGTACATTAATAAACATTTCGTTGGCGTATTCTCAATCAGCAAGTTAATTATGCTGGAAACCAGTTGGCAAACTATGTCCGCGGTAACTCATCAGTCTGCATGGTCAGGACAATGTTCAGAGACTATTTCCCAGTTATTGTCAATGCTTGTATAAAGCACATCTAAGTCATTATTAATGCTTATAGCAAGTATTTTCAAATGTACTTTAAAGTCAATAAACGTGGCAATAATGGCTCACAATGTTGTAATAACATTTGAATCTAATTTATAGGTTTCAAACAGCCAGTGTCGCACATTGCAGTTACAATCCAACATTTGCTTTAAAATGATGTAGCACCAGATTTACTTTTTAAATTTTTTGTGGTGCTTGGATATATTGAAATAAAAAATAATCGCAAATTGCAAAAGCGTCTCACAACCGAGAGAAAATTCCAAAGACGTACGACTTCGCGAAGGTTTTAGCCCGCAATTTGACACCGGGATCAATTGCTGAATAAGGCTCTGACCGGATGTCCTGTCATAGTTGATAATTACTGCAATTTTCATCCGAACGCAATTAACTGATGTTATTCGAAAATTTCTTGATCCAACTTGTGGGATCCATCTGAGTCGTCTGGGGCGTGTCGCAAGAAGCAAGCTCTCTCAACATTGATATGACGGCGAACTGCCTTCTCTCTCACTCGCTCATTCAAATTTATTGTTGTCGGGCCATATGCTATTAACACTAGCGGTTGCAATGTTTATTGAGCGAGGTATATCGTGATCCGACTGGGTTATGACGCATACAATTGGGGTATCTCGCTATGAAAAAGCAGGTCCCGTTTTCTTTGTATAAAATATTAGACCTACATATAGACTTCCATATTTCTAATAACTTTCTAGACAAGAAGTTCAAATTACCACTGGAAGAGCTAACAACTGATAAATTTTAAGAAATTCGAGCATTCAATCTGCCGGCTGCTCTACACAAAAAAAATTGCAAGAGCGTCTGACAACCGAGAAAAAATTCCAAAGACGTACGATTTCGCGAAGGTTTTAGGCCGCAATTTGACACCGGGAACAATTGGTGAATAAGGCTTTGACCGGATGTCCTGTCATAGTTGATAATTGCTGCAATTTTCATTGTGAAATCAATGAGAAGATATAACACTTGCAATTATATAGGTGTAGAGTTCCAATTGAATCAGTTTTAAATAACGTAACGCAATTAAATACAATTTTTTAATAGGAAGCTAAGCCAGTGGCTCATAAAAATAAAGTTAAATAAACCTTAATAGAATTAGAATTAATAGAGAAGGTCAACTAGCCAGATCTTGATAGTCAAATACCCAGACTATAGCATAAATTGGTATGGTGGAGCAGCCGTGAAGAGCAGCCTGTCAGCTGATTGGTGTTGCCATCTGACGCAAACATCCCGGCCCCCTTGCAACGTTGTTGCAAACAATGACCCTCCTGAATTGGGGGCGACCGATGTTGGGTGTAGATGCCTTCGTCTTAGTCCTGCTGGGGTACAGGGGAAGCAGTAAGCTTAGCAGCAGTCTTCCTGTGGCAGAGCGATCGGTATCGGTTCGGATTCCGAGGCCTAGGAGGCCGCAGCTGGGACTCTACCGACTCGAGGTGCCATAACGAGTGGTGATCTCCTCCACACTTGCGACATCCCTGGAGAGTCCGGCATAATGTCCCATAATGCAGGATCTTGGTACAGACCCGCACGGGATGATTCTCTTTAGAGCAGAGATCACATTCGGGAGCCGCTACCCTCATGATGGATCTGAAGGAGTGAATCCGATCCGGCCCTGAGCTTCTTGGAGTGACCTTGGAAAGGCTGACACGTAGGGGCTGACGGTTCGAGACGGGCGATATGACATATTCTATGGATTCAAGAGTGACATATCGTTCACGGAGGAACCTGTCCATCTCTTGCCTGGCGGGGATGTCATATTTCTTCAACAAGCTTTGCTCCCAAAGGGCAAGGATCGCCTTGGGAACCTTGGAGGAGCAAAGGAAGACGAGGAGACAGTCCCAGTTGTCTGTGGAGACGTCAAAGTGATCTAACGCTGTCAGACAACCGTGGATTGTGCTATGTAATCCTTTGAGGGCCTCTGCAGTCTCTGAGGTAACTGGCGATAAGTTGAAAAGGGTCTTAAGCTGACTATTAACCAATAGCCGCTTGTTTCAAACCTCTCAGAGAGAACGGCCCACGCTGAACAGAAGCCGTCGTTAGTCAGCGGTGATCGTGCTACAATTGCCTTGGCCTCGCCACTTGTTTTGGCGTTTAAATGGAACAGCTTTTCTATGGGAGTCTACTGAGGGTTGTTGATGTAGATAGGTGTGAAAAGGTCTCGGAACGTGAGCCATTTGGTGTAATCCCCGTGAAACACTTCAGTGTCGCAGGGATGTTGAGTTGATGAATAAACTGGATAAGTTTTCTGTTCTCAGAGAGAACGGCCCACGCTGAACAGAAGCCGTCGTTAGTCAGCGGTAATCGTGCTACAATCGCCTTGGTCTCGCCACTTGTTTTGGCGCTTAAATGGAACAGCTTTTCTATGGGAGTCAACTGAGGATTGTCGATGTAGATCGGTGTGAAAAGGTCTCGGAACGTGGGCCATTTGGTTGAATCCCCGTGAAACACCTCAATGTCGCAGGGATGTTGAGTTGATGAATAAACTGGATAAGTTTTCTGGCGATGGATTTGAAGTCGGAAAGGGCCTTGAAAGATGTGGAGTGACTTAAAAGCTCTGCAGCTGAGTGGGTATTGTCGTTAAGACGAGAGGACAACGGGCTTGAGACAGGCAATCTAAGGCCTGCTGGAATGGGCGTTTGTCGGCATGAGGATTTGTTACCGGTGGGCAACTGGTGCTAGCACGATCGAAAAAAAACAGTGTGTCACCGATTTACGGAACACAGGTGGATCTATTTAGATATCCACAGGTGTAAAATACCGCACACTGCCGAACACAGTTAGATAAAGATAAAGAACGCAAAAACACAAACAAATGTTTGCTTATCTTTATAGTTGGACGTTAATGTGTGAGTGTAAGTGAACAGCGAAAAGAAGACAGCTGATAACGGACGGCCGGTCACTAACTATTTATACAAAACCACACACACACACGCATTATATATATGTATGTATGTACAGCTGTAACTCGGCTGAGCTGTAACTTGTTGTTGAGCACGTTCAACTTTGCGTTTCGTTTTGTTTTTATGGATTTAAAAAACAAACGCGAAACAGTCGAATTTTTATAAGGAATCACACTTGTTGAGTGGTCAGCAGCTGTTATATGTACGTATGTAAATATGTTGGTATGCTGCTGTGTGTGGTAACAAATCACTGAGAATAAAATTCTAATTACTGAGAATGCTGGGTTGCACTTCGTTTTTGTATAGTGTTTTATTCTATTTGTTAGGGGCACAAAAGTATGTGTGTTTCAAAAGAAAGTTAAATCTCTGTGAAGAGAGTTTTCTTGGAAGTCAACAATATGACATGCTATTTCTTTTTTGTATATTAGATTTAATAGAGAAGGTCAACTAGCCAGATCGCGATAGCCAAATATTTTGATGCGTCCTTTTTGTTGCAGTAGTCACTGGGACCAGTTGATTCCTTATCTGTGGCAAATCACAATGGCTAGTTCTTTCGTGTATCATAATGTTGATTCGTGATTCATAATGTTGTCATTACTGCCGCCGACGCGCCTTGGCTGCACATGCTCCCGCAGCACTGCGGTCGTAGCAATATAACCACATCACTGCCACCGCAGCACGTGAATGCACTTGCTCCTGTTCCACAGCCGCCGAAGCAAGATCTATAGATGAATAGATCTAGAGCCCCAAAAGATTCAATATCATTTTTATTTAATTTTGTTTTGAGAGGGAATTCTAAAAGCTTCTGCGAAACTTTATACACTTGCTCCGCGATAGCAATCCTTATTTCAGAAATTGCAGGGTAAGTACGGATCCACTGCCTACTTGACTGTGTTCAGGGACAGGATTGTCAAACACGGTGGCAAGAATTATGGTATTATGGTTTGAGTCCTGAAAGCCAGAATTGCCATCTGCAATTCTGAGACGATAATTAAAGAAAATCATTGTTGCTGCTGCGCATGATAGAGTTTTTTTTTAAGTTTCCTGCCCGCGTCGATAAATGTTAAGTAATTTGTTGGATAAAGTATTGGGATTGTGTAGTTGTGAAAAAGAGGGGGTTGTCTTTGTGGATTTATTGATAGAGCCATTATGGGTCATAGGAAGGGTAGGGAGACCAGCAAAATCTAGGACTCAAGCACACGTCGACCCTGCAAATGTTTTAAAGTCACATCAGCCTTGCTTTATTTCATTACTACTATTCTTTCGCCTTCGCTTTGCTTCTGGGATCGTCTTTGTCATTTAGTTCATCGATATATGAGCTGCGGCATGTGCGAGAGAGGGATCCTATAAAATAAAAATTTATGTAGTGCGGAGTTGTCCGACCAACAACCACCGCCCATGCCGGCTAATTCTGGTCAACCCGGGATAGTAAGAGTATTTTATTAGTTATCTAACATTCCATTCTTTGCTGAGCCAACTTCAAGGTGGTTGATTCAAGTTTTCATTAAAAGAACATATTACTAATATATTAAGCTAATAGATTGAGCTTTAATTTTTTTATGTCCTACTCTTAACTCATAATTGCAATAACGTTAAGTGTCGGTCACTCTAGGGAGGGTTTTGTCAATCCTTGCAATAAATATTAAATTAACTTAATTTTTTAGTATGTACAATATTTCCTATTAAAAAAATATCTTTCAATTATATAAAATATATTTTCATATTGCAATTATTTAAATTTTGTAAACATAGAGAACGGGGCTAATAGGGTGCAGAGCTCCTGGAAAACGGAAATATATATAATTACAAAGTCCTGACAATATACGATTGAAAAGATTATTCAGTTTAATGATGTTCAATATTTATTTGAGTTCGAGATTTATCGCTTTCAAGTTCCAAACAACTATTTAAGTTTAATTATTTATTAAAGCTAATTAATCAACGACGGGATCCATCTAACTAGCTGAGTGAGTAGTTATTATTGTGCACAAGCGAACGATGCAGTTTTCTTTGACGTACGCTCTGATTTTTGCTGCCGAAATGCGTAATTGGAGATCGGTGAGTTCGGCTACGTCTCTGCGTTTTAGATATGTAGTTGAGGGCTATAACCTCTTCCACATCTCAAGATCTTCATCCCGCATATCAAGGGGCTTTGGCTGGTTCAAGAGTTTCGCAGTGGTTAGCGACGTCATCGGCTCTGAAAATCCCTTTTGGCAGAAGTCAGTTATATCCATATAAAGTATATTGTTAAGAAACTTCTGTAGCCGTCCCCGATATTCCATTCGAGAAGATTGATTTCCTGCGCAGGTTCTCCAAGATAACGTTGTGATTATATTCTAGGTTGTTTTGGTAATCGTAGTAGCTTGATTTGGCGATCATGACCATATCGTTATCAAATGCTTAGGGATACAGCTTGACTCGTCTAGTTTGCGCAAATCATTCTCCCGGTTGTGTTCTCGATAAGCAAAAATCTTCTAGGTTGCCGTATATTTTATTAAGGTCCATTGAATCTCTGTCATATTCCAGTGTTACTTGTCTTCTACTGCTTCAATCGGGTTCTGGTAGAGAAAGTTGTCGATTTCCTTCAGGGTTGTTTCGATTTTCCCATGATGTGAGAGATTAAAGTTGGTCACGGGCGGGTCGTACTTATGACCCTGGATGGTCACTGCATGTGATATGGCTATACTTGTATTTTCAGGAAATATGGTATTTGTGGGTGGATTATATGATATGAAATGTGAGCGTGAATAAGAAAGTGTGTTATTTTATACTTCTTTGCTTAAAAATATTTTTTTTCGTTTTCGTGTGTGTTTAGATAGACTAGATATGTCTTCCAGAGTTTATCGCTTGAAGTCTACCACTCTACACCTGAGACTAGTTCATTGTTGGTCACACAGTGAACGTAATTGTTGTAGTTTTTGACAGCTATAGGAAGCAGCTGCTATTTTAAAATAGGGTATACTACTTTCAGATATTAGCTTTCGAGGAAACGGCTGCCTTGTTTTGGACTCCAAAAACGGTACGGTGAAGTACTGAAGAGCCGCTCCCTTAAATGTACAAATGATTTGATTCTCGGCTTACCGACCCTGCCGTAGTTGCGGAAAAACTTCCTATAGTACTGTCACACCGAGGAAACTTTTTAGCTTCTTTACATTTGTCTGTGGTATCCTGTTAGTTGTACCTTCGACCTTTTTGCTCCCTGCCTTGATCCCTTCAGACGTAATAATGTAATCCCTCACTAAAGTAGTTCTAAAGCGTCCCAGCAGAAGCCGAAGCTTGTCGAGCACTTCGATTTGTATGTGATCTTAAACTGTAGTAAGCAAGAACAACAAATGAGGCAGATAGCATGAAAGCGATCATATAGCGCCATGCCTCACTCACATCTATGCAGTTAATCAATGCGCAATCATCGTCCATAACATCGTATCTAATAACACCAAATCTTCGAATCCATCAATTTTTTCATCAGCTGATTAGGGATCTTTTGTACCCTGCTTTTCTGAGCTTAACATTAGGCTCCTGAGAGATTAGTGCGTTGATTCGTTGGACTAAGTCAAAGTTCCTTTAATCTCCTCCATTACTACATCTTTACTATAGAAGAAGATGTTACTGTAAGATATAGAAGTTGATAGAGATAAAGCTAAGTGCTGATATTTCTGGTATGGGGTGTATGATTGTATAGCGTTAATCTGAAGTGTCATTTTGGAGATTCTAAATTTTTATCTGTGCAGCGTACGAACAGTTATCGATTTAGTGCGATTTATCCTTTACTGGAGCGATGCGCAGGAAATGTGTTCTTGGTCAGTGAGACTAGTAAAGTACGGTTGCCACACAGACCATATGGCAAGTTTTTTGAATACAGTCCACATTTCCAGCGTTTCCAGTGAATTGTGAATAAAACTAAGCTTTAGAGATCGCAAATTAATTGCTGCAGCGGGCTATATGAGTTTTATTATATTTTTAAATTTTCTTTACAGTTTACCCTCTACTTTTCAATTTTTACAAAAATTTGCAATATATAAATTCGTGGTGGCGCACACTGTGGGTCGCATCTTGTAATTGATTTCATCGTATGATTGAAGTTGATTAATTGCACATTAAACTTTATTTTTTATTTTTGCTTTATTTCCTATATATGTCAATTTATTTAAAATCTGCTCAGTCGACTTTTATAAGTATGCATAAAATAAAATAAAACTTTTTATTTATTTATTTATTTATTTAATGTCAACTATAAACAGTCGACAGAAATTAATTAATATGTAACATTACAATAAAATTTAAAAATGATTAAATTAAATATATAAAATAAATTATATATATTTTTAAAAATTAAAAATTAGAATTAAATTAAAATAAAAATAATAAATAAATAGTTCTGGGGTGAATAAATGTAAATTGATTCAACATTTGTTGCTAGGATTGGGGAAACCCAGGAAAACCCAATCAAATCAATGACCACCACCAGAGATTATGTGATTAATGTGTGAGTAAATGTTCTAAGATTAAGGCTTTATTAGTAGAAACAGACGACTCTAATCTAATAACCCCGTAAAGACTGTTAAACTCAGAACATAGTACTCTAAAAGGTTCATGCATAAGGTAATTAGTAGGGCAAGTGCTAATTGTTAATAAGGAAAAGAAACGGGTAGATCTGATAAGAATTGAAAAGTTTAATTTGTTAAGCAAGAAAGGAGAGTTAATATCACCATTGATAAGTTTTAGAATGAAAGTAACACCCAGCATAGTGCGACGGTGAGAAAGAGAAGGAAGATTAATTAATAGTAATCTACTAGGATATGGAGGTAGGTTAAGCTGTGGTGACCAGTTTAAGTTTCTTAGTGCGAAAATTAGAAACTTCTTATGCACCGACTCGATTTTGTCTTTGTAAGTCTGATACTGTGGTGACCACAAACAGGACCCATACTCGAGAATGGGACGTACCAGAGAGACATAAAGCTGTTTAGTCGTATAAGGGTCATTGAATTCCTTAGCCCAACGCTTAATGAAACCTAAGACCTTCATGGCTTTATTTACCATTAACTCAATGTGATCGTTGAATGAGAGTTTACGATCAAGTAAGATGCCTAGGTCATTGATTTGAGATATATTCTCAAGAAGATGGCCGTCTAAAAAGTATTCAGCGTGCACAGGTTGTGTTCTGCAAAAAGTCATGGCTTTGCACTTTGAGCAATTGAGGGCAATAAGATTGGTTTTACACCACGAATTGAGAATATTAAGATCAGCTTGCAACAAAGAAGCAGAAATAGGAAAGAAATAAGAGAGGCATAATTTAATGTCATCTGCATACATCAAAACAGCACTATTCTTAATAATAGACGGAAGGTCATTAATAAATAAATTGAAAAGCAATGGTCCGAGGTGGCTACCTTGGGGCACTCCTGAATAAACAAAGATCTGCTTAGAAAGGGCAAAATTGAACATAACTCTTTGAGTTCTATTTTTAAGATAATTGGAAATCCAGTTCATAAGAGTATGAGGAAAACCAAGAAGCGATAACTTGTGCATTAGGAGAGTATGGTTTACAGAATCAAATGCTTTACTGAAGTCAGTGTAGATAACATCCGTTTGCATCGTACTATGAAACCCACTAATGACAATAGAGGAGAGTTCCAATAAGTTTGTGGTAGTAGATTTGGATCTCACAAAGCCATGCTGGGTTGGTGAGATGATTGAGCTACATAAGTGTTGGAGATGAGAAGTAATGATTTTCTCGAATAACTTAGGAATAGCAGACAACTTAGAAATAGCTCTATAGTTCATGACATCAGATTTAGAGCCTTTTTTATGTAAGGGAATAACATAAGATTCTTTCCATATCTCAGGAAATAATCCGGTCGAAACGGATAAACAAAAAAGTTTAAGAATTGGCTTACAGAGCGAATTAGCACAGTATCTGAGAACACAGCCAGGCACCCCATCTGCCCCAGGAGAAAAAGATGGCTTGACCAAACTCAGCTCACAACCTAGCAAACTTTCCGTAATCTGCGGACCGAAAACAGAGTTAGCTGGATAAATTCTATAAGGATAAGGAGACTTAGAATCGTAAATCTTAGACGAATAAGTATAATTTACAAAATTATAAAACTGCTTAGGGTCTTTGGCAAATTGTAATCTACAGCGAGTTAAATATGCACTATAGCAACGGTGGTTCAGAGTATCAAAGCCAGACTTAGCGCTGACATACCATGAAAAATCAATAAGCCTACCAGATAATTTGAACTTTTTGTAAAGCTTGGATTTTAAATTTTTAAGTCTACAAAGTTCCCTAGAGAACCAAGGTAGTTTTGTAGACTTAGAAAGATACACCCTAGGAACACTTGATTCAAAAATAGAGTTAATAGCTCTATAAAAAATGTGAATCGCACATTCTAAATTATTAGAAGAGTACAATTCCGACCAATCGTAGTTATTAAATAAAATATTGAGATCACTAAAGTTTACTTTACGAAAACAGTAGTGTTTAGTGGTTGGAAGTGTTTTATTTTGCTGCCCGGATGGTGACAGCAAAATAGAGAGCTCTAAAGTGGAGTGGAACGCATCTTCAGGTGAAACTAAAGGATCAATTCTTACAACAGTATCGCATACCTGATCTGATACAAAGACAAGATCAAGTATACGGTTCCTGCTATTTCGAATTGAGTTGACCTGAGATAGATTAAGTTCAAGAAGTCCCGACAGAAACTCGTTAGAAGTCATTAAGTCGTTGTTATCCGACCAAATAACATCGGGCAAGTTAAAGTCACCAACAACTACCAAACAATCTTTATCCAAAAGCATGCTGGACAAAGATTGAATTACCGTTAAGTGAGCTAGGTATACAGATAAATCAGTCTGGGGAGGAATATATGAACAGGAAATATATAAGTTAATGTTATGAATTCGCACTTTCACACATACAATTTCTATATTAGTGGGGGAGTTATTTACTAATTGCGATACAAGATTAGATTTTATCGCAATAAGGACGTCTCCACCTTTTCTATCCATTCTATCACATCTATAAGTAACATAAAGAGGTGAAATTATAGATGCATCAAGAATGTCAGGTTTAAGCCAGGTCTCAGTAAATGCCAAAATGTTATGTTCGAAAGAAAAACTATCTACTTAAAGGTTAGAAAGTTTTGACTTAAGGCCTCTAACATTCTGATAAGCTAACAGAATTGAAGAATTTATTAGTTTTTTGACGGAACATTAGTAGGAAGAGAAGGGGGAACAGAAGACTTATGTCTCTTTTGCGGACTGTACTCCTTTACAACCATATCATCCAGCCAAAAAGCATTAGTACAAATAGTACTAAATGCACTTGTGGGGACAGATATTTTGAAGAAGGAAATTTCTCTATGATGCTTAAATTTGAATTTCTCAACGGTCAAGTTGGGACAATTATTATTAAGCTTGTTTAAAATATACGCCTTAACATCTTCAGTTGAAGTTTCAGACGCCAGGCGAGAAATAAAAATTTGGCGTCTATTAGGTACAGACTTAAGAGGTCTGGCAGTCTCCACTACGCAAGGAAGAACATTTGCAGGCGTGGGATGCTTAGGGGAATTAAACACCCGAAGATGATTAACCTCAGATGATACAAGAGGCATATCATTGGAAGGCCTATCTTTCTTGGGTTTATTGGGTTTAGACCTACGTGGGTTTGAAATAGCTGCAGAAGGAATTGATTCAGGAATATGTTCAGTAGTCATAACCGGAGTAATAATTACCTCCGGTGGTGAGCTACTGGAAGAAGGCACACCCAGAATTGACGGCTCAGGAAAAATTTTAAAATTATTAAACTTAAATTCCATTGCTTGGAATTCCTTGTGAAGAAGGTCAAAGTTTTTTTTTAAAGCACAGAAATTATTGCGCGTATGCATTGCAAATGATTGCATATTAATTTCCGTCTCACGGCAAGCTTCACAACACCATTTAAGACCCATCTTATTGGCGATGTAATCTTTCACACGCGCAGTGAAACCTGCACATTTAACATGAGCTAGATTGTCACACAACCAGCAGCTAATAAAATCAGCCTTAGGATCGGACATTACCTTACAGACTTTAATGCAGCACGAAGTCATGATGTAAGGAAAATATGAGATCGAATAAAGAAATTGAGAAATTATATGAAGTGAGTTATGTTTGAATGTAACTAAACTTGTGTTGAGTGCTGTAGAAAAACACAATATCACAATGCAAACAAAGCAAGAGAGACAATGAGGTACAGTTAATGTTAAGAACTGACGTTAAGAGCGCAAGCTATACAGATAAGCATGCAATGAGAGAGCGCAAATTTAGGAGAGTGACGAAAAGTAACAGACGAAATTAAGCAAAAAAGAAAAAGCAATAAATACAGCTGTTAGCGACGCGCACTGTTTGTAAAATATACAAATAAAATGCAATTATTTATTACTAAACGCACGAAGTTTGACACTAGCACCAGTAGTAACGCACTACACAATAATATTGTTAAAATCGGTACTTTTTAAAGTATTAAACTACAGCACGTATTAAAGATTTCAAGTGATTTAATAGAGCAAAATTAGACACGTCTACTTTGTACAACAACGAAGTGTTATTTTGTCCTTGATTTTAGCATCATTCGCCGTTGGTGGCATCAATGATTTATGTCTTTTGTAGATATAACTTATTTTCGCTATACTCACCAGACTGAGGTTAAAAATCATCTTCCTTTATTAATAATTCTTTTGAATTAGGTTGTCCAGTCACAAAAAGATATGTTTGGATTGGTTGGCTAAGGTATCACAATAATTAAAGCAAAAACATTATTAAACATTAGATTTGATTTCGTTAGCCTACAAAAGCATGCAAATACATATTTTTTGAGAAATGCTTGAAATGTTGATAGTTTTCATAAGTAAATTAGTGCAATAATTAATTTAAGAAAATAAAACCGATATATAGTTTCCTATTTTACTTAATTACTTATGATAACGTGTGGTATATAGAACCACTGACCGTATAGCATCGGGACAGTTCATACAACGAAAACGGCCAGGAAATTTCTCAGTGAGATACCTCAGTTCGATGCGACATACCCCGATCAGCTCACACAAATAGCATCAGACAAGTTCGATCTCTCAATGTGCGAACCTATTTCACACGAACAGCTTCCGTTCGAAGCTCGATCCCTCAATGTGCGAGCCTATACTAACTTAATAGCGTTTTGTACGTCGTCTAGGGCGGACGCTTCGTATAGAGTCCGCATGTTACTCTTATGATCGCAGGTAGAAACAGCAAACATAATGGAGGAGAATAATAAAATTGTGTTTGAAAAACTTAATAGCGGGGAATATAGTCTTTCTGGTCAACGTAAAGGACGCAGCTCTCTGTGGAATATTATATCTGAAATCAAAAATTAACTTGACCAAACTTTGCCCGGTTTTGTGTTTTGCCGTTCTTGTTCAGTTATGGTGAAATACAAAAACAGACAAACGTCGAACTTGCAAAGGCACAAATGTTGCAAGGAAATAACAAAATTGTGCTAAAACAAGTGTCTGCTGAGGCCAAAGTGGAGGCAACCAAAGTTTGTGCTGACTGGGTTGTTGAAGATTGCCGACCATATTCTGCCGTGAAGGGTGATTTATATTTAAATAAGCGATACAACCTTTTATTTTACAATTATTACTAACGTACCTTATATATTAAAGGTACTGGATTTATGAAAATGGTGCAGTTTTTTTGTTAAACTCGGGGCATTATATGGTGTAAATGTTGATTTGGAGGACGTCATTCCAGATCCAACAACGATATCAAGGAATGTGCAAAAACCTGCAGAGGAGAAGAAAAAAGGGCTTCCCAAGCATCAAAAGTCTAATTTGGCACTCGAGAAGAAGTCCCAAGCAAAGTCACGCATACATCTAAACATGTGTGTACACACAAGAAGCTATACTTGTGTTTGTATATTCTGGCAGGCATTGATCTGGTGGGATAGCCCAATTCAGAATCAGCGATATGCAAAGCAAAGACAAAATAAAACATATCCTGTAAGAAAAATAAAAATACTGCGCACAAATGCTAAACTTTGTGCTTCGAAACACAGGGTGAAGATCCGTCTTGCAGTACAGTGGTCGACCCGTCGCAGGTAGTCGAAAAAACTTTGCTGAGCTCGGACAGAAGCAAAAGGGTTTTTAATATTTTGTGCCACGGTGTGGTATTAACGGCGTTCATTTTAGCAGTACTTTTTCACTATCCGTTCTATGTGGGGCCACTTCTTGCATCGGTAGTTTAAAACAATAATAAAGGCGTTCAGGGGTGAGCCGTCTACAAGCAAGTTTCCTGTTGAATGCAGATGAGCTTTTCAAGACCATTTTAGAGAACGGGTTGTCTTTGGTTCACTAAAGAGATTGTACCTTTTAAATGTTCTGCTAAGCAAGTGTTGTTAAACAACAAATTCCACAAATATTGAAACAATTTCAAAGATTTCAACACTCCAGTCTTGACGTTGACACACAATGTAACACAATTCCACACCAGAATAAAGAATTTGCTTTAGCCACTTTCCTGTGTTTTGAATCTGAAATCGTGATTTTAACATTCTTAGGCTGATTGAGCCAAGACAGCTCCTTGCGATATTGGGATTTCGTGACCACCTCCAGATTTAATAACATCCTGGGAGATAGGGTCACTGAAGTCAGAGTTTTCCTCCGTTTCGCGATATATTCATGTCATTTTCCAAAAATTGTGGAGAGCCCGGAAAATCTGTGACGTATCTACACTATGCAGCAAAAATAGTCTGCCAATCATAATGTGATATGATCGAGTAATCTACCCATTTCAGTCAGCGACTCAAGAACGCTATCATCAGCCTAAACGAGCACTACTTCGGTAAGCATATAAGTATACTCAAAAATGTACCAAATTCCGGTGTTTAGTGAAATATCCAAGTAGACGCACTATCGCTGCCTCCGTTTAATTTACCCTTTTCACATGCTGTTTAAGCCTATTCAAATGCGTTTACATCATAAGCATGAAACCGAAGTACACAGATGCATAGCGACACTGACCATATAACACATAGATCGGACATTTCATACAAGCGTTTTTGACACAAAATTTTCTTGCGAGGCAACCCAGCAGAGGCTGAGCGTCATTACGAAGTGTCTCAGCAGAGCCGAAGGCTGCCGAACGTTTTCGCTTAGCAGCAATCATTCTCATTCGGTCTGCTACCGAGAGCACATGAATTGTGCATGATATATATATACGTCTCTTTTGAGCGTAAAGTGGCTCATCCACAGTCGAACATGTTGGCCGAGCCGCTCGTCGAGACAAAATATTCTTGTCCACCAACTAGTGCCAACATGGTCGCAAACATCATTTGGTGGCAAATTTTGAGCAGTGAACATGTCAACGGAAGACGACAGCGCCACTGTAATTTCACTTTTTTTTCAATTAATTTTTGCTTCAAAAATATATAAATATATAATTAATATATATAATATATACATAAACTCTTGCATCAATTGTTTAGACATTTTTAGCAGCGCTCGCTAGCACGTGTTTTCACTTCAAATGTTTGGTTCAAGTGATGTTCGTGCCAGCGTTGCCATCCATTGTCGAGCATGTTGTTGCGAACACAAGCAAGATAGAATCATTTCTATTTCGTTCGAGCGGCTCGACCAACACGAAATTTGTACGCGAGCACTACCACTAACGATAAAAAATCCGTCGAGTACAACATGCTCAGACAACATGTTCGACTGTGGATGGGCCACTTAACCCTCTATGATCCTGTATTCAACTTTATCACCTTCCTATTAAATACATAATTGCTCAACACAAAGTAACAAAGATTTTTAATTTTTTTTTTTTATAATTTTTATATGTTTCTCTTTTGATTCTTGTTACTTTTCGAGCTTCTGTGCTTTGGTGCGTAAATGCATTTGAAACAATGTGTGACTTGGAAGAATTTATACGATTTTCCATATTTATGCATATAATTATTTTAAATGTACCAAACCTGTCCATCCACAAAATGAAGGAATAGAATTATTATTCTTAGTTTGAAGGTATTTATAATTACATATAAATACATTGTATAACCTTTAACTTTAACTAAAGTTAAATGACTATATAATATTACTTGAAATATTTAATCCGATTTGATTTTAGTTGAGTTTTTCAGCAGTTTCCCCTATTTCAACTTAGACATTTAAGTTTGTATTGCCACGGAAATTAAAAAAAATTACGCATATGCAGATATTTTTTTTGAATTTTTAAAAAGTTTAATTTGTTAACTAAGAAAGGAGAGTTAATATCAACATTGATAAGTTTTAGAATGAAAGTTACACCCAGTGAAAAGGAAGATTAATTAATAGTAATATACTAGGATATGGCGTAAGTTTAAGCTGTGGTGACCAGTTTAAATTTCTTAGTGCGAAAATTAGAAACATCTTTTGCAGCGACTCGATTTTGTCTTTGTAAGTGTGATACTGTGGCGACCACAGGATGGGACGTACCAGAGAGACATAAGAGTCGCATAAGGGTCATTGAATGCCTTAGACCAACGCTTAATGACACAAAAGACCTTCATGACTTTATTTATCATGAACTCAGTGTGGTCATTGAAGGAAAGTTTATGATCAAGACTGAGGCCTAGGTCATTGATATGAGATATATTCTCAAGAATATGACCGTCTAACAAGTATTCAACATACACAGGTTGTGTCCTGCCACTGACCAAATAACATATAGATACTCCACTTCATATACACGTTTTGTTCACAAAAATTTCTTGCGAGCGGTCCCAGCAGAGGCTCAGCGTCGTACGCGAGCGGTCCCAGCAGAGGTTGAGCGTCGTTACGAAGTGTCTCAGCAGAGCCGAAGGCAGCCGAACTCTTCGTTTCATTCTTACTTGGGCTGCTGCTGAGAGAGCATGAATTGCGCAAGAATGTACGCCTTTTAGAAGCGTAGACAACAACAACTAATGAGCGAGAAAACATGTGCGTATACATTTCAAGCTACGCCCGCTTGAACGAAAATTCTCTGGCAAGCCAGAAATAAGATTTCAGACTTCAGAAAGACTTCCAAACGAAAATCACGCATACACATAAACATATGTATACGCACAAGAAGCTATGCATGTATTTGTCTATTGCCTGTCTGGACAGTGAACTACGCATACACACGAGCTCAAAACAAAAACAAAGAACATCATCAATGACAGTGGCAAGCAATAGAAACGGGGGTGGGTTGCTCACAACATCAATGACCAGAGTGGGAGTAGCATGGCGATATGCGATCTCTATCATGTTTTCTCGCTCATTAGTTGTTGTTGTCTACGCTTCTAAAAGGCGTACATTCTTGCGCAATTCATGCTCTCTCAGCAGCAGCCCAAGTAAGAATGAAACGAAGAGTTCGGCTGACTTCGGCTCTGCTGAGACACTTCGTAACGACGCTCAACCTCTGCTGGGACCGCTCGCGTACGACGCTGAGCCTCTGCTGGGACCGCTCGCAAGAAATTTTTGTGAACAAAACGTGTATATGAAGTGGGGTATCTATATGTTATTTGGTCAGTGGTCCTGCAAAAAGTCATGGCTATGCACTTTGAGCAATTGAGGGCAATAAGATTGGTTTGGCAGCAAAGAAGCTGAAATAGGATCCTTATGAGAGAGGCATAACTTAATGTTAATCAGAGACTCGAAATGAAGAAACTGATAAGTTGAGATTTTGTACTGAACTGACATTTATCCTATATACAAAATCTGTTCTTAGGACGAACGTATAATGCATCGTGACCCTTGCCAGGTTTACATATGTAATTATATTATCTGTTACTAACAAAGAGTCACGAACGCATCATACCTAAAGCATACATAGCACAATCTTTCGTTCACAGATAAGGATTCATATCGTTTCTATTAATAGAACACTATACTTTTGGTACAATTCTGTTCATGCTTGAACACTTAACGTCATCTGCATACATCAAAACAACAAAAGAATCAAAGATCTGCTTAGAAATAGCAGAATTGAACATAACTCTCTGAGTTCTATTTTTAAGATAGTTGGAAAACCAAGAAGTGATAACTTGTGAATTAGGAGAGTATGGTTTACAGAATCAAATGCTTTACTGAAGTGCTATGAAACCCACTAATGACAATAGAGGAGAGTTCCAATAAATTTGTGGTAGTAGATTTGGATCTCACAAAGCCATGCTATGTTGGTGAGATGATTGAGCTACATAAGTGTTGGAGTTGAGAAGTAAAGATTTTCTCGAATAACTTAGGAATAGCGGACAACTTAGGAATAGCTTTATAGTTTATTACATCAGATTTAGAGCCTTTTTATGTAAGAAAATAAAATAAGATTCTTTCCATTACTCAGGACGGACAAACGAAAAAAATTAAGAATTGGCTTACAGTTGAATAGATTTACGAAATTGTAGATCTGCTTAGGGTCTTTTGCAAATTTCAATCTACAACGAGTTAAGTATGCACTATAGCAACTCTAGTTCAGAGTATCAAAGTCAAACTTAGCGCTAACATACATTGAAAAATCACCAGATAATTTGAACTTTTTGTAAAGTTTTTATTTCAAATTTTTAAGTCTACAAAGTTCCCTAGAGAGCCAAGGTAGTTTTGTAGACTTAGAATGATACACCCTAGGAACACTCAATTCAAAAATAGAGTTAATAGCTCTATAAAAAATATCAATCGGACCTTCTAAATTATTAGAAGAATACAATTCCGACCAATCGTAATTATTAAATAAAATATTGAGATCACTAAAGTTTACTTTACGAGAGCAATAGTCTT
Source organism: Drosophila quadrilineata (assembly GCA_018150725.1). Taxonomy (NCBI): domain Eukaryota; kingdom Metazoa; phylum Arthropoda; class Insecta; order Diptera; family Drosophilidae; genus Drosophila; species Drosophila quadrilineata. The sequence goes on from JAECWN010000450.1 coordinate 191,354, forward strand.
TAGTGGATGGAAATGTCATATTTTTATATTGAGAGTGTTATGAAGCAGAATATTGTGAGTATTAAAGTTGTAACGATCGTATATCGATTATTGTTCCCTATTCCATATATCGTGCGAGGTAGATAGGCTGGGCGTGTGCATGATCGAGACAGATATTGTTTGTCATAGCTCACCACATTGTGCGTTGTGAGTGACAAAAGGAATTGATGAGGGACCGACAAGAGTCTGGCGTCGGTCGTCATTCGAGTTGTTAAATTCAAGTGACATGCCACGCCCCAGAAAACGTTTCACTGAGAGACCGTTTGAGAAGTCTGAGTCTGATAATGACTTTTCGACACATATATGACATGTATGTTTCCCTTACGATCGTATGTACATAATACCTTTCATTATTTTCAGTATATATAATTAAATTACATATTAACACTGACCAAATATCACATGGATCAGACATTTTATAATAGCGTTTTTTACACTTATTGTTCAAGCATGAACATGCATTGTATAATAAATATGTATGATCTTAGGACAGTAGGAACATGTTAAATAAGATAAGAAGCATATGTTGTCAATAGCCAAGTCAAGTACTTGTATCCTCAACTCACATAAATTATGTAAGGCCTAAGCCACTTGAGTTGACAAAGGGTACTATTTACGACCGCTGGTACCAACGCAAAGATCTATAAAAACATGTACGGTTGACATAGGGTTCATGGGTCTCGTCGACCTAGTCCCAAAATAATGTTATGTGACACTGCAGAGGGCCTATCAGTATATAAGATAATATTATATAAATATTGTATGTGAGAAAATATAAGTCCGAGGATCACATTATATATGCCTATTAGCCTATATACTAGTTCTAAGCACATAATTTGTACATAGCAATAAGTACCCAGAAAATGAAATAAAAGGAGAGCCGATCCTGAATCGGCAGTCAGTTCAGTCAGTTCAGTTCAGTTCAGTACAACAACTCGACTCATCAGTTTCTTTATTACGAGACTCTGATTAACACTTATATTTCTTGAAAGAGGTTCAAGCAGATGCTGATTGTCGTATACGAGACGTCCCAGCCGAAGCAAGCCGATAGCAATGTTTCATTCGTATTTTGGACTGCTGCGAGAGACCAAAAATTGTGCATGAATTTACGTCTCGTTTCTTATGAGCGTAAGCTACAGTAACTAACGAGCGAATGAGAATGATATAGATCACATAGCGCCATCCGCACCGCGTGTCTGTTATTGGTGTTGTGAGTAATCAAACGCCGCTTCGTTCGCTTGTCAACGACAATTAAAAAATACGTTGCTAAATGGATATTCGATGTTTGCTTTGAAACATAGATATTAAGAAATTGCATATAACAATACTGCTACCGTAGTCAAGATATTTGAATTTGCAACCATAGGCCACAATAGAAAATCCTGTTAGATAAATGTTTCACAACGAATCATACGGAAGGGAAAAATAAATTTTGTTGAAATTAAAATATAACAGATGTAAACCAACTAAACTCAAAACAGTTAGATAAAATAATAATATAATAATTCGAAAAAAAAAACGGTGGTTTGATTTCATATACAAGGTCAAAAATTCGCCATCATGTATATATGTATGTACATACATATATAAGTTAATGTGTGTACATATATGTATGTACGGTTTGTCAAGAAACACTGAAAATGTAACATTTTTTACTTTGCATGCCAAAATAACGCCCTTTTTAAGGTTTTTTAAATTATTTAGTGTATAACTATTTAATAGAAAATTTTTAATGAGTAAGTATAAAAACTAGAACAAAACAAGAGATAGCGACAAATCAAACAAAATACTCATTAAAAATTATCTATTAAATAGTCAAACATTGAAAAAAACTAAAAAAAAAAATAATAAAAGGCTTTAATTTTGCATGAGAAGCCAAAAGATGTGTTTAATTTTCGGTGTGTAAAGAGTTTCTTGACAAGCTGTATGTATGTATGTACATACATACATATGTATGTACATATGTATGTGTTGCATCTTAAATGGTGCGAGTGCCGACAATAAATACAGATAATTTGTGCATTTATTTATAAAAGTGAATTAAAATTGACGAGAATAATGTTTACATCTTTCAAGATTTTTAGACATTCCAATTAATGGGTACATTAGCCAAAGACATCTCAGAGCAGATGGTTCCACATCACCATGATTAAGCAAATTACCGCAAGACTCATTCATTTTGTAAAGCTGAAGTAATAAGTAACCTCGCAATCTAAACCATCACATGTGCTGTGGATACGATTTCGCCAATAAGTTTATAAATTACATATTAACATAGAAATAGGAATTGACCGTTTGGTCAAAAATTAAATTATGGCATTATACATACATATGTACGTATGTATGTATGTATGTAGCTCTTTTAGCATTAGTCTCACATACCAACATTCAGAGTAAGTGTGCATGTATGTATGTATGTAGATATGTACATACATACACTCATATGTTCGTTCAAATCACAAAGTTTTGTACATACATACATACGTACATATGTGAGAAAAAATATATACATACATACATACATATGTACGTACATTCATAAGGGGGTATTTATACATATGTACATTCATTGGTACATTCATACATATATTGAAAAAAAATTAAAATTATTGATTTATTATTATTACTGTATTATTGTTTACAAAAATCAAATTTGAATTTGACACAACGTGATATTTACTTACTTTATATTATGCAGTCCTTTCGTAAAATTTTAATAGATATAGATAATAGATTCATCACTAGTAAGAATCTTAAATAAATGTACACCGCCTTGTTAATTAATTTGTTTTTGTGTAGGCCTATGTGATTATTTTTTTAAAATTTCAATGCATACCAACGCTTACAATGCTTTTAACACTTCACATATACTAAAATAGAAGATATTAAATGAATATAAGAAATGGGACCTCCAATTAAAACAGCATCCACATCGGAAATTCAAGCTCATAAGTTTCAGCAAACCTACTCATCTTCCATTCGTTAACCGTATTTGTATTCAATGAGCGACTTGATTCGGGCCAGCTTCGTCATTTAGACTTATGCATACATACATATTTATGCTTTTATATGCAATGATGTACATATGTTCATACAAGTTTGTAACACAAAGAGTGTTGTAAGGATATTGTTTCCATCTATGTAGTCTGTTCCTCAATTTTTGAGGTAGACATCGATAAAATATTTTAAGCATTGGACTGCTGGAAATTGTTAATATTCGTTTATAAAAAGATTGAAAAAATATAATTTCCTGTATAAAATAGGTAATAAAAAAAATAAATTTGGTTTCGGGTATTAAATTTGAAAATAAAAAAAAATTAAATACTATATTTTCGATAACAATTGTATGTGACCCGCCAAAGATACTTGTCAAAAATAGTTAAAAAAGCAAAATAAATTGAACATCGTATTCAATTTTTCAATAATCCCTGACTATTCTATAATTTAAAATTTGCTGCAAATAGAAGATATATAAATTGATAAAATAAAACAAATTTAAGTTATATCGTATCGATAATAAAAATTTAATGATGCCAAAATGCGTGGTATAAAAATACAGCTATTAGTATATTGAACTTGCCATATTTAGGATTTTCTGGTGCTCTTCTTTCTTTTCTTGCTAATACATACAAATTGAATATTATTTGACAACCTTATTATTTTAAAAAAGTTTAATAAATATTGGAGTGATGAGATTAATCTAGCAGCTCTAGCCAAGATAATATAATCACATCAAATAAGAAATTGAAATGTTAGTATATATTTTCTTTACCAATGTTGGTGTATAAAACATCCTTCAATTTGTACAACTGGAATAGTCTTTGGAATGATTACTTTGAACATACTTTTGATTTGTAAATTATTTTTTAATAAGCTTTATATTGAATTCTGACTTGATTCCAGAAATCGCACCCGTATTCGCGTATAAAATGTATTTTTTAATTGGAATTTGCAGAAATATACAGACATCATGCGTATATGTATGTATATGTACATACATATATAACTAACATGTTGCAAAGAATAATTAAAAATGATAAAGAATTGATTTGAAGATGATGTCCACTTGATAAACATAAATACAACATCATTATTTTTTCTAAATTTCTACATATGTACATACATATGTACAATGTATCTAAGTACGAAAGTGCATGGGTGTATATGTATGTATGTATGTACATACACTTGCTTGTTTCCGATTTTAAAGCTTCAAATTATGTTTTTTTTAATTTTTAATATGAAATTTATTTATTAATTAACTTTTTGAAAGTTAAGTTTACTCTGATGCGATTAATGATATTTTACCGTATCATGTGATATTTCAGATTAAAAAAGGACACTCGATATTAAAACATATTTAAAATACGCAGTAGTATGGTGTCAATAAATGGACAATTTTATGTCTATTCGTATATGTTACTATGTCTGGTGCTGTGTTCACCAGCATCAACTAGTATGGTCACGTCTCATGAAAGCGAGGACGAATATCTAACGCAAAGAGGTTGGTTTGAAAATCTATATGTTGAACATCGAGAGTTCGAAGGCATGTACTATAACTCTTTATGCAAAAGAAAATCTATCTAAAAAATTAATATTTATGATAAAAGACCTACACAAAGTATATATATATATTTAAATAAGTATGTTTATAGTATAATTTAATGTTACAGTTTTGTTAATGTCATAAAATTCTAGTGTGAAAATCGAAAATTTAAATGAATTTCAGTAGTTGTGCATTAACGACATTCTGTAATCGTAAGATTACGCTCTCGCTTCATCGCTGCTATTACTTAGCTCAAGTAGACGCCATCTGTGAACTGTTAATTTTCATGATTGCATGTACACTAACTCTTAACCAATCCAAATGTCAACTTACTGGCGTCTAAACGATGTGTAAAAACGTAGCCACTGAAATGGCCTTTGAGGTAAAAGAGGACGCTCAATCTACTCTGCAAATGTACATATTATGCATACATTCAGTCACAGGGTCAACAGACTGAATAGCCACTGTTTCCCTTCAGTGTATTCTAAAAAAACAAATAACTTTAGTAACTGAAAAGCTACGATTTATAAATATTCCCAATAATGCAGATGTAATGTTTAGGTTTGGTTGTTCACAAATTGGATGCGCTCAGACCATGTCGCGCTTAGATTTGAAAAACATGGAGTATTTTTATACGTTCAGATTTAATTTCGTTTATTCTGTATTTTTGAAAAACCATTCGGTACAAGCTTTTACAAAAATTTTCTAGATTTCGAAGAATTATAAGCTTAATTTAAATTATAATAAGTATGTTTTAGCTATCTCAAGATTTTCGCTAAATAAAATTGCAATATAAATTGCAATACATTCAAAAGTATCTTTATAAAGTCATCAGAGCGTAGATCGTACAGCCAAAGACATTAGAACACTAAGATGCGTAACGCCATACAAAATTTTTGTAATCAATTTTTTCGCGCTGGCTCTAGAGCTGGCGCTAGGCTCTTTTGAAATTTCGCGCAAAATCCAGAGAGAGAGCGCTCTAAAGCCAGCCGCTCTCTGGCACGCATACGACGACAGCCGGCGACTGCATATATTATTATTTGCTTGTATTGTTTGCTGGCATGTATTATTTTTCTACAGCGCGTTGTCGAAATATACCCTTAACGTTAAAAGTTCTGAGTTTATTTGGAAGTCGCTTGCACCTTCCCATGTTGAAAAACTCTTATTATATATTGCCTTTATATAATATTTATTCGAATATTGTATTATTGGTAGTAAAGACCGGATACACGCATAATGACACAATATATTTAATGCATAAGTTCACATTGAAAAATTATCATTAGGGTATTCAGCGTGCGACGTGAAAAAAATATGTGAAGACAACGATTGTGGGTGATCAGAAATAATAATGATTTCGGGATTTCGGCACTAAAATCGTATTCATGCTGAAGTACGCACACATACGCACTTGCAAGCAAGCGCATTCTATTTTTAGATCTTTACGCTCTCAATTTTGTGCGAGCGGAGAGAGCACAATAGTCGCGAAATAACGAAAAATTCGCGCCATAGTGCAAATTTTTGTATGGTGGTTACGCACCTTAGTGTTCTAATGTCTTTGGTACAGCTGCCAAAGCAATCTTTTTAAACAATACATTGTCAAAAATCAATGTTTGTATTATTCATCAAACGTAATATTATACCTTCAATCGATTGAGGTATGTGCGTCCGCTTTTCGGTTGGTGTGAGTTCCACTTTCTCGCAGTCAATAATAGCTAGAAAAATTAGTGATTAAGTTTTTTTTTTATTTTTTACATCACTCATCGCTTGCCCACAATAGAAAATCTTAATAAATTTTGATTGCATTTTTTCTCAGAGACTAGAGAATATATAAGATTAACAGAGCTCGGAGACTGCTCCTTCTCCATACATAATAAATTCAATAAATTATAGCGAATTGTATTTTTGAAGAATATATTTTAGAAAAATCATATCACGGGCTGATTCGGGAAAATGAAACACTTGTGGAGATCACACCTCTAATTAAAGTGGATGAGGAAAAAGTTTGCAATTTTCGCATTTTGAAGAAGCCATATCATGAAATACCATTTGAGGTAAATCCTTAAGTAAAAGTAGTTTATTTTTCAGTAACTTTTTTCATATATCTACAGCTGTAACTAGCCTACCGCACTGAAAATTATATAAACATAGCTGTATATTTTAAATTACAATAATCTATGTCTATATTCTATAATTTTAGATCGAGTTGGCCAACAATTTAGGTATATTGAAAGCACGTAAGACTCTTAATTGTGAAAATAGGAAGAGCTATCATTTTGAAATAGTTGCAATATACTGTGATGGGACACCATCAAATATTGCCAACGTTCATATTACGGTTATCGATATAAATGAATATGCACCAACTTTCCTACAGCCATCTTATGTGACGGAAGTGGATGAAGGTCGATTATTTAATGAAATAATACGTGTGGAAGCGACAGATAAAGACTGCACCCCACTATTTGGCGATGTCTGCAAATACGAGATATTAAATAGTGATGAACCGTTTATTATTGACAATGAGGGCTGCATCAAAAACACCGAACCGTTATCCCACAAAATTTCTCATAACCATATTTTATCGATTGTTGCTTTCGATTGTGCAATGAAGCAATCAACTCCTGTAATGGTTAATATTAAGGTGCGTCGAGTTTGCGATGCTAAATTCGTCGGAATTCCAGAACGCATTGACTACACGGTACGTTGGTTTTTTTATACCCTGTGATCTTTCGAAGGCCCATGGGAAAATCGACTGAGGCTTGGCGGTATTTCGGTTCGTGTGTAAATGTGTAATGGAACTGGTTGACTCCAGTATACCATACCAAAATTTTTGGAGATAGAAATAATTACGGGTTTCGTCTTAATTCCGAAAATAAGGGAAACAGATATTCCATCGTCTTAAAGGTCCTCCTTCAGCGATCACAATTTTGAGGTCTTGTCCGGTTATGATCCATAATATTCAGTCTACTTGCCAATATCAAGAGCATCCAACATCGTGCCGAACACCAGATGCATGTATATGCACCACAAATTGTATATGCCTTTTTAATACCTTTTTTGCTATTTTACAAAGAGCACAGAGTATGTTTCATAATTTAAAGTGATACTAATAATGTCCTGTGCTCTTTAACAATACCAAAAAAAAAAAAATAATAATAATATTAAATATAATCTTAGTCAAAAACACAAAATTAAGAAATGTTTTTCTTTAGCTTTTGGAAACCAAACCCACAAATACATTTTAATATGATCGTAAACTAATTTATATAAAAAAAAGCTCCAAGGAGCTGCCGAGTAGATGCATCTACGCATTGACACATTTACATTTGCAAGCCCATTTACATGTACTCACACACACACACACACATATGTGCGCTGGGGATCATGGGCACAGGATATACTACAGTCGGGCCCGTTCGACTATTAGGATCTTGTTTCAATTTTGAGTACATATTTCTTTTCCATTATTTTTAGTCTGGCAACACTGAAAGTTTATTGCTATTTCCAAATGCTCATTTGGATCTCTGTAATATTGCTTGTAGCAATCAAGATCTTACAATTAAAGTTGCTGTTTTACTTAAGGTGAGTCAATTAGTTTACTTTCCATTTTCTTTACTTTTGGTACTTTTTTGAACCATTTTAACCATTATCACTATAATAGACGAAGCATATATCGTTTGGATGTGATAGAGATATATCCAACTGCTCTACGACTTTAAACCTTAAGGACCTTCTTCCTCGAAACTCCGAATGGACAAAAAAATTGAGCTTTGATGAAGGCTCTGAACCCATATTTCATTTTGATGGATCCGCTGGAGTAATAGTACCCCATAATATTATGGGTCTTTACGACTTTTCAATTCATCCGTTTAGCGTCATTGCCATTTTCAAACACGCAGACCATGGTTCGAAAAATAAACACGTAAAGGAACATATTCTGTGCAGTGCCGATGATCATAAAATGAATCGCCATCATTTGGCTGTATTTGTCCGCAATTGTCGACTAATTTTCTTGATTCGCAAAAACTTTAATAATGGCGATTTGAACATCTTTAGTCCAGCAGAATGGAGATGGAAAATACCGCAAGTGTGCGACAATGAATGGCATCATTATGTTTTAAACATTGATCAGACGACTAAAGTGGAGTTATTTATTGATGGTGTTAAGTTTGAAAGTTCAATTGAAGAGCGTCACACAAATCCAGAAGTTATTGATGATTGGCCTCTCCATGCTGCTCATGGAGTAAATACAACTTTTGCAATAGGAGCATGTTTTCAAAGTTCTGAGAACCGCTTAAAACACGGATTCATAGGTGATATATCCGAGGTGAAGATTTTGCTTAATAATACTGTCTCAGTTAATGATATTAAATGTGGAACCAGCTGTGCCGAACATTTAATTCTGTCAGCGCAATTGATTAATTCAGGCACTGAAAGCAAATATCACATCAATACTCAAATGAATGAGATCTATATTGAGGCCATGGACACACATCAAATTGAACAAATGGTTCGTAAAATTCAGTACATAAATATTAAAAAGAGACCCACCATGGGTCGACGAAATGTTGAGCTTCATACGACAATGTCATGCACCAATAGTTCTGACATCCATTTCCCTACCATTGATACGTATATCATGGTTAATAAACCCAATCTGCTGCCACCAAATATAACGGAGTATACTTTATCAAATAATAAAGTTCGAATAGATGATGATAATATGTATAAAGTTGAGAAACACGGAACTCAACTGCGTGACGAATTGTCTTCAAAATATAAGGATGAATTAAATATAATGATTACGGGTATGTTTTCCATTAAATAACAAGAATTAAATATTTACAAATATTTACATGTGTGTATTTGAACGTAAACGCGTTATCGCGATGGAGCATCTCTTTGTTCGGTTGAGGTGTTATTATTGAAAAATAGCATATCATTTAAAGCTAAACGTAGAAAGAAACTCTACTGAGCAGATTACATTTCTTAGATAGCCTACCCAATTGATATCACAAAGAGCAAATATATCTACACCAACGTGTATGTACACCTACTTTTAATTGTATGTGTCGGATGTCTAGTCAGATGCTGCCTTCCGAGCCTTTGTCTGCCTGTACACTGCTGACTGTTTTTTTTTTCTCTCGAACCACATAGTTTAGGATTTGTGTCTAGTTATAATACTGCAGCAAAACGTCTGAAAGTTTGCTATCAATGAATAAACGTATTGCAAACCACTCGAGAAGAAGTACTAAAGTCACGATATATTTATATATATATATATATATATATATATATATATATATATATATATATATATATATATATATATATATTCATGGTTTTGCATATTCTGTGAGGCATGCACAGTAAAATACACGAATTATAAACTTTGATATGAAGCGAAATATAAGCTCGAAGACTTCTTGCAGGTAGGCAAATATAACTTTAAATAACTCAGGCAGCAAAGGATAAAATAGAATTTGACGCGAAGCAAAGAGATGTCGGTATGACCTCTCCCTCGCTCATTTGTTTTTGCTGCCTGCGGTCAGAAACAAAGTCACAAATGTCGCGAAAAATCTCATGAGCAGAGTATGGAAAGGACGCAGGTCTCAATCGATTTTTGTATTTCAGTTGCGTTTATTTTATGTATGAATTGTATGCTTTATTAACATACTTGGACAATATCGTGTACTTGGACGTTATCGTATCGGAAACAGAAATTGATAACGAAATAAATATTCGTAGGTTCGTTCAAACGGTTGCTAAAACGATGGCGCAGCTAAATAATAACACATGTATTTGGGACATTTGTTCATGATGTCTCGCTATTGTTTCTAGTTGTGCTAGTTTTTAGCATGTGCTACTTAAAGTAAACTGATTAACTCTATTGAATTTTCCGAATATTTTAATACTTACAGGTATTCAAAATAAGTTAGTTTCATATAAAGAAATAAAACCGGGTGTACACATTTTGGACAGAATAAATTTTGAATATTCTCCCGATCTAAATGATAAAAGCAGGTTAAATAAGGATCATTTGGATTCGTGCAATGTGGTTGTATTTCCATCACTTAATCCAGATCATGAAGATATACAAATAGACGGTGATGAATCGCTGCCATTAACAATGGATATTAAAACTAATATTAATAAGGATGGCGTTGAAATGGTTGGAAGTGATTCCTTGGACAATTATATTAATATACTTCGTGCATTAGTTTACAGCAACAAGAAACCTGCTTACTACTTAAATCGTGTATTTAAATTATCTTGCACACAACAGTATACAATTTTGGAATACACATTAACACTAACAGTACAGCATCCAAAGCAATTAACTAGAACTACAAAAATACCAAATATATCTGACAGATTAATTGCAAATGATAACTTTTCACCAGCATTACGATTTGAACGAGGTCCAGATGATGAAAGCAATGATGGTGATGCTCAAGGTAATATATAATCATAATTATTATTTTTATAACACATTTTAATTAAATTTGCAATATTCACTAGGCTGAAAAGTGTGTGAACAAACTTATCCCGAAAATTTGACGTTACATTAAAACAGTTGTGTAGAAGATTTTGCCTTATTTTTTTTATGTGTTGTTATTTTATATTAACAACACATCTATTGTCAAAAATTATAGTCACTTTTCATTTATTTAATTTAAGAACTTTAAAGTCTGCGTACAGCTGTTTCAAGATGTGTGGAATGCTAAAAACAGCAATTACCGTTTGATTTTTTTGATACAGATAATTTTAGTATTATATTATCAATTAGTATTGCTCAATTAAAACATAAATATCGCATCATATTTAGTGGAATCACAACATGGAGCAAAATATGCAAGAAAAATTCGGTTTTCTATTAAACATGACTTTATTGTTATCCTTAGCGGCACTTTTATGCAAGAAAATTGCTGTCCTAGTTGCTGGAGACCACTTCTCTATCCAAAAAGTAATAAACAATATTAATTCATTTGGCTTGACCTTCTCAAAGGCCCGATCTGGCCAACCACCTTAGGTCACCCATCGCGAGCATAGGATTATAATCCATCCTGTAGTCCGAATTTTCGAATTGCATAAAGGATAACAAAAAAGTCATGTTTGGTAGAAAAACGAATTTTTCTTGCATATTTTGCTCCATGTGGTGATTCAACTAAATATGATGCGAACGGTAATATCGCTGATTCTTGCATTCCACACAGCTTGAAACAGCTGTACGCAGACTTTTTCTTCCCCAATAACGTGTGCATTTTTTTTTTTTTTTTTTTTTTTTAATTTTGAGTAAGAAGTTGTTGAATCAAATAAATGAAGAGTGGCTATAATTTTTAACAATAGATGTGTTGTTAATATAACAAAAATTAAGGCAAAATCTTCTACACGACTCTTTTTATTTAACGTCAAAGTTTCGGGTTAAGTTTGTAAGCACACTTTTTTAATTAATTTATTAATTACCGCAGTTGCATTTTATATGTAAATAATATATATTGCTGTGTTCACGAACATTATAGTAAGTTTCAGTATAGTTGAAATACTTTCAAATGAAAAATCTTGACAATATTGCTCTAACCTATTTATAAGTGAAGCTAGTATTTGTTTCCATAGGAAATTATCAATCGGCCGCACAAAACATGCGCTAGCGTTTGACGCATTTGCGTTATCATTCACAAATGGGCACTGCTTTTAAAAACAGTTTAAATATACCAGGCTATCTAATAGCAATCTCTTGACTAAAATGTTTTTAGCAATTTCTTGACTAGAATGTTTTTATTTCCTTATTGTTAAACCACTAAGGCTTTTTAGCAGCGTTAATGATATAAAATTAAAAGACACGGGCTGAAGTTCGGTTTTTGTGACTTTTATTGTGCACTGTACAACTGTGAAGAACGTAGGTCTCTTGACACGGGTTGACAATGCGACCAATATGCGTGAGATGTAAAATGAGAATTATTATTTAATGCAAGCTGTAGAATATGAAAGAAGCCGCTGCCGAGCTGCGAGGCTGTAAGAACAGTTGCAGAGAGTGAGCAGCACAGTCGCTGTCGGCAGCCTGAAGCTTCTCTTTTAACTGAATCATTAGAGGGCAGCAGACACAGTTTGGCAATAGCTGGCTTGGTAGTACCAGTGGACGTCTTCAGTTCATGTCGTTGAAGCTGCTCATGCCTGTTGAAAATCTTGCACGCAAATAAGGTGTACATGTGCAGGGCTCTATGCCGCTGCAGATCTCGTTAACGCTGGAAACTCTTATAGCAGACATCGCATCGGAAACCACGAGATCCCTTCGAGGATGACTTCGCCTTGGGTTCCAGCGACGTCTGTTGCTGGTAAGCTTGCGGCTGTAATTGCCCAACGGCATCTGCTTCCACGTACGTATGCAATGGCATTCGGAGCTGCTGCTGCTTCTCTATTGCCGATGAATTCATGGCAAGTCTTGTATTCTGTTGCTGGAGTTGCTCCGCGTCACGCTTACTGTGCACCTGCTGCTGCTTTAACAACTTATCCTTGCGCGCAAATGAATGTGACCGTGTGCTTCATGAGTTCCACTGTAGTTTGGAAAAAGCGCCGACACTGTTGGGAATCGAATGGATTCGCAAATGTTTGGTGGGATTTGTGTTGCGTGAGAAGCTGTTGGAGCAGACGTTGCAGCTGAATGGCATTACACCAGTATGGACAATCGTCTTGCTTAAGATCAGATCGACGAACGAATTCCTCATTGCAATGCGCACAGACATAGGGTCTCTCCGCATCATGCTGCCCCTTGATGTGGGATATTAGAGAGGAACCCTTAGTATTCTCGCGTCCACCGGAGACCACCCAACCAAGCCGAGTTTTTTGCAACACAGACAATCCTGAAGCCAAGTAGATCTGCCCGATACATAGGAGCTCATAAAATAAACTGGCACCAATTAGAATATCGGAATGTAGAAATCTGGATCAGCTAGAGCTATATTGACGGGTATATTCCAAGCCGAGGTGTTCAGCTTATAGCTGGGCTGGCAATCAGTAATTGCAGGAGGCACGAGTGCCGTGAAGGTTGTAGAGTACTCTGAGAACCGAGATTGCAGACAGATGCGTACTGAGTCACCGACGCAAGCCACAGTTGTCCCAGAGCGGGACCTTTTTAGCTGCAGAGCATCAGCAAATCGGGATGTGACCATGTGCAGCTGAGAGCCCGAATCTAACAAAGCGCGGCATGGCTCTTGTGATCCATGTCGATCCCGAACAAGATCGACAGCCGTCGCTAGGAGAACGGTTGTGGGCTGAATACTCTGAGTAGCAAGTGTTCTATATCGCTGTGGTACTGAATGCGCAGCATCTGGCTGAGAAGACATGTACACTTGATCCGGCAAAACATCAGTGTCAAGCAATGTGTGATGCTTTTCTTTACATTGGCGACAATTGCTGGCATTACACTTCCAAACAGTATGCCCGAACTTCAGACAACGCATCTTCCGAGTCGAGATGCCTCCGTGTAACGCTGTGATGCCGTCATATCCAAAAACCGAGGACAGGAGTAAATTCCATGTCCACCAGTTTCACAGCATGCGCAGACGTGAGGGTTACCCTGAATAGCGACTAGCGCCTTCCGACTTGTGCTACTACTGGATTAACTTGGAATGCCAGCAGATAACGCGGCTATGGCATGTTGCAGACTTTCAAGGATCATTATCTCCAAGGCAACGGGGTAAATCGAGCTCGATACCTCATCCCGCATGCTGGAGTTTCTCTATAGGCTCCAGGTGTGGATCATCATCTACCAATGTGTTGAAAACCGATGCAAAATCTGCATATTCCGTGTACCCACCAGAAAATGTTGGGAGCTTAAGCTCAGGCAGTCGAATTCGAGGCCTTTCGAAGGCACTACTTGACTGCCCAAAACTGTCATCAGGCCTCATGGTGGATGAAGGTGGTGCACGCAACTGACGATGCTCAAGATGAACACATGTCACGTAGTTCACTGCAGATCTCGTCATATATATACGACTGAACACATTCCTCGTCCAACGTTTGGTCCAACCGCCTTGCACTGTCAAAGATTGACGACGCCTTTCGCTTTAGATACCTTGTTTAAAGGTGCACTAATATCTCCGGACGCGATTGTGCTTGGCAGCTCGTTTTGTATGTTGAATTAAATCAAAATATAATTGCTTAAACAGCTGAAGCAAACGAACACAGCACAAAAAAAGCGCGCGATAACGGTAAAGCTCGATATACGAGTATGCTTGTGTGTGCGCACAAGTTCAAACGTTCAAACACTATTTTCACCAACAACGTTTAACCGTTCGCACCACAGTGGTTCGCGGCACGCGTTAACTTAGTCAAATTGTAAATGTTTGTATAGCGCGATAGTTTGTATAGGCCTCCAAATGTTAAAGCACTAAGGTTTTTTAGCGGCGTTAATGATATAAAATTAAAAGGCACGGGATGAAGTTCGGCTTTTGTGACGTTTATTAAGCAATGTACAACTGTGAAGAACATAGGTGTCTTGAGGCGGGTTGACAATGCGACCAAAATGCGTGAGATGTAAAATGAGAATAATTATTTAATGCAAGCAGTAGAATATGAAAGAAGACGCTGCGGAGCTGCGAGGCTGTAAGAACAGTTGCAGAGAGTGAGCAGCACAGTCGCTGTCGGCAGCCTGACCATTACAGTTTTCCAGCCACTGAACCTTATGCGTCTCCCGACACTTATTTTATTTATATATTGTTTAAGGAGTTAAAGTTTTTTTTTTCTGCGTACCTTTATTTCCCACATTCGAGGTAAAGATACCTATAATAGGATGTTTCTATCCGGCGTCATACGTAACAAGGATTCTATTAGTTTTTCTAAAAAAACTTAAATATACATACAACTTATTTATAATTACATATTTAATATGACCTTTTAATTATTATCTTTTTTTAATTATTAAAGTCACTGGAAAAATAAGATTTCCTTATAATTAAAAGTTTTGAAAAGATTTTGTGTTAAGGAGTTAAAATTAGGAAGATACAAATATTAATCTTTTTCTTTCGCAGCACAGTGGTTCGCGGCATGCGTTAACTTAGTCAAATTGTAAATGTTTGTATAGCGCGAATATGGTTTTTTCACGTGTTAATATCTCGCTGGGGCCTCCATATGTTAAACCACTAAGGTTTTTTAGCGGCGTTAATGATATAAAATTAAAAGGCTCGGGATGAAGTTCGGTAGCAGTCGCTGTTGGCAGCCTGACCATTACAGTTTTCCAGCCACTGAACCTTTTGCGTCTCCCGACACTTATTTTATTTATATATTGTTTAAGTAAAGTTTTTTTATCCTACCTTTATTTCCCACATTCGGGGTAAATGTACCTATAATAGGACGTTTCTATCCGGCGTCATACGTAACAGGGATTCTATTAGTTTTTCTAAAAAAACTTAAATATACATACTACTTATTTATAATTACATATTTAATATGACCTTTTTATTATTATCTATTTTTTATTATTAAAGTCACTGGAAATATAAGATTTCCTTATAATTAAAAGTTTTGAAAATTTTTGTGTTAGGGAGTTGAAATTAGGAAGATACAAATCTTAATCTTTTTCTAGCATGCCTAAAATTGTTTTACGGTTAGCTAAAAACGGAGGTTAATAACGAGAAGTCTACTTCTCTACGATGACAGCACTTCAGCAATAAATTCAAGCTTTTTAAATATAAGACATGGAATTATTTTTTAACAGATTCGATGAGCTAGAGTTCGAGTTGTCCAAAAACATGAATGATATTCTATTCGAAAACATTATAATACTTATGCAACTTGATCTGGCACCGCCAATCATTGTTTTATAAGGAAATAACATCATCTGCGTACATCAACCACTGACCAAATAACATATAGATACCCCACTTCATATACACGTTTTGTTCACAAAATTTTCTTGCGAGCGGTCCCAGCAGAGGCTCAGCGTCGTACGCGAGCGGTCCCAGCAGAGGCTGAGCGTCGTTACGAAGTGTCTCAGCAGAGCCGAAGGCAGCCGAACTCTACGTTTCATTCTTACTTGGGCTGCTGCTGAGAGAGCATCAATTGCGCAAGAATGTACGCCTTTTAGAAGCGTAGACAACAACAACTAATGAGCGAGAAAACATGATAGAGATCGCATATCGCCATGCTACTCCCACTCTGGTCATTGATGTTGTGAGCAACCCACCCCCGTTTCTATTGCTTGCCACTGTCATTGATGATGTTCTTTGTTTTTGTTTTGAGCTCGTGTGTATGCGTAGTTCGCTGTTCAGACAGGCAATAGACAAATACATGCATAGCTTCTTGTGCGTATACATATGTTTATGTGTATGTGTGATTTTCGTTTGGAAGCCTTTCTGAACTCTGAAATCTTATTTCTGGCTTGCCAGAGACTTCTTGTTCAAGCGAGGGCTGCTTGAAAAGTTCTTCATTCGCAACCATAATTTCAAATGTCATTCGAATTGAATTACTATTTTATAGCTTCATTATTATTATTGGATGGGTGATAGTTTTATCAATTTATTTAAATTACAGAAAATGTCCACCAATAATAATTATTTAATGTTAAATTATAGAAATTAATTTTCTAAATATTTATTATAATTTTTAATGAACATGCAAAATAATTTATAGCTCTTCCTATACATAAACCACCAAAAAAATATTTATAATAATTCCATAAAAACTGTATATACACATATTATTTTATAGCGAATGAAGAACTTTTCAAGCAGCCCTCGCTTGAACAAGAAGTCTCTGGCAAGCCAGAAATAAGATTTCAGAGTTCAGAAAGGCTTCCAAACGAAAATCACACATACACATAAACATATGTATACGCACAAGAAGCTATGCATGTATTTGTCTATTGCCTGTCTGAACAGCGAACTACGCATACACACGAGCTCAAAACAAAAACAAAGAACATCATCAATGACAGTGGCAAGCAATAGAAACGGGGGTGGGTTGCACACAATATCAATGACAAGAGTGGGAGTAGCATGGCCATATGCGATCTCTATCATGTTTTCTCGCTCATTAGTTGTTGTTGTCTACGCTTCTAAAAGGCGTACATTCTTGCGCAATTGATGCTCTCTCAGCAGCAGCCCAAGTAAGAATGAAACGTAGAGTTCGGCTGCCTTCGGCTCTGCTGAGACACTTCGTAACGACGCTCAGCCTCTGCTGGGACCGCTCGCGTACGACGCTGAGCCTCTGCTGGGACCGCTCGCAAGAAAATTTCGTGAACAAAACGTGTATATGAAGTGGGGTATCTATATGTTATTTGGTCAGTGCATCAACACACGTAATTGTCTTAAATCTTTTGAGTTGAGTTAGTTCATTAATGAATAATGTAAATACTAAAGGTTTGAGATGACTACATTAAGGAAAAATAAATCATTGAGTTATTTTCGGTAAATATTTAAACAGACTGATACCGTGAAACTGATATCATTTTTTTTATTATTGAGGAAGACTTTATTAATGAACTAAGTTGGTTTGTTATAGTGGATTAATAATTTTTTCTCACACTCATTAGTTGTTGCGGCGTACGCTTGTAAAAGACGCAATTCATGCTCTCTCAGCAGCAGTCCGAGTACAAATGAAATGAAGTGTTTTGCTTTGAACTCTGCTGCGACGCCCCGAAACGACGCTCAGCCTCTGCTGGGACCTCTCACAAAATATTTGAGTGTCAATAATGCTTTTATGAAATGCCCTATCTATATGTTATTTTTACAGTGATTATAGTTATGTTTAATAAAAAAATGCAAATATATGGATAAATGAATGTCAGGATGTATGGAGACCTATGCAGCTGGGTAAGGGGAGCCACTGTATATGAGCGCTCATTTTATTTGAAGGTCGTTATTTTTTAATGTCCCAAAATATCTTGAAATTTTAAGCTCCATTTTCATTTTTAACGGATTAGTATATTTTTCCATATAAAAACAGTATTTTGTTGGGTCTGCTGATTGTTGATCACTAATTTTATTCCATTCTAGCAAAATAGTCATTCCTAATGAACTTTTGGATGAAATTTTCTCCAATAATCCCCAAATATGTTATATCACTGACCAAATTACATATGGATCATTTCATACAACTAAAGCGGACACGGAACACCCCAGTTTGATCCGAGACACCACAGTTCGATGCGAACATATTTTGAGTCGCTTCAAGCAAAGTCTGCATATCATATTTCTCTTATCGCAAGCAGCAACAACAAATTAGCCGTTGCAAACGAATAGTTGATTATCGATTTTATTAATTTCTCCCGTGTATTTGTGAATTTTGTTATTGTTTTGCATGTAGTTGATTCTGAAAGGGCTATCCGAACAGAGCAATGCCAGGCATAGTAGACAAAAAAAAAAGCATAGCTTCTTGTGTGCACACACATGTATGCGTTACTTTGCTAGGGATTTCTTCTCAAATACCAAATTATATTTATAGCTCGATACAGACCTAATGCTTGCCAAGCCAAATTGAAACCCGGTACAGGGAGACTATATTAACATTATAAAACATAAGTTATATTAAAGTCCTACTAAATTAGGTTAGAAGATGAACAATAATCCTCTCCCTGATTGAGCCTTTGAGAGGTCCAACTTTAAATTTATTTTTTGCTGAAAAAGAGAGCACGAATTGCTCATGAATGTAAGTTAGGAGAGTACACAACAACAAGTAATGAGCGAGAGATCGTATAGCGCCATCCTTCACGCACTCCTGTCATTGATGATGTGCCTGGTTATTGTTTTGAGCTAGTGTGTATGCGTAGTTTGGAATAACGCTGTCTGGACAGGCAATAGGATAATACAAGCATAACTTCCTGTTCGTATACATATCTATCTTTACACGTATTCGTGATTTTCGTTTGGAAGTATTTCTGAAAGTCTGAAAGCTCCTTTCTTGCTTATCAGAGACATTTCCTTCAAGCAACGGCCGCTTTCAAAATTCCATATTCGCAACTATAATTTCAAAAATCATTTGTATTGAATTAATAGGCAATTTGTATGAAATTACAGCTAATTATTTAGATGATTAATGCATAGGAAAAGCTATAAATTATTGAAAATTTATCTATTCATTAAAAGTTATTATAACTATTAAGAAACTGAATTCAGAAATTTAACATTAACTAATTATTATTGCAAGACTTTTGATGCTTCCGAAGGAGAGTGAAAACCTGAAAATGGGCAACTTGAAAATAGAGAGACAGACAAGAAGCAAGCATTAATGTGTTAGGGATGGCACAATTTCTTGTTTCTCACTCTCCCGAGCTGATTTGTATTTGATGCTTGTTTATGAAAGAGCAGCATAAGCAAGGAGGGAGAGAGAAGCGAGCTCTGTCAGCATCAAACATCAATGGTGTGGGACGCACTGTCTCTTGGTAATTTTTTATATCGTCAGTTATTCCACACAGGGTGATACAGCTTTACGCAAACTTTTAAGTTTAAAATTAAAATAAATTATGAGACTCGATACAAAATTTTTAAAACAAATACGTCAGTCAAGAGAATTCATTTTAGTTATGTCGAAGAAAATAATAATTTTTTAAATATATAGCAAGCAAACGAAATGACAAGAGTGTGAGAAGCATGCCGATATGCGATCTCTATCATGTTTTCTCGATTATTAGTTGTTGTTGTCTACGCTTCTGAAAGGCGTACATTCATGCGCAATTCGTGCTCTCTCGGCAGTAGCTCAAGTAAGCTTGAAACGAAGAGTTCGGTAGCCTTCGGCTTTGCTGAGACACTACGTAATGACGATCACTCTCTGCTGAGACCGCTCGCGTACGACGCTGAGCCTCTGCTGGGTACTCTCGCAAAAAATTTTCGTCCAAAAAAAGCAGGGTTTGAAAAATAGTCAGCGCTAAAACTTGCTGCGCAGTTCGCTCTGCCTTGGGTTTTCAATAATTACTCAGCAGCAGCAACAGTACAAAGCATAGAACGATAGTTGGGTCATTGCGCAGTTCGCGATTTTACACGACTGTCGCCCGAATGAGTTGGCTGACTGTTTAACTGCTGTGCTATTGAGGCGACTGGCGATCGACAGAAAAGATTTCCACTCTAGTATTTAGCCATTGTCGGCAGCAACAGCCACGCTACCACTCTGTTAGGCTAAAAATTCTGGTAAATTTCAGCCACTTCTCAACCATTTTCTGTTAGTGAGACTAAAATTTCTGGTAAATTCCAGCGACAGCACAACCATTTTCTGTTAATGAGGCTAAAAATTCTGGTTAATTCCAGCGGCAGCACAACTGCCGGCGTAGTTTACATGACTGCCGATGAGTCCTTCTGCCGCAAGCAAAGAATTTGCTGTCGCTGGTATATTACCGACTGCTTGGCCTGTCAATAGTCGCTTATATTTGTTCCCGCGTTTAAAAATTGAGGAATTAAACTGGTTTTTTGTTTTTATAATAAACGTTTTTGTTATGTAAGTAATGCAAAAGCGGTAGATTATTTTTTCATATTATTTCTTTTCAAAATAAAATAAAATAAGCAGAAAGAACGAGATTTATAAATATGCTAAACTTTGATTGAAATTGAGCTAGGCACGTGGCTCTGAAGAAGGCAGCTATATATGCAGCGTCAATGCGAACACCTTCCGACACCAGAAGTAAAGGAAGATGGAAATGAGTTACACAAGTTATTGGAACAATATAAAAAATCTTTGACTAATGAAATTTTTTTCGACATGAGTCATTTCGATTAAAATGAAAATTAAGTTAACAGACCCAAGAGAATCTGTTGACTACCGTTAATATATATATTTCAGATCAGATAGTAAGAAGTGAAATATTTCACATGCTTAGACATGTCAAGCGGATGACTTCAAATTCTCCTGCATTAACTATCGTTGTTGTACTGAATAGACGTGTTCTTATTAATTCTCTGTGTTTTGTAATACTTACTGCATTTTATTAATCTTGATTGGTACCAAATTCTACATTAATACTGTGTAGTGTGTTATTACTTGTTTGTAATTATATATACATATAGTGCACTATATTTATTCATTTTCGTTTAGTCTTTACCCCAGCTTTCGTTACTCTCCAAACTAGTGCTCTCTCAGCTCTTAACTTTTACTGTTTCTTTTGTCTCTCTGTTGCTTTTTAGCGTTGTGTTAACGCTCATTCTTCAGCACTCGACACAACTTTAGTCACATTAATAATAAATAATTATATCCTTTTTTCATTTCTTTTTTGGTTCTTTTATTCCTTGCAATTATGACATCGTGCTGCATTAAAATCCTGTAAGGTAATGTCTGATCCTAAGGCAGATTATATTAGGTGCTGGTTGTGTGACAATTTACCGCATGTTAAATGTTAAATGTTTCACCGTGCGTGTTATGAATCGTGCCGTTGGCCTGAAAATAATTTCTGTGCTTTCCTAAAAGGAATTCCAGGCCATAGAATATAAGTGTAATAATTATAAAATCTTTGTCGATCCGGATATAGTTTCTGTGCCATCTACCAGTAGCTCACCACCGGTGGTAATTATTACTCCGGTTTTGACTGCTGAAAAAATTTGTGAATCAACAATTTCTGCAGCTATTTCAAGCCCGCTTAGTTCTAAACCCAATATGCACAAAAAAGATAGGACTAACAATGGTGTGCCTCTTGTGTCATCCGAAGTTAATCATTTTCGGGTGTTTAATTCTCTTAAAAATCTCGCGTCTACAAACGTTCTTCCTACAGAAGTGGAGTCTGCCAGACCTCTGAAGTCTGTGCCTATTAGACGACAAATATTTATTTCTCGCCTGGCATCTATAACTTCAACCGACGATGTCAAGGCTAATAATTAACCCATCTTTTTATCTGTTCCCACAAGTGCATTTGATACTATTTGTACTAATGCTTTTTGACTTGGTGATAGGGTTGTGTAGGAACATAGTTCGCTAAAGAGACATAAGTCACAACGTTCCGTGAAAAATATAATAATTTCTTCACATCTGCTTGCTTATCAGAATTTTAGAGACCTTAAGCCATAAAATCGTATTGCGATCTAGTAAATAACTCGCCCTCCGATATTGAAATTAGTTTTGTGAAAGAGTGTATTCATAACATTGAATTAAATATTTCCTGCTCATATATCCCTCCCCAGTCTCATTTATCTGTATACCTAGCCAACCTAACGGTAATTCAATCTTTGTCCTGCATGCTTTTGGATACAGAGTGTTTGGTAGTTGTTGGTGACTTTAACTTGCCCGATGTTATTTGGTCGGATAACAACGACTTAATGTCTTCTAACTTCTTGAACTTAATCTATCTCATGTCAACTCAATTCAAAATCGCAGGAACCGAATACTTGATCTTGTCTTTGTATCTGATAAGGTATGCGATACTGTTATAAGAATTGATCCTTTAGTTGACCTGAAGTTGCGTTCCACCCCACTTTAGAGATCGCTTTTTTGCTGTCACCATCCGGGCAGAAAAACAAAACATTTTCATCCATCAAACACTACCGTTTCGAAAACTCAACTTTAGTGATCTCGATATTTAAATTAATGATTACGATTGGTCGGAATCGTATTTATCTTAAAACTTAGACGGTCCGATTGATAGTTTTAATAGAACTATCAACTCTATTTTTGAATTGAGTGTACCTAGGGTGAATCATTCTAAGTCTACTAAGCTACCTTGATTCTCTAGGAAACTTTTGGACTATTATTATTATCTTAGTTACTGATTTCTGATTTATCAAGGTATGTTTGCGCTAAGTGTGGCTTTGATACTCTGAACCACCGTTACTATATTGCTTACTTTACTCGCTGCATATTACAATTTGTAAAAGACTCAAAGCAGTTCTACAATTGTTGAAAAGGCAAAACTGTTGAATATCCATCTACCTTACTTCTAAACAATAAATCAGATAGATACGATCAATCTATTTCAGACTTATTTGCTGATATTTTTCAGTGCACTTATTCGTCTAAGTGTTACAATTCTATGTGTCCTTAACCTT
Source organism: Drosophila quadrilineata (assembly GCA_018150725.1). Lineage (NCBI taxonomy): Eukaryota > Metazoa > Arthropoda > Insecta > Diptera > Drosophilidae > Drosophila > Drosophila quadrilineata. The sequence continues at coordinate 214,898 of JAECWN010000450.1, forward strand.
ATAGTATTAATCCATCTAACTCTGTTTTTGGTCTTCAGATCACGGAAAAGTCTGTAGATTGTGAACTGAGTTTGGTCAAGTCAACATTTTCCCCTGGGCCAGATAGGGTGCCTACTGCGCTAATTCACTCTCTAAGCCAATTTTTAAATTTTTTTATTTGTACGTTTCGACCGGTTTATTTCCTTAGTTATGGAAAGGATCTTATATTATTCGCCTTACATAAAAAAGGCTCTAAATCTGATGTAATTAACTATAGAATTATTTCCAAGTTGTCCGCTGTTCCTAAGTTAATCGAGAAAATCTCAACTCCAATACTTATGTAGCTCAATCATCTCACCAACCCAGCATGGCTTTGTAGATGCAAATCGACTTACACAAAACTTAATGATACGATGCAAACGGATGTTATCTACACTAACTTCAGTAAAGCATTTGATTCTGTAAGCCATACTCTCCTAATGCATAAGTTGTCGCTTCTTGGTTTTCCTCATATTCTTATGAACTGGATTTCCAATTATTTTAAAAAAAGAACTCAGGGAGTAATGTTCAATTCTGCCCTTTCTAAGCAGATCTTTGTTTTTACAGGGGCGCCCCAAGGTAGCCACCTCGGACCATTATTCTTTGATGCAAGCTGATCTTAACATTTTCAATTCATGGTGTAAAACAAATCTTATTGCCCTCAATTGCTCAAAGTGCAAAGCCACGACTTTTTGCAGAACACAACCTGTACACGCTGAATACTTATTAGACGGCCATCTTCTTGAGAATATATCACAAATCAATGACCTAGGCATCTTACTTGATCGTAAACTCTCATTCAACGATCACATTGAGTTTATGGTAAATAAAGCCATGAAGGTTTTAGGTTTCATTAAGCGTTGGTCTAAGGAATTCAATGACCCTTATACAACTAAACAGCTTTATGTCTCTCTGGTACGTCCCATCCTCGAGTATGGGTCCTGTTTGTGGTCTCCACAGTATCAGACTTACAAAGACAAAATCGAATCGGTGCAAAAGAAGTTTCTAATTTTCGCACTAAGAAACTTAAACTGGTCACCACAACTTAACCTTCCGCCATATCCTAGTAGATTACTATTAATTAATCATACTATACTCGCTATAGAATACAATTTGCTAAAGATCCTAAGCAGTTTTACAACTTCGTAAATCTAAAACGACGAACTGCTACATATCCTTCTCCTTAACTCTTAACGAGAAAGCAGCCAGTACCGATCAATATATTTCGGACTTATTTGCAGATTTTTTCCAGGATACTTATTCGTCTAAGATTTACGATTCTAAGTGTCCTTATCCTTATACAATCTATCCATCTAACTCTGTTTTCGGTCCGCAGATTACGGAAAGTTCGTTAGGTTGTGAGCTGAGTCTGGTCAAGCCATCTTTTCCTCCTGGGCCTGATGGGGTGCGTGGCTGTGTTCTCAGATACTGTGCTAATTCGCTCTGTAAGCCAATTCTTAAACTTTTTTGTTTGTCCGTTTCGACCGGATTATTTCCTAAGTTATGGAAAGAATCTTATGTTATTCCCTTACATAAGAAAGGCTCTAAATCTGATGTCATGAACTACAGAGCTATTTCTAAGTTGTCTGCTATTCCTAAGTTATTCGAGAAAATCATTACCTCTCAACATCAACACTTATGTAGCTCAATCATCTCACCAACCCAGCATGGCTTTGTGAGATCCAAATCTACTACCACAAACTTATTGGAACTCTCCTCTATTGTCATTAGTGGGTTTCATAGCTCGATGCAAACGGACATCATCTACACTGACTTCAGTAAAGCATTTGATTCTGTAAACCATACTCTCCTAATGCATAAGTTGTCGCTTCTTGGTTTTCCACATATTATGAAATTGAGTTATTATGAATTGAGTTGAGAGTTATGTTCAATTCTAAGCAGATCCGTTCTAAGCAGATCTTTGTTTCTTCAAGAGTGCCACAAGGTAGCCGCACTATTACTTTTCAACTTATTTATTAATGACTTCCATGTATTATTAAGAATAGTGTTGTTTTGAGATATGCAGATGACGTTAAATTATGCCTCTCTTATAAGGATCCTATTTCTGCTTCTTTGTTGCAAGCTGATCTAAATATTTTCAATTCATGGTGTAAAAGCAATCCTATTGCCCTCAGTTGCTCAAAGTGCAAAGCCATGACATTTTGACTTTTTGCAGCACACAACCTGTGCATGTTGAACACTTGTTCGACGGCCATCTTCTTGAGAATATATCTTAAATCAATAACTTAATCGGAATAAGGCCATGAAAGTCTTAGGTTTCATTTAACTTTGGTCTAAGGAATTCAATGACCCTTATATGACTAAACAGCTTTATGTCTCTCTAGTAAGGGTTTAGTTTGTGGTCGAACATTTCATCCAACCTGTCCATAGACAAAATCGAGTCGGTGCAAAAAGAGTTTGTAATTGTCGCACTAAGAAACTTAAACTGGTTACCACAGCTTACCCTACTGTCATATCCTAGTAGATTTCTTTTAATTAATCTACCTTCTCTTTCTCACCGTCGTACTAAGTGTAACCCTTATTCTAAATCTTATCAATGGTGATATTAAATTTCCCTTCTTACTTAAATAAATTTATCTTTTTAATTCCTAGTAGATCTACCCGCTACTTTTCCTTATTAACAATTAGTTGCCCTACTAATTACCATATGCACCGTTCAAAGTACTATGTTCTGATTTTAAAAGTCTTTACGGGGTTATGAGTTTAGAGTCTTCTATTTTCACTAATAAATACATTATCATAAAACATTCACTCACACATTTAATCACATAATCTCTGGTGGTGGTCATTGATTTATTTTTTTATTTATTTATTTATTTAATGTCAACTATAAACAGTCGACAGAAATTAATTAAAACGTAACATTAAAGTTAAATTTAAAAATAATTTAATTAAATATATATATATATTTATTTTTAAAAATAAAAATTAGAATTAGATTAATGAAATAAAAATAATAAATAAATAGTTCTGGGGTGAGTAGATATAAATTGATTCAACATTTGTTGCTAAGATTGGGGAAACCCAGGGAAACCCAAATCACATCAATGAACACCACCAGAGATAATGTCATTAATGTGTGAGTAAATGTTCTAAGATTAAGGCTTTATTGGTAGAAATAGAAGATTCTAATCTAATAACCCCGTAAAGTCTGTTAAACTCAGAACATAGTACTCTAAAAGGTTCATGCATAAGGTAATTAGTAGGGCAAGTGCTAATTGTTAATAAGGAATAGAAACGGGTTGATCTAATAGGAAAACTTTAATTTGTTAATCAAGAAAGGAGAGTTAATATCACCATTGATAAGTTTTAGAATGAAAGTTACACCCAGCATAGTGCGACGGTGTGAAAGGGAAGGAAGATTAATTAATAGTAATCTACTACGATATGGCGGAAGGTTAAGTTGTGGTGACCAGTTTAAGTTTCTTAGTGCGAAAATTAGAAACTTTTGCACCGACTCGATTTTGTCTTTGTAAGTCTGATACTGTGGCGACCACAAACAGGACCCATACTCGAGGATGGGACGTACCAGAGAGACGTAAAGCTGTTTAGTCGTATAAGGGTCATTGAATTCCTTAGACCAACGCTTAATGAAACCTAAGACCTTCATGGCTTTATTTACCATGAACTCGATGTGATCATTGAAGGAGAGTTTACGATCAAGTAAGATGCCTAGGTCTTTGATTTGTGATATATTCTCAAGAAGATGGCCGTCTAATAAGTATTCAGCGTGTACAGGTTGTGTTCTGCAAAAAGTCGTGGCTTTGCACTTTGAGCAATTGAGGGCAATAAGATTTGTTTTACACCATGAATTGAAAATGTTAAGATCAGCTTGCATCAAAGAATAATGGTCCGAGGTGGCTACCTTGGGGCGCCCCTGTAAAAACAAAGATCTGCTTAGAAAGGGCAGAATTGAACATTACTCCCTGAGTTCTTTTTTAAAATAATTCGAAATCCAGTTCATAAGAATATGAGGAAAACCAAGAAGCGACAACTTATGCATTAGGAGAGTATGGTTTACAGAATCAAATGCTTTACTGAAGTCAGTGTAGATGATGTCCGTTTGCATCGAGCTATGAAACCCACTAATGACAATAGAGGAGAGTTCCAATAAGTTTGTGGTAGTAGATTTGGATCTCACAAAGCCATGCTGGGTTGGTGAGATGATTGAGCTACATAAGTGTTGAAGTTGAGAGGTAATGATTTTCTCGAATAACTTAGGAATAGCAGACAACTTAGAAATAGCTCTGTAGTTCATGACATCAGATTTAGAGCCTTTCTTATGTAAGGGAATAACATAAGATTCTTTCCATAACTTAGGAAATAATCCGGTCGAAACGGACAAACAAAAAAGTTTAAGAATTGGCTTACAGAGCGAATTAGCACAGTATCTGAGAACACAGCCAGGCACCCCATCAGGCCCAGGAGAAAAAGATGGCTTAACCAAACTCAGCTCACAACCTAACGAGCTTTTTCCGTAATCTGCGGATCGAAATCAGAGATAGATGGAGAAATTCAATACGGATAAGGACACTTAGAATCGTAAATCTTAGACGAATAAGTATCCTGGAAGTCCGAAATATATTGATCGGTACTAGCTGTTTAGAGTTAAAGAAGATGGATAGGTAGCAGTTCGCCGATTTAGATTTACGAAGTTGTAAAACTGTTTAGGGTCTTTGACAAATTGTAATCTACAGCGAGTTAAGTATGCACTATAGCAACAGTGGTTCAGAGTATCAAAGCCAGACTTAGCGCTAAAATACCTTAAAAAATCAGTAAGCCTACCAGATAATTTGAACTTTTTGTAAAGTTTAGATTTCAAATTTTTAAGTCTACAAAGTTCCCTAGAGAACCATGGTAGTTTGATTGGGGTTTTCCGGGCTTCCCCAATCCTAGCAACAAATGTTGAATCAATTACGAATTATTCACAAAAGAAATACTTAATTTTTTTTAATTCTTAATTTAATTTTTAAAAATTAAAATATTTAAGTTAATTAATTTAAATTTTTATTTTATTAATTTTTCGTTTGTCGACATAAAATTAAAATAAAAATAAATAAATACGAGGGCAGTCCGATAAGTATTTAGCCTCACCGCCCTATAGCGTCACTATCGCAAGATAAAATTACTATAATGTAGTACATTCTCTTAGACGGCTTCTCTCGAAATATCAGCAGAATCTGTGATTCGATTCTTGTTTTTGGAAGGGAAATCGCTCAGCGAAATCAAAGAGCGCTTAGATGCTGTGTACGGTAACTCTTTTCCTACGATGGCGACCGTCAAAAACTGGTTTAATAAGTTTCAACGTAATCGCACGTCGGTTTTTGATGAGCCACGCCCAGGTGCCCCGATAACGGCTATCACGGAAGATCACGTGACAAAAATCCACGATCTCGTATTGGTAGACCGCCGATTGAAGATGCGCAAGATAGCTGAGACATTAGTCATCTCAAAAGACCTCTGGTACACCCCAGTGGACGAAGGCGAAGACTTGCCCATCGGCCGGAAAGGTGATGTACACCTCATCACCGAATTGCAAAAAATACGGCGAAGAAAAAAGTGCTCTTCCATCATGACAACGCACCGGCTCACTCTTCCGCCTTTGCCACGGCCAAATTGGTCGAATTGGGCTACGAACTGCTACCCCATCCACCATATTCTCCAGATTTGGCCCCGTGTAACTTCTCTTTGTTTCCAAAGTTGAAAAGTCACTCGCTGGACAGAAATTTGCGTCGATTGGAGAGGTCGTTGCCGCCACAGAGGCCTATTTTGCAGACCTCGAGGAAACGTATTTTTTGGAGGGGTTAAAGAAGTTGGAGCATCGCTGGGTCAAGTGTATCGAGCTAGAGGGAGATTATGTTGAGAAATAAATCGGCAGTTTTTAAAAATTTTCGATTTTCTTTTGGAGGCTAAGTACTTATTGGACCACCCTCGTGAATTAAGATTTCATAAAATGATCTACTTTTGTCACCTCAGAGGGACTGTATGAATTTTTGGCCATGTGCTTTGGGCTGAGAAGTGTACTTGAAGAACTTGTAAATACTTTTGTGCTAGTTTATAGGGATGGCGTGATGGTGGCCGCAGTAACAAAAAACATTGTTTTAGAGTGGTTACGGACTGTGCTTGATTGTCTCACAAAAGTTAGATTTTCTTTTATCACTAAAAAAATATTAATTTTTTATAACAACAGTTCAATATTAAGGGTATGAAGTGTGCAAAGATGATATTCATCCAAATTCACTCGGTCGGTGCTGTAACTGCTTTATCAACTCCTTGATCGGTTTCAGCTTTAAGCCTATTTTGTGGTTTAGTGTAGTATTTTATACAATTTATTTATTTATTTATTTATTTATTTATTTATTTATTTAATGTCAACTATACACAGTCGACAGAAATTTAAAATTAAATGTAAAATTAAAATTAAATTTAAAAATAATTAAATTATATATATTAAATATTTAAAAATATAAAATTAGAATTAAATTGAAGGGAAATATAAAATAAAAATAATAAATAAATAGTTCTGGGGTGAGTAAATGTAAATTGATTCAACATTCGTTGCTAGGATTGGGGAAACCCAGGAAAACCCAATCAAATCAATGACCACCACCAGAGATTAATTGATTAATGTGTGCGTAAATGTTCTAAGATTAAGTCTTTATTGGTAGAAATAGAAGACTCTAATCTAATAACCCCGTAAAGTCTGTTAAACTCAGAACATAGTACTCTAAAAGGTTCATGCATAAGGTAATTAGTAGGGCAAGTGCTAATTGTTAATAAGGAAAAGAAACGGGTAGATCTGATAGGAATTGAAAAGTTTAATTTGTTAAGCAAGAAAGGAGAGTTAATATCACCATTGATAAGTTTTAGAATGAAAGTTACACCCAGCATAGTGCGACGGTGTGAAAGGGAAAGAAGATTAATTAATAGTAATCTACTAGGATATGGCGGAAGGTTAAGTTGTGGTGACCAGTTTAAGTTTCTTAGTGCGAAAATTATAAACTTTTGCACCGACTCGATTTTGTCTTTGTAAGTCTGATACTGTGGCGACCACAAACAGGACCCATACTCGAGGATGGGACGTACCAGAGAGACGTAAAGCTGTTTAGTCGTATAAGGGTCATTGAATTCCTTAGACCAACGCTTAATGAAACCTAAGACCTTCATGGCTTTATTTACCATGAACTCGATGTGATCATTGAAGGAGAGTTTACGATCAAGTAAGATGCCTAGGTCTTTGATTTGTGATATATTCTCAAGAAGATGGCCGTCTAATAAGTATTCAGCGTGTACAGGTTGTGTTCTGCAAAAAGTCGTGGCTTTGCACTTTGAGCAATTGAGGGCAATAAGATTTGTTTTACACCATGAATTGAAAATGTTAAGATCAGCTTGCATCAAAGAATAATGGTCCGAGGTGGCTACCTTGGGGCGCCCCTGTAAAAACAAAGATCTGCTTAGAAAGGGCAGAATTCAACATTACTCCCTGAGTTCTTTCTTTAAAATAATTCGAAATCCAGTTCATAAGAATATGAGGAAAACCAAGAAGCGACAACTTATGCATTAGGAGAGTATGGTTTACAGAATCAAATGCTTTACTGAAGTCAGTGTAGATGATGTCCGTTTGCATCGAGCTATGAAACCCACTAATGACAATAGAGGAGAGTTCCAATAAGTTTGTGGTAGTAGATTTGGATCTCACAAAGCCATGCTGGGTTGGTGAGATGATTGAGCTACATAAGTGTTGAAGTTGAGAGGTAATGATTTTCTCGAATAACTTAGGAATAGCAGACAACTTAGAAATAGCTCTGTAGTTCATGACATCAGATTTAGAGCCTTTCTTATGTAAGGGAATAACATAAGATTCTTTCCATAACTTAGGAAATAATCCGGTCGAAACGGACAAACAAAAAAGTTTAAGAATTGGCTTACAGAGCGAATTAGCACAGTATCTGAGAACACAGCCAGACACCCCATCAGGCCCAGGAGAAAAAGATGGCTTAACCAAACTCAGCTCACAACCTAACGAGCTTTTTCCGTAATCTGCGGATCGAAAACAGAGATAGATGGAGAAATTCAATACGGATAAGGACACTTAGAATCGTAAATCTTAGACGAATAAGTATCCTGGAAGTCCGAAATATATTGATCGGTACTAGCTGTTTAGAGTTAAGGAAGATGGATAGGTAGCAGTTCGCCGTTTTAGATTTACGAAGTTGTAAAACTGTTTAGGGTCTTTGACAAATTGTAATCTACAGCGAGTTAAGTATGCACTATAGCAACAGTGGTTCAGAGTATCAAAGCCAGACTTAGCGCTAAAATACCTTAAAAAATCAGTAAGCCTTCCAGATAATTTGAACTTTTTGTAAAGTTTAGATTTCAAATTTTTAAGTCTACAAAGTTCCCTAGAGAACCATGGTAGTTTGATTGGGGTTTTCCGGGCTTCCCCAATCCTAGCAACAAATGTTGAATCAATTACAAATTATTCACAAAATAAATACTTAATTTTTTTTAATTCTTAATTTAATTTTTAAAAATTAAAATATTTAAGTTAATTAATTTAAATTTTTATTTTATTAATTTTTCGTTTTTCGACATAATTTTAAAATAAAAATAAATAAATACGAGGGCAGTCCGATAAGTATTTAGCCTCACCGCCCTATAGCGTCACTATCGCAAGATAAAATTACTATAATGTAGTACATTCTCTTAGACGGCTTCTCTCGAAATATCAGCAGAATCAGTGATTCGATTCTTGTTTTTGGAAGGGAAATCGCTCAGCGAAATCAAAGAGCGCTTAGATGCTGTGTACGGTAACTCTTTTCCTACGATGGCGACCGTCAAAAACTGGTTTAATAAGTTTCAACGTAATCGCACGTCGGTTTTTGATGAGCCACGCCCAGGTGCCCCGATAACGGCTATCACGGAAGATCACGTGACAAAAATCCACGATCTCGTATTGGTAGACCGCCGATTGAAGATGCGCAAGATAGCTGAGACATTAGTCATCTCAAAAGACCTCTGGTACACCCCAGTGGACGAAGGCGAAGACTTGCCCATCGGCCGGAAAGGTGATGTACACCTCATCACCGAATTGCAAAAAATACGGCGAAGAAAAAAGTGCTCTTCCATCATGACAACGCACCGGCTCACTCTTCCGCCTTTGCCACGGCCAAATTGGTCGAATTGGGCTACGAACTGCTACCCCATCCACCATATTCTCCAGATTTGGCCCCGTGTAACTTCTCTTTGTTTCCAAAGTTGAAAAGTCACTCGCTGGACAGAAATTTGCGTCGATTGGAGAGGTCGTTGCCGCCACAGAGGCCTATTTTGCAGACCTCGAGGAAACGTATTTTTGGGGGTTAAAGAAGTTGGAGCATCGCTGGGTCAAGTGTATCGAGCTAGAGGGAGATTATGTTGAGAAATAAATCGGCAGTTTTTAAAAATTTTCGATTTTCTTTTGGAGGCTAAGTACTTATTGGACCACCCTCGTGAATTAAGATTTCATAAAATGATCTACTTTTGTCACCTCAGAGGGACTGTATGAATTTTTGGCCATGTGCTTTGGGCTGAGAAGTGTACTTGAAGAACTTGTAAATACTTTTGTGCTAGTTTATAGGGATGGCGTGATGGTGGCCGCAGTAACAAAAAACGTTGTTTTAGAGTGGTTACGGATTGTGCTTGATTGTCTCACAAAAGTTAGATTTTCTTTTATCACTAAAAAAATATTAATTTTTTATAACAACAGTTCAATATTAAGGGTATGAAGTGTGCAAAGATGATATTCATCCAAATTCACTCGGTCGGTGCTGTAACTGCTTTATCAACTCCTTGATCGGTTTCAGCTTTAAGCCTATTTTGTGGTTTAGTCTAGTATTTTACACAATTTATTTATTTATTTATTTATTTATTTATTTATTTATTTATTTATTTATTTATTTATTTATTTATTTATTTATTTATTTATTTATTTATTTATTTATTTATTTATTTATTTATTTATTTATTTATTTATTTATTTATTTATTTATTTATTTATTTATTTATTTATTTATTTATTTAATGTCAACTATACACAGTCGACAGAAATTTAAAATTAAATGTAAAATTAAAATTAAATTTAAAAATAATTAAATTATATATATTAAATATTTAAAAATATAAAATTAGAATTAAATTGAAGGGAAATATAAAATAAAAATAATAAATAAATAGTTCTGGGGTGAGTAAATGTAAATTGATTCAACATTCGTTGCTAGGATTGGGGAAACCCAGGAAAACCCAATCAAATCAATGACCACCACCAGAGATTAATTGATTAATGTGTGCGTAAATGTTCTAAGATTAAGTCTTTATTGGTAGAAATAGAAGACTCTAATCTAATAACCCCGTAAAGTCTGTTAAACTCAGAACATAGTACTCTAAAAGGTTCATGCATAAGGTAATTAGTAGGGCAAGTGCTAATTGTTAATAAGGAAAAGAAACGGGTAGATCTGATAAGAATTGAAAAGTTTAATTTGTTAAGCAAGAAAGGAGAGTTAATATCACCATTGATAAGTTTTAGAATGAAAGTTACACCCAGCATAGTGCGACGGTGTGAAAGGGAAAGAAGATTAATTAATAGTAATCTACTAGGATATGGCGGAAGGTTAAGTTGTGGTGACCAGTTTAAGTTTCTTAGTGCGAAAATTAGAAACTTTTGCACCGACTCGATTTTGTCTTTGTAAGTCTGATACTGTGGCGACCACAAACAGGACCCATACTCGAGGATGGGACGTACCAGAGAGACGTAAAGCTGTTTAGTCGTATAAGGGTCATTGAATTCCTTAGACCAACGCTTAATGAAACCTAAGACCTTCATGGCTTTATTTACCATGAACTCGATGTGATCATTGAAGGAGAGTTTACGATCAAGTAAGATGCCTAGGTCTTTGATTTGTGATATATTCTCAAGAAGATGGCCGTCTAATAAGTATTCAGCGTGTACAGGTTGTGTTCTGCAAAAAGTCGTGGCTTTGCACTTTGAGCAATTGAGGGCAATAAGATTTGTTTTACACCATGAATTGAAAATGTTAAGATCAGCTTGCATCAAAGAATAATGGTCCGAGGTGGCTACCTTGGGGCGCCCCTGTAAAAACAAAGATCTGCTTAGAAAGGGCAGAATTGAACATTACTCCCTGAGTTCTTTCTTTAAAATAATTCGAAATCCAGTTCATAAGAATATGAGGAAAACCAAGAAGCGACAACTTATGCATTAGGAGAGTATGGTTTACAGAATCAAATGCTTTACTGAAGTCAGTGTAGATGATGTCCGTTTGCATCGAGCTATGAAACCCACTAATGACAATAGAGGAGAGTTCCAATAAGTTTGTGGTAGTAGATTTGGATCTCACAAAGCCATGCTGGGTTGGTGAGATGATTGAGCTACATAAGTGTTGAAGTTGAGAGGTAATGATTTTCTCGAATAACTTAGGAATAGCAGACAACTTAGAAATAGCTCTGTAGTTCATGACATCAGATTTAGAGCCTTTCTTATGTAAGGGAATAACATAAGATTCTTTCCATAACTTAGGAAATAATCGGGTCGAAACGGACAAACAAAAAAGTTTAAGAATTGGCTTACAGAGCGAATTAGCACAGTATCTGAGAACACAGCCAGGCACCCCATCAGGCCCAGGAGAAAAAGATGGCTTAACCAAACTCAGCTCACAACCTAACGAGCTTTTTCCGTAATCTGCGGATCGAAAACAGAGATAGATGGAGAAATTCAATACGGATAAGGACACTTAGAATCGTAAATCTTAGACGAATAAGTATCCTGGAAGTCCGAAATATATTGATCGGTACTAGCTGTTTAGAGTTAAGGAAGATGGATAGGTAGCAGTTCGCCGTTTTAGATTTACGAAGTTGTAAAACTGTTTAGGGTCTTTGACAAATTGTAATCTACAGCGAGTTAAGTATGCACTATAGCAACAGTGGTTCAGAGTATCAAAGCCAGACTTAGCGCTAAAATACCTTAAAAAATCAGTAAGCCTACCAGATAATTTGAACTATTTGTAAAGTTTAGATTTCAAATTTTTAAGTCTACAAAGTTCCCTAGAGAACCATGGTAGTTTGATTGGGGTTTTCCGGGCTTCCCCAATCCTAGCAACAAATGTTGAATCAATTACAAATTATTCACAAAAGAAATACTTAATTTTTTTAATTCTTAATTTAATTTTTAAAAATTAAAATATTTAAGTTAATTAATTTAAATTTTTATTTTATTAATTTTTCGTTTGTCGACATAAAATTAAAATAAAAATAAATAAATACGAGGGCAGTCCGATAAGTATTTAGCCTCACCGCCCTATAGCGTCACTATCGCAAGATAAAATTACTATAATGTAGTACATTCTCTTAGACGGCTTCTCTCGAAATATCAGCAGAATCTGTGATTCGATTCTTGTTTTTGGAAGGGAAATCGCTCAGCGAAATCAAAGAGCGCTTAGATGCTGTGTACGGTAACTCTTTTCCTACGATGGCGACCGTCAAAAACTGGTTTAATAAGTTTCAACGTAATCGCACGTCGGTTTTTGATGAGCCACGCCCAGGTGCCCCGATAACGGCTATCACGGAAGATCACGTGACAAAAATCCACGATCTCGTATTGGTAGACCGCCAATTGAAGATGCGCAAGATAGCTGAGACATTAGTCATCTCAAAAGAACTCTGGTACACCCCAGTGGACGAAGGCGAAGACTTGCCCATCGGCCGGAAAGGTGATGTACACCTCATCACCGAATTGCAAAAAATACGGCGAAGAAAAAAGTGCTCTTCCATCATGACAACGCACCGGCTCACTCTTCCGCCTTTGCCACGGCCAAATTGGTCGAATTGGGCTACGAACTGCTACCCCATCCACCATATTCTCCAGATTTGGCCCCGTGTAACTTCTCTTTGTTTCCAAAGTTGAAAAGTCACTCGCTGGACAGAAATTTGCGTCGATTGGAGAGGTCGTTGCCGCCACAGAGGCCTATTTTGCAGACCTCGAGGAAACGTATTTTTTGGGGGTTAAAGAAGTTGGAGCATCGCTGGGTCAAGTGTATCGAGCTAGAGGGAGATTATGTTGAGAAATAAATCGGCAGTTTTTAAAAATTTTCGATTTTCTTTTGGAGGCTAAGTACTTATTGGACCACCCTCGTGAATTAAGATTTCATAAAATGATCTACTTTTGTCACCTCAGAGGGACTGTATGAATTTTTGGCCATGTGCTTTGGGCTGAGAAGTGTACTTGAAGAACTTGTAAATACTTTTGTGCTAGTTTATAGGGATGGCGTGATGGTGGCCGCAGTAACAAAAAACATTGTTTTAGAGTGGTTACGGATTGTGCTTGATTGTCTCACAAAAGTTAGATTTTCTTTTATCACTAAAAAAATATTAATTTTTTATAACAACAGTTCAATATTAAGGGTATGAAGTGTGCAAAGATGATATTCATCCAAATTCACTCGGTCGGTGCTGTAACTGCTTTATCAACTCCTTGATCGGTTTCAGCTTTAAGCCTATTTTGTGGTTTAGTCTAGTATTTTACACAATTTATTTATTTATTTATTTATTTATTTATTTATTTATTTATTTATTTATTTATTTATTTATTTAATGTCAACTATACACAGTCGACAGAAATTTAAAATTAAATGTAAAATTAAAATTAAATTTAAAAATAATTAAATTATATATATTAAATATTTAAAAATATAAAATTAGAATTAAATTGAAGGGAAATATAAACTAAAAATAATAAATAAATAGTTCTGGGGTGAGTAAATGTAAATTTATTCAACATTCGTTGCTAGGATGACCACCACCAGAAATTAATTGATTAATGTGTGCGTAAATGTTCTAAGATTAAGGCTTTATTGGTAGAAATAAAAGACTCTAATCTAATAACCCCGTAAAGTCTGTTAAACTCAGAACATAGTACTCTAAAAGGTTCATGCATAAGGTAATTAGTAGGGCAAGTGCTAATTGTTAATAAGGAATAGAAACGGGTTGATCTAATAGGAATTGAAAAGTTTAATTTGTTAAGCAAGAAAGGAGAGTTAATATCACCATTGATAAGTTTTAGAATGAAAGTTACACCCAGCATAGTGCGACTTTGTGAAAGGGAAGGAAGATTAATTAATAGTAATCTACTAGGATATGGCGGAAGGTTAAGTTGTGGTGACCAGTTTAAGTTTCTTAGTGCGAAAATTAGAAACTTCTTTTGCACCGATTCGATTTTGTCTTTGTAAGTCTGATACTGTGGAGACCACAAACAGGACCCATACTCGAGGATGGGACGTACCAGAGAGACATAAAGCTGTTTAGTTGTATAAGGGTCATTGAATTCCTTAGACCAACGCTTAATGAAACCTAAAACCTTCATGGCTTTATTTACCATAAACTGAATGTGATCGTTGAATGAGAGTTTACGATCAAGTAAGATGCCTAGGTCATTGATTTGTGATATATTCTCAAGAAGATGGCCGTCTAATAAGTATTCAGCGTGTACAGGTTGTGTTCTGCAAAAAGTCGTGGCTTTGCACTTTGAGCAATTGAGGGCAATAAGATTTGTTTTACACCATGAATTGAAAATGTTAAGATCAGCTTGCATCAAAGAATAATGGTCCGAGGTGGCTACCTTGGGGCGCCCCTGTAAAAACAAAGATCTGCTTAGAAAGGGCAGAATTGAACATTACTCCCTGAGTTCTTTCTTTAAAATAATTCGAAATCCAGTTCATAAGAATATGAGGAAAACCAAGAAGCGACAACTTATGCATTAGGAGAGTATGGTTTACAGAATCAAATGCTTTACTGAAGTCAGTGTAGATGATGTCCGTTTGCATCGAGCTATGAAACCCACTAATGACAATAGAGGAGAGTTCCAATAAGTTTGTGGTAGTAGATTTGGATCTCACAAAGCCATGCTGGGTTGGTGAGATGATTGAGCTACATAAGTGTTGAAGTTGAGAGGTAATGATTTTCTCGAATAACTTAGGAATAGCAGACAACTTAGAAATAGCTCTGTAGTTCATGACATCAGATTTAGAGCCTTTCTTATGTAAGGGAATAACATAAGATTCTTTCCATAACTTAGGAAATAATCCGGTCGAAACGGACAAACAAAAAAGTTTAAGAATTGGCTTACAGAGCGAATTAGCACAGTATCTGAGAACACAGCCAGACACCCCATCAGGCCCAGGAGAAAAAGATGGCTTAACCAAACTCAGCTCACAACCTAACGAGCTTTTTCCGTAATCTGCGGATCGAAAACAGAGATAGATGGAGAAATTCAATACGGATAAGGACACTTAGAATCGTAAATCTTAGACGAATAAGTATCCTGGAAGTCCGAAATATATTGATCGGTACTAGCTGTTTAGAGTTAAGGAAGATGGATAGGTAGCAGTTCGCCGTTTTAGATTTACGAAGTTGTAAAACTGTTTAGGGTCTTTGACAAATTGTAATCTACAGCGAGTTAAGTATGCACTATAGCAACAGTGGTTCAGAGTATCAAAGCCAGACTTAGCGCTAAAATACCTTAAAAAATCAGTAAGCCTTCCAGATAATTTGAACTTTTTGTAAAGTTTAGATTTCAAATTTTTAAGTCTACAAAGTTCCCTAGAGAACCATGGTAGTTTGATTGGGGTTTTCCGGGCTTCCCCAATCCTAGCAACAAATGTTGAATCAATTACAAATTATTCACAAAATAAATACTTAATTTTTTTAATTCTTAATTTAATTTTTAAAAATTAAAATATTTAAGTTAATTAATTTAAATTTTTATTTTATTAATTTTTCGTTTTTCGACATAATTTTAAAATAAAAATAAATAAATACGAGGGCAGTCCGATAAGTATTTAGCCTCACCGCCCTATAGCGTCACTATCGCAAGATAAAATTACTATAATGTAGTACATTCTCTTAGACGGCTTCTCTCGAAATATCAGCAGAATCAGTGATTCGATTCTTGTTTTTGGAAGGGAAATCGCTCAGCGAAATCAAAGAGCGCTTAGATGCTGTGTACGGTAACTCTTTTCCTACGATGGCGACCGTCAAAAACTGGTTTAATAAGTTTCAACGTAATCGCACGTCGGTTTTTGATGAGCCACGCCCAGGTGCCCCGATAACGGCTATCACGGAAGATCACGTGACAAAAATCCACGATCTCGTATTGGTAGACCGCCGATTGAAGATGCGCAAGATAGCTGAGACATTAGTCATCTCAAAAGACCTCTGGTACACCCCAGTGGACGAAGGCGAAGACTTGCCCATCGGCCGGAAAGGTGATGTACACCTCATCACCGAATTGCAAAAAATACGGCGAAGAAAAAAGTGCTCTTCCATCATGACAACGCACCGGCTCACTCTTCCGCCTTTGCCACGGCCAAATTGGTCGAATTGGGCTACGAACTGCTACCCCATCCACCATATTCTCCAGATTTGGCCCCGTGTAACTTCTCTTTGTTTCCAAAGTTGAAAAGTCACTCGCTGGACAGAAATTTGCGTCGATTGGAGAGGTCGTTGCCGCCACAGAGGCCTATTTTGCAGACCTCGAGGAAACGTATTTTTGGGGTTAAAGAAGTTGGAGCATCGCTGGGTCAAGTGTATCGAGCTAGAGGGAGATTATGTTGAGAAATAAATCGGCAGTTTTTAAAAATTTTCGATTTTCTTTTGGAGGCTAAGTACTTATTGGACCACCCTCGTGAATTAAGATTTCATAAAATGATCTACTTTTGTCACCTCAGAGGGACTGTATGAATTTTTGGCCATGTGCTTTGGGCTGAGAAGTGTACTTGAAGAACTTGTAAATACTTTTGTGCTAGTTTATAGGGATGGCGTGATGGTGGCCGCAGTAACAAAAAACGTTGTTTTAGAGTGGTTACGGATTGTGCTTGATTGTCTCACAAAAGTTAGATTTTCTTTTATCACTAAAAAAATATTAATTTTTTATAACAACAGTTCAATATTAAGGGTATGAAGTGTGCAAAGATGATATTCATCCAAATTCACTCGGTCGGTGCTGTAACTGCTTTATCAACTCCTTGATCGGTTTCAGCTTTAAGCCTACTTTGTGGTTTAGTCTAGTATTTTACACAATTTATTTATTTATTTATTTATTTATTTATTTATTTATTTATTTATTTATTTATTTAGTTATTTATTTATTTATTTATTTATTTAATGTCAACTATACACAGTCGACAGAAATTTAAAATTAAATGTAAAATTAAAATTAAATTTAAAAATAATTAAATTATATATATTAAATATTTAAAAATATAAAATTAGAATTAAATTGAAGGGAAATATAAACTAAAAATAATAAATAAATAGTTCTGGGGTGAGTAAATGTAAATTTATTCAACATTCGTTGCTAGGATGACCACCACCAGAAATTAATTGATTAATGTGTGCGTAAATGTTCTAAGATTAAGGCTTTATTGGTAGAAATAAAAGACTCTAATCTAATAACCCCGTAAAGTCTGTTAAACTCAGAACATAGTACTTTAAAAGTTTCATGCATAAGGTAATTAGTAGGGCAAGTGCTAATTGTTAATAAGGAATAGAAACGGGTTGATCTAATAGGAATTGAAAAGTTTAATTTGTTAAGCAAGAAAGGAGAGTTAATATCACCATTGATAAGTTTTAGAATGAAAGTTACACCCAGCATAGTGCGACTTTGTGAAAGGGAAGGAAGATTAATTAATAGTAATCTACTAGGATATGGCGGAAGGTTAAGTTGTGGTGACCAGTTTAAGTTTCTTAGTGCGAAAATTAGAAACTTCTTTTGCACCGATTCGATTTTGTCTTTATAAGTCTGATACTGTGGAGACCACAAACAGGACCCATACTCGAGGATGGGACGTACCAGAGAGACATAAAGCTGTTTAGTTGTATAAGGGTCATTGAATTCCTTAGACCAACGCTTAATGAAACCTAAAACCTTCATGGCTTTATTTACCATAAACTCAATGTGATCGTTGAATGAGAGTTTACGATCAAGTAAGATGCCTAGGTCATTAATTTGAGATATATTCTCAAGAAGATGGCCGTCTAACAAATATTGAACATGCACAGGTTGTGTTCTGCAAAAAGTCATGGCTTTGCACTTTGAGCAATTTAGGGCAATTAGATTGGTTTTACACCATGAATTGAAAATATTTAGATCAGCTTGCAACAAAGAAGCAGAAATAGGATCCTTATAAGAGAGGCATAATTTAACGTCATCTGCATACATCAAAACAGCACTATTCTTAATAATAGACGGAAGGTCATTAATAAATAAATTGAAAAGCAATGGTCCGAGGTGGCTACCTTGGGGCACTCCTGAATAAACAAAGATCTGCTTAGAAAGGGCAGAATTGAACATAACTCTTTCAGTTCTATTTTTAAGATAATTGGAAATCCAGTTCATAAGAGTATGAGGAAAACCAAGAAGCGATAACTTGTGCATTAGGAGAGTATGGTTTACAGAATCAAATGCTTTACTGAAGTCAGTGTAGATGATGTCCGTTTGCATCGAGCTATGAAACCCACTAATGACAATAGAGGAGAGTTCCAATAAGTTTGTGGTAGTAGATTTGGATCTCACAAAGCCATGCTGGGTTGGTGAGATGATTGAGCTACATAAGTGTTGAAGTTGAGAGGTAATGATTTTCTCGAATAACTTAGGAATAGCAGACAACTTAGAAATAGCTCTGTAGTTCATGACATCAGATTTAGAGCCTTTCTTATGTAAGGGAATAACATAAGATTCTTTCCATAACTTAGGAAATAATCCGGTCGAAACGGACAAACAAAAAAGTTTAAGAATTGGCTTACAGAGCGAATTAGCACAGTATCTGAGAACACAGCCAGACACCCCATCAGGCCCAGGAGAAAAAGATGGCTTAACCAAACTCAGCTCACAACCTAACGAGCTTTTTCCGTAATCTGCGGATCGAAAACAGAGATAGATGGAGAAATTCAATACGGATAAGGACACTTAGAATCGTAAATCTTAGACGAATAAGTATCCTGGAAGTCCGAAATATATTGATCGGTACTAGCTGTTTAGAGTTAAGGAAGATGGATAGGTAGCAGTTCGCCGTTTTAGATTTACGAAGTTGTAAAACTGTTTAGGGTCTTTGACAAATTGTAATCTACAGCGAGTTAAGTATGCACTATAGCAACAGTGGTTCAGAGTATCAAAGCCAGACTTAGCGCTAAAATACCTTAAAAAATCAGTAAGCCTTCCAGATAATTTGAACTTTTTGTAAAGTTTAGATTTCAAATTTTTAAGTCTACAAAGTTCCCTAGAGAACCATGGTAGTTTGATTGGGGTTTTCCGGGCTTCCCCAATCCTAGCAACAAATGTTGAATCAATTACAAATTATTCACAAAATAAATACTTAATTTTTTTAATTCTTAATTTAATTTTTAAAAATTAAAATATTTAAGTTAATTAATTTAAATTTTTATTTTATTAATTTTTCGTTTTTCGACATAATTTTAAAATAAAAATAAATAAATACGAGGGCAGTCCGATAAGTATTTAGCCTCACCGCCCTATAGCGTCACTATCGCAAGATAAAATTACTATAATGTAGTACATTCTCTTAGACGGCTTCTCTCGAAATATCAGCAGAATCAGTGATTCGATTCTTGTTTTTGAAGGGAAATCGCTCAGCGAAATCAAAGAGCGCTTAGATGCTGTGTACGGTAACTCTTTTCCTACGATGGCGACCGTCAAAAACTGGTTTAATAAGTTTCAACGTAATCGCACGTCGGTTTTTGATGAGCCACGCCCAGGTGCCCCGATAACGGCTATCACGGAAGATCACGTGACAAAAATCCACGATCTCGTATTGGTAGACCGCCGATTGAAGATGCGCAAGATAGCTGAGACATTAGTCATCTCAAAAGACCTCTGGTACACCCCAGTGGACGAAGGCGAAGACTTGC
The DNA here is from genome assembly GCA_018150725.1 of Drosophila quadrilineata. NCBI lineage: Eukaryota > Metazoa > Arthropoda > Insecta > Diptera > Drosophilidae > Drosophila > Drosophila quadrilineata. Next base: position 234,905 of record JAECWN010000450.1, read on the forward strand.
CCATCGGCCGGAAAGGTGATGTACACCTCATCACCGAATTGCAAAAAATACGGCGAAGAAAAAAGTGCTCTTCCATCATGACAACGCACCGGCTCACTCTTCCGCCTTTGCCACGGCCAAATTGGTCGAATTGGGCTACGAACTGCTACCCCATCCACCATATTCTCCAGATTTGGCCCCGTGTAACTTCTCTTTGTTTCCAAAGTTGAAAAGTCACTCGCTGGACAGAAATTTGCGTCGATTGGAGAGGTCGTTGCCGCCACAGAGGCCTATTTTGCAGACCTCGAGGAAACGTATTTTTTGGGGGTTAAAGAAGTTGGAGCATCGCTGGGTCAAGTGTATCGAGCTAGAGGGAGATTATGTTGAGAAATAAATCGGCAGTTTTTAAAAATTTTCGATTTTCTTTTGGAGGCTAAGTACTTATTGGACCACCCTCGTGAATTAAGATTTCATAAAATGATCTACTTTTGTCACCTCAGAGGGACTGTATGAATTTTTGGCCATGTGCTTTGGGCTGAGAAGTGTACTTGAAGAACTTGTAAATACTTTTGTGCTAGTTTATAGGGATGGCGTGATGGTGGCCGCAGTAACAAAAAACGTTGTTTTAGAGTGGTTACGGATTGTGCTTGATTGTCTCACAAAAGTTAGATTTTCTTTTATCACTAAAAAAATATTAATTTTTTATAACAACAGTTCAATATTAAGGGTATGAAGTGTGCAAAGATGATATTCATCCAAATTCACTCGGTCGGTGCTGTAACTGCTTTATCAACTCCTTGATCGGTTTCAGCTTTAAGCCTACTTTGTGGTTTAGTCTAGTATTTTACACAATTTATTTATTTATTTATTTATTTATTTATTTATTTATTTATTTATTTATTTATTTAGTTATTTATTTATTTATTTATTTATTTAATGTCAACTATACACAGTCGACAGAAATTTAAAATTAAATGTAAAATTAAAATTAAATTTAAAAATAATTAAATTATATATATTAAATATTTAAAAATATAAAATTAGAATTAAATTGAAGGGAAATATAAACTAAAAATAATAAATAAATAGTTCTGGGGTGAGTAAATGTAAATTTATTCAACATTCGTTGCTAGGATGACCACCACCAGAAATTAATTGATTAATGTGTGCGTAAATGTTCTAAGATTAAGGCTTTATTGGTAGAAATAAAAGACTCTAATCTAATAACCCCGTAAAGTCTGTTAAACTCAGAACATAGTACTTTAAAAGTTTCATGCATAAGGTAATTAGTAGGGCAAGTGCTAATTGTTAATAAGGAATAGAAACGGGTTGATCTAATAGGAATTGAAAAGTTTAATTTGTTAAGCAAGAAAGGAGAGTTAATATCACCATTGATAAGTTTTAGAATGAAAGTTACACCCAGCATAGTGCGACTTTGTGAAAGGGAAGGAAGATTAATTAATAGTAATCTACTAGGATATGGCGGAAGGTTAAGTTGTGGTGACCAGTTTAAGTTTCTTAGTGCGAAAATTAGAAACTTCTTTTGCACCGATTCGATTTTGTCTTTATAAGTCTGATACTGTGGAGACCACAAACAGGACCCATACTCGAGGATGGGACGTACCAGAGAGACATAAAGCTGTTTAGTTGTATAAGGGTCATTGAATTCCTTAGACCAACGCTTAATGAAACCTAAAACCTTCATGGCTTTATTTACCATAAACTCAATGTGATCGTTGAATGAGAGTTTACGATCAAGTAAGATGCCTAGGTCATTAATTTGAGATATATTCTCAAGAAGATGGCCGTCTAACAAATATTGAACATGCACAGGTTGTGTTCTGCAAAAAGTCATGGCTTTGCACTTTGAGCAATTTAGGGCAATTAGATTGGTTTTACACCATGAATTGAAAATATTTAGATCAGCTTGCAACAAAGAAGCAGAAATAGGATCCTTATAAGAGAGGCATAATTTAACGTCATCTGCATACATCAAAACAGCACTATTCTTAATAATAGACGGAAGGTCATTAATAAATAAATTGAAAAGCAATGGTCCGAGGTGGCTACCTTGGGGCACTCCTGAATAAACAAAGATCTGCTTAGAAAGGGCAGAATTGAACATAACTCTTTCAGTTCTATTTTTAAGATAATTGGAAATCCAGTTCATAAGAGTATGAGGAAAACCAAGAAGCGATAACTTGTGCATTAGGAGAGTATGGTTTACAGAATCAAATGCTTTACTGAAGTCAGTGTAGATAACATCCGTTTGCATCGTACTATGAAACCCACTAATGACAATAGAGGAGAGTTCCAATAAGTTTGTGGTAGTAGATTTGGATCTCACAAAGCCATGCTGGGTTGGTGAGATGATTGAGCTATATAAGTGTTGCAGTTGAGAAGTAATGATTTTCTCGAATAATTTAGGAATAGCAGACAACTTAGAAATAGCTCTATAGTTCATGACGTCAGATTTAGAGCCTTTTTTGTATAAGGGAATAACATAAGATTCTTTCCATAACTTAGGAAATAATCCGGTCGAAACGGACAAACAAAAAAGTTTAAGAATTGGCTTACAGAGCGAATTTGCACAGTATCTGAGAACACAGCCAGGCACCCCATCTGGCCCAGGAGAAAAAGATGGCTTGACCAGACTCAGCTCACAACCTAACGAACTTTCCGTAATCTGCGGACCGAAAACAGAGTTAGATGGATAGATTGTATAAGGATAAGGACACTTAGAATTGTAAATCTTAGACGAATAAGTATCCTGGAAAAAATCTGCAAATAAGTCCGAAATATATTGATCGGTACTGGCTGCTTTCTCGTTAAGAGTTAAGGAAGAAGGATATGTAGCAGTTCGTCGTTTTAGATTTACGAAGTTGTAAAACTGCTTAGGATCTTTAGCAAATTGTATTCTACAGCGAGTATAGTATGCACTATAGCAACAGTGGTTCAAAGTATCAAAGCCAGACTTAGCACTAACATACCTTAAAAAGTCAGTAAGCCTACCAGATAATTTAAACTTTTTGTAAAGTTTAGATTTCAAATTTTTAAGTCTACAAAGTTCCCTAGAGAACCAAAGTAGCTTTGTAGACTTAGAATGATACACCCTAGGAACATGTATTTCAAAAATAGAGTTAATAGCTCTATAAAAAATGTCAATCGCACCTTCTAAATTATTAGAAGAGTACAATTCCGACCAATCGTAGTTATTAAATAAAATATTGAGATCACTAAAGTTTACTTTACTAAAGCAGTAGTGTTTAGTGGTTGGAAGTGTTTTATTTTGCTGCCCGGATGGTGACAGCAAAATAGCGAGCTCTAAAGTGGGGTGGAACGCATCTTCATGTGAAACTAAAGGATCAATTCTTACAACAGTATCGCATACCTGATCTGATACAAAGACAAGATCAAGTATTCGGTTCCTGCTATTTCGAATTGAGTTGACCTGAGATAGATTTAGTTCAAGAAGTCCCGACAGAAACTCGTTAGAAGTCATTAAGTCGTTGTTATCCGACCAAATAACATCGGGCAAGTTAAAGTCACCAACAACTACCAAACAGTCTTTATCCAAAAGCATGCTGGACAAAGATTGAATTACCGTTAAGTGAGTTAGGTATACAGATAAATCAGAGTGGGGAGGAATATATGAACAGGAAATAAATAAGTTAATGTTATGAATTCGCACTTTTACACATAAAATTTCTATATTAGTGGGGGAGTTATTTACTAATTGCGATATAAGATTAGATTTTATCGCAATAAGGACACCACCACCTTTTCTATCCATTCTATCACATCTATAAGTAACATAAAGAGGTGAAAGTATAGATGCATCAAGAATGTCAGGTTTAAGCCAGGTCTCAGTAAATGCCAAAATGTTTTGTTCGAAAGAAAAACTATCTACATAAAGGTTAGAAAGTTTTGACTTAAGGCCTCTAACATTCTGATAAGCTAACAGATTTGAAGAATTTATTAGTTTTTTGACGGAACATTAGTAGGAAGAGAAGGGGGAACAGAAGACTTATGTCTCTTTTGCGGACTGTACTCCTTTACAACCATATCATCCAGCCAAAAAGCATTAGTACAAATAGTACTAAATACACTTGTAGGGACAGATATTTTGAAGGAGGAAATTTCTCTATGATGCTTAAATTTAAATTTCTCAACGGACATGTTGGGACAATTATTATTAAGCTTCTTTAAAATATACGCCTTAACATATTCAGTTGAAGTGTCAGATGCCAGGCGAGAAATAAAAATTTGGCGTCTATTAGGTATAGACTTCAGAGGTCTAGCAGTCTCCACTACGCTAGGAAGAACATTTGCAGGCGCGGGAAGCTTAGGGGAATTAAACACCCGAAGATGATTAACCTCAGATGATACAAGAGGCATATCATTGGAAGGCCTACCTTTCTTGGGTTTATTGGGTTTACACCTACGTGGGTTTGAAATAGCTGCAGAAGGAATTGTTACAGTCATATTATCATTATTCAAAACCGGAGTGATAATTACCTCCGGTGGTGGTAAGCTATTAGAAGGAGGCTCAGAGACCATAGGCGGCTCAGTAAAAATTTTAAAATTATTAAACTTATATTCCATTGCCTGGAAATCCTTATGAAGAAGGTCAAAGCTTTTTTTCAACGCAAAGAAGTTATTGCGCGTATGCATTGCAAGTGATTGCATATTAATCTTTATACAGGAACTATCATGTTTTTTTGAAGTTGTTTCATCTTGTAGTGTCCGAAAAATACGAATTTGTTTATAGAGTCTATGCACTTTGTGAGTTGATCGACGGAAATAGATGTATGATCTGGTCTTAACATAATTTATAAGTGTGCTAATAATGATACAAGAAAAATGTCAGTTGTCGATACACCAGCTGAGTTTTTGGATGCAAGAAAAACTGCTGAAAGAAACAGTAATAATAAGGAAAATGTTGAAGAAGACAGTATAGAGAAAACTGCTGAAAGAGACTGTTAAAACGAAGAAGCTATTGAAAGAGACAGTGATAAGAAAATAATATTGAAAGAGACAATAATATGGAAGAAAATGTTGAAAGACAGTGATAAGAAAAAAAAAACTGTTGAACGAGACAGTGATCAGAAGGAATCTGTTGAAAGATACAGTATCGAGAAAAACTGTTCAAAGAGGCAGTAAAAAGGAATAAAGTGTTGAAAGTGACAGTAATAAAAAAGAAACTGTTGATAGCGACAGTAATAAGGAAGAATCTCTTGAAAAAGACAGCAACAAAAACTATCGAAAGAGACAGTACAGATAATTAAGTTATTTGTTATAATAATATAGTAAGCGCAAGTACGAAACAGCTGTGCGGTGCAATAAATTTAAGTAAAAATGTTTTTCATTGTAAAGATAAAGAAGAAATAGAGAACGTGTAAGAAAGTTGGAGACTTATTTGGGCAATGCAATAATTTGTTAATTGGTTAATTGTGGTTCTGTACTGTTATATTGATTTTTAAGATTATATGGAAATTACGGATGAAATTAAAATTTTTATAATGTGATGGTTTAGCAACAAAGTATTTTAGTATTATTGCACGAGGTCGTGTATATGTCAGGATTGGCCTGTCGGGCGTTGGCGCGTAATACGCATTATGTTACATTTACAGTTAGCAAGTAATGTGATTGGATGTCTGTATATTGTACCTGGGAAAAGAAAAGTAGCAATGCAAGTGTGGTTATTGGAAGACATTTTTAAATGATTTAATGCTGTATATATATATAGTAGCATATTGCGGAACTATGCCAAATATTGCGAAACTATGCTACAGTAATCATGTATGCAATGTATGCATATTTCGAAATTAGGCTACAAGCATGCGCGTGCATGATAGCTGAAGCATCATTTCTTAAAAACTATTCATCAGTTCGTGCGCATGCAATGTATGCATATTACATATTTCAAAATTAGACTACAAGCTTGCGCGTGCATGATCGCTGAAACATCAATTTATGTAAAAAATTTGCACTCAAGAGAGAGAGTCCAACAAATGACCGGCCTTGTAGGCTTAGGTCAACGCTGAAAATATTTAAAAAACGAAGAGTCACGAAATACCTGACAGTTTGGTTTTTATTGACAGCTTAAGACTAACTTACAAGAACTTTTCTGACTTATTATATAGTTTTCTTGAGTGCAAATTTTTTACATAAATTGATGTTTCAGCGATATATATATATATATATATATATATATATATATATATTTTATATTTCATTTCTTACAGACACACGGTTCTCTTATTCCCTAATACATAAAAATAATGTACAAGAACCTAAATCGCATACTCATTCAATTGTTCACAAAGGTAAGTTCCTTGCTACCAATGAGACAATCACGGAAATATATTAATTCCATTTTTTATATTTATATAAAATTTTATTAGTATACTTTACCTTATTATAACAACTTTAGCTTACCTTTAGTACCAGCCTACTAATTCGTAGCTAGTGAAGTATTGAGTTATCAACAGACTGGAACCACTTACGACTGGCCCTTAAGCAATGTTTTCAATAATTTAAATTCTTTAGCCCGCTTTCCGGGTATCACTGACCACATATAGATGGGACAGTATGTTCATCGAAAATGGCTTCTCAATTTCCTAGCGAGACACACCAACTTCAAAGCATACAAACGAGCTCAGAGCAATAACGAAAAAGACTGCTAAAAATAAATAGTTGCAATCCTTATCGCAACTTCACGTTAGGCTTTTGATAATAACTTTTAGTTAGGACCCGACAAAATATGAATTTATCAAACTTAACAACACCCAAAAAATAGTAGTAAAATGATAGCCAAAAATAAAATTCAAATTTTTCACTTGTACATCGTAGAAAAGAAGCGCTTACTTGTGTGTACAAAATAAGCGTACGCATTAAGAAAATGACAAACAACATTATATTCTTATGTTTATGCAATTTATAATAATAATTATAATTATAATCGTGTCCGTGTCTGGCCATTTATTTGTGAACTCAATCTTAAAATATGCTATAACTTTATGCCTCGCCAATTGATAGGATTCATGACCAAGTCCAAGTATGACATTTTTCTCCAATTGGGCATGCCAGTTGCAAAAGTGGAATAAGCGGAGTGGGGACGCTATTGTTTGTTTGTCTGCTAGCCTTGGTGGATGTGTCTGCTGGTGACGTTACGATGCAGATGGCGTTGTATTAATTCAGATAGCTTGCATTACAATGACTCCGAACTCTACTAAAAGAGCACTAAAGGCAAGCGGGTGAAGATCAGGTGGGTGATGACTAGGCAGCGAGAACGTGTTACAGTAACACTATATTTTCAACAGCTCTGAAGTTCCTATTGATCTCAGTCTGCGATGTCGATGCATGTCAGGAGGGAGAGGTTCCTTCTGGCGAAGTCGACCGGCTGACTATCGATATTTGTTACGCACCACAATGTTGTAGTTTCAGCGAGCTTTGAGGTCTTCGTCACACATTATTAATAGATGCACGTGGGCGGGCATCAACATGCATCGCAAAAGTTGAACTTGAAGTTAAAGACTTTTGCGATGAGAGAGTTCTCCAGAATTAATGTTAGCTTAGCCAATGACGCGCTGGTGAATACGTACATAATTAATGAGGATCAATTATCAACAAAATGGAGAAATGAGACAGAGGTAGTCTGCCACACAGTATAAGAAAAGTCCAAGCAACCTGGTGTGATGCTTCAATGCCCGAAAACCCTATTGGTGGACTATGGAAATAAGTTCATTACGAATGGCCTGCTTACCAGCCTACGAGTTGATGAATTCAAGGGGACAAAGCATGCTCTGAAGCAAACTATTATTACAAGAAGCACGCAACTCTGCTAGCAGAAAATCCACTCAGATATCGATATAAATTCCTGGAGTATGGCGAACACAGTCTTCACAAAAGGAGTCAACAAGTCATTCGTAAGATAGTCTAGGAAATAGTTTCAAAAATGTTCCCATGACATAATGGAAAACTTTCAATCTGGTAATTGCTGGAAGGCCGATCATGTTCGTGCAAACCTTCATAAAATTGCTAGACCAGGAAGTTTTTCCAAGGAGGAGGAAAATACGGCGCTTAATCCTCATCCCCAAAGATTACAAGCAAGTTATCGGACCGCTTGGATATCGACAACTTGTCTGCCGTACACAGTTAGAACGGACCTTTAAAAGATTTTTTATAACAGTCTTCTTCAGATTGTTCTCGAAAACGAACTCTTAAAATTTCAGTATAGATTCCGTAAAGTCTCAATAACATGCAATTTTCGCCAATAAGGCGATGGAAGGAACCCAACAAAAAGTTGACACAAAAAGAATTTGGGTACTGATTACATCGGATTAAAAAAACTATTTAAGCCTTCGGATCCCTTTGATTCTATGTCTCTTAATTAAGGTACTTAGGTTGCAGTTGCCTAGCGGATGCAAAATCAGGGAATTTCCAGAGAACTTAGTACCGATATTAGTAGGAAGGAAGATTATAATATGGATGCTACAGCCAACACAGCAATCCGTCAGATTAGCTGGTGAATGCATAGTTCTAGCGTACAGCTTGCATTCCACAAGGAAGTCTAACAACATATAGGTCTTGTTAGCGAGAAGGCAGAAGATGCATGCTGCCTGGTATCGGAGGAACTAGACAACACTTCTAATAAGTAGAGTCGTATCCTCCGTACTGCTTTGACATAGATTGGTAGGTAAAATATGTTAGATTGGTAAGAGCACTGACGAAATAATGAGTATGTAGATATGACATTTCATACAAGCGTTTTTTACACTCAATTTTGTGAGTGTCCCAGAAGACGAGAACAAGAGAGTATAAGAGTGATAGCATAGCGCCCTCACTCATGCACCTCTGTCATTGTGTCCTGAGAAATCTTCCCCGATTTGTTTGTTTGAGCTGTTGAGCAAAGTTCGCTCAAATGCGGCAAGCTCGGTTGTTCACTGAGTTTATTCATGTACGTGCTTAAGAAGCTCAACTCGGATCAGAAATGATCGTTTTTAATATAAACGGAAACGCATAATACCAAACTCATCAGAAGAAATCAAAGTATGTAATGTAATTATATTCTACATTCTCTCCATATTTTGCTAAAATATTTATCAAAACTGATGCTACACCACTGTTCAAGCATGAACATGCATTGTATAATAAATATGTATGATCTTAGGACAGTAGTAACATGTTAAATAAGATAAGAAGCATATGTTGTCAATAGCCAAGTCAAGTACTTGTATCCTCAACTCACATAAATTATGTAAGGCCTAAGCCACTTGAGTTGACAAAGGGTACTATTTACGACCGCTGGTACCAACGCAAAGATCAATAAAAACATGTACGGTTGACATAGGGTTCATGGGTCTCGTCGACCTAGTCCCAAAATAATGTTATGTGACACTGCAGAGGGCCTATCAGTATATAAGATAATATTATATAAATATTGTATGTGAGAAAATATAAGTCCGAGGATCACATTATATATGCCTATTAGCCTATATACTAGTTCTAAGCACATAATTTGTACATAGCAATAAGTACCCAGAAAATGAAATAAAAGGAGAGCCGATCCTGAATCGGCAGTCAGTCAGTTCAGTTCAGTTCAGTTCAATACAACAACTCGACTCATCAATTTCTTTATTTCGAGACTCTGATTAACAACCACCTTCATTAATTGCTGAGAAAGGGTGGCATCTATAATAACTTAGTCCACACAAACGTCAAAATGTTTTTTTCCTGTTGAGTCACTTTTATTAGTAGTCTTGTCCCCTTAAGCGATTCGCAGCACTTAGGTCGAGTTAAATTTGATGAACAGTTTGGGATATATTTTAAAATGTTATTACAGGATTAACAGAATATGAATCCATCCAAAATAGTGCAATCTTCCTTAATAATATCAGATAAAATATTTTATTTTTATTTACAAAAGTTGTTGTAGTGGGCGGGAGTGGAATCCTGGGGTCCTAGGGTGTGTGATTCCTGTGATATTGAGCGGCGAAGAATCCGCTGCTCGTCGATGTTGAGTTGAGTGGTCAGCTGCTGTTATATGTCCGCTGCTGTTGTATGTACGTATGTACATACGTTGAAGAGCTGCGGAGTGAGGGGGTAGTGGAGTTGGTAAAACAATACGCGGGGTTGCACTTGTTTTAATAACTGTTGCTTTATTTTGGCAACTTGGGGCACAAGAGTATGTGCTGCATTAAAAAACTATTTACAAAAAATAGGCGGTCGAATTGCTTAGTCGGGGGTGACTTGCGAGATTATTTATACTTGAGAGAATTAATTAGCGAAGGTCAACTCCACGATAGCCGATCGTCGGGTATCGATACTATCGATGGGGAGTATCGTGTGGAGCAGCCGAATCAGCTGCTCGGCGTTGCCATCTGACGCAAACATTCCGGCCCCCTTGCAACTTTGTTGCAAACAATGACCCTCCAGGATTGGGGGGACCGATGTTGGGTGTAGTTGCCGTTTTCTTAGTCCTGCTGCTTTGGGGTAGAGGGGAAGCAGTAAGCTTCGCAGCAGTCTTCCACTGGCAGTGCGATCGGCATCGGGGCGGGTTCCGAGGCCTAGGCGGCCGCAGCTGGGACTCTACCGACTCGAGGTGCAGCAATGAGTGGTGATCTCCTCCAGACTTGCGACATCCCTGGAGAGTCCGTCATGATGTCCCTGAATGCTGATGGGCAAGACAATTGGGGCAGTACCGTTTGGCGAGTACTACCCGAAGCCTCTTCTCCGCAGTCAGCTGAAGGAATCGCTGACATTGACGGAGAGCGTGGAATCCCTTACAGGCCCGGCATCGAAAGGTGCTGGGCTGGTCCTCAGGCGCCGTATTCTAAAATGGAGGACATCGAAATGAGATTTTCTGAACAGTGGTCGTGGATGGGTGATAGGGCAGAGGGTCTTGCAGGCCAGTTTCCAAAGGCAGCGGCACGAGGGGTGTAGAGCGATTGTTCTTGCCAAAGCCTTCCTGGCGACGACAGCGCTGATTCCTTTGGGTCGTAGAGGTTGTCGGCGGCACTCTTGGGATCGCTGGAGGCGGAAATTGCTCAGATGTGAGAGCCTCTCCGGACATTGGAGAGCAGTCCTTTGGATGGAGTCCAGTCTCGGTGGGCCGCTGCTGTTGAGGACTCGCATTGATAAGATTGATGCGAGCGGAGAGCGATGCGATCGACTTTGCCGTGGAACGGGGGATCGGACCCGTGAGAACCCAGCCGAAAATAGTTTCTTGGCCGAGCAGAGTTTCGCAGAGATTCGGTTTGAATCCTCCCAATAGGATAGACGGAAGGATATCCGATCCTATCAGGAGATCAATCTCTGAGCTACGGCAGAAAGATGGGTCTGCCCACTTGAGGTGTGGCAGATTGTGTAAAACGCCGTGGGGTATACTCGTTAACGGAAGGTCTCCAGCGAGGTGTAGGAGCACAATGCATCAATGCGCATGTTGGGGTTAAGTGGAGACCCAATCTGGAAGCCACACACTTTGTGTGATTGGGCCTCAGTGCTCTGACTCAGGCCGGACACTTGGGCCAGAATTGGCTGGAAAGGCAACTGGATTGAGTTGCTGAGTCGCTCGGAAATAAAAGTGGCTTCGGATCCAGAGTCGAGCAACGCGCGAGCGGGGTATGTCACACCTGCGTGACATATGTGGACAATGGCAGTGCCCAAGAGGACTCCTCGCGTGTTGGTAGCAAAAAAGCTTTGCACAGTGTTGGAAGGAGTGGACTGTATGTTGGAGAGAGGATGATTCGGAGCGCTTGAGGCAGCGAGAACGGTTGAAGTGGAAAGAGAGTCGCGACTCGGAGCTGAGACGTCGCGATGCAGAAGGGTATTGTGTCGCCGTGTACAGACATAGCAGCTATGCTGACTGGGACAGTCACGGACTTGGTGACTGCGGGCGAAACAATTACTACATAACCCACTTCGAGTTATGTATGTCGACCTCTGTTGGACCGACATCTGCAGGAACTTGGTGCAGACACGCACGGGGTGATTCTCTTTGGAGCAGAGATCACATTTTGGAGCCGCTAACCTGATGATGGATCTGTAGGAGTGAATCCGATCCGGTCCTGAGCTTCTTGGAGTGGCCTTGGAATGGCTGGCTCCTAGAGGCTGACGGTTCGAGACGGGCGGTATGACATCCTCGATGGCTTCAAGAGTGACTTATCGTTCTCTGAGGAATCTATCCATCTCTTGCCAGGTGGGGATGTCACATTTCTTCAATAAGCTGTGCTCCCAAAGGGCAAGGGTCGCCTTAGGAAGCTTGGAGGAGCAAAGAAATATAAGGAGACAATCCCAGTTGTCTGTGGAGACGTTAGAGTGTTCTAACGCTGTCAGACAACCGTGGATTGTGCTCTGTAGTCCTTTGAGTGCATCTGCAGTCTCTGAGGTAACTGGAGATAGGTTGAAAAGGGTTTTAAGCTGACTATTAACCAATAGCCGCTTACTTTCAAACCTTTCAGAGAGAGCGGCCCACGCTGAACAGAAGCCGTCGTTAGTCAGAGGAGATCGTGCTACAATTGCCTTGGCCTCGCCACTTGTTTTGGCGTTCAAATGGAACAGCTGTTTTACGGCAGTCAACTGAGGGTTGTTGATGTAGATCGCCGTGAAAAGGTCTCGGAACGTGGGCCATTTGGAGTAATCCCCGTGGAACACCTCAATGTCGCAGGGGGGTAGTCGACAGCCAGTGGAAAAGGCAGCTGTAGGAGCGGGAGGAGCTGCAGGACGGAGCAGAGTAGATGCATCGTCAATCTGCTGACTTAGCATGGCAACACACTGCTCATATATGCTGTAGCAGTGGTCGTAGGTCTACTCCATGGCCAAAACATCATCGCTCAGTTCCTTAGGATTGAGAACCCGAGAGCAACGCTCGTACTCAGACTCAACTTTGTGCCACAAGGAGTTAATGTGGTCACGGCGGACTTGGAGGGTGTAGAGAGTAGGAGTTCCTCTCGAGGGTCTGTTGACTCGATCATTAAACTTAATAAGTTTTCTTGTGCTGGAATTGAAGTCGGAAAGGGCCATGACAGATGTGGAGTGACTTAAGGGCGCAGCAGCGGGATGGGTCTTGTCGTTAAGACGAGAATACGACGGGCTTGGGATAGGCAAATTGAGGCCTGCTGAAATGGGCGATATGAAGAATCGCCTGACACTGTGTGGTGCTGCAACAGATGAAATTCGTCGGTGTGATGATTTGTCACCGATGGGCATCTGGTGCTAGCACGACCGAAAAAACAGTGTATTACCGATTCACAGTGCCCAGGTGGATCTAATTAGATATCCACAGGTGTAGAATAACACAGTTGGATAAAGATAAAGTACGCAAAAAAACACAAACAAATGCTTGCTTATCTTTAAAGTTGGACGTTAGTGCGTGAATGTGAGTGAACAGCGCAAAGAAGACCAGCTGATAACGGATAGCCGGTCAGCAACTACACATAAAAAACCACACACACACGTATTGAGACGTATGCTTATATATATGTATGTATAGCTGTAACTCGGCTCAGCTGTAACTTCTTTCCGAGGACGTTCAACTTTGCGTTTCGTTTAGTTTTTATGGATTTAAAAACAAACGCGAGACAGTTGAACTTTTAGAAGAAATCACACTTGTACTTATCTGAATATAAGCTTTGAGATTCCCGCGGTGCGAGCCGGTAAAGACGAAAGGATATTCGTCCCGAAAGGATATTCTATCGAAAGGATATTCGATCCGGCTCGAAGGACCAAATGTTGTAGTGGGCGGGAATGGAATCCTGGGGTCCTAGGGTGTGTGATTCCTGTGATATTGAGCGGCGAAGAATCCGCTGCTCGTCGATGTTGAGTTGAGTGGTCAGCTGCTGTTATATGTCCGCTGCTGTTGTATGTACGTATGTACATACGTTGAAGAGCTGCGGAGTGAGGGGGTATTGGAGTTGGTAAAACAATACGCGGGGTTCACTTGTTTTAATAACTGTTGCTTTATTTTGGCAACTTGGGGCACAAGAGTATGTGCTGCATTAAAAAACTATTTACAAAAAATTGGCGGTCGAATTGCTTAGTCGGGGGTGACTTGCGAGATTATTTATACTTGAGAGAATTAATTAGCGAAGGTCAACTCCACGATAGCCGATCGTCGGGTATCGATACTATCGATGGGGAGTATCGTGTGGAGCAGCCGAATCAGCTGCTCGGCGTTGCCATCTGACGCAAACAAAAGTTAAACCTAATTTAAAAACTAAGTTAAATTATAGCGGATTATAGCACTATAAACTTAATATAGACTTCATCTTAAAAAATTTTATTTACATTACTTATTAATAATTTTTTTTCTTCAACTAAATTGTAGAGTTTAGATACTTTTAGCAATTTTTTAATGTTTTTATGTGGTCTAGTGGTAATAATATGTTATTATTATCGAAAATTGCATTTCTCGTTATATTAAAAGCTGTACATTCTGTTTAATATGTGTCTCAGGTTCAAAGAATCTTTGTTGTCACAGAAACATATAAAGCATTTCTTAGTTTTTGCTTTTAGAATTTGGATTGCTTCTAAAATTCTTATTATTTCCACTGTGAAGACGGTAGATAGGTTAGGTAATATTCCAATTTTTAAAATCGAATCTTCAGTTCTATTAGCATATGCCGTTATGTCATTGCACTGAGATCCGTCTGTATATATGCATTGGTATGATTTATTTTGTTGCTATAAGTGGTGAAACATTTTTTAAAATATATAATTGGATGTTGTGGATTTTTAATAGATACTAAGTGAAGTGTCAATCAGCTTTTGATTCAGGGTCCACGGGGATACTTTTCGTTAGTATGTTTGTTTTGTTTGTTTATAGAAATGGATATATCCATATCTTGGTTGAGTTTAACTATATGGTGTATTGTTGGGGTAAATTTCGTTATACTGTTTGTCTTAGATTTTTATTATTTTAAATAGAGGAGAGTCTAAGGAATTAATCATCGAATAAATGATCGAGTTTCTTGTTATGGGATGTATGCTGCTTTCTTGCCGGAGGTTTTTAGTGTTTTGTAGTTGCCCCATGAGGCAGGGGCGATTTTAAACCATGCAAGGGTGTTGCGCTGGCTTGCATCGGTAACAACGATCGATGTAGGAGTCGCCTAATACAAGAAATCCAACCATCCTGGCCGGTATGTAGCTCCTCCACTATCCCTTTGCGCCACTCCCTGCGTGGCACTGCTGGATCACATATGAACACCACGTCTCCGCACCACATTGGCTTGCTACGAGCGCACCTCTTCTCGCGCCGCACATGCGTTGGTAGGTACGCCAGTACCCAACGTCTCTAGAAACGATCCCTCATTTGTCGTGCTTCCTCGTAGCGCATTCCTTGGGCTGCTGCGTGCCGCATGGCGTATCTGGAACGTTTGCTCCTCCCTTGAGCAGATCATTTGGCTTCAGAGGGGCCTGCTGGTCCACTGCAATCGGCAAGTGGCTGAGAGGACGCGAGTTTACAATGTTCTCCGCCTCAATCAGTAGGTTCTCCAGTACGTGCAGCTTCGGCGCCACCTCCTTCATTGTGTGGCGCAATACCCTCTTGACGCACTGCACCATTCTCTCCTAGACTCCTCCTTCAGATGGGTTTGCTGGGCAATTAAAGATCGTTTCGATGCCTCTGGTCGACAGCTCGTCTTGAATCTTCTCTGGTTCAAACACTTCTATGAACCTTCGGTCCTCCCGGTCAGCTCCGACAAAATTCTTGCCGTTGTCGCTGCGCAATCTAAGCACAGGACCACGAAGGCAAATAAAGTTCCCGATGACAATTATGCATGAATCGGTTGACAAGTCATGCGCTAACTCCAGATGAATTGCTCTTGTCGTCAGGCAAGTGAACAAAGCTACCCATCGTTTTTCCTTTCAACGTCCAATAGTCACAAGCAATGGTCAAAAGGAGTCCACTCCGGAATATTTTAATGGCCATCCATTAGCTTCCAGTCGGTATCTTGGCAGGGGACCCATCATGGTGGCTCCGGCTGCTGAAGGTCCCTTCAATAAGGTCCGTTCAATGCGAATCGTCTGGTTCGCATCGGTATCCCTAGGTGCGCGTGATCCAGTCCGATGAGTACCTTTGGTACCACATTGTTGTATGGTTTCATCGGCAGTCGCGCATGTTTATCCGTAGCCTGTACCTCTTGACGTCGCAGACTTTGCATTGGTAAGCTCAAGTTCGAGATGGCATACACATTTCGCAACGCGTGACGCTTAACCATGTCCACGCCACTTATTTTCAGGCTCGTTACATTGGTGGGCTCTCTGGTTGCCCTTCCTCCAAACCATTGAACATTAAGTTGTCGGCGCTCACTGCCTTTACTATGTCGTCGTCGATCATAGTCACCGATGAGCCTTCATCCAGAAGCGCAAACGTATTTATCCGCTTCGTTGCTCCGTATAACGTCACTGGCAATATGCGAAACAATAATCGCTCTCCCTCGGCTTCGACACAACTTAAGTTCATCTTGAGTGGTCTGTCAGCACCCACTGGCTGCGGCGTGCCGTTCCTGCTGCCGATCCCCAAGCGCTGCGACGCTGGTTCTGGCTTGCTCCCTCGGTGGCTCGCTGACGGCGATGCCCTGTAGGGACTCTGTGGTGAGTCGTGGACCAAGTAGTGATGCTTCTTCTTGCATCCGTTGACTCTGCATTCGATTGCTGCTCTACATGCTTGTGCCATGTGACCACTCCTTAAGCACGAGTAGCATAACCGGTGCTCCTTTAAATACCTTCACTTGAATTGAGGAACTCCTTGCAGTCCCGGACTGTATGCTGTCCACCGCATATAGGACAATCGCTGCAGTGACTCCGATGTCATTTCTCTGTTGGCTTGGTGCTGGCATGTTGCACCCTCCGCTTAGACTCCTTGGTGTCAACGTCAGGTATTCTCGACACGATCCGAGCAAAGTTCATCAACCAAATGTGGAAGTGCTCGACAGTCGGCTATGGAACTATCGTAGCGTACTGTCTGGCCCAATCCAATCGTGAACTCGATGGCAGCTTTCCAACAGGGTTGGGTTTGCTAGATGGTATTCTCCACTAGCGGTGCGCAAAAAGGCAGTCAAGTTACTCATTCGAGTGGCAAACGGAATAATCTTTGCTAAGTTATGCTCTTGTAAAGTCTGCAGTTCTCGCACGCTGTTGAGCTGGCTACGTATCAACTGTTCAGGGCGACCATATCTGAACCGCAGCTGCTCCATAACATCATTTATGTCATGGATGGATTATCAGCGACTTGACGGCCTCGCGGGCGTCTCCTTTCAATGCTTTCAGCAATCGTTTGTTGCTTTCCAAATCCGTGCAATTGTATGCACGCGTCGTCTCCGTAAACGCACAGGAAAATATCGTCCGGGTTGTCCTCCAAACTCCGGCAAATCCGGCAGCTTTCGAAGGGCTGTACCGATATTACCAGACGTATTCCACGTGCTCATGGGTTATAACGTCACCACATGGGTTTGCAGTAAATGTGGCTGGGATGTGGCACAACATTGCGTCGGTTGGGCAGTGCCCGTTGAGAATAGCGATGAGTGACTCGACGTTGGAAGACAGACCCCTGGAACTGTCCTCAATTGGGCGGATGGCATCTCCACTGCGGAAGTACCGCTTAAATGAATTCCACTCAAACATGGCGTGGCTTTCATTTCACTCACTGATGACATCGCACTCATATTTCCACTCAAACATGGCATCGCATCTGAGTTTGCAATCAAATATGGCATCACTTGTAGGTTTCCATTCCAATATGGCGACTCACTCAAGTTTCCACTCAAACGGTTCGTCGAAGTAACGGTTTCTGCTAAGACGAACGGTTTGCCGCTTGCTTTCTCACTCATTCCTATACTTTTGATAAGGGGATACATCGGCCTTAACCTTTGCAACTCCTTTTCCAGCGTGGCGATCTTCAACAGGAGGTCTTCCACCTGGATGCTGGCAGCTGCTGGTGCCGTCAATACTGATGTGCTAGTGCTTGCGGATACTGTTCCCGCAACTTGTGCACTTGTGCCCGCAGTCTCCTTGTTGGGGAATCCGGCTAGTGCCGGCTTCTGCCCGGGAACTCTCAGTTGATCAGTTTCTGTACTGCTCTGTGTTTCTGGCTGCGTCACACCCTGCGTGGCAGCCGTATCTAGCCCAATTCGTGGGCTCCTCCGGGGTGATCGTGTTACTTTACTTATCGTAACACTAATTGCACCACTTGGGTCCCAAAGCAAGTATCCTTTGCAGTCCTTAATAGAACTGCGAATAAAAGCGCCAATGTAATTGCCCTACGAGGCAGGAGCGATTTTCAACTATGCAAGGGTGTTGCGCTGACTTGCATCGGTAACCACGATCAATGTGGGAGTCGCCAATACAAGAAGTCCATCCAAATTCCCAATACAACTTGTTTTATTCACAGTTGTTTCTCCCGCCTCGAGACAATACAAAGTGATCTTTTTAATCTCTTGCATGCTGCGACATGCTTATCTGAGTGTGCCCATAACTCATTAATATAAAATTACCCTACTTAGATAACTATCGATTATTCGATTATTGTGTTAAGCTGATTTATTGTAGATTGTGGGGCGCAGCCATATATTGGTAAAGCGAAGTTTATTTTGAAGATGAGTATTGCTTTAGTTATTGCTAGGAGAATGCCGGTGTTACAAGACAATTTTTGTCAGGCTAAACATTTAAAGATATTTAATGATTTTAAAGTAATGTCATCAGGTTATTAATGTGGAAAATCCGTTTATATATTTTTGGAGGGTAACTCCTAAAATAGGCTTAGTTTTTTTTTTAAACAGATGTTGTAGTTATCTGAAACTGTACACTTGAAGCCGTGTTTTCTGCATATGTATACCAGTCCTGTATTTGCTAAACAATGGTTTGAGTTGTATGTTCTGGATTTTTAATCTACTGAGTTTAATAATGAGGTTGAATCAGTATACGCTGATTTCTTTGTGGTTGGATAAAATATTTAAGAATTTATTATAGGCTATTACAAAAAGTACAACTGATAATGGTGATCCTTGAGGTATGCATATTTGGAGGAAGTTCAAGGGAGTTCTCAAATGCTTTTGAGAAGTGTAGCGAGACTATTGATGTGTGGTTCCTTCGCGATAAAGTCTTATTGATTAAATAATCAACATAGAGAAGATTATCTATAATTGACTTCCCTTTTCGGAAGCCAGTTTGGCTAGAGTTAAGTAGTTTAGTCGTTTTGCTATGATCTTGTCAAGTAATTTTGCCATATATGAGTTCAGGGCTATTGGTCTATAGGAGTCAATCTTCGATTGCTGTTAATCAGAGTCTCGAAATAAAGAAACTGATGAGTCGAGTGGTTGTGCTGAACTGAACTTCAAACCGAACTGAACTGCCGATTCAGCATCGGCTCTCATTTTATTTTATTTTTTGGGTACTTATTGTTATGTACAAATTATGTGCTTAGAACTAGTATAGGCTAATAGTCACGTAGTATCGAGCATATATAATGTAATCCTCGGACTGATATTTTCTTACATAGCATATTTCTATAAGACTATTTTATATGCTGATAGGCCCTCATGCAGTTTCACATAACATTATTTTAGGACTAGGTCGACGATACCCATGAACCCTATGTCAATCATACTTTTTATTGATCTTTGTGTTAGTACCAGCGGCCGTAAAGAGTACCCTTTGTCAACTCAAGTGGCTTAGGCCATACATACTTTATGTGAGTTGTGGATACAAGTACTTGACTTGGCTATTGACTGCATGTGCTTCTTATCTTATTTAACAAGTTCCTACTGTCCTAAGATCATACATATTTATTATACAATGCATGTTCATGCTTGAACATTCTGCCAAGGGCCAAAAGAAAGTTGTGAGCGATATAAGGTGTGAGTTTTATTTTTAAATCTTGTGAATGAATAATATGTTTGTTTAACAGTTTAACATTAAATTAATACATGTTCATGCTTGAACATCCTGCCGAGGGGCAAGATTTTTTTTGTATGTTTGTATGTTTTGTATATGTCGCAGCGAGTTTGTTAGTGTTTTCCATCGTAGTAGCGCAGCGAGTTTCGGCTTTACACACTCAAGTTCTATACGCAACTGCCTGCGTTGTCCCTTCTACTTTCTGTGCCTACCACCGAACGACACTCGGCGACAGCGCCACAATGCTGTCGCCGCGCTAAAAACGTTTCTTCTTCTTCTGCGACAACTTGCAGAACAACCAATCACAACACAATTAGAAGATGATGCAATATTACAATAGTTGTGAAATTAGTCTTCTAAAATTAGTCTTCTGCCATCCTGACCATTACACTACCTAGTGCAATTTAACTTAAAAATATATTTTGTTACCATTCAACTTATAAACGTTTATTCAAATATAACTTCTAAATTTTCATTTCAACTTATAATTTTCATTACAAATTACATCTTCATATTTTTTCTTAACTACTTCACATTCTTTTTTAAGTTCTTTGACCTATTCTTGACACAGCTCATTTTATTTTTTTTACATTATCATTAACAATTCAGGTTTCATATTATATTATCTAATGCTCCACACTACATGATCAAAACAATTGTTTTGCACTTGTGCTCACATTATTATTAAAAATTTCATTATTAGCCCTTAGGGCAGCTGTACTGTCTCTTTCAACAGTTTCAACTTTTTCACCACTGTCTCATTCAACAGTTTCAACTTCAATTACATTATTTATCCTCATCACAATTTTTAAATTGCTCTGGTATTTGTCCATCTGGCATTTTTCTTATGTCATGATGAGCACATTTATATTTTCTATTATTTGTCAAAGACCTGACCATGTATCTATCCCCCTCTAACAATTCAATTATTTGAAACGGCCCCCTAAACTTTGGACTTAACTTTGTCTGATGTCTCTCTTCATTTCTTAACAATACGAAATCTACAATCTAACAACCTTAGCTTTGTTTTTATCAATTTGCTCCTTGTTATATACTGCTGCAGCTGAAATATTTTGACCTGCTCGTGCTCTCACTTCTACTAAGTCGACATCTTCTACAATATTGCAGGTGGAAGCAACTCCAACGGGCGGGCAACTTTGCCGATAAACAATTCTAAGGGGCTTGCCTTTGTCACTCGACTAACCGTACAGTTCAAAACTAATTGAACTTCTCCTAATGCATCTTGCCAAGATCGATTGCTAGTTTCAACGGCAGTTAATAATTCGTTCAACTTGACCATTTGAATGATCTAGGAATAATTGATAAAGATCGAGTTCTACCATTTCGCTGAATTTTCCGATATAATATTTCTGATCTCATCTCGTAAGTTTAAGCAATGTCCTCAGCAAGAGAATTTTCTTTCAATTTATTTACAATATTAACTATGTCAGAATCTTGAAGATGTTCGGCCAAAAGCCAATTATCAGATGTTTCTGTCAAATTAACTCGTTTTTCTGGGACTTTACAAATCAACTCTGCGGAAGGCAGAATACTTGAAAAGAAATTAACATGAGACATTCGTTTACCTTCTTTATATTGAATGTCAAATGTAAAAGACTATAAATACGCCCACTATCATTGCACCCTGGGGCATAAATCCTGTTTAGTTATTGATGCTTTAAGTGATTTACAGCACTGACCAGACCATATAACATATAGATACCCCACTTCATATACTCGTTTTGTTCACAAAAATCTCTTGCGAGCGGTCCCAGCAGAGGCTCAGCGACGTACGCGAGCGGTCCCAGCAGAGGCTGAGCGTCCTTACGAAGTGTCTCAGCAGAGCCGAAGGCAGCCGAACTCTTCGTTTCATTCTTACTTGGGCTGCTGCTGAGAGAGCATCAATTGCGCAAGAATGTACGCTTTTTAGAAGCGTAGACAACAACAACTAATGAGCGAGAAAACATGATAGAGATCGCATATCGCTATGCTACTCCCACTCTTGTCATTGATGTTGTGAGCATCCCACCCCCGTTTCGTTTGCTTGCCAATGTCATTGATGATGTCCCTTGATCTTTGTTTTGAGCTCGTGTTTATGCGTAGTTTGCTGTCCAGACAGGCAATAGACAAATACATGCATAGCTTCTTGTGCGTATACATATCTTTACATGGATGCGTGATTTTCGTTTGGAAGTCTTTCTGAACTCTGAAATCTTATTTCTGGCTTGCCAGAGAATTTTTGTTCAAGCGGGGGTAGCTTGAAAAGTTCTTCATTCGCAATGAAATAATATGTTTATATCCAGTTTTTATGGAATTATTATAAATATTTTTTTTTGTGGCTTATGCATAGGAAGAGCAATGAATTATTTTGCATGTTCATTAAAAATTATAATAAATATTTAGAAAATTTATATTTAATAATTAATTAATAATTAATTAATATTATTAAATTAATAAAATTTAACATTAAATAATTATTATTGGTGGACATTTTCTGTAATTTAAATAAATTGATTAAACTATCAACCATACAATAATAATAATGAAGCTATAAAATAGTAATTCAATTTGAATGACATTTGAAATTATAGTTGCGAATGAAGAACTTTTCAAGCAGCCCTCGCTTGAACAAAAATTCTCTGGCAAGCCACAAATAAGATTTCAGAGTTAAGAAAGACTTCCAAACGAAAATACATACATGTAATGATATGTATACGCACAAGAAGCTATGCATGTATTTGTCTATTGCCTGTCTGGACAGCGAACTACGCATACACACGAGCTCAAAACAAAGATCAAGGGACATCATCAATGACAGTTGCAAGCAAACGAAACGGGGGTGGATTGCTCACAACCTTGTTATTATATCTTCATATATATATGTCAGCGTATTGAAACTGCGTAGTAGTGAATGTGTGTGAGTGTGTGTACCAATACAAATCTTTGGGTATTTCACCAGGAATACTAATTTCACAAGTTTGGTAATATTGCATCAGCTTCTAATTGTGCTGTGATTGGTTGTCTGCATAGTCTCGCTTTAAGAAGTACCGTTTTAGCGAGGCGACAGCGTTGTGTCGCCGTCGCCGAGTGTGAGTACCGTTTTAGCGGGGCGACAGCGTTGTGTCGCTGACGCCGAGTGTGATTCGAAGGCTTAGGCATAGAAACGATGAGATCGACAAGGCAGTTAAGTTGAGTTGTGCGTGATGTGCAGTCGTCGTCGCTTACAAAACTTCGAAACGCGCTTCGCTTAAATGGAAGACGAACATAATTCGACATCAGAAGTGGGATCTGGCCATCTGCCTTCAACTCTAGATAGACCATGGCGTATCCTGATGGAATTGCAAAATAAAACTTAGTTGAACCAGTGAGAGCCATTAAAACAACTGTACCTGATGCAGGGCAGAACAAAACTGTGCAACTACCCATATTCAACCCAGACAAACCAGGCCCCTTCGCATCATCGTGGTGCACAACTTTTGAAATAATTTTACAAGAAAACACGTTGAGAGGTAGTGCGTTGATTATGACTTTGAGTTCAGCTTTAGAAGGAAGTGCTTCGCAATGGCTTTCGCAAGTGTGCTACGCTGAAATTACTTGGCCCGAGTTTAAAGAATAGTTTATACAACGCTTCGACACTATAGAAACTCCAGCCGCTATGTTTCTTAATATGCTATCGAATCGACCGACTGATGGCGAGAGTCTGGCCGTTCATGCAAGTCGCAAGGTTACCGAATTAATGACGAAATGGCGCCAAATGGATAATGAAGAGATTTCTGTGTCTGTGACCCTTGCGCTGCTGGCAAGCTTCGATCACCGATTGCAGCGTTTAAGTTTCACATCAAATGTTCGAACCAGAGGCGATCTACAGTCCGAATTAAAACCGTTCACTTTTATTAAAAGGAAAAGCGGCGCTATGGAGCAGCAGTCTGAAACTTATTTTAAACGGCAAAAACAATCATCGATAGAGTGTCATTTCTGCGGAAAATTGGGCCACAAAATGTTTGAATGCAGAATCAGGAAATAACAGAATCAATTTGCGACTGATAAAACACGACATGGCAAACGCAATGGTCACCTCCGTGAAAAATCAAATGTAACTTGCTACAAGTGCGGTGAATTGGGTCACATATCTACCCAATGTACCAAGAAGCAAGTTGAGAAGAACAAGGCATTCAACCTGGATAAGCGAGTGGAGCAGTGCAGCGTTGCAGTGTATAAGGGATACCTGAACCATAAAAGTCAAATTTTTGAAATCACCTTCGATTCTGGGTCGGAATGCTTGTTGATGACAGAAAAGCTAAGTACCAAATTTTCTGGTAAATGATTCAATAAAAGGTATCGGCAGTAATGGAATATGTAGTACTGTACAAATATTAAGTGACGTAAAAATTGACGATAATTGTATTTAAATTTTGATTCACCTAATAGGCGATGATGATACGCAAAACGACATTGTAACTCGCCGTGACATACTAAATCAGGGTCTTGATATTGTTATTTCATCATACCAAGATTTAGTTCGAGAAAAAATTAATGAACTGCTAAAATGCAATATAATTAGGCCAAGCTGCTCACCTTATGCAAGCCCTATATTATTGGTCAAGAAAAAAAATGGTACGGACAGACTTTGTGTTGACTTTAGAGAACTGAATTCAAACACAGTCACTGATAAATATCCTTTACCACTTATACAGGATCAAATCAATAGGCTTGGGGGAGTTAATTACTTTACATGTCTAGACATGGCCAGTGGATATTACCAAATCCCTTTACATTCAGATTCCATGGAGTACACGGCGTTTGTGACTCCAGATGGTCAATACGAGTTTCTATCTACGCCATTCGGGCTCAAAAACGCTCCTTCTGTTTTTCAACGAGTAGTAATGCAGGTGCAGGATCCAGCAAATTCTTTTGTCATCGTCTATATGGATGACATCATAATAGTTGCCTCAAAAAAATGCGAGGCGCTAGAAAGTTTACAGATCGTTCTACATGTCTTGACAAAGGCTGGGTTTTCATTTAATCTTACAAAGTGTTCTTTACTGAAAACATCGGTTCAATATTTGGGTTACAATATAAGTGCAGGTGAAATTCGTCCAAATCCACACAAAGTTGTAGCGTTGACTGCTCTTCCGCCTCCACAGTCAGTCACTTCACTTAGACAATTCATTGGGCTAGCATCCTATTTCCGACAATTTATTAAGGGATTTTCACAATTAATGAAACCGTTATATTTCCTAACTGCAGACACAAACAAATTTATTTGGAAAACAGAACATGAACAGATACGGAAAAGGTCATTGCCACTCTTACCGACAAACCAGTTCTTGTTATTTGATCTTATACATCCAATCGAATTGCATACAGACGGAAGTTGCAGTGGCTACGGTGCAATTTTATTACATAAAATTAATAACAAACCCCAGGTAATAGAATACTATAGCAAATCTACTTCACCGGCAGATTCAAGATATCACTCGTACGAGTTGGAAACCTTAGCTGTTGTGAACTCCCTTAAACATTTTCGACAATATTTGTTGGGCAGGAACTTTGTCGTTTATAATGACTGCAACTCGCTTAAGGCGTTAAGAAATAAACAAGATTTAACCTCCAGAGCACAGCGTTGGTGAGCTTATTTGCAGACATTCACATTTGACATTTGATATTCAGTATAGAGAAAGGAGAAGAATGGCACATGTTGACTTTCTATTGAGAAATCCTCTTTCACCAAAGTCTTCTTCGACCGCAAAAATAGTCGAAGAGAAAAGAGTAAATTTAGTTAAATTTTCTAGCAACTGGCTTACCGCTGAACAACGTCGAAATTGTTAAACATTTTAGAAACTTTTCTCTGCCTGAAGATATTGCGAAAACCTATGAACTAAGGGCAGAAGTTCTTCATCGAAAAATACAAAGAAATGGCGGAACAAGTTGTTTACCAGTGGTGCCACGAGCTTTCAGATGGTCTGTCATAAATCAAGTTCATGAGTCCATAATGCATTTAGGTTTCGAAAAGACATTGGATAAAACTTACGATTTCTACTGGTTTGACAATATGTCAAAATACGTAAAAAACTTTGTCGACAACTGCATCACTTGCAAAATGTCAAAATCCACTTCAGGAAAAAAACAGGCTGAGTTGCATCCAATACCAAAAGTCACTATTCCTTGGCACACTATTCACATCGAAATCACAGGAAAGTTAAGTGGCAAGAGTGACCAAAAGGAGTATGTTATTGTTCAGATAGACGCGTTTACCAAATATGTCTATCTTAGTCATAGTCTTAAATTAGACAGTGAGAGTTGTATAAAGGCCGTTCAATCTGCTGTTTCATTGTTTGGAGTACCAAACCGAATAATAGCTGACCAGGGAAGGTGTTTTACAGGCGCAAAGTTCAGTCAATTTTGTTCAGATCAAAAAATAAACTTGCATTTGATAGCTACTGGTGCAAGTCGAGCTAATGGTCAAGTGGAGCGAACCATGAGCACGTTGAAGAATATGTTAACGGCGGTTGAAACTGGCACACAGTCTTGGCAGGATGTGTTGGGAGAGGTGCAGTTGGCAATCAATTGTACAACCAACCGTACTACGAAAGCAAGTCCTTTAGAAATGTTATTGGGAAAGGTAACACGCCCATTAGGATTACTTCCACCTAGTGATATAGAAAATGTTATTGATCTGCCAAACGTTAGAGCGCAAGCTGCAAAGAATGTATTAGCCAGTGCAGCTTATGATAAAGAACGATTTGATAGAAACAAGGCAAAAATAACAAAGCACAAAGTGGGAGATTTTGTATTACTTAAAAGCGAAGAAAGACACCAGACCAAGCTAAGTCCAAAATTTAAGGGGCCTTTTGAAATAGTAAAAGTTCTAGAAGGTGACAGGTACATTTTAAAGTCTTTAACTAATAAAAGAAATTATAAATATGCACATGAGGATTTTAGAATATTACCAGATGGGCAAGTGCCCGAGGAGCTAAATGTGTATGATGATTATAATAATTCAGATGGAAGTAATGTAATCGTTACAGAAGAGAGTGAAAATGAAAATACTGAGAGTATTGAAGAAAAGAGTGAAAATGAAAATACTGAGAGTATTGAAGAAGAAAATGAAGTACACCAAGAAGGGTGACAAAGTTGTACTGCTGGCCAAAGAAAATGGCAGAGTACTGAGTCCATAAAATATAATGCAAAATACATGGCATTTGATTATGCGATTATAAGAGTGAATAATGAAGAAGAATGGATAATATAAAAGATGAAAAAAAAAAACAAAGAAATGAAAATAAAAGAAAGAAAAATTAAATTAAAAAAAAAAAAAAAGGAAATGATGGTTATGGAACTCAATACTGTTTTGTAAAACTGTTGATATGATAATTTGTTATAAATTAAGATAAGAAAATTGGATTTTGTTATGAAACTATTTAATATTCAGTCTAATAATCAAGAGAAAGAAAGAAAATTCAAAGGTTGTTATTTTTTTACACGAGGTCGTGTTAGGGTCAGGATGGCCGTGTCGGAGTATTGAAACTGCGTAGTAGTGAATGTGTGTGAGTGTGTGAGGAATACTAATTTCACAAGTTTGGTAATATTGCATCAGCTTCTAATTGTGCTGTTATTGGTTGTCTGCATAGTCTCGCTTTAAGGAGTACCGTTTTAGCGAGGCGACAGCGTTGTGTCGCCGTCGCCGAGTGTGAGTACCGTTTTAGCGAGGCGACAGCGTTGTGTCGCCGTCGCCGAGTGTGAGTACCGTTTTAGCGAGGCGACAGCGTTGTGTCGCTGTCGCCGAGTGTGATTCGAAGGCTTAGGCATAGAAGCGATGAGATCGACAAGGCAGTTAAGTTGAGTTGTGCGTGGTGTGCAGTCGTCGTCGCTTACAAAACTTCGAAACGCGCTTCGCTTAAATGGAAGACGAACATAATTCGACATACACCTAGCATCAGAAGTCTGCGTACACCCAGAAAAAACTGCGGCATCAAACTTTCAACTTAAATTATTCAGCCATTTATTCATATATTTTCAAAATTCTTTTTTGTAAACATAACTATAATCAATTGTCTTTATTAACGTATTTTTTCCAATATTTTTTATTAATGTCTTATAATTTATTTTTAATTTTAAACTAAACCCTACTAAAAAGTGTACACGCAAAAGTCTGCGTACAGCTGTTTCGAGCTGCGTGGAATGCAAGAAACAACGATTACCGTTGCATTTTTTTGATGTAGATAATTTTAATATTGTGTTAGCAATTAGTATTGCACATTTGAAACATAAATATAGCATAATATTTAGTAGAATCGCAATATGGACCAAAATGGCAAGAAAATTTTAGTTTTTCAACAAAAATTATTTTAAAGGTATCCTTTCTGGCGCAATTATGCAATAAAAATACTGTCCTAGTTGATGGAGCCCACTCCTATATCCAAAAAGTAATAAATAATAGCAATTCATTTGGCTGGATCTTCTCAAATACCCGATCTGGCCAAACACCTTTAATCGCCCTTCACGAGCAGACGGCTTTTGCTCAACTTCTAGCCCCAATGTATTGGAGTTGTGATCCAAATTGTGTTCCATAATGTTGATATAATCCTCCTGTCCCTTAATACACTCAAAAAATTTCAAATTTTCCACTCCTCTTCCTGTAATGAATCCCTACACCAACATTCGGCTTCGTACACATACTACCGTGCAAACTAAATTATCTGTTTTTAGCGGTTACCGATCGCTAATATATTAGTTTGAAAGATCTGTAGCATTTGAAATATTGTTATATATTCAGAAGAAACTAAATTTTTAATATTTGCAATGTTTTGTATTTTTTCCAGGCGAAGAATCGCTAAAAACAGATAATTTAGTTAATGCGCAGTAGTATGTATGAAGCGGAATATTTGAGTATGGGTCCATTGCAGAAGGCGGAATGGGAAATTTGAAATTTTTTGAGTGTATTATGGGATAGGCCGACTATATCAACATCATGGAACACAATTTGGATCACAACCCTATTAAATTTGGGCTAGAAGGTGAACAATAATCATCCGCTCGCGATGGGTGACCGAAGTTAGTTGTCCAGATCGGGCCTTTGAGAAGATCCAGCCTAATAAATTGCTATTGTTTATTACTTTTTGGATATAGGAGTGGGCTCCATCAACTAGGACAGTATTTTTATTGCATAATTGCGCCAGAAAGGATACCTTTAAAATAATTTTTGTTGAAAAACTAAAATTTTCTTGCCATTTTGGTCCATATTGCGATTCTACTAAATATTATGCTATATTTATGTTTCAAATGTGCAATACTAATTGCTAACACAATATTAAAATTATCTACATCAAAAAAATGCAACGGTAATCGTTGTTTCTTGCATTCCACGCAGCTCGAAACAGCTGTTCGCAGACTTTTGCGTGTACACTTTTTAGTAGGGTTTAGTTTAAAATTAAAAATAAATTATAAGACATTAATAAAAAATATTGGAAAAAATACGTTAATAAAGACAATTGATTATAGTTATGTTTACAAAAAAGAATTTTGAAAATATATAAATAAATTGCTGAATAATTTAAGTTGAAAGTTTGATGCCGCAGTTTTTTCATGGTGTACGCAGACTTCTGGAATTGGGTGTATATATATATATGTCCTTGTGATAAACCGGAAAATACTATTGTTCTGAACATTACATTTCTTGAAAGTATATGCTATTATTATTTGTAATATGATTAGAGCTATGATAAGATTTGCATGCCCAGAAATATGATGAAAAAGGTGACCTTTCAACTCTTTTTTCAAGCTATTTCTCAGTCCAACTATCCAAAATTCGCTTTGTATGTAATTCCTCATTAATTTAATTTTTTCGCTAAGAGTTGAGCTATTGTGCATCTACATATATTACGAGCATCTATGTACATGTGTGTGAGTGTCTGTGTGAATTTCACAACATATTGCAATAAGAAACTATAAGCACGATAGAAAAAGACAAAACTAGATTACCGAAATATGCAGAATATATCAGAATTAAAAGTGGACCAATTGAAGTTTCTTTTGAGAGAGAGAGCTAGCAACAGCCGGTACTCGCAGTGAGTTAATGTTGAGACTGCAAGATCATGAAGGAAGTAATGAAATTGAAATGCCGCATACTAGTGACCATGGTGACGTCACAATTCAGCAGTTGCAAAATGAGATGATGCACATGATAGAGTTAATGGCGTAAATTATCACCCATCAGCGTGACACTTTAGCTGTTACGGCTAATGCACAACCGCAAACCAATAATAATGCAGATAACTTTTCAAGTAATCAAGTTAGTCAAAGGAATTGCAACACCAGACAAGCATCTGTCAAAGAGATCGCTAGCACATTACCAGAATTTGATCCGAATGATACGAATGCCATATCTGTGGATCAGTTTATAGATCGAGTTAACAAAGTCAAAGAAGCATATCAATGGGATGAAAAATTCCTTTTATTGGCGGTCAATACGCGACTCAAACGTTCAGCAAAACTTTGGTTTGATTCATCACCAAAT
Source organism: Drosophila quadrilineata (assembly GCA_018150725.1). Classification (NCBI taxonomy): domain Eukaryota; kingdom Metazoa; phylum Arthropoda; class Insecta; order Diptera; family Drosophilidae; genus Drosophila; species Drosophila quadrilineata. The sequence continues at coordinate 265,293 of JAECWN010000450.1, forward strand.
CTGCACGTTACATGGATCGAGTTTGCAAATGCTATCAGAGACGAATTTGGAACAACGCCAGATGAGGCAGAAATTCATTATACGATGGCCAAAGCAATTAGAAGATCGAAGGAAACCGTGAAGGAGTATTGTTTTCGCATGTCAGCATTAGGGATACGATTTAAACTAAGCGAATCAGCAGTCATAAGGTACACCAGAGCAGGAACAGCATCGTGAGCTACAGCATAGCATCGCCGCTATTAATTTTACAACAATGAAACAGATGCGAGATTCTGCAGAAGCATTTTTCGTTAATAGAAGTGGACTACAACCAGCAAGGCAAGATCCAGTCAGACGCAACAATATTGAGCTTAAGCAGGAACGAGATGACAAGTCAGCAAAACCAAAAACTACGCAGAAATGTTATAATTGTGGAGAACACGGTCATTATGCAAATGAGTGTCCAGCACGACAAAGAAAAAGTGAGCCCGTTACTAAGTCTATTAAACAGAGCGACTCAAATGTACGACGACTTGGAGCAAGGAACCGAGATAAGTGGTTCACAAGAGAGATTTTCGTACAATCACAACCCTATCAAGCATTCATTGATACAGGAAGTATCGTTCGAAAGTCAGTTGCACAATTAATAAATGCGGAACGCATCGATTGTTTTCTGCAGCTAAGAGGTAACTGTGAAGGCACCCGCTCATTAACAGAATCGATTATCGTAGATATTGTAATCGATGGTAAAACAGTAACTGAACAAGTATACATCGCAGAGGATGAGTTTATTCAAGAAGACTTTTTGATAGGTCAACATGTCATTGCTAATATGGATATAAGATTAGGAAAGGGACAAATGACTTTTGAAAGCATGAGAGTTATGCAATTGCCAGAAACGAAGCAATTAGAAATGAACAAGCTACTAAGAAATATTGAAGATAAAACGGAAAAACAGCAGATGCTCAATGTTTTGACAGACTATTCCGATGTATTTTCAAGTGGATTGGATGGAATCGGGAAATCAAGCATCGTACAAGCAAAGATTAACCTGGACAATAATCAAATAATAGCACAAGCTCCATATCGCATTCCAGAACCGAAAAAAGACATGTTTAATGAGATGATAAAAGAGTTGCTGCAAAGCGACATAATTACTTTGTCGACATCCGAGTACACAAGCCCTGTGGTACTAATCAAGAAGCAGAATGGAAGTGATCGATTATGTATTGAATACAGACGGCTTAACAAATGTACGCAGAAACAAAATTTTCCAGTGCCTAATATAGAAGAAAGGTCGTAGGAAGCAAAGAAGTTCAAATATTTTTCAACGTTGAATTTGAACAGCGGTTATTACCAAATTGAAGTAGCACCTGAAAGTCGCAAGTACACAGATTTATAACAACAGAAGGATTATATGAATTTAAGCGCTTGCCATTTGGACTTAAGAACGCACCAGCTATCTTCAATCGACTCATGGCAGAAATTCAGAGACGGGTCCAGAAAGGAGATATACTACATTATATGGACGACATTTTAATTGGAAGCCACACATTTAGTGAGATGATTGGAACATTAAAACGCATTTTGCAAGTGTTAATAAGGAGAACTTAAAACAAATGCACTTTTAAAACAAAGCCTATCATCGAAACCTGTACTCGCAAGTTATCGTGTAGACGCTGCACATGAAGTACATACAGACGCAAGTTCAATTGGCCTAGCCGGTGTGCTATTGCAGATGGAGACTGGACATTTGAAGCCAATTGCATATTTTAGTCGAGCGACAACCAACACCGAGAGGAACTTTCACAGTTATGAACTTGAAGCGTTAGCAGTGGTTGAATCGTTGGAGAGATTCAAGTATTACATTTGTGGGCAGAAGATTAGAGGGCTTTAAGAACATCAATGGAGAAGCGAGAGTTAATACCTCGTATTGCTCGATGGTGGTTACGAATTCAGGAGTTTGACATCGTAGTTGTCCACCGATCAGGAACTAGAATGGAACATGTAGATGCACTTAGTCGTACTCCGATTGAGCTAGCTAAGGAAATGGAAACGGCTAGTTTGAAGATTTCTAAATTAATCATTGACGAAGCAGATTGGTTATTTACTATACAGCTACAGGATGAGAAGATAAAAGCCATCGTTGCAGATATGAAGAAGCTGAAGATAATGGAAAACGAAGAGTATGTCATAGAACAAGGACGACTGTATCGTAAGTGTGGAGAGAAACCTCTTTGGGTAGTGCCGAATCAACTTCGCTACCAAGTTCTTAACGAATGCCATGATAAAGCAGGTCACATGACTGTCGAGAAAACGATAAGTCGCATTACAAAGTTGTTTTGGTTTCCCGCATCAGAAACTTTGTCAAGAGCTACATAAAATCATGTGTTGGCTGCGCATTTTACAAAAGACCTGAAGGACGTCAAGAAGGAGAATATCATTATGATGAAATGAAACCTATACCGTTTTCTACAATTCACGTTGATCATATAGGACCATTCCCAAAAAGCTCGAAGCGGAATGAACACATCTTTGCCATTATAGACGCTTTCACCAAATTTGCTATCATTCGCCCAGTAAAAAGCACCGCAACTAAACACGTCATAGATATTTTGAATGAAGTAACGGATAGAGGAACCGCCTTTACATCAAAAGAGTATTCCCGCTTTTGCAGTGAGAACAACATAAAAAGAGTATTGAATGCTGTCCGTACACCGAGAGCAAATGGAAAAGTTGAACGGACTAATCGCACCATATTGTCAATGCTATTATAATGAGAAGAGATGTGATGAAAAGCTTCGACCGATCCAATGGAGCTTAAATACGATGCCCAATAAAACCACTAACATTTCTCCATTTGAGTTATTATATCGATATGAGCCCCGAGATGTATTGCAGAACACTTTAGTTAATATTTTGCAGGATAAACAAGCAGACTTGATGACAGATGACGAACTACAGCAGCTCCGTGTTACAGCTGCCAAAAGAATTAACGACCAACGAGCAGAAGCGAAGAAGAGGTATGATGGAAAACATGCCAAGCCCACTGTCTACGATCCTGGAGACTTAGTATTGGTTGAAAATGAACCATGTTGCACAGGAATATCAAGGAAACTGGAACCAAGATATAAAGGTCCATTTCTGGTCAGCAAAGTTTTGCCACATGATCGATATCTGGTGGAAGATATCCCGAACGCACAGCGCACACAACGCCACTACAAGTCAGTTTATGCATCCGACAAGATGAAACCATGGTGCAAGATACCACCCGATGAACCAGAGGACGACAATAGCGAAAATGATGACAGCCCAGAAGAGTCTTGCGAGGACGCTTCGAAGTCAGGAGAAGCCGAATGTAAGCGACAAATTGCGTTGGCGGCCCAGCTGGTCTAGCAGCCTGTTAAACTCAGACAACAGCTTTAATGAGGATGTTAATTACTTAACAGAGATCTGTTAAGAGCAGAGCAGAGTTGTCTCAAGAAGAAGAAAAAGCGCGTTAGAATAGATACACAAGAAGAATAGTAATAAGAATTGAATTGGAATAAATATCAACCTGAATGTTATTAAATTAACCTAAATCCTGACAAAAATAAGAGACTCTATTAAGTGTCTCTTTCAAGTGTAGGATCTGTACTTCTCATCGTACCTTAACCACACAATAGTTACGAGTATTATGAGGGCCAAACCCCATTTGCAGTTTGATGGGGAGTTAAATGTTAATTAAATTATATTATGTTTGTTGTGTTAGTATGGATTCTGTGATCGTTTTGGCGAAGCCTAGTCGTTTGAGCCTTCTGAGTCGTCGGGCAGGTAGTAGGTCTCTTGCAAGGCGGCTTTGGTGTGCCCTTAGCCTGTTGGTGTATCGGCTGGTGTGTCTGCCGATTTGCTCCTCGACTGTATGTATATTGAGGTCCCTGTGCAGTGTTGAGCCTCGCACGTACCACGGACAGTTGGTGATCTGCCTTAGTACCCTGTTCTGCAGGACTTGCATCCTTTTGTGGTTTGTCTTTGCTGCAATACCCCAGATTTGGACTCCATACAGCCATATTGCCACGATGCAGTGTACATACACGGCTCTTTTACACCTCATAGGCAGTGCGCTATTTTTGCTCATAAGCCGTACTTGTTGCAATCTGTGGTTGCACTTTTGCCGTTTGTCTAGCGTAATGCCAAGGTATTTGGCTTGCGTCGGCTGTTCGAGGGTGACTCCTTCAAGCTGGATTTCCGGAGTTGTTGGTATTCGCGTTTTGAGAGTGAAACAAGGATTAGTAGTACTTTGCTGATTCTTAATTATTGAATTTCTTGCGTGTTTTAATTCCTCAACTGTCTGATATATTGGAAATTTTTTATATTTTATCTTAATTTCAATATATCGTAATATATATGCGACTACCCTCACAAATTTGTGTATGCTAGAAAATTTTTCTGACATATCAACTAACAAGTTTCCTTTCACTGTAACCATGTTGATGGATATATTTTTATTGGTTAATTTATGTTTTGGCCAATCGTCTTTGAATCGAGATAACCACTGGGGGCCTTTCCACCAATTTACACAATCTTGAAGTTTACTTGCTGGGATTCCTCTCGAAGCAATATCTGCAGGGTTATCTTCTGAATTAACGTGACTCCACATTATTGTATTAGCTTTTCTGATTTCTTCTACCCGTGTTTTGATGAATCTATTTATGTTGTCCCCATTTTGTATCCATGATAAGGTAATAGTTGAGTCACTCCAGGCAAAGCTCTCTAAGGATGTTTCTAGTGATTCGATTATTCTGTTTATTGGGTGTACTAATAGGTGCGCGGCGCATAACTCGTAAAGGGATAATTTTTCTATGTTTAATGGGATTTACTTTACTTTTGCTTGCTATCATATTTACTGAATCACCTACTTTGGCATATACTACAGCTGCATAAGCTTTCTCAGAGACATAAGCGAACCCATGAATTTGTGTTATTACAAATTCTTGAGTTCTTAACCATCTTGGAATTCGAATATTTTCTATTAATATTATTTCCTTTAAATATAACACCCAATAGTTAGAATCTTCTTGCAACAATTTATGGGTCCAATTCTGCTCTGATACCCATAATTTTTGGATAAATAATTTTCCTGTTATAGTTACTGGTGATAACCAGCCTAATGGATCATAAATCTTAGCTAATATTGATAAAACTGATCTTTTACTGATTTTCTTGTCATTTTCGTAAATAACGTTAAAAATAAATTCATCTTTGTTAGGATCCGACTGCAATCCAAGTGTCTTGATAGCTTCATTTTCTTCAATGTTTAGAATCTTATTATTAGTTATATCACCTAATGGTTGAATAATTTCTGATAGATTGGATATCCAATTTTTCAAATTAAATCCAACTATTTTTAGTTCTATACATATTAGTTTTGTAATTTCTACAGCTCCTTCTTTTGTGTATGCACCGGTTATCAAATCATCCATATAAAAATCATTTTTAATTATATCTGCTATATCTTTGTTTTTGCATCTATTAGCTACTTCTCGTAGCGACCTGGTTGCTAAATAAGGTGCTGAGGCTGTTCCGTAAGTGACAGTTGTAAGTTTGTTTTGCTTCAACTGTTCCCTTGGAGAATTTCTCCAAACTATATAATGGTATTCCTGATAATCATGATCTACATTGATCTGTCGGTACATTTCTTCAATGTCCGCTGATACCACGAATTTCCACTTACGCCACTTCACAATAATATAAAAAATATCTTTCTGAATCCTGGGGCCAACCCACATTATGTCATTCAAACATTTATTGTTAGTTGTTTTAGCTGAAGCATCAAAAGCCACCCTAAGCTTAGTTGTTAAACTTGATTCTCTTATGACACATTGGTAGGGAAGATAATATCTCCCGTCTTTAGTGGCTTTCTACCATATGCCCTAAATTTTGGTAATCCTTAATAAATTCAACATAGCTATCTTTTAGTTTCGGGTTTCGTTGTAATTTCTTTTCTAAATTGTAAAATCTTGCTACTGCTTGTAATTTTGAGTCTCCTAAGTCTTTCTCATTTTTAAAAGGAATTCTAGCGACAAACCTGCCTTCTTTATCATTTCTTGCTGTTTCGATGAAATCTTTGTCACAAATTTCAGCTTCTTCGTCTTCTTTAACCTCTTCTTCTACTTCCCAAAATCTTTCTAGATCTTTCATTTTTATTGTCGTTGCTGTTATTACCTGATTGCCCTTGGATTTTCTACATCCTGTTACAACCCACACAAACTCAGTATTTTGTCCAAGCAATCCGTCAATTTTCTTGATTCCGCTTTTCATGATACGTGTATAGACGTCTGCACCTAGAATTACGTCTATTCTACTAGGTTCATTAAATCCTGGATCAGCTAATCTGTAATTCTGCCATTTTGACATGTCTATATCGATTGACTTCATGGGTAGCGCTTTCATAAGCTTAGACAGAACAAAGGCTTCACTACTTATTAATTCTTTATTCTTATTATTCAATTAAATTAGTAAGTCCATTTTGAATTTTGATGTGCAACTACTGTTCGTTGACACTCCAGATATTTCCGTGTTACTTTTATTTTTTAATAGTCTAACAATTGAGCTGCTTCTTCTGATACTATAGTGCATTGCGACCCAGTGTCTATTAATGCCCTAAGAGTTTCGAACTGGCCAGACCTTGATTTAACTTTTATTAGTGCTGTTGCTAATAAAGTTTGATCACTTTCACTTTCTCCCTTTGAATATAATGAAGCATTGTATGGTGGGATTTCTTGCATATTGAAAAAATTTGACTACAAGAGCATCCTCTGTAACCAGAATTTTGTAAGCATCTTACACATAAATGCAGCTTTCGTGCGCTAATATATCTATCCTCTGGTGACATTGCTTTAAATTTGTGACAGTAAATTATCGGGTGCCCAGGTATTTTGCAAAGCGGAAAACTTTCTGTATTAATAGCAGAAATCTTAAAATTCTTTTTCTTTTCGAAACCAATGGAACTTAACGAACTAAGTCTTTGTTCTAAATAATTCAATACATCGGACAACTGCTGGATATTATTTGTTCTTTTTACATGATTTGCATACAGCTGTAACGCCTCAGGATTAAATTTGCGTAATATCAGCTGTGGGACTATTATATCAGTTTCATCGGACAGGATACCTTTTGATTTTATTATATATGTTGCCTTTTTTATTGTATCAATGAAAGTTTTTTACTTGTTTCATTGAATTGTTATCGAGGCTAGGTAACTCAATCAATCTTTTTAGTTGATCTGAGAATACTTTCCTAATATTGTCATACCGTGTGGTTAGTAACTCCCAAAAGGTACTGCAGTTCTTTAAGGAACCTTTTAATAAATGAGAGAGAGAGAGAGTCTCTAGACTCACCTTTTAATGACATTTTAAGGAAATGAAATTTATAAGCTAGTCTAAGATCCTCTCTGCTGTGAACTATTTCTGTGAATAATTCCACATACTGATGCCATTCCTTAGGTGAACCAGAAAATTCTGGGATCTTCAATTTTGGTAGGGGAGGCAGATCCTCCGATCTTTCCTTCGACACTACCGTTTTGATTGGACTCTCTATTCCTAAAGCTGCTATCCAATTAGCTTTGTCTAACTCACTTAAATCCCTTTCGAAATCTGAGTCATTTGACTGTATTTGTTTAAAAAGAGTTAGATTTTTTTCCCACAAGAAATTTATTCTATTTTTGCGCATCATCGACCCTTCTAGCTCAATATTTTTCTGCGTATCTAGAATATATTCTCGAAATTTTTCTTCCAATTTAACTAACTCTGCAATTATGATTGAAGTCTTTTCTTGAACTATCGCCATAGTTCCAGGGTCTATCTTGACTTCTGGGCATGCATATTTTTCTAATATTTGTTTAATTTTTAAAAGAGTGCCATGATAATATTTCTCTGTGAAATATTGATGTTGCACTACTCCTACTTTTAACAAATTTTCATGATTTGCCATGAATCGAGTCTTAATCTCCTTCAATTTTTTAATAGAGTTATCGGTAAGTACACCCGACCTAATTAACTCTACTTCTCTTACTAAATCGCTCTGCTTTTTTAGCAGTTGAATTGTCACTTCCGACAACATCTTACAATTTCTATAATTTCTTAAGTTAATGAAAAAAAAAAATTGATACAGCTGCGAGCACCCTTCTTACTTTGGAGGTATCAATGGCTCTTCGTCTAGGCTGACCGTTAGGCTCCTGAACTTTCATGTTCCACGTGATACCTCGAAGTACCTGGGTCTCTTCGTAGTCGTCCTCTCCGTTGCCGTCCTCTCTGTTGCAACTCGTGTAGGCACCTCCTGTGGATATTCCTCGTCGGCAATATTTTTTGTCCGTTTTGGATGTGTCCCACTTAGTCGTAAACGCTATCTTTTTTAAGTCCGATGTAAGCCTCGGACACGCTACACAATGTGATTTTCTTATTTATTTATACCAGCCTGTTTGTAGGGCAGACACAGGTTTCACTTTCCGTGAGTGATTTTTTTTTTTATCACTGCACAGAATATTAAATCGGCAACCTCTAGTTTAATCACACTATTAGGTGCTCTTTTATTGATTATTTATTAACTTGCCTCTTTAACATTGAGCGCAAGAAACTTGTTATAATTATCCTTTGTTTCTTACCTGTTGTGGTGGAAACAATAAGGACTTGTTTTATTTGTTTTATTTTTAGCAGCCTGTTTGTAATGCAGGCGCTGGTTTATAATCTGTGTTTCTTACGACTGGTGGGGGATAACAATAGATTGTCTCGAAGGACCAAATGTTAATCAGAGTCTCGAAATAAAGAATCTGATGAGTCGAGTGGTTGTGCTGAACTGCACTTCCAACCGAACTGAACTGCCGAATCAGGATCAGCTCTCCTTTTATTTCATTATTTGGGTACTTATTGCTATGTACAAATTATGTGCTTAGAACTAGTATAGGCTAATAGTCACGTAGTATCGAGCATATATAATGTGATCCTCGAACTGATATTTTCTCACATAGCATATTTATATAATATTATCTTATATGCTGATAGGCCCTCATCAAAGACAATAGAACAGCACAGCAGTTAAACAGACAGTCGGCGGAAATTTTATTCGGGCGACAGTAGACACACGACTGCTGCCGATGAGCTAAGAAATGTGACGAAAGTTCGGACATGAGAAACGTCGAAAAAGACGACCATTTACTATTTGCTAATAGTTTTTCAAACCCTGGGTAAATTTAAATTTAAAATAATTCAGAATTCTTTGTTTGCTTTGGTTATCGAGATTTTTAATCATGGGGTAGTGAGTTGAGCGCTGATGTGAACTCTAAGAGATTTATTGGAGACTATATTTCTAAGCAGAGCATTTTGTTTTTTATAAGTAATGATGTTTTCGGTTGAAACTACTCTGTTTAGTTTAGACCAGGCTTTGTTTTTATTTCTTTTAAAATTTCTAGTTCTTTATTACACCATCAATCGCGGAATTTATTAGAGTGATTGTGGTATTGATCGATTTGCGCTTTTGAGAAAGATTCTTGTAATATTGGCGCCTTCTTTGTTTATATTCAGACTAATCCCTACCAGCAGCATTAAATTTCTTGGAATTACCACTCAAGCTTTGCCAATTAGCGTTTTTGATTTTAGATTATTATTAAATAGTGTGGTTATTATAGGAAGATGGTCACTTCTGTGCATGTTGTTTTCTGGTTTCCATATTGCGTCTATTATAAGATCGGGGGTTGCAAATGTCAGGTCTATGTGAGTCAGAGTGTTGTGTGAACTCGATTGAGCTATGAAGTTGTTTACAGTGGTGTCTCTTTTGTTATTTTTAGATGATCCCCAATTTTTTGCCAGCTGCTAACGTCACTTGTGATGATAGTAGAGTTGTTTAAACAAGCAAATTATGTTGCGATGCAATGCACACTGCTTCAAAGTCGTTGTTTAAACTAATTTCTTTGTGTTGTAGTGATTTATGGATTTATGGATGGTTATGGATTAAAATACCAATACCTCCAAAAGATGAGGATGAAAAGTTAGGTAAATATGATAGTTGATCGGTGTTGGAAAAATTGAGTGTTGTGTCAGGTGTATTTCCTGGAGAGTTATAATATGTGGGGTATATTATTTAATTAGGATCTGTAAATCGGTGTAGTTGTTGTTGTATTCTTTGATATTCCATTGAATTTTTTTAAGGCACATTGAGAATAGAAGATGTTTCAAAGAAAAGGTGATATGGTATCAAATTTCTGGGATTGTATTTTGTCAGCTGAAGAGATTCGGCAGCGTCACCGCAGTTGAACGTGTTCCTCCCCCCGTCCGGCTACGGAAAACGACAGCCATCTTAACCAATGACGCTGTCCCCACGGACGGAAGAGGAAAGGAGAGAACGTTCTTTACTTTTACTTTTGATAAATTTCTGGGAAGTATTATTGGGGGAGCTTGGAGAAGGTAGAGTAAAGTTGTCGGCTATTAAAGAAGTAGCCGGGAGGTCAGCTGTATCATTAAAGTCAGAGTAATCAGTAATTTTCCTTTTATTAGTAGGAGCAAAACTGCCATCTTTTGTTATAAATTTGATCTTATTTTGTTCTAATGGGCTGCTTACTTTACTATTATTGGTGTTTATATAGGTTTCTTTGGTTGAGTTGATTGTTTCGTCACAGCAAAGAGGTTTTTCATGGGTCTTGGTACATAGGGTCTAACCTGTACCTTGTCACACCCTACTGAAAGTTGTATGGTAGTGTAGCGGAGTCAAATTTATAATGATAAGGCCGGTTTTAGTTCACCTTCCCCCTTTTTCATGATCTTCTTAATAACTGATAATATTTGACTTGCTAGTTCGTTGACAATAGTGCCTTCGCTGAGAGAGCGAAGATCATTGCAGTAGATAACATCTTTGCATGTGTTAAGGTTTCTGTTTTCCGTTACCTTCACGTAATATCTTCCCAGTTTTTATAGCTTGAGTAGTTTTGTCGCTTGCAGATTGTTTATGGTTTTACTAAATTGAACCGCTTCTGACCTTTTTGGCAAATAGGACAGGGTCTTCGTACATGTAGTCTATAACTTTTTTTTATAATGAATGGGTTTTTGTTGGTCAGTGTTTCGCCATGCGTGTGGGTTATGTGGATCACCCATAATGACCGCCTTCCTAGTTGAGTTCTCAAAGACCGTTGGGTGCAAGGAGTGAAAAGTAAAGCAGACTTAATGAAGATCACTAGCTAAGCGTAGATGCACGTCTGTACCGTATGAGAGCAAGATCCTTTCTTTGTATCGAGCTAACAATGTCTAGGTATTTGCTCGATTTTAATATTATAATTTCTTTTGCTCCGAATCGATGAGACAACAAATGCGTACTGAGAGATAATTTATAAAAACATACGATATTGCGCTGGTAACGAATCGATTCAGCTGAAAGATTTTTATTTTTGCGCTTAACTTGGCGGTGTGACGACACATTATTGATATAAATTTTTGATTTCACATATTTTCTTTAAATTTAATGAAGAATGGGACATGCAGAAAAATTATCCAAGTATGAAAGAGGCCAAATCAAAGCCCATCAATATATATAGTATGTTTTTGAGAAATCTTCTTCAACATTTTATTATAATATGAATTAAGAATAATAATAAAAAATAATAAATTAATTATATAAATTGGTAAATTGGCTTAGGAGTTATAGATAAATTGCTTCCTCTGAGATCAGGAACCTATTGTACCTATGATTTTAATTAATTAGCGCCGCACTGATGCACAAGTATAAATTCCGGTCAAGAAGAAGCTTACAACAAGAGTATACAAACATGTGTGTTGTTGATAAATTTACGACGTCAAAATATGGCCAAAGCAAAATAAGCAAATAAACAGTTTTAAGAAGCGGCTGAGTTTATTCAAAGCTTTGGATTCTGGGATGAGCGAATGTGAGCGAAAAATTTAATATTAATTATAATTGAAGCGAACTCAAGAAAAAATGCGAGTTTGGTGTGTTATTATATGTTTCTATGTATGCACAATTTTCGTTTGGAAGAGGATTTGAAAATAGTGAGCGCTAAAAGTTCGTTATTATTATTTGTATTGCCGGGGATACCAGTAATTCTAAGCTAGCTGAATCTACCGGCCAAAACAAAAGTATTGGCACATACTACTAGTAAATGGCTGTGCATAATCGAATGCCCGGTAGAGAGCCGGTTGCAATGTCGTGTTTTCAAAAGCTTTTAATTTTCCACTTCAAGATACTACATGAAGAAGATTGAAGATACTACAGTGCATGTTATTTAATACATTTATAAGATAATTTTCTCACAACAAAAAAATATTTTCTTTAAATAATTCGTTATATATTTTTCAGCTGAGGCTTCCACTCCTATATTGCTTATTATCCTAATTGGAGTTTTTCTAGTCATTCTAATTTGTGGAGTTTCGATTGCTCGATTTAAAAATAACCAAAAGTATACTGATGGTCATCAGCATAGTCCAAAGGTAAGTTTTCTTTTAATTACAGTCAGTTTATTTCATGTATTAAAACCGATAGCTAAGAAACTAGCTATTGATAACTGTTCTGAAATCGCTCGATCCTTGTTAGCTATTTTTTATTTCTCGCATATACCAGTCGCTCTTTCAACCACAATCAAATGTGGTTCCATTTTGCACAGTTGTTGAGTTTCAATTAAACTAAGAGTAAACTTAAAAATCCACCGAGACTAATTATTTTGTCAGTTCTTTCACATAAAAACCTTAGTGGTTTATTAATTCATTTTGTATATCTCTTGCTTTTGGAATTGTGTAATTTCTGGTGACTCTGATTTCAGCACACTCAGTTCAATTGTAATTCCATGCAATGTACTCGCGCAATAGCACATTTTCTTTAAAAAAGTTTTGTGCTCTTTTGTGTTCATAGGGTTCTTAAATGCCTATTTTTCAGGCGTTTTCTATCCCGCTTAGCAGATAGTTTACTAGTCGTCCCATTATCGTGCTCAGCTTACCTGCTACTGAACTCTTTTATATTATTTCACTTTGCTAAATATATAAGAGACCAACAGAAAAATAGCTCTTTGTACATGTGTTATATATATTTATGTGCTTGCAGCGACCGGGAAAAGTATTGTCACTGACCACGTAACATATAATATATTAAATGGTCAGTAGTATCACTGACCATATAACACATAGATCGGACATTTCATACAAGCGTTTTTGACACAAAATTTTCTTGCGAGGCGTCCCAGCAGAGGCTCGGCGTCGTTGCGAGGCGTCCAAACAGAGGCTGAGCATCGCTACGAAGTGTCTCAGTAGAGCCGAAGGTTGTCAAACGTTTTCGCTTAGCAGCAATCATTCTCATTCGGTCTGCTACCGAGAGCACATGAATTGCGTAGGAATGTATGTCTTAGGATCGTTAACAACAACAATATATGAGCGAGAGATCATGATAGAGACCGCATATCGCCATGCTTCTCGCACTCTTGTCATTGATGTTGTGAGCAATCCACTCCCGTTTCGTTTGCTAACGACTGTGATTGATGATGTCCCATGATCTTTGTTTTGAGCTCGTGTGTATGCGTAGTTCGCTGTCCAGACAGGCAATAGACAAATACATGCATAGCTTCTTGTGCGTATACATATATTTACATGTATGCGTGATTTTCGTTTGGAAGTCTTTCTGAAGTCTAAAATCTTATTTCTCGCTTGCCAGAGAATTTTCGTTCAAGCGGGGGTAGCTTGAAAAGTTCTTCATTCGCTATGAAATAATATGTGTATATACAGTTTTTATGGAATTATTATAAATATTTTTTTTTGGTGGTTTATGCATAGGAAGAGCTATAAATTATTTTGCATGTTCATTAAAAATTATAATAAATATTTAGAAAATTAATTTCTAAAATTTAATATTAAATAATTATTTTTGGTGGACATTTTCTGTAATTTAAATAAATTGATAATACTATCACCCATCCAATAATAATAATGAAGCTATAAAATAGTAATTCTAATTGAATGACATTTGAAACTATAGTTGCGAATGAAGAACTTTTCAAGCAGCCCTCGCTTGAACAAAAATTCTCTGGCAAGCCAGAAATAAGATTTCAGAGTTCAGAAAGACTTCCAAACGAATATCACGCATACACAAAAACACATATACACGCACAAGAAGCTAAGCGTGTATTTGTCTATTGCCTGTCTGGACAGTGAACTACGCATACACACGAGCTCAAAACAAAGATCAAGGGACATCATCAATGACATGGGCAAGCAAACGAAACGGGGGTGGATTGCTAACAACATTAATAACAACAGTGCGAGAAGCATGGCGATATGCGGTCTCTATAATGCTTTCTCGATCATATGTTGTTGTTGTTAACGATCCTAAAAGACATAGATCCCTGCGCATTTCATGTGCTCTCGGCAGCAGACCGAATGAGAATGATTGGTGCTAAGCGAAAACGTTCGGCAGCCTTCGGCTCTGCTGAGACACTTCGTAACGACGCTCAGCCTCTGCTGGGACGTCTCGTAACGACGCCGAGCCTCTGCTGGGACGCCTCGCAAGAAAATTTTGTGTCAAAAACGCTTGTATGAAATGTCCGATCTATGTGTTATATGGTCAATGGTAGTATTATGCATTTACAGCACTGCTTGTTCGTCCACCGTGGGCACTCAAACTGCCCAATTCGCGGCCAAGCTATATATGTATGTCAAAATTTATAAAATTAGGTTGGACTTTGATTAAAATAATCATTCCAGCAAAGTGCTACAATGTGCTATATATATTTTGGTTATACAACCATAAATGTTGTGGCGTATGTGTTTTTAATGAATCAATGTTTATATGTGCTTGTAGATGTATATCATAATAGGAATATTACATATCTCTCTTGCTGAAAACATGTGGCAATATAATTTACCCATTTTATAGTAGACATATGATACATACACCCAACCGCAGAAGTCTGCGTAAACCCTGAAACAAATTCAGTTACAAACTTTTAACTACAATATTTGCGAAAGGTTTTATACATAACTATAATCAATTTCCTTTATTGATGTTTTTATTTAATTTTTATATATGTTTTTTATTTTATTTTAAATTTTAAACTTAACCCTACTAAAGACAACAGCGCCCCCTTATACTCTTATGAAGGATCATTAGTAGGATTAATTAATTAATCCCTACTGCTTGCTTATAAGAATGTTAGAGGCTTTAAATAAAAACTTTCCATCCTTTATGTAGATAGTTTTTCCTATGATCATAACGTTTTGGCATTTACTAAGACCTGGCTTAAGCCATATATTTTTGATGCATCAATTTATGCTACATACAGATGTGATAGAATGAATAGTGAAGAGTGGCACTGTCCTTAGTGCAGTAAAATCTAATCTTAAAGCGGAACTAGAAAATAGCTCCGCCCTTTTACACATATGTATGTTTATATGTATAATAAGTTCTTAAGTATTTTCGACAGCGCTGCCGCTGCTTCCTAGACGAAGCAGCGACTTAGCAGTGTCTCAAATAGTTAACATAATCTTAAGAAATACTTTGTGAAATGATTGAAGAAATAAACCTTGACTTGAGCGGACCTTCGCTCGTCAACAAATATAAACGCTACCCAACTTTTCAGTATTTACATGGCGACCGTGACATAAGTCGAAATCAAAAGGCTTGGACCTGGATCTGGACTCGGAATTGGATAGGACGATTAACATACATACAAAAAAAAAATTAATTAACTAAGCTGAGTGAGTACAGGGAAGGGTTATGTGTAATAAACGTCGCAGTGGAGTGAAAGAACGAACTAGGAAGCGAATCGCTCATTTAGTTCAAGTTCTATACAAAGCCAGAAATCCTCCTCCATGGAGTGTGGCAGTAAAACTCACTGACGAACTTAGGGCGTTGGAGCTCTCTTTGCACACCAAGACCAAACCCTGTGACTCAAATTTGCAAAAGCCTAAAATTAAAAATCATCGTCCTCTTCCGAAAGAGTTAGCAAGGCCAGAAAAGAGATGCCCGCCTGACTGCGAGGGACCGTTATACAGTCCATATTGCTTGGGGACATGCAAACCCAGGACACCTCAACACTAACATCAACATTAGTAAACGCCTATGCTACCAGCGCCGGCACCGTTAACGACTCAAGTTAACCACTGAGACCGACTGCGCTACAAGGAGCGCAGATGCCGACAGCACACCAAGGTGCAGGAACCGACAGCGCTGAATAGAGCGCACAAGTTTATAGTAATTAGTAAATACCAACTAAACATACTAAACATTGTAATGCCCGACGACAATTGAGTCGACCGGCAAGAGGTGTGGCCCGTAAAGCCATACTGACAAAATAGGTAGGGAAACCTGTCAACCTAGTAGGTTAAAATACAACACAAATAGTATATCGAAATACAGCGATTGCCCCAATAGTTTAGAAAGTAGCAAAATGGGCCTAGTAGAAACAAAGACAGTGGATTCCACTGCAAATGTTATTAATAAGGTAGAATCAAGCAGTATTGATTTAAAATATACAAACATTCTTTTGATAATAATCGTTGTCATATTGGCTGCGAATGTATTTTTTAAAATATACTAAATGCACAACAAATGTTTAAAAAAGAAATATTTAAGCAAGGCAAATGATTTAGACCTTGTATAATCAAACTAAAAAAAAAAAAAAAAAAAAAAAAAAAAATAATAACAACTATTATTATCAAATAGAATGAATGATTAAATAAACTAATTAAATTGATTTAAATTCAAAATAAAAGGGATCGTAAAGTCAATAGACAATTTTTGAATAACTTGACACTAGCAGAATGAATAATGGAATGGCAAGAAATACATGCCAGACTTCTAGAAATAAAATCTAATTTCGATAAATCCTATAAATGTTTATCTCAGAAAAGACCTACGCAAACTGACACTGTCAGTAAACATGCGAAAATATTAGTAGAGTGTTTCAATGATGCTCGAAAACTAATTCATAATAACCGCCAAGAGTTAAGTCAGATACATTGGTCTAGTGTTTCTAGATTATTAATCACGACGACTATCAAAGAAAGGTATGATTTGGATTTAACAATACCTACTATACTAAATACCCCTTTGACGTTTGATCAGGAAAACAGAGACTTATCAGGATCCGAATCAGATAGTAGTACCGACCAAGACTTCAAAGAAAAAGATTTTAACGATCTTACCATACCCGCGGTAATAACATTACCAGAGATAGAAGAATTCGAGTGGTCAGACCCTGATTCGAACTCAAGCGTTATTGAACAGAAACGTTTAACCATGGCACAAACTAACATTGAATTTATTAACACAGCATCTAAGCTTATACCAGATTTCAACGGTAAAGCCGATAACCTACGTGGTTTTATAGATGCATTAGAGATAGTCAAATCAATACAAGGTGCGCATGAAAGTTTAGCAGTATCTTTAATAAAAACTAAATTGAAAGGATCAGCTAGAAACATAATAGGAGACGAAAGCACTGTAGATAATATAATTCGTAAACTCAAAAGCAATGTCAAGGGTGAGTCCATTGACTGTTTATCTGCAAAATTGCTTAATCTTACACAGAAGAATAAAACAGCAAGTACTTACACCCAAGAGGTAGAAAAGCTAGCGAAAGCTCTCGAAGGAGCATATATAGAACGAGACTTTAGTTTAGAACAGGCAAAACAACTCAGTACTAAACAAGCTATTAATGCAATGAAAAAGAATTGCCTAAACAAAGACGTGAAAACAGTTTTGCGTTCCAATAACTATAATGATATAGATGAAGCAATGGCTGCTTTTATAGAAACCTCCAACGAAATAGCTGAAGAAACTCAAGCTATAATGTATTACCACTGACCATATAACACATAGATCGGACATTTCATACAAGCGTTTTTGACACAAAATTTTCTTGCGAGGCGTCCCAGCAGAGGCTCGGCGTCGTTACGAGACGTCCCAGCAGAGGCTGAGCGTCGTTACGAAGTGTCTCAGCAGAGCCGAAGGCTGCCGAACGTTTTCGCTTAGCAGCAATCATTCTCATTCGGTCTGCTGCCGAGAGCACATGAAATGCGCAGGAATGTATGTCTTTTAGGATCGTTAACAACAACAACATATGAGCGAGAAATCATAATAGAGGCCGCATATCGCCATGCTTCTCGCACTCTTGTCATTAATGCTGTTAGCAATCCACCCCCGTTTCGTTGCTTGCCACACTTTCATTGATGATGTCCCTTGATCTTTGTTTTGAGCTCGTGTGTATGCGTAGTTCGCTGTCCAGACAGGCAATAGACAAATACATGCATAGCTTCTTGTGCGTATACATATATTTACATGTATGCGTGATTTTCGTTTGGAAGTCTTTCTGAAGTCTAAAATCTTATTTCTGGCTTGCCAGAGAATTTTTGTTCAAGCGGGGGTAGCTTGAAAAGTTCTTCTAACAGCATTGTAAAAAGTAATAGTGCTATAATTCGTATCTTAAACACAACGGTATATAAATATTAAAGATCCAGATATTAAATTCGAATGTTTAAATAATTATGAAATCAAATCAATAGTAACTACTAAAACAGATAGAACAAAAGAAGTCCTACAGAAGTTACAGTTCCCTGAACATGTAAAAGAAAAACTTACAGAATTGTGTACTAAATATAGTGATATATTTGGTCTAGAATCCGAGGCTATATCATGTAATAATTTCTATAAGCAAAAATTGATATTAGCTGACAAAACCCCAGTATACATTAAAAATTATAGAAATGCAGAAACAGAAAAACCGGAAATAAACAGACAGGTCGACAAATTGATAAATGATGGTATAGTAGAACCATCCATATCAGAATATAATAGCCCACTTCTCTTGGTTCCCAAGAAATCTCTTCCGAATTCTACGAAAAAAAAATGGCGTTTAGTAGTTGGTTATCGACAAATAAACAAAAAACTTTTGGCAGACAAATATCCACTACCTAGGATAGAAGAAATTCTAGATCAATTAGGTCGAGCGAAATATTTTTCGTGTCTCGATCTCATGTCTGGATTTCGCTTCACGCGATTACCCTATGGTCTTAAAGAAGCACCAAACTCATTTATGCGAATGATGCAACTTCCTTTTTCTGGTTTAGAACCCTCACAAGCATTTTTGTACATGGATGACTTAGTTGTCATAGGTTGTTCTGAACAAAATATGTTCAAAAATCTAACTAAAATCTTTGAGCTTTGTAGAAAACATAACCTTAAACTAAACCCAGAAAAATGTTCATTTTTTATGCATGAGGTTACATTCCTTGGTCATAAATGTACAGACCATGGCATTCTCCCAGATGAGAAAAAATATGATGTTATTAAAAACTATCCAACTCCAACAGATGCAGATAGTGCACGACGTTTCGTCGCTTTTTGTAATTACTATAGAAGATTCATTCACAATTTCGCACAATACTCACGTCATTTGACCAGATTGTGTAGGAAAAATGTACAGTTCGAATGGACTAAAGAATGTGAAGAATCATTTAAATACCTTAAAAGGGCACTAATGAAGCCAACATTATTGCAATACCCTGATTTTAGCAAAGAATTTTGCATAACCACAGATGCAAGCAAATATGCATGTGGTGCAGTACTATCACAAGAGTACGATGGTGCGCAATTACCAATTGCATATGCATCAAGAGCTTTTACACAGGGAGAAAGCAACAAATCAAATACAGAGCAAGAATTAGCGGCAATACACTGGGCAATAAAACACTTTAGACCATATGTTTATGGAAGACATTTC
This sequence comes from Drosophila quadrilineata, assembly GCA_018150725.1. Taxonomy (NCBI): domain Eukaryota; kingdom Metazoa; phylum Arthropoda; class Insecta; order Diptera; family Drosophilidae; genus Drosophila; species Drosophila quadrilineata. The sequence goes on from JAECWN010000450.1 coordinate 285,010, forward strand.
TTAGTTAAAACAGATCATAGACCCTTAGTTTACTTATTTTCAATGAAAAATCCCACATCAAAACTGACAAGAATGAGATTAGATTTAGAAGAGTATCAGTTTACAGTAGAATATCTCAAGGGGAAAGACAATCATGTTGCTGATGCGTTATCACGCATTAACGTTGAAGAATTAATACAAATGAACAGAGATATAATGATGGTCCAAACGAGATCATCCAAGAAACAGGAAAACAACTGCGCAGTTGAAGAAATTAAAAAGCATGCAAAATTATATGAGCCCAATGTCTATGAAGTCGTTAGTAATAATGACGTAAAGAAATTAGTGAAACTGAAAATGAACAATTTTAAATGCATATTTAAAAAGGGAAACAGATTATTTCACAATTTCCAGTTAAAGATTTATATTCAAGTGGAAAATTCGATCTAGATCAATTTTTCCATCGGCTTATTTCAGAAGCCGGGATATACAAAATCATTAACTTTCAGATGTCACCAAGTGAACAAATTTTCGAATATGTCACTTTAAATGAATTTAAAAGTAAGGGCAATAAACAATTGATAAAAATAAAAATAGCGCTATTAAAAAAGGTGACACACATTGACGAAAATGACGAAAGTCAAATAAATGCAATCCTGTTCAAATACCATAACGACCCTATAGAAGGAGGACATTCAGGGATTACGCGTACCCTTATAAAAATAAAGAAATTATACTATTGGCCAAAAATGAACAAAACAATAAAAAATCATGTGAAAAAGTGTATAGATTGCCAAAGAGCTAAAACTACAACACACACAAGAGCACCGATGATTATAACAGACTCACCAAACACAGCTTTTGACACTGTCTTAATTGACACCATTGGACCATTACCTCGCACAGAAAATGGCAATGAGTATGCAATAACTATAATATGCGACTTAACAAAATATCTTGTTACAATACCAGTAGCAGATAAAAGCGCAAAAACAGTAGCCAGAGCAATATTTGAATATTTTGTACTAAAGTACGGTCCTATGAAGACGTTCATAACAGACATGGGTACTGAGTACAAAAATTCAGTTATAAATGACTTGTGCAACTATATGAAAATAAGCAATATAAATTCAACAGCACATCATCACCAGACTTTAGGTACAGTAGAAAGAAGTCATCGAACATTTAACGAATACATTCGTTCGTACATATCGATTGACAAAGATGATTGGGACATATGGTTAAATTATTTTACATATTGTTTCAACACAACTCCATCTACAGTTCACGATTATTGTCCATACGAACTTGTCTACGGCAGATTACCAAGACAATTCCAAGAATTTAATAATTTAATGAAAATAGATCCTATATATAACATAGATGATTACGCTAAGGAGTTTAAATTTAGAATACAGGTAGCATATAAAAGAGCAAAATCCATGATAGAAAAGGAAAAGCTAAGACGTAAACTAGAATATGACAAACAAGTAAATGACATAAAGTTAGAAATAGGAAATACGGTCTTAATTAGAAACGAAACAGGTCATAAATTAGATAATCAATATTTAGGACCTTACAAAGTTATAAAAATAGAAGACAGAAATAATATAGTAATAGATGTAGGAAAAAAGAAGCATTAAGTAGTTAACAAAAATAGACTAAAGTTATTCAAAAATTAGTAAACAATTCAAAAATATGTTCTTATCAAAAAAAACTAACAAAAAAAAAAAAAAAATAAACGAATTTAAGTTAATTAATTAAATTAAATAATAAAAATAACAATAATTAATAATTAAATAATAATATTAACAAAAATAACTACATTTTAAAATAATTACGTTATTTTTTAAAAAGGAGGGAGATGTGGTATGCACACATATCGAGAGTACACTGTAGTCAAAATGCATTAATCGGCAACTTTCGGTTACCTCATAAACATAAACAATGTAACGACACTTTGTCCTACTCAACAAAATATATGACCCACTTCAAGTGCGATTGTAATATGATCGCACATGAACGCAGCAAGCCGCGTAAGCATAAACGCCGGTCGCTGACCGTCGTCTGTCAGCATATGTGCAATGACACACTCCGCCCTTTTACACATATGTATGTTTATATGTATAATAAGTTCTTAAGTATTTTCGACAGCGCTGCCGCTGCTTCCTAGACGAAGCAGCGACTTAGCAGTGTCTCAAATAGTTAACATAATCTTAAGAAATACTTTGTGAAATGATTGAAGAAATAAACCTTGACTTGAGCGGACCTTCGCTCGTCAACAAATATAAACGCTACCCAACTTTTCAATCTTTACACTAATTCATAACATTGACTTACATTTCCATTCACTAAACACTACTGTTTTCGTAAAGTGATCTCAATGATTTAGATTGATATATTAGGTCGATATATTTATAGACCTATTAACTCTATTTTTGAATTGAGTGTTCCACTAGTGCATAATTCTAAGCTAACAAAACTACCTTGGTGCTCTAGGGAACTGTGTTATATGTGTTATATGGTCAGTGATTACCAAAGTCAATCACAGCGCGGTGGAAATCGCGGTCGTGGTTATAGTAGAGGACGCTTTCATAACAGAGGCGGCCAACGTTATAATAATCGTAATAACAACAATGCTTCTAGAGATGGCTCATATAGAGGCAGATCATACAGAGGCAATAGGAGAAGTAATCAGAATCAAGTACGAGTTACACAGAGTAATTCGGAAAACAACCAAACCCCCTTGAGCAACCAACAGTAAAGATATTTAAAATAAATCTAAATCTCAGTAGTATAGTAAAAACTCAAAATCAAAGAAATAATAAAAATTTGACACTATTAGTGGATACTGGAGCTAATATATCAATTCTTAAAAATAATGAAATTTGTGCTGATATCAATACTAACGTAAAAACAAACATATCAGGAATTGGTCAGGAAATATTACAATCAATTGGATTAGCTTCAATTGATCTACTATTTGATTATTTTATAATTGAACATGATTTTCAAATAGTTAATAATGAATTTCCAGTACCTTGTGATGGAATTCTAGGACTCGATTTCATTCGTAAATTAAATTGCGTTATAGATTACAATAATGATGAGTTAATATTAAAACCAAAATCAGTAGCTTATCAGATACATGTACCACTATTGCATAGCAGTAATAATAATTCAATATTATTACCAGCAAGGTCAGAAGTGATGAGAAAAATAGTACTTCAGACCGATAATGATACTGTGTTAATACCAAACCAAGAAATCCTTCCTGGAGTATTAATAGCTAACAGCATTGTAAAAAGTAATAGTGCTATAATTCGTATCTTAAACACAACGGTATATAAATATTAAAGATCCAGATATTAAATTCGAATGTTTAAATAATTATGAAATCAAATCAATAGTAACTACTAAAACAGATAGAACAAAAGAAGTCCTACAGAAGTTACAGTTCCCTGAACATGTAAAAGAAAAACTTACAGAATTGTGTACTAAATATAGTGATATATTTGGTCTAGAATCCGAGGCTATATCATGTAATAATTTCTATAAGCAAAAATTGATATTAGCTGACAAAACCCCAGTATACATTAAAAATTATAGAAATGCAGAAACACAAAAACCGGAAATAAACAGACAGGTCGACAAATTGATAAATGATGGTATAGTAGAACCATCCATATCAGAATATAATAGCCCACTTCTCTTGGTTCCCAAGAAATCTCTTCCGAATTCTACGAAAAAAAAATGGCGTTTAGTAGTTGGTTATCGACAAATAAACAAAAAACTTTTGGCAGACAAATATCCACTACCTAGGATAGAAGAAATTCTAGATCAATTAGGTCGAGCGAAATATTTTTCGTGTCTCGATCTCATGTCTGGATTTCGCTTCACGCGATTACCCTATGGTCTTAAAGAAGCACCAAACTCATTTATGCTAATGATGCAACTTCCTTTTTCTGGTTTAGAACCCTCACAAGCATTTTTGTACATGGATGACTTAGTTGTCATAGGTTGTTCTGAACAAAATATGTTCAAAAATCTAACTAAAATCTTTGAGCTTTGTAGAAAACATAACCTTAAACTAAACCCAGAAAAATGTTCATTTTTTATGCATGAGGTTACATTCCTTGGTCATAAATGTACAGACCATGGCATTCTCCCAGATGAGAAAAAATATGATGTTATTAAAAACTATCCAACTCCAACAGATGCAGATAGTGCACGACGTTTCGTCGCTTTTTGTAATTACTATAGAAGATTCATTCACAATTTCGCACAATACTCACGTCATTTGACCAGATTGTGTAGGAAAAATGTACAGTTCGAATGGACTAAAGAATGTGAAGAATCATTTAAATACCTTAAAAGGGCACTAATGAAGCCAACATTATTGCAATACCCTGATTTTAGCAAAGAATTTTGCATAACCACAGATGCAAGCAAATATGCATGTGGTGCAGTACTATCACAAGAGTACGATGGTGCGCAATTACCAATTGCATATGCATCAAGAGCTTTTACACAGGGAGAAAGCAACAAATCAAATACAGAGCAAGAATTAGCGGCAATACACTGGGCAATAAAACACTTTAGACCATATGTTTATGGAAGACATTTCTTAGTTAAAACAGATCATAGACCCTTAGTTTACTTATTTTCAATGAAAAATCCCACATCAAAACTGACAAGAATGAGATTAGATTTAGAAGAGTATCAGTTTACAGTAGAATATCTCAAGGGGAAAGACAATCATGTTGCTGATGCGTTATCACGCATTAACGTTGAAGAATTAATACAAATGAACAGAGATATAATGATGGTCCAAACGAGATCATCCAAGAAACAGGAAAACAACTGCGCAGTTGAAGAAATTAAAAAGCATGCAAAATTATATGAGCCCAATGTCTATGAAGTCGTTAGTAATAATGACGTAAAGAAATTAGTGAAACTGAAAATGAACAATTTTAAATGCATATTTAAAAAAGGGAAACAGATTATTTCACAATTTCCAGTTAAAGATTTATATTCAAGTGGAAAATTCGATCTAGATCAATTTTTCCATCGGCTTATTTCAGAAGCCGGGATATACAAAATCATTAACTTTCAGATGTCACCAAGTGAACAAATTTTCGAATATGTCACTTTAAATGAATTTAAAAGTAAGGGCAATAAACAATTGATAAAAATAAAAATAGCGCTATTAAAAAAGGTGACACACATAGACGAAAATGACGAAAGTCAAATAAATGCAATCCTGTTCAAATACCATAACGACCCTATAGAAGGAGGACATTCAGGGATTACGCGTACCCTTATAAAAATAAAGAAATTATACTATTGGCCAAAAATGAACAAAACAATAAAAAATCATGTGAAAAAGTGTATAGATTGCCAAAGAGCTAAAACTACAACACACACAAGAGCACCGATGATTATAACAGACTCACCAAACACAGCTTTTGACACTGTCTTAATTGACACCATTGGACCATTACCTCGCACAGAAAATGGCAATGAGTATGCAATAACTATAATATGCGACTTAACAAAATATCTTGTTACAATACCAGTAGCAGATAAAAGCGCAAAAACAGTAGCCAGAGCAATATTTGAATATTTTGTACTAAAGTACGGTCCTATGAAGACGTTCATAACAGACATGGGTACTGAGTACAAAAATTCAGTTATAAATGACTTGTGCAACTATATGAAAATAAGCAATATAAATTCAACAGCACATCATCACCAGACTTTAGGTACAGTAGAAAGAAGTCATCGAACATTTAACGAATACATTCGTTCGTACATATCGATTGACAAAGATGATTGGGACATATGGTTAAATTATTTTACATATTGTTTCAACACAACTCCATCTACAGTTCACGATTATTGTCCATACGAACTTGTCTACGGCAGATTACCAAGACAATTCCAAGAATTTAATAATTTAATGAAAATAGATCCTATATATAACATAGATGATTACGCTAAGGAGTTTAAATTTAGAATACAGGTAGCATATAAAAGAGCAAAATCCATGATAGAAAAGGAAAAGCTAAGACGTAAACTAGAATATGACAAACAAGTAAATGACATAAAGTTAGAAATAGGAAATACGGTCTTAATTAGAAACGAAACAGGTCATAAATTAGATAGTCAATATTTAGGACCTTACAAAGTTATAAAAATAGAAGACAGAAATAATATAGTAATAGATGTAGGAAAAAAGAAGCATTAAGTAGTTAACAAAAATAGACTAAAGTTATTCAAAAATTAGTAAACAATTCAAAAATATGTTCTTATCAAAAAAAACTAACAAAAAAAAAAAAAAAAAATAAACGAATTTAAGTTAATTAATTAAATTAAATAATAAAAATAACAATAATTAATAATTAAATAATAATATTAACAAAAATAACTACATTTTAAAATAATTACGTTATTTTTTAAAAAGGAGGGAGATGTGGTATGCACACATATCGAGAGTACACTGTAGTCAAAATGCATTAATCGGCAACTTTCGGTTACCTCATAAACATAAACAATGTAACGACACTTTGTCCTACTCAACAAAATATATGACCCACTTCAAGTGCGATTGTAATATGATCGCACATGAACGCAGCAAGCCGCGTAAGCATAAACGCCGGTCGCTGACCGTCGTCTGTCAGCATATGTGCAATGACACACTCCGCCCTTTTACACATATGTATGTTTATATGTATAATAAGTTCTTAAGTATTTTCGACAGCGCTGCCGCTGCTTCCTAGACGAAGCAGCGACTTAGCAGTGTCTCAAATAGTTAACATAATCTTAAGAAATACTTTGTGAAATGATTGAAGAAATAAACCTTGACTTGAGCGGACCTTCGCTCGTCAACAAATATAAACGCTACCCAACTTTTCAATCTTTACACTAATTCATAACATTGACTTACATTTCCATTCACTAAACACTACTGTTTTCGTAAAGTGATCTCAATGATTTAGATTGATATATTAGGTCGATATATTTATAGACCTATTAACTCTATTTTTGAATTGAGTGTTCCACTAGTGCATAATTCTAAGCTAACAAAACTACCTTGGTGCTCTAGGGAACTTTGTAGACTTAAACTTTGTCGTTAGTCAAGCGTTTTTGACATTCAATTTTCTTGCGAGAGGTCTCAGCAGAGGCTGAACCTCATTACGAGCGGTTCCAACAGAGGCTGAAAGTCGTTATGAAGCGTCGCAGCAGTGGCTAAAAGATGTCGAACACTTAGCTTACTGAGTACTTGGACTGTCCGATCTATGTGTTATTTGGCCAACGCAAATAGATATATTTATCTAAATCAATTCTTAAAATTTTTTGTTTGTACGATTTGACTGGTTTATTTTCTAGTTTCTTCCGATACATAAAAAATATTCTAAATCCGAAGAAATTAACTTTCGAGCTATTTAATTTGGCTGCTAATGATGATGCAAAGACAAACTAAACGACCTTACTTGTTCAAAGTGTAAAGCCATGACTTTTTGAAGGACACAACCTGTGTATGTTTAGTACTTGTTATACTGCCTTCATTTCTCTATGAAAATCTCTCAAATTAATGATCAACGCATTTTACTTGATCATCAATTCTCCCTCAATGAGCACATTGTATTAATTGTAAGTAAAGACCATAAAAGTCTCAATTTAGAGTAGAGGTGGAGAACTATTGTGGGCACTAGCGCCACTATCGATGGTTTGGCACCATCGATGGCAGCAGACACCTTCGATAGTGGCCCATCCACTATCGATGGTGCCATCTTGGCGTTAAACGAGGAAAAATTGAAAAAACAGAAAAATTAATTAAATTAATATGGATCGCTTTTTAAATCTGGGTATGCTTACTATATTGTATACTTAAGTGTTTTGATCTGTAATTTGTTAAATTTAATTAAAAGAAGACCAAAATTTCTCATGTTTGGAAATATTTCAATCGGTCAGGACAAGAAATATGCCAAGTTTGGAAATAAATAAACCGTACTCAAGCACACCAGCTGTAGTGACAGACAGAAACGAAACTGCATATACAAGCAGCGGTTGCAGATCAAGCATAAACTCTGTGGCTTCGTACTTCAAAAGAGCTGCCTTGTACGAGTCGAATTGCAAGTGAAAAGCCGACATCGACAAAGCAGCAACAAAATGGTTTCTAAAGTTGTACATTGTCGAAAACGAAGGTTTTATTAAATACATCCAGGTTCAGCAAGGCGGGGCAAATTGTTTCTGAGACGCACCCGGCTCAAAGAGGAAAATATTAACTCTCTCTTATTTTTAAATCCAAACTTTTGGTTAAAATTTTATTTTCTTGAAAACTGTTACGAATCGATTTTTCCCGGTGGGCAACCTCAGCCAGCTCAGTGTACCCAGGGATGGGTTGCTGGGTCCCAAAGCCCTCAGTTCGTAGCCAGATCCCGAACAAGTTCAGTCTCGTTCGCTACAACATCGATAACAACATCGATAACACAATACAAATCATACAAACACAAGCATGCACACAAACAACAAACTACAGCTGAGTGGAATTACTGCTGGTCCGGTATTTATGACCAGAGACGCGCCCACCCTCCCATACGATGGACCAAAGCGTGAATGTTGTGGGCAGGGTGACCGCGCCGGGCCAAACGGAAAATACCAATTTGGGGTCAGAAATATACCATAAAATACTTTTTCACGTTTTACAAAATACCACATTAAATACCATAACAAATATATTGAATATATAGAAAAAAAAAGGTTTTTCCATTGCAAAAAATGTTTGTTTTTATTTCATATTACAAGATTAATAATATTTCAGTCCAAATAAAACTAAAACCATCAATATGCAGTCGTATTCAATTCCATATTCAAATATATATCGGGGAACGCATTCTTAACCGCATCGCTAATATGATCCATTACTCTCATTGGTATGTTGTGTTCAGCCATCACTGCAGCGAAAATCATTTCTGTCTTTTTGATAGAGGCAACTAAAGTGTTGTTCGACTCTTTTAAAAACGGTTCAATCTGTAAAAAGAGTAGTTATTATTTACATATAATTTAAAAACATATAAAAACTCACCTTTGTTTTTCCACAGAAGTATTTCATATTATCTTTATGTTTTTGCGTAGCAGCGTGCTGCTTAATTGACGCCAGCCTACTCAAAATGTCCGTTTTGCACGCTTTGCAGTGCGCATCCATCATATTTTCGCTCCTGCATAGCCATTATTGATTATCCTGCATACTCTCCCACTCAGCTCTATATTTTTGTTTATTACTCATTTTCACTATTTTATTCTTTATTTTAATATATTATCACAAAATTATGACTTGCCTCGATTTTTATTCAATAAAAAGAGAGCATGACATTGTTAAAGTGTGGCCAAACCGAAAATACCATTTAATACCATAAAATCTATGAAAAATACTACTAAATACCTATATACCATTAAAATACTTTTGAGCTAAATTTGAGCTGATAAAATACCAAAAAGTATTAAAAATACCATAAACGGTCACCCTGGTTGTGGGTCCATCGCCCTTAGAGGAAAGTCACAGCTGAGTATCCCTGGCTTTCACAGCCTTCTCTTCCCCCTCTCCTGTGGAAAACTAACAATTCATCTTACTTCAACTGCGCAATCGACAATTTTTTATTAAAATAATTTAAATTATATAGTGTAGGGCCCTATGGTGACGGATGACAGTGGCAGCAATATTGCCGTCTGCCAGGGCGAATCCTAACGCGCTACGTGCGGTTAAACAAAAGCTGCAAATAGCCTCGCACATAAACTAACTACAGCATTCATAGGATCTTAACCTCCTAGTGAAGCTCCCCTGGGTTTCGGTGGATACCTATCTGTAACCGGACTATTGTCCGGCTGCAATGCGCGCTGGCTTGCCCGCAAGCAGCAAAATTGCTAATCGGCAATGCGCCTACCTTCACAAAAATCCAAACTAACAAAACCTTAATAAACCGGACTTTACATACAAATAAATAAATAAATAATAAAATAAATAATAAAAAAATAATATGACGGAGACGATGTGGGGCGGACGGCGGGGTGGTAAACCGCACCGATAGTTGCACTGATTTGGTGCGTCGCGTCCCTCGGGACTGTGGCGGGCTCACTGCACCCACTTCGGGGCGTTCACTGACCCGGTCGTCGGCCTGCTGCCACAAAATTCACCATATAGAATTTTTCTGTTATTAAATTCACTCCGCTTACCTGGCTTATTTCAAAGCTCCCGCTTATCATTTGCATATCCTCATGCATAAATCCTTAACTGTTGCCTCGTCGTCAGCGCCTTGGCCTGGTCTTCAGCGCCCGGTCTTAATTTTACTTGAATCTATATTTGACCGGGCGCCCACCAGCACGTGCAGTCACTTGCAGATTTTTCTTTGTCACACTCTCGTGGTCAATCGGCTGTTCGTGACTTTTAATATCGGGCTATCGATGTCCCAGATTTATGGCAACGCCGGACATATCGTCGACCCAGCCCTGAGATCATCGAAAACCCTACAGCCGGCTTAACGAGAATGCAACAAAACTTAAAAAAAAAAATTAAATGATGTCGATATTATCGGAGACTATAGATGGCACTATCGATAGTTTGAGAAAAACAGCTATCGATGGCGCCGACTATTGGTAGTTCTCCACCTCTAATTTAAAGTGCTCGCACACTTATGCATTCACATATTTATTTCCACTGGTGGAATTAAAAAAAATTAAGAAAGCGAATGACATTTGAACTAACTTCAGTAAATCAGTAAATTCATTAATTTTGATTCTATACAAAAACCACGTAAAATAATGTGTCAAATACGGCAGTTATTAACCCAATGTTATTAACCCTAATTGTTTAATGTGCAAAGCCATGACATTTTGCAGGTCACACACAGGTCACAGCCTGTATACTTGTTGGATATAATAAGCACATTGAAGTAATAGTAAATAAAGCCTTGTAAGTCTTTGGTTTTATCACTGAACAAATAACACATAGATTTGGCGTTACGAAGCGTCACAGCAGAAGCTGAGCATCGTTACAAACTGTCCCAGCAGAGGCTGTCGAACGCCTCATTTCATTTGTACTTGGACTGCTGGCTAGAGACCATGAATTGCCCAAGAATTTACGTCTTTTAGAAGCGTAGAGAACAACAATTAATGAACAAGAGAACATGAGAAAGATCGCATAGCGCCATTCTTAACGCAGCTCTGTCATTGATGTTGTTAGCAATCTACCCCCGTTTTGAAGTTTCAAATCACCCTGTCCAGACGGGCAATAGACAAATACAAGCAAAGCTCCTTGTGCGTATACATATCTTTATATGCATGCGTGAGATTTTTGTTTGAAATTATTTCTAAAGCCTTAAATCTTATTTCTTGCTTTCCAGAGATATTTTTCTCAGGCGGTTGGCAGCTTGAAAAGTTGTTGTGGTTCATGTTGTTGATCTCCAACATCAAACTTGTATATAAAAAAAATCAAAGATGATTCTTAGATTCGCACTGAGGAACTTATATCTTAGTAATAATAATGCTTACAAAAATAAAAACAAGTACAATGCTAACATGCAATCATAAAATGGGTACTGTCGGGAGTTCTCAATCTTTTTTCCTGGTAGGTTGTGTATCAGAGATCAGCAGCGGTGCACCGCAACTACTAGTGCACCGCAAAAATACTAAGTATTTTCATACACGAGTAAAAAAACACCGCAACAAAAATTTATGCGGTCTTTTTATACTCGTTCCTTCTATCCACTCCACTCTATCCACTCTTTCAATACCAATCACAGAGACACTATGTCAATCCGCTCGTTAGTATTGAAACACCGCACAAAAGAGATGAAGCGATTACCCTAACGGGCTTTGAATCGGTCAAATTTTGAGTCTCAACTTTTTATGCTGTGCGTATATCTTATGCGGTATTCAAACACTGCAACCGCTTACTATGCGGTGTCTACACCACCGTCACCGCAAAAAGTGTGAGTACACTACTAGTGCCGAAAACAGGCACCGCTGCAGATCTCTGTTGTGTATATATACAATCTGAAATATACAATCTGTAGTTTCTGAGAAACGAGAACTCATACGGAGACCAGGACTCACATGTTGTCAAGCCAATAATCCTTGATTTGTTGTTGTCAAAGGCCACAGAATATTATAAATTTAAATATTTTATATTATTACATGGCGACCGTCCTGAATATGTTTTTTTTTATAGCAGTCCTTGGTGACTTTGGTGACAATATCGTCTAAACTTATGATGTATTTTATTGGTTCGAAAGGGTAGTTTAAATTCCTTTTTTTTGATCGCTTTGGTGGAATCTTAAGCTCATTCTTTCTTGTTTATTTATTGTTTCTTTGAATAAGATTGGCTTAATTTAATATAACTTTTTATAGTTATCGGACGAAGGTTTAATTTGGGATGATTCTGCATTGACAATTACTATAAATCCAATGCAGGGTGATGCTATATCAGAAGATAGTTCAGACTCCGATAATAGTGACTCCGAAGATGAAGGTATGCACAATTGTGATATTAATAACGTTAGTGATAAAATATGTATATAATTCATTATATTTACCATTGACAGGTATGAAAGATGGATTCGCACACATAAATCAACTTGAATGGGATAACTCAAATATGTTTACATCAGCAAACTAGATCATTTATGAGCGAGGCTATAAGGTTTATTAATAAAAAATAAATTAACTAATTAATTAAACTTAGCTATATGTTAATGTGCTTTTTAAATATAAATTCAATTTAAATATCCACATGAAGTAATCTAACTTACAGATGCAATGGGATTAAACAAATTTATTATAATATTTTTTTTTTTGACAGATAGAATATAAGCGTACCCCGGACCAAGTATCATTAAGATATGATATCAAACAATCGTTTTGTCTATTAATTTTCTTTGAGATGAGCTAGAACAATGTTCGCAGAAAAAGTAACTTTTTTCTTTCACTGTGGACATGGACATCGATATTAGTTAGTACTTTTTTAGTGGGAGCTCCCTCAATCCGTAGATCAGATGAACGCGAGGCAAATCTTGTTTATGATCACGGGAAAGAGATAGCCAGTAATCAAATACAGTACAATAGATCTTTTTATTCTATAACATTCAAGAATCCGATAGATGGAACTGATAGTAGTCAGAGTCTGCAAGAAATTCAACAATCGGTCAAAAACAACAGACCACTGCAACAAACACCACGACAGACAGAAACAAACAAGTCTCTGGTTCTTAGCTGATGACATTTTCTGGGTGAGTTTAGATCAACGGATTTCAAATCATCATGAAGTATCCGCAAAGAGTTCACTGGTCACTGCGATCTCAAAAGTCAGTGTGAGATCACACAGAGAACGACTTAACGTTCCATTCCAGCACACACTGAGAATAATGGATTTTGTGCATATTGATGAATTAACAAACAAACAAATCATTACTGCATGACGTTATTGTAGTGACCATTGAACGACTTCCTTAACAAGGAAAATCAACAAATGTCGACTCAGTAGAAGTCGGCATAGCTGGATTCTAAACGGACAGTGCTACACGTTATATCGCAGGCAGACTGCTGACTAATAAATTTTGAAAGCATTTTAACATATACTGTATGCCACTTGCCACTTTTTTCCCATATTAATTACATTCGCACATGACTTTTTTTTTTGAAATACATGCAATAAAATTACCTTAACCAAATCTCTTATCAAGTTGCCATTTCGGGTTTGTATGTGAAGAACATTTCGGGTTTCGGATGGAAACGAAAGATAGATATAATGTATGTGAAGAACACTATGAATAACACAGCTTTGCAAAAACTTCCATAATGCTTTCTACCATTGGTTGAGTGTAAGGTTCAAAGTTTTTATTTTTATTGACGGTGTTTCGCAATACTCAAGTCGCAAGAAGAGAAACGGAACAAGAACAGTAAGTATTAGTGTTCAATAAAAGAGTGTTCTATCAAAGAGTTCAAAGTCTTGTGTCGATTTCAATCATCTTTTGCATGAATGGCAACTCCATAATGAGCTTTTCGGCTCTTCTAAGTCCGCCACTAATAGTACACCATCCACACACACACACACACACACTTTGCTTCCAAAAAATCTGCTCAGAGGCCGATATTAATCCCTGGGGTACTGCGTACAAAGTGGTCACAAAAAAGACCAGGAATCCGCACTTTACCTGTGTCTCGTGCCCCACCGAACTCTTGGAAATAGTTTCAGTACTGTTTCCAAGACATCCAGTGGTAGATCTTGATAGGAACAGACGTCTGCCGGAGGATGTCCCTCCAGTTTCAGTGTCAGAGCTGATGGCAGCGACTAAAACAATAGGAGATAAAAAGGATCCAGGTCCGGATGGGATCCCCAATAAAGCTCTAAAGCTGACGATCTCTTGCCGGCCGGATGTTTCCGTGCAATGCTACACGAAATGCCTTGAACAGGGAGTTTTTCCAAAAAGGTGGAAATTCAACGCTTAATCCTCATTCCAAAAGGGGATAAGCCAGTTAGCGGACCTTCGGGGTATCGACCAATTTGTCTACTAGACACGGTTCGGAAGGTCCTAGAAAAGATTTTGTACAACCGTCTTCTCGAGATTGTTGTTGAAAAGCAGGCTCTCTCGGAATTCCAATACGAATTCCGAAAAGCCAGATCTACTATTGATGCCATCAAAGTGGTTGTTGACATCGCCAAAAAGGCGATTGAAGGAACCCGATGGAAAGGGGGCACAAAGGAGTATTGCGCACTGATAACGTTGGATAGGCTGGAAGAGATCGGACTACCGATTTATCTAGCAGAGATTATTAGGAGTTATTTGTCGGGCAGGGTGCTAGAGTATGGCACAGATAAGGGCATTAGGAGATATAGGGTCACAGCCGGGGTTCCACAAGGTTCGGTATTAGGACCGTTACTTTGGAACCTCATGTACGATAGGGTCCTGAGGCTAGAGCTGCCAAGTGGATGCAAGCTAATCGGCTTTGCAGACGACTTGGCACTGGTAGTAGTTGGAAAGCAGATCAGGTTAGTTGAAGCAGCGGCCAATGCGGCTGTTAACCAGATAAGCCTGTGGATGCACAGTGCTAGCTTACAGCTAGCGGGCCACAAAACAGAGGTTGTGCTATTTACAAGCAGAAAGGTTGTCGAGTATATGACCGTTCAGGTAGGAGGTGTCTCGATCAGATCGGCGACATCTCTAAAATACCTGGGCGTCAAGTTAGATAATCGACTTAGTTTCAAGCAGCATATTATTTATGTTAGTCAGAAGGCCTCTAAGCTGCAGGCAGCGCTTTCTCGAATGCTGCCTAATATAGGAGGGTCTAGGCAGGAAACGCGTCTTCTCTTAGGTAGGGTCGTAGCCTCCGTGCTGCTCTATGCAGCTCCAATTTGGGCCACGTCACTTGATAGGAGTAAGGAACTTAGGAGAAAATTAGCGGCGCCTTATCCTCTAAGTGCATTAAAGGTGATTTCCGGGTTCAGAACGATCTCGGGAGATGCGGCCTTAGTGCTCGCAGTCATGATTGCCATAGATCTCTTAGCAAAGAAGATGCATGCAGTCTATGAAAGGAAAAGGGGGGGTATGACAGTGTCCGAACTAAATATCGCCCAAAGGGAGGAGCGGGAAGCAACGCTTACCGCATGGCAGCATAGGTGGAACTCATCGACAAACGGAAGATGGACTTTTAGGCTGATTCCCAATGTCAGAGAGTGGATAGGTAGACAGAGGGGTGCTTCAAACTTTCATACTTCCCAGTTTTTAACTGGACATGGAGGTTATAGGTTCTATTTATGTAGGTTCCGACATGAAGCAAGTTCGTACTGCTCGGAATATTCTCTGCAACACGAGGATCCTCAGCATACCATGTACCACTGTAGCAGATTCAGTGTGATGACGAGGGTAATACCCACCCCGTCGCTGTTAGTGGGGTTCATGTTGGAGACGGATGCCAGCTGGCTACACGTTAGCCGAGTTATTATAAGCATCCAAAAGGACCTGAAAAGACGGGAAAGGATCCGTAGAGAAGAGGAGGTAGACTAGGAAACTACCAGGCGAGAGCCTAACGGTGGCTCTTCCCAACCACCGTGAAGTAATACTTAACGGTGATACCGCGGGGTTGTGTGTGGAGTGTAGGGGTGGATTTAGTTGGTTTGTGCCGTCCTAGTGGCAAGTCCAGCATGTTTTACGGTACGGGCCGTATACATCTTTCAAGATTACCATCCCGCATGGCGCACCATGCGAAACAAAAAAAAAAAAAACATACACACACACACATATATATATATATATATACAAATACACATTCACATAGATACTTTAAACAGCTTAAAGAGTAAATGTGTTTGTTGACTTTATAATGTGAATGCGTGTATTTTTTTGATTACTAGATGTCGCAAGTTCAATCACTAGATTCCGGTTATCAGCAGAGTGAATAAGGAGGATGTCGCAGCTCCAAACGAAGCACCCTATTATATAAATAAAAGCTACATAAACAAACATGTGTATTTGTAACAAAATGTTGTTTTAAAATATATTAAAAAAGGTTACAAAAGTATTTTATAAATTATAATAAATTCGTTATAGGACATTCTTCAATGGAGTCACAAGAACTTATTTGACCCACTAGTGCAAGTACTAATACTTCACTTTTACCGGGTAAGCGGTGACGAATGGTGACCACTTAATTTCATAATGGAAATACATTGCTGTTCAGTCACTTGGCTACCACTATTTCACTATTTCAAGAGAAGCACCCAGTACAAAGTAACTTTTTTAATTTGATTCACAAATTTTTCTTCCGTCCCTTATATCAGATGCCATTGTTAAAACAGAATGATCAAGATAAAAAAAAATATATATGTCGGTGCATTGAAACTGCTTAGTTGTGAATGTGTGTGTGTGTCAGTGTACGAATACACATTTTTGGGTATTTCACCAGGAATACTAATTTCACAAGTTTAGTAATATTGCACCAGCTTCTAATTGTGCTGTGATTGGTTGTCTGCATAATGTCGCTTTAAGAAGTACCGTTTTAGCGGGGCGAGAACGTTGTGTCGCTGTCGCAGAGTGTGAGTACCGTTTTAGCGGGGTGACAACGTTGTGTCGCTGTCGCCGAGTATGGTTCGAAGGTATAGGTATAGAAGCGATTTGATGGACAAGGCAGTGTACTGCCAACCTCGCTTGAATAAACTTCGAAACGCGCTTCGCTTTAATGGAAGATCATAATTCGACATCAGAAGTGGGATCTGGAATTGCAAAATAAAAACTTAATTAAACTTGTGAGAGCCATTAAAAATTGAACCTAATGTAGGGTAGATCAAATCTGTGCAAATACCCAAATTCAACCCAGACAAACCAGGCTCCTTCGCATCATCGTGGTGTACAACTGTTAAAATAATTTTAGAAGAAAACACATTGAGAGGTAGTGCGTTGATTATGACTTTGAGTTCAGCTTTAGAAGGAAGTGCTTCGCAATGGCTTTCGCAAGTGTGCTATGCTGAAATTACTTGGCCCGAGTTTAAAGAATTGTTTATACAACGCTTCGACACTATAGAAACTCCAGCCGCTATGTTTCTTAATATGCTATCGAATCGACCGACTGATGGCGAGAGTCTGGCCGTTCATGCAAGTCGCATGGTTACCGAATTAACGACGAAATGGCGCCAAATGGATAATGAAGAGATTGCTGTGTCTGTGACCCTTGCGCTGTTGGCAAGCTTCGATCACCGATTGCAGCGTTTAAGTTTCACATCAAATGTTCGAGCCAGAGGCGATTTACAGTCCGAATTAAAACCGTTCACTTTTATTAAAAGGAAAAGCGGCGCTATGGAGCAGCAGTCTGAAACTTATTTTGAACGGCAAAAACAATCATCGATAGAGTGTCATTTCTGCGGAAAATTGGGCCACAAAATGTTTGAATGCAGAATCAGTAAATAACAGAATCAATTTGCGACTGATAAAACGCGACATGGCAAACGCGATGGTCACCACCGTGAAAAATCAAATGTAACTTGCTACAAGTGCGGTGAAATGGGTCACATATCTACCCAATGTACAAAGAAGCAAGTTAAGAAGAACAAGGCATTCAACCTGGATAAGCGAGTGGAGCAGTGCAGCGTTGCAGTGTCTAAGGGATACCTGAACCATAAAAGTCAAATTTTTGAAATCACCTTCGATTCTGGGTCGGAATGCTTGTTGATGACAGAAAAGCTAAGTACCAAATTTTCTGGTAAATGATTCAATAAAAGGTATCGGCAGTAATGGAATATGTAGTACTGTACAAATATTAAGTGACGTAAACATTGACGATAATTGTATTTAAATTTTGGTTCACCTAATAGGCGATGATGATACGCAAAACGACATTGTAACTCGCCGTGACATACTAAATCAGGGTCTTGATATTGTTATTTCATCATACCAAGATTTAGTTCGAGAAAAAATTAATGAACTGCTAAAATGCAATATAATTAGGCCAAGCTGCTCACCTTATGCAAGCCCTATATTATTGGTCAAGAAAAAAAATTTTACGGACAGACTTTCTGTTGACTTTAGAGAACTGAATTCAAACACAGTCACTGATAAATATCCTTTACCACTTATACAGGATCAAATAAATAAGCTTGGAGGAATTAATTACTTTACATGTCTAGATATGGCCGATGGATATTACCAAATCCCTTTACATTCAGATTCCATCGAGTACACGGCGTTTGTGACTCCAGATGGTCAATACGAGTTTCTATCTACGCCATTCGGGCTCAAAAACGCTCCTTCTGGTTTTCAACGAGTAGTAATGCAGGTGCAGGATCCAGCAAATTCTTTTGTCATCATCTATATGGATGACATCATAATAGTTGGCTCATCAAAATTCGAGGCGCTAGAAAGTTTACAGATCGTTCTACATGTCTTGACAAAGGCTGAGTTTTCATTTAATCTTACAAAGTGTTCTTTACTGAAAACATCGGTTCAATATTTGGGTTACAATATAAGTGCAGGTGAAATTCGTCCAAATCCACAGAAAGTTGTAGCGTTGACTGCTCTTCCGCCTCCACAGTCAGTCACTTCACTTAGACAATTCATTGGGCTAGCATCCTATTTCCGACAATTTATTAAGGGATTTTCACAATTAATGAAACCGTTATATTTCCTAACTGCAGACACAAACAAATTTATTTGGAAAACAGAACATGAACAGATACGGAAAAGGTCATTGCCACTCTTACCGACAAACCAGTTCTTGTTATTTGATCTTATACATCCAATCGAATTGCATACAGACGGAAGTTGCAGTGGCTACGGTGCAATTTTATTACATAAAATTAATAACAAACCCCAGGTAATAGAATACTATAGCAAATCTACTTCACCGGCAGATTCAAGATATCACTCGTACGAGTTGGAAACCTTAGCTGTTGTGAACTCCCTTAAACATTTTCGACAATATTTGTTGGGCAGGAACTTTGTCGTTTATAATGACTGCAACTCGCTTAAGGCGTTAAGAAATAAACAAGATTTAACCTCCAGAGCACAGCGTTGGTGAGCTTATTTGCAGACATTCAAATTCGATATTCAGTATAGAGAAAGGAAAAGAATGGCACATGTTGACTTTTAATTGAGAAATCCTCTTTTACCGAAGTCTACTTCGATTGCAAAAATAGTCGAAGAGAAAAAAGTAAATTTAGCTGATATTTCTACCAACTGGCTTATCGCTGAACAACGTCGATTTTTGCACATAATAGAAATTGTTAATTATTTTAAAAACTATTCTCTGCCTGAAGATATTGCGAAAACCTGTGAACTAAGGGCAGAAGTTCTTCATCGGAAAAAACAGAGAAATGTTTACCAGTGGTGCCACTAGCTTTCAGATGGTCTATTATAAATCAAGTTCATGAGTCAATAATGCATTTAGGTTTTGGGAACACATTGGATAAAACTTACTATTTTTACTGGTTTGACAATATGTAAAAATACGTAAAAAAATTTATTGACAACTGCATCACTTGCAGTGTCCAAATCCACTTCATGAAAAATACAGGCTGAGTTGCAGCCAATACCAAAAGTCACTTGGCACATTATCCACATCAATATAACAGGAAAATTAAGTGACAAGAGTGACCAGGAAGACTTTGTTATTTTTCATGTAGACTCGTTTACCAAATATGTCTATCTTAGTCATAGTCTTAAATTAGACAGTTAGAGTAGCATAAATACTGTTCAATCTGCTGTTTCATTTTATGAAGTACCAAACCGAGTAATAGCCGACCAGGGAAGGCGTTTTACAGGCGGAAAGTTCAGTCAATTTTGTTTAGATCAAAAAATTAACTTGAATTTGATAGCCACTGGTGCAAGTCGTGCTAATGGTCAAGTGGAGCGCACCATGAGCACGTTAAAGAATATGTTAACGGAGGTAGGAACTGGAACACGATCTTGGCCGGATGTGTTAGGAGAGGTGCAGTTGGCAATCAATTGTACAACCAACCGCACTACGAAAGCAAGTCCTTTAGAAATGTTATTGAAAAAGGTACCACGCCCATTAGGATTACTTCCACCTAGTGGCGTAGAAAATGTTATTGATGTGCCAGACGTAAAAGCGCAAGCCGCAATGAAAGTATTAGCCGGTGCTGCTTATGATAAAGAACGATTTGATAGAAAAAAGGTAAAAATAACAAAGCACAAAATTGGTGATTTTGTGTTACTTAAAAGCGAAGCAAGACACCAGACCAAGTCAAGTCCGAAATTCAAGGACCCTTTTGAAATAGTAAAAGTTCTAGAAGGTGACAGGTACATTTTAAAGTCCCTAACCAATAAAAGAAATTATAAATATGCACATGAGGATTTAAGAAAATTAACAGAGGGGCAAGTGCCCCAGGAGCTAAATGTGTGCTATGATTATAACAATATTGTTGAAAGTAATATTGCCGTTGAAGAAGGTGATGAGAGCGAAAAAACAAATACTGAGAGTATTGAAGAAAAAAGTGAAGTATACCAAGAAGAGTGACGAAGTGCTACTAAATAAAAATACATAAAAAAAAAATTTTAAATGATGGTTATAGAACCCAATATTTTTTTGTGAAATTGTTAACATGATAATTTGTAATGAATTGAATTAATGTTCAGTCTGTAATAAACAAAAGGAGGAAAGCGAAATTCTAATGCTGTTATTTGCTACACGAGGTCGTGTTAGGGTCAAGAATCACGTGTCGGTGCATTGAAACTGCTTATTTATAAATGTATGTGTGTGTGTATCTGTACGAATACACATTTTTGGGTATTTCACCAGGAATACTAATTTCACAAGTTTAGTAATGTTGCATCAGCTTCCAATTGTGCTGTGATTGGTTGTCAAAATGTCAGACTCGGAGGGAACTGCTCTCAGGGTCTTACATTCCATTAAAGCCCAAGCCACGATACCCCCAGTCGACTCCCAGCTTCACCTAGTCACAAGGGCAATGGTACCACTAAACACCAGATATTGGTAGGATCTGCTACTCTACACTGAAATTAATTAATTTTTAATGCTATACTTCGGGTTCAAGAGTACACAAAGCAATGGATATTAGTAGCGATTCTCATGGTTGGTAGGTCAGGTAAACAAGAGGCTGATAGCCTTGTCTAAATTGTGGGAGAATCGTTAGCCAAACTAATTACTGTGGTCATGAGTCATCAATTTGGCTTTCGAGGTGGATATGGTACTATTGAAGAAGTGCACAAATTGGTTAAGCATATCCGGGAGGCCTTTGATAATCTATAATACTTCAACGTAGTCTTTAATGATATGCATCAAGCTTTCGATAAGGTGTGGTATGTTGGAATACATTGCAAAATCAAAACCTCCTACTAGCTCCCTACATATATTATAAGCTATCCAATGGAAGCAAGAGTTTTCCCTTGATATACCCAAACCCAACAATCACCATTTGAAGGGAATTATTCTGGATAGCAGGTCACAAGCAATACTCTAGACAGGCGACTCACCACAACTTAAATGCGATAGAAGGATCACCATTCCGCAAAAGGGCGGTATACGTTCATTGTGTCCTACCAATCTGACTTTACGGGTATTCAAATCGAATAATCGCAAATCAAATTATAAACAGATATCTGCAGCGGTGCACTGCAACTACTAGTGCACCGCAATAATACAATGTATTTCATACACGATACTCTTGATCCTCGTTTCTTTATCCACTTATTCATTTTAAAGTGCCTGAATGGCATGAGTATAACCAAGCCGACAGCGCACAGAGTGTGTCATGAAAAATAACGCCCGAAATGTTCTTAAATACTCAGCATCCGCGTGAGTAGACTTTTGTCTAATGCTGTGTTTTTTGACTTGTTTTGAATGTGCATAAGCATATGTTTGATCTGTTGATCCGATGGTTGCATGAATTTTAAAACAATTTTTTTTCAGTTTTTTAATCAAAAATTTTGCGGTAAATATTTACATTGTTTATTCAATACCAATCACAGAGACTCTACTTCAATCTGCTCCTCAAGTATAGAAACACCGCAAAAAAAGGCGATACCCCTAACGGACTTTGAATCGTTCAAAATTTGGATGTAAATTTTGTTTGCTTGTCCGCAGGCAAGTCATTTTTTTTTTGACTTTGTGTCTGCATATTTGTTTCTGATGCGGTGTTTATACACCGCAACCGCTTACCATGAGGTGTCAACATCACAGTCACCGCAAAAAGTGTGAGTACACTACTAGTGTCGAAAATAGGCACCACTGCAAATTTGTGGTATATACATGGTTCCACTCTTCATAGAGGCTTAAAGCAATTTACTGGAGCAGATTGATAGATACAAGCCGATACAGAGAGAAACTTCTCGGCCACCGCATCGTAATTGCTCGAAACCGTATTCCGGGTGATTCGTTTTAAAAAGCGATACATTGAGGCTTACCCACTGTTAATCAGAGATTCAAAATAAGAAGGTCTGATGAATTAAATATAGAAGCTTTGTAGTGCCATAGGACCGTTAATTTTATTCCGAATAGATGCAGCTACAGTGCATATAACAATGCTTTTCATTGAAGTTCCTTTTTTTTTGTTATCCTGCCTACAAGTTTTCTACATAAAAAGTAAGTGATTTGATAGATCGAACCATATTTTGATCGCTTGACCAAACACTCAATACTGCACCCTGCGATCAAGATGAGCTACGCAATTATGCAATACATTTTTCCGGTAAATTTTTTCCCATGCCATAATGATTAACGGCAATTTAAGGTCGAAGGTCTTTAGGTATGTTCCAATATCTGCTAAGACTTTTCCAGCCGGTAGTAACAACTTATCAAGAAATTCGAAACATTTTTTTTTCTTTGCGAAATCCGGCCGGTTTTGCTGGTAGATTATCTTGAGTTGGGTTGCGAACATGTGAGTATCCATTGAAGTATGCGTTCCCAGGTATCCCCACGTATCAATATCCGTTGGTCCTCCCATGCTATGGAACATGATTCTTCCTCAAGCAGTTGGCATTTCCAACTTGGAATCTCTCTAGAAGTTTATAATCAGACCCAAGCGTTATCATTAACAAATAGCACCTTATAGGGCAATATTCTAATAGACTAGTGCACCGCTGAACGAAAGGAACAGGAGATCACTGTCACGTGTTTATCCCATTTGGTCTGATTGGTTTCTAAATAAGCTCCAAAGGCTTACAGCAAACAAAGAAAGCTTCAAACTTATGAAATATGGTGTGTAAAAAATATTGGTGAATGGGATCGGCAGTAAATTTCTTGAGCGTGTGCAGTCAGTAATACCTGTTAAAAGGGTTAGGCACCATGAGTAACCCAATATGTAAATTTTTACTGCGAGGAAATGGGCCTAACAAGTTTACTTATACCTTTTCAAGGGGTCGAAGGTTAGGTCGAAATGATCCCATTAGCGAGCGGAGTATGTTATTCGAGGTTTTGGGCTTTTTATAGGTCATTTTACAGAAATCGAACTGTGATATATATTCTCGTACATATACCAACCTCGGCAGCGCCTAACCCTGTCTAATGCTTTAGTTATACCACCACGGGTAGCCGGCACGCATTCCTTTCGGTACTGGCATTTCCAGGAGATTGACTCTTGCACCAGATCTACAGTGGTATGTACAGCTCTTATATAAATATAGGGGGTTCACTTTGACATCTGAATATTGGGAAGTATTAGGTTGAAATTTTGCAAATAACCACTAATACTAAAGTTCTAGAAAGGCAGTTTGCTCCAAGTCTATTATGGGTCCGGCTGAGATTGCTGATATTTAAATATAATGTAGACGTAATGAGGCGTCCGGTCCTACAATTCAAATTTTGCCTTTTCGACGAGAAATGGTAAATTTAAATTGCTGCAACCAAAATATCCAAAGAGACAGTTGCCCCGAAACGTTCTGTTATCTCATTTACCAGACCAAAATTATCTTCTCAAATTCTTGAATTTCTCTAAAACATCGAAAAATTTCTTTCACTAATATTGTAGCCTTACATTCCTGTTAAGTTACGTTTTAATATTTTTGGGAACGACATGATTTTCTGTACACATAAGCGATCGGTTGCTCTTCTTGGTCCTATCTCATAATCGATAGGAAAACAGTGTAAGAAAAACTTTCGCTGAAAAATCTGGTTCTTTAAAACCGCTGTCTGCTGTCCTCTCAAAATTATTTTTAATCAATACAGTCAGCGCAATCCGAAGGAGTTTCTGGAAGGAACAGTCGAAACAGTGGACTTCTCCCGGCGTACCTGCTCCGAAGAAGGCACAAGGTATGATATACATCGACTACCTGTAGAAGGGCAAAACGGTCCCGAATTATTGGGCCGATTCACCACCGAATAGCAGAATATACGTCCCTATTTAGCGAAGAAAAAAGTGCTCTTCCATCATGACAACGCACCGGCTCACACTTCCGACCCCGCCACAGCCAAAATGGTTGAATTGGGCTAGAAATGTTCAACGAATGACAGTCCTCGAGATAACGTATTTTTAGAGGGGTTAAAGAAGTTGGAGCATCGCTGGGTCAAGTGTATTGAGCTTAAAGGAGATTATGTTGAGAAATAAATCGCCACTTTTCTAAAATTTTCGTTTGTCTTTTGGAGGCTAAGTACTTATCGGACCACCCTCGTATACGCATACTACATCTCCCACCTTTTTTCAAAATAACGTAGTATAATGTACTTAATTTATTTTTTCTCATTAAAATGTATTTGGCTTAGACTATTGTCTAAATGTTATTATAATTATTATTTTTTTTTTTTTTTTGATTTATGAATGGAAAATCTTAAGTCTATCTTTATGAACTATTTGTAATTTTTCATGTTTTTAAATTTTAATGTTATTATGTACTATATATGGTTCTATATATTTATAATCTAACTTATGACTTGCCTTTTCTAACATATGTCTAGCTCTTTTATATGCTACCTCTAATCTGAATCTTACTTTTCTACCGCAATTATTATAGATTGGCCCTATTCTTTCTAAACTATTAAAGTCTATGAACTGTTTTGATAATCTTCCAAATACTAGTTCGTATGGAAAATAATTATGCGATGACGAGGGTGTACTATTGAAAATATTGTTGTAAAATATTCAATCCAAGTATCCCAATCGGTTTTATTGACCGAAATGTATAAACGTATATATTCGTTGAAAGTTCGGTGACTGCGCTCTATAGACCCTAATGTCTGGTGATGATGTGCTGTTGATGTTACGTTTTTAACATTCATGTTTTTGCGCATTAATTGATTTTTACATTCAGTAACTTGGTCTGTGAGGAACGTCTTCAAGGGTCCGTACTTTAATATAAAATCTTGAAATATTGCTGCAACAATTGTTTTTGAACTTTTATTTGGTACTGGTTTGGTAACCAAAAATTTAGTGAAATCGCATAGGATTGTAATAGCATACTTATTGCCTTATTTCGATCGTGGAAGTGGTCCAATTGTATCTATTATAACTGTATCAAATGCTGTTGCTGTCGTTGGCGTAGTTATCATAGGTGTCTTTGTATGATTTGTAATTTTTGCTTGTTGGCATTTTATACAACTATTGACATACTATGATACAGATTTTGTTACATTTAGCCAATAACAATATTTCTGTATCTCACGCAGGGTTCTAGATATTCCGATGGATCATCAAAGTATTTTGACAGAATTGCACTTCTTTTCTTCTGATTATCACCTGTTTCAATAGCGCTATTGTGAGGTTTTTAAGTACCTCATTACCCATTTCTTTAAATTGTTTTACTGACACAAATTTAAAAATTTGTTCAGAAGGTAATATTTGTATTTGAGTAATGTTTTGTACCTCGCCTTCTGACATAAGCCTTTGAAAAAATTGTCCTAAATCAAAAGTTCCATTAGAACACAACTCATTTACTGCAAAGCGTGAAATTATTTGTTTTCTTCTTTTTAACAAACACTGATGTTTGTCAATTTTAAGTTTAACTAATTTCGATACTTCATCTTTACTGATGATTTCACAAACTTTCTCTGTGCTCATGCATTTGTTTGCTATTTACTTTGCCTGTATTTTTCTTTTTTTGCTGAAGATCTTGTAATAACCTTCAGTATTTTTCTATTTATTGATTTGAGCTCTCCGATTGTTATTCGGGAAAGAGCATCTGCAACATAGTTATGTTTCCTAATAGTCTAGGGCTGTATTGTGGTGTGTCGTGGACAATGACAACAATTTATTTGGTTTTATTTAGAGCAACCTTAGAAGTTACTTCTATTTATTTATTTAGTTGGGAGAGCAAGTCCTAATTGCTGCTCCCCGAAGGTCAAGATTAAAGTGATCATCTTTAAGCAACTCCAGTTCCTTGGTGTTGTTTATGTTGATTTCCTTTAACATTTGCAAGGAAAGTACTTCATCGACTTGGCTTCTCTGTTTCATTTCCTTCCCTTAGAATTCGTCGTCTCCAATCCGTACTGTCGAGTATTGGAATTGAATAAGAAACGTTCATTCCAAAGTCAGTTCTCTTCGTCGATTTAGATTTTTCCCACGTAATCTTCATAGTCTGGTACATGTTGGCTGTGGATAGTTTTGCAGTCTGGTTTATGATTGCTGAGCAACGGTTTTATGCAATGATCATTACTTAAATCTTTTAAGTTATTCTTTTACATATAGTCTTGTCACTATGCGTTTTGCAGTTATTCTTCTGAGCGTATATTTTTTTGTTAAATTTTATAATTTTTTTCGTGTTTAATGTTATTTATAATCTTTCCCTTATTAACTGATTTAAGGAGCATCGATGTGCAAGACTCGGTGTTGGTTAAAGAGATATTAATGATATAGTGTAAATGCCTTGGTGGCTATTTTTATATTTGCGAATTCTAAGAACTCTTCTATATTTATGAATAACATTTGTTCTTTGTCTAATATCTGATCTATTGTTGTTACTTCTGATTCGGACAAAATTATTGACTTTATTGTATCTGATTTTGCCCAATCTATCGCATGGATTATGTTAGTTAAATCATCATTGAATATTTGAATTTTGAATTTTAAAATATTAATTTGGTCGTTTCTGAGTTTGTTGCTTTCTAAAGAGCTTTTCTGTATTGAATTATTTATTTCGCTGATTTCGTTTATTCTGTAGGTTATCACCTTATTGATGACAATTTGTCTATTGTTGTTTGTAAGTAGCTTATTAGATTTTTGAATCAAAATTTCGTGGTCATTTCTGCCCGGCGTGCCGGCCAGCCATTTCCATGCTGTACCCAATAGATCTGTGGAACGAGGTCGTCTCTTAAATGGCTTGAGTCTACGCAGATCATTCTTGATTTTTGTTAGTTCGAATTTGAGAAATGGATACATTTCATGGGTTTGACTAACATTTATAAGTGTATTTTCTAAGAAAATATTTCTGTGAATGGACATTATGATTTTATATTATTTTTATTGATGGTTTTACCGGATAGTGTTATGATAGTAGTATATTTGTCTTACCGCACTATTTTCATCTTGAATCTGGGTGTTAATTTAGAACCTAGTCTTTTATCGATTTTGACGTACACTACGTCCCCTTTGTTGAATATTTGTACGGGCTTCATATTTGAATTATGATAAGCCAGGTCTTCCAAAGAAAACTTCGATTGGCCTTTTCTTTGTGGTCGAGTGTACTGATTCATTATACTTCTGTACGGCCCTAAATATCAGATCTTCGAAACATTCGTTATCGTTGTCTGACTTAATACATCTCATTATATCCGTGAGCGTTGAATGAAAGCGCTCAACTTGGCCGTTGCTTGTTGAAGCATATGGCGGTGTCGTGTAGACTTTTGACTTTAGCTGCTCTTCCAGTAGAAATTTAATTCCATGACAATTGGCTAGCGTGCACCGCATGCTATCATAATCTCTCTAATGGGATGCTTTAGGTCTTCTGCTGCCTTGGATTTCAGTAACTTAATCTGAGCATATTTCGAGAATTTATCGATAGCTGTAAGTACTAATTTTTTCTACGTGGTGTAAATGTCAATATGAACAATCTGACCAGGGTATGTTGGAATGGGTGTCGCTTTCCCTTTGTTGGTTGTCTGTCGTACTTTGCGACCTTACAGGTTTTGCAACTCTTTGTTAGTCTCTCGATTTTTTGCCTCATGCCGGGGAAAAAAATTCTCGAGAACTTGTATCTTATTTTCGATAGAATTCCTATGAGCTCTTGTATGCTCCGCGATTATAATATTTTCCTGTTCGTCAATCCCTATCATGTCTGTCACCAGTCTTTGGGTATATCTGATTCTGTAGCTACAAAAGTGAAGTGGATACATTTTTTGTATTCGACCCATTATGAGTGTCTAGTTTATTTTTTTAGAATGTTAATGAGATCTTGATCGAACTTTCTTTTTACAGTGTGTCTATGATAAAACTAAATTCGTATGAATCTTTGTCGGAGTCTAGTAAAAAGAGTTGATTCCTGAAAACATTTATCGGAATCTCTTTCACATGGTTCAGATTATGCGATGAACTTTCGTCACTATGCACCGTGGAAGTGGTATTGTTGACTTGGGACTCGTGTTGTATTATGGACAGGGCGTCCGCGACGACATTTTTCGTTCCAGGTTTGTCACGAAGCTCATGGTTATACTCTTCAAGGTGGCTTTTCCACCTTTTGAATTTTCCATTGTGATTCTTGTTGCTAAGGGCGAAGGTTAATGGCAGTTCATCCGTGAATATGATTACTTTAGAAGTACCGTACAGGTACATACGCAAACTCTAAAGTGCCCAGACTATAGCCAGCATTTCTTTTTCGTTTGACATTGAACAACTCTTTTATATCCTCCACATCTGTGGAAAATATTATTCTCGAATTTTCTTGTTACATGTTTTACACATGTAGTACATGCACTCACAAAAATAACCACTGAGAATAGTCTGCCCAATCACGTATGTAAGTATCTTTCACCAAGTCACTGTCTATTGATTTACCAACACTTTATAACCCCAAACTTACATTATAAAACTTTATATTAACTGCATCCCAGTAACGTATTTGATCCGTAGTTCGACTGTGCCAGTTATAATTGAGAAGTCCGTTTTTTTTTCTTGTTTTATTTGAGTTCATTAAGAAAATCTTAAGTTCTTCATTCAATGAATGTTCGTAGATAACTAGGCTGATGAATACAATGCAAAGCTCTCAAAATTCACTCGAATTCACCAACTACCACTTATCGGACGCACCTGCACACAACAATCTCCACGTGCGCTGCGATAGCATAACAATTCTCAATCCCACCGATGGACCGGGACCCAGACACCAAAAACTCAATGCGTCGACCGCGTGGACAGCAACAGAAGGAAAAGGCGTCATCCAAAGGACCAGCGCGGGATATATCCACCGGATGTACCTCTTAGTGTAAGCATAGTGATTAAGAAAAAATAAAATTGCGAAACCAAATAACACGAATCAAATACTAGAACAAAAAAGAAAAAAAAAAATCTAACTAAACTAAACAAAACAAAAATGAAATTAAGATTTCAAAAAAAATGCGATTTTTACAAAAGATTATAAGAAAATAAGAATTTTTAGTTAACATAAGACTAAGTTAAGCTAGTTTAAAAAAAAAAATAAAAACACAAATAATCAATTAAAATAAAACCATATGCAGGAAGATTTTTTCGAAGCAATGGTAGTGATTAAGAAAAAATAAAATTGCGAAACCAAATAACACGAATCAAATACTAGAACAAAAAAAAAAATCAAACTAAACTAAACAAAACAAAAATGAAATTAAGAAATCAAAAAAAAAAAGCGATTTTTACAAAAGATTATAAGAAAATAAGAATTTTTAGTTAACATAAGACTAAGTTAAGCTAGTTTTTAAAAAAAAAAATAAAAACACAAATAATCAATTAAAATAAAACCATATGCAGGAAGATTTTTTCGAAGCAATGGCAGTGATTAAGAAAAAATAAAATTGCGAAACCAAATAACACTAATCAAATACTAGAACAAAAAAAAAAAATCAAACTAAACTAAACAAAACAAAAATGAAATTAAGAAATCAATAAAAAAAAGCGATTTTTACAAAAGATTATAAGAAAATAAGAATTTTTAGTTAACATAAGACTAAGTTAAGCTAGTTTAAAAAAAAAAAAAAAAAAAACACAAATAATCAATTAAAATAAAACCATATGCAGGAAGATTTTTTCGAAGCAATGGCAGGATTAGGTATAGCAGGCTCGGTAAATTCGTACGAGGTCTCAACGGAGACTTATCCCGTCTTTTGGTCGTTAAGGAACCTTAAGATATCGGTCACGCATTGCATCTGTGCATTCGACTCGAAAACCATGATCACAGAAATGCTTTTTCTTCAAAGGTTGGACATCAACCACCGCCTATTCCATTTAGGCAAGTCATGGACCAAACGTACGCTTTACATATAACGCTGAAGCCGATGTATAACACCAACCAGATTCAATGGAGAAGTTTCATTTCAAGATATTACTTTGCGCCGACGACAGATAATAACCAAACAACAGATTCAGTATAGATCACCATACCGAGCGCCTCCGTTCCCCTTAGCTCCAAAACCAGAACCAAAACCCATTCCAATGGTAGTCGATAGTTCGATAATACTGGAGACCCAACAGAACAAAACACCAAGGAACAACCTGATCCCAATCTTTCAATAGAACAAAGACCAAACGCAGACGCATTCCCATATAAAAGCCATGAGCAGGAATACTACGCATGCATGGAATTAGCAGGTTTTCAGACCAATTTAATGACGTGGAATGCTATTCATGACTCGGAAATAGGAACAACAGACATGTAAGATATCAATTTTTTAGTTTAACCCGTTGCTCACTACCATATTTCCAATGTAGAACATCTAAATTTTTTGATACACACAGGATCCAACAAAAATTATGTTCAACCCTCAATAGCTTCCCAAAGTCAAATAAAGAAACCTTTTTCGCAAGCTCCATAGGAGGTCAAATAGCAATTACGAACCATACATTCCTGAACTTTTCAGTCTTCACGTTCGGTTTTTTTCCACTGCCAACTTTTACAACTTTCCACTGTATCCTTGGAAACGATACCATGAAACAGCTTAACGTTGTTATAGGCGTCAGAAACGACACTCTTAGAGTCATTGACGAATAGAATCCGTTCCGGCAACATGTCCGAAAGCCAGAAAACAATTGTAAACAAGCTCGCTACAAGCCATAGAACACTAATTGCAGAGCTAGACGAAAAACTGGCATATTCTACGAGAGTAGTCGGAGAAATTCGGACTACTTCCGATAAACCAATCCATACTAAACACTTTCCATGTTCAATATCTCTTAACCAAGAAGTCGAAAATTAAATCCAAGAAATGCTAGAGGACTGTAAAATTAGACCCCATAGATCCCCGTACAATGCCTCAGTCTGGGTATACTATTAAAAATTGAAATGTTCAAAGACAGTTAAGAACAATAGTATTTTCCTGCTCACCACAAGAAAACTAAAAAAATATATATATAATGCAAAATGTAATATATGAATAAAAATTATACATACATTGTGTTTTGAGGAGGAATTTTATTTTAAAGACACGCTTTCGCACAATTTCGCTATTGCCTAAGTATTAACAACACTTTACTTTATTTGGTTAAAAAATTCTATATTTTTCGTCCGATCTCAATCGCTTCCTAACAATGTGTGTCAGACCAGCTGCAGTGGTAACTCACAGAAAAGAGAGAGAGCGAGCTGCTGATAACATAGTTAGCAGACTTCATTCGCACTTATGCTAGCTTACATTAACAGCGGACTTAACATAATGCAGCAGGCCCAATACTTAAAGCTTAGAGCATTCTGATTCCAACACATTGTAAACAAAAAAAAGAATTATACAGTCCACTAAGTAAAAAAAAAAGATAAGACGAATGCTTGCCGTTTGGCAGAATGCTCGGGCATTAACATATATCAGCGGGTGTGCATAACATACATTCATACACCCACAATAATAATTAATATCGACATTTGACAGTAAAGTCAAATCAATGTCACAGAATCAAATTCCAAATAACTTAAACACAGACACAAATTGTAAACACAGACAATTCCCATAACAAAGAACGTCTTCGTCGATCAATTTGTAAACATCCGTCGAAAACGTTCCCATTCTTTTCGCTGACGCAGCTCAAGGCCTAGCTCAAGAACTCTCTTCAAAACTAAGAGAGTGATAATCATAAAGAGAGCATAAAGGTCCAACTTCATAAACTCTTAACATATTAAAAGCTCTAAACCGAGGTTTGCTAAGCGTCTCCCGCACAGTACTTATTTGAGTTATGTTTCGTACTTATAACCGATTAGACATATCTACACATACATAGTTCTAAGTGAATAAAAAAATAAAATATATTTTTTTACTCAATATCAACCTAGAACTTGTTATTGGCGCAGCCGGTAGGATACCTCAAAAGGAATTAGTTGTGGTCATAGACGAGCAATAATTGTTCTTTGCTTATGTTCAATTAATAATTCTTTTATGTGTGTATCCGCAAAAGAACTTTCGTGTATCCGTGCGAAGAAAGTAGACCAGTGAATATTAAGATTGAACATTTCTAAATAATCATAGATCGTTGTACACCGTAAATGTACAATTGATAATCTCTTTTGGTACGTGGTCACAAAGAACTTCATTCGTTTCGTGTAATTAAATATTAGCCCACCAGATACAGGTGTGACCGCTAATAAGTTAACGAAATTTGTAAATTAAACGTGAAGTGATATAAATAAATCAAAAACTTTATTATGACTTCATCAAACACTCCAATTATGGAATTGTCGGAGCAGCATTTGAGTCAAGCTCTGCACCAGATCAGACGCGTTCCCGAGTTCAAAGGAAATTCGGAAGATCTCAGCGCATTCATCAGGCGTGTGGATCATCTGTTGGCGTTGTATCCAACTCAGAATGCGAGGCAACATAGTGTGATGTTCAGTGGAATCGAGATGCAGATTACCGGAGATGCCCAAAGAGTGTCCCAATTATCAGCAGCATCGAATTGGATGGAATTGAGGGAGGCCCTCATAAGCGAATACAAAACGCAAACACCCTACGAGGAATTACTTCGTCGTTTGTACAACACGCATTATTCAGGAAATATGCGTAAGTTTATAGAGGAGTTAGAACAAAAACAATACATAATTAACAATAAGTTAATATTAGAAAATAACCATAATAACACAATATTATACACAACAGCCATGAATAACACAATTAAGGATGTTATCACAAGAAAATTGCCAGATAGAATTTTCATGATGTTAGCTAGACATGACATAACATCAGTTCAAAAATTGAAACAGGTAGCACAGAGAGAAGGACTCTACGATCTATCTGATCGAGTAGGACAAACAAATTTTAAACAAAATACTAATTTTAATAATAACAAAAGAAATAAAAGTGATTATTATCAGAGTTTTCCACAGAACCAGAAAACAGAACAACAAGGTTCACAGAGTCAAACTGTTAATAAAGCTAGTTATGATGAACTTAAACAAAAATTAAATCAAGGTAGGGCACAAAATCCCATGAATAATCAGCAGAATAATAATTATAAACCACCAAATCAGCCAGTAAAAAGACAAAGAGAAAGCAATAGTGGCCAATCCAAAATGGATACATCAGAAAATTTTCAGGTAGGAGCCTCGGAACAAAAAAACGAGATATGTTCATCCGACTAATATTTAACAATAAACACTTAAAATGTTTAGTAGATACTGGTTCCTCAATTAATATTATTAAAAGCAATTTTTTCAATTTTCCTAAACAACAATGTTTAAATAAAGTTACTACAATAAATGGAGTAATACAATTAAAAGAAAAATTAACTTTGCAACCTAACAAACTTTGTCCGAAGCATCAAACTTTTTATATTCATAATTTTTCTGAAAAATACGATATGCTATTAGGAAGAGATTTCTTAGAAGCCTGCAATGCAATAATAGATTTCAAAAATGAAACTGTAACATTAAATGTTTTCCCTTTTATAATGAGATATGACGTTAACGAAAAATTAGCCGAAGATACAGTATTTAATGAAGTTAGTTATGTTAAACCACCTCTAACAGAGGATGCTTCATTTAATTTTGCTATTGGTAATACTCTACAAGAAAATAACGAATACAGATTAGAACATTTAAACGAAGAAGAGAAACTAAAACTAACAAAAGTTTTGTTTGAATTCAATGATATACAGTACAGGGAAGGTGAAAATTTGACTTTCACACGTACAATTAAACATGTTATCAATACAAAACAGGAAGATATAATTCAGAAAAGACCCTATAAATATCCTCAAGCATTCGATGAAGAAGTCGAAACTCAGATAAAAGATATGATTAAACAGGGCATTATAAGGAAATCGAATTCACCGTTCTGCTCACCTATTTGGATAGTACCAAAGAAAAGTGATGCGTCCGGAAAGGAAAAATTTCGAATAGTTATCGACTACAGAAGTCTCAATGAAATAACCATCGATGATAAATTCCCAATCCCAATAATGGATGATATTCTCGATAAATTAGGCAGATCTCAATACTTCACAACTTTAGACCTTGCTAAGGGTTTTCATCAAATACAGATGGATCCCGCTTCAATAGCAAAAACAGCTTTTTCAACCAAGAATGGTCATTACGAATATACTCGAATGCAGTTTGGATTGAAAAACGCACCTGCTACTTTTCAGCGGTGTATGAACAATATCTTGGAAGATTTGATCTACAAGGATTGTTTGGTCTATATGGATGACATCATTGTATACTCCACTTCATTGGAAGAACATTTGTCATCGCTGAAGAAAGTTTTTTTAAAACTACGAGAAGCCAATTTAAAGTTACAACTCGACAAATGTGAATTTCTAAAGAAAGAAACAGAATTTCTAGGACACAAAAACAATAACCACCGAAGGTATTAAACCAAATCCAATGAAAGTCAAAGCTATTTAACATTTTCCAATCCCTAAGAATACTAAGGAAATAAAATCATTTCTAGGACTTTGTGGTTATTACCCAAAGTTTATACCAAACTTTGCAAACGTTGTAAAGCCCATAACACTAAAATTAAAGAAAGGTGCTATAATAAATATTAAAAGCAACGATTATGTAGAAGCATTTGAAAAACTCAAAGTTTTAATCACATCTGACCCAATCCTAACTTATCCAAATTTTAACAAGCGATTCTCATTAACAACCGATGCTAGTAATATTGCTATAGGAGCTGTTCTGTCACAAGAACAAAAACCAATATGTTACGCCTGTAGAACTTTAAACGAACATGAGATTCGATACTCGGCAATAGAAACTGAACTTTTAGCAATAGTTTGGGCAACTAAATATTTTCGATCTTATTTATTTGGAAGGAAATTTGAAATATTAAGCGATCATAAACCTTTAGTCTGGTTAAGTAATGTAAAAGAACCCAATATGAAACTCCAAAGGTGGAAAATAAAGTTAAATGAATATGACTATGTTATAAAATATATCCCTGGTAAAGAAAACTATGTAGCAGACGCATTATCTCGAGTAAAACTAGAAGAAAATTATTTGGGAGAATCATTAGAAAGTGTACAGTTCATAGTGCACCAGAAGACAGTCAATATCACATAACCATTACAGAGAGACCAATAAATTACTTTAAGAGACAATTTATATTCAGGAGAACTGATGAAAATAACATTAAAACAACCAATTATTTTCACAAAACTATAACAGAAATTAAATATAAAGATGTGAATATAACAAAAGGAAAAGAGATAATAAAAGAATATTTATGTTCAAGAAATAGTGTAGTTTATTTTGACAATGATGTAGACTTCATAACATTTCAAAATGCCTATGTGGAAATAATAGTTCCGAATAATTCGACAAAGGTCATGCGATCAACTAAAATTCTAACAAACTTACAAACATATGCCGAATTTAAAGAATTCATTTTAAAAACCCATAGATCTCTATTACATACAGGAATAGAAAAGCTAACTAATATTTTTAAAGAAAAATATTATTACCCCGATTATCAAAATCTAATCCAAAACATTATAAACGAATGTGAAATATGTAATATTGCCAAGACAGAGCATAGAAAAACAAAATTAGTGTTTCAAACCACCCCAGAAGTTTACAATCCCAGAGAAAAATATGTTATGGACTTTTATTTAATTGAAAATAAAATATTTTTGTCATGTATAGACATATATTCGAAGTATGCAACATTAATTGAAGTAAAAAGCAGAGACTGGTTAGAAGCTAAAAGAGCTATTTTAAAAGATTTTAATGACATGGGTAAACCAATTCTTATAAAAGCAGACAAAGATTCCGCATTCATGTGCGCAGCACTTCAAATCCTTTTACAATCCGAACAAGTAAATATTAAGATTACAACTAGTAAAAACGGAATCCCAGACATTGAAAGATTTCATAAAACTGTAAATGAGAAACTACGAATAATAAATAGCGATACAGATCCCGAAAATAAATTAACGAAATTCGAAACAATTCTTTATATTTATAATCATAATACTAAACATAACACAACAGGCAGAACACCAGCAGATATTTTTATTTATGCTGGATGTCCCCAATATGAGACACAAATTAACAAAGTAAATCAAATAAATAAACTTAATGAAGAAAGAATAGAATATGAGATAGACACAAAGTATAAAGAATCACCCCTAGTTCGTTCAAAAATTACAAATCCTTTCAAAAAGACAGGTAACATTGAAAAATTAGATGAAAAACATTTTGAAGAAACAAACAGAGGTAGAAAGATAACACACTACAAGTCTAAATTTAAAAGGAAAAAGAAAATTAATGACAGCAAATATAATAATTCCAGCACCGAACCAAATGATAATTGAATATCTTGCTATCGTTATGATTATGATGATTTTGACCTTTGGACAAGGTGTTAAAACACAGAAACTTGAGGTAGTTCCAGTACAAGCCAAAAATGGTTATATTTTATTCAAAACAGGATCAACCAATATTCCACTATCTTACGAGTACCATTATCTATCTATAAACATAACTAAGACTGAGATGACATTCGAAAATTTAATGAATCAAGCCAAAGAGTATGACACAATTCCACAAATAAAATATCTAATGGATAAATTAAATAGAGAAATGAACGGAATTAAAATTATAAAACGTAATAAAAGAGGTTTAATAAATTTTGTCGGAACAGTAAATAAATATTTGTTTGGAACATTAGATGAAGAAGATAGAATAGATTTAGAAAATAAAATCAACAATTTAGCAGAAAACAGCGTTCAAACAAATGAGATAAATCTGATTATAGAATCAGTTAATCACGCAATAGACGCTGTCAATCAGATGCATTACCTACAAGATAAATCACAAAGAATAGCAATAATCACGTTCAATATACAACAATTTACAGAATATATAGAAGATATTGAATTAGGAATGCAATTAACGAGGTTAGGAATATTTAACCCAAAATTACTAAAACATGAATATTTAAATAATATTAATTCAGAAACTCTTTTAAATATAAAAACATCCACTTGGTTTAACCCAATATCAAATGAAATCTTAATTATATCACACATTCCAAGAGAAATACTAATCACTCCAATATTTGAAATTGTACCTTATCCCAATGAAAATAATTATATTTTAACTGAGAATATAAATGATAAATATTATTTACACGAGAATAAAACATTCACTGTAGAAACAAAACAGTTAGTTAGCAATAAATGTATAACAGCAATATTAAATCAAATATCAGCAGAATGTACTTACACAAAAACTTATAAGAATTATGAAATTAATTATATTGAACCAAATATTATAATAACTTGGAACCTACCAAGAACAACATTAAATCAAAATTGTATAAAAAGAGAAATTATAATTGAAGGAAACAATATGATAAGAATAAATAATTGTTCAATTCAATTAAATGAAATAATTTTATCAAACTCTTTGTTAGATTACACTGAAACAATTTATGTTAATAATAATATAACTAAAATTGAACCAATATCTTATTTAGAAACAAAAGAAATAATAAGGAAACAAACTGAATATTATAAAACTTTTTCAATCATTATATTATCAATTATTATAATCATTGTAATAATCTTTATTTTATACTTTTGTTACAAATATAAGAATATACCAAAAAGAATAGTATTAAGTTATAAAAACAGAAATGTAACTACATGTACTAATTCAAATAATAGTCAGGCACCAGTCGAACTAAACACTCACCCTGTATTATACCCCAAATTTCCCGCCTGAGGACAGGCTAATTTTTTAAGGATGGGGAAGTGACATATTCATACACCCACAATAATAATTAATATCGACATTTGACAGTAAAGTCAAATCAATGTCACAGAATCAAATTCCAAATAACTTAAACACAGACACAAATTGTAAACACAGACAATTCCCATAACAAAGAACGTCTTCGTCGATCAATTTATAAACATCCGTCGAAAACGTTCCCATTCTTTTCGCTGACGCAGCTCAAGGCCTAGCTCAAGAACTCTCTTCAAAACTAAGAGAGTGATAATCATAAAGAGAGCATAAAGCTCCAACTTCATAAACTCTTAACAGATTAAAAGCTCTAAACCGAGGTTTGCTAAGCGTCTCCCGCACAGTACTTATTTGAGTTATGTTTCGTACTTATAACCGATTAGACATATCTACACATACATAGTTCTAAGTGAATAAAAAAATAAAATATATTTTTTTACTCAATATCAACCTAGAACTTGTTATTATATACATATTATATATTAAATAACATTTATACAAAATAAGCAGCGCTGCCGCCACTTCTTCAACGAAGCAGCGACTTAGCAGCGTCTTAATTAGTTTACTTAACATAAAGGAAAAATATAGGAAATCATTCGGAAAATAAAGGTACACTAAAGCGGACCTTCGCTCGTGGCTTAAAATACACCAAACCACAGTTCTCATTTCACATGGCGACCGAGACATAGTCCTGGAGGACTGGATGACGACCAATTAAAAGAAAAAAATTCTGAGTGAGTACAGGGTATGGACAGAATTTAAAAGCGAAAAATGAGAGAACCAGAAGACGAATTTCTGAACTCGTTCAGATTCTGTATAAGGCCGAAAACCCCCCTACGTGGGCAAAGGCAAATGTTCTCACCGCTGAGCTTAGGGCGCTAGAGGAATTCTTACAGTCACAAAATTGTCAAAATTGTAAAAAACAATTTTTTTTATGAGCATTAAAACAAATGCAATAAGCAAATATAGCGTAGAAAAAAAAATACGATTACCGAAGTAGATTACACCACTGACCAAATAACATATAGATACCCCACTTCATATACGCGTTTTGTTCACAAAATTATCTTGCGAGCGGTCCCAGCAGAGGCTGAACGTCGTTACGAAGTGTCTCAGCAGAGCCGAAGGCAGCCGAACTCTTCGTTTCATTCTTACTTGGGCTGCTGCTGAGAGAGCATCAATTGCGCAAGAATGTACGCCTTTTAGAAGCTAGACAACAACAACTAATGAGCGAGAAAACATGATAGAGATCGCATATCGCCATGCTTCTCACACTGTTGTGCTTGATTTTGTGAGACTTATTCTTCAAGCGGGGGCAGTTTAAAAAGTTCTTCATTCGGTATAAAATACTATGCTTACATAAAGTTTGTATGGAATTATTATAAATATATATTTTGATTGTTTATGCATAGCTATATATTTTTCAAAATGTTTAAAATCAATAAAAATTATAATAAATGTTAAGACTCTGATTTCAGAAATTAAATAATTAAATAATTTTAATTGGTGGACATTTTCTGTAATTTAAATAAATTGATAAAACTATCACGCATCCAATAATATTGGAAATCGTGCTATGTGCTATATTGATGATGTCATCGTCTTCTTAAAGGACGAAGAGTCTCATTTCGAACACGTCGACTGGGTCCTAAGAAGTCATTTAAAAGCCAATTTGAGAATCTCCAAAGAAAAATCACATTTTTCTAAGAAAATTTTTGATTTTCTTGGATTTGTAGTAACTAGTGATGGAAACACACATCGGATTCAGAGATAGTTAGGGCAATTCAAGAATTCCCTGATCC
Organism: Drosophila quadrilineata; assembly: GCA_018150725.1. Taxonomy (NCBI): domain Eukaryota; kingdom Metazoa; phylum Arthropoda; class Insecta; order Diptera; family Drosophilidae; genus Drosophila; species Drosophila quadrilineata. Next base: position 325,592 of record JAECWN010000450.1, read on the forward strand.
GAAATCTGTCTTTAACGTGCGGTCATTCTAAGGCCTGTCCAGCTATTATAGGTGTTTGATGAAAGATTTTGTCTCGATAGCTCGATAGGCCCATCACTGACATCCTTAAGGGGGAAAATGGGATAGTTAGCAAGCATAGCTCTCGAAAGATCGGTGTAGATTTCACTGACACGCATCGCCATTTTAGTCAAAAGCTGAGCAATATTCTAGCATCAGAAAACGTGATGCTCAGATATCCGGAATTCAAGAAGCCGTTTGATCTCACGACAGACGCCTCGGCATTCGGAATTGGTGCGGTACTTTCGCAAGAAGGTCGAGAACACTAAAAGCCCCAGTGTTTAACTACGCTCCTATCGAGCGTAAATTGCTGGCCATTGTATGTGCCTTAGGTAAAATAAGGCACTACCTGTATGGTGACATAATCATCTTTACTGAACATCAGCCCCTAACGTTTGGCGTTTCCGAATCTAACCCTAATAACAAGATTAAAAGGTAGAAAGAACGCTTTGAGAAGACTGAGGCGCGTCTCTTCCATAAACCTGTTAAGGAGAACTTTGTTACCGATGCGCTGTCACGCCAGCTAATCAATGTGTTAGACCAATAAGACACAGACTCTTGTGCGGCAACTGTCCACAGCGATCTGTCGTCAACATACACGATTGAGTCAATTGAAAAACAACTCAACGGTTTCCAGAACCAAATAATTAAAACTTTCATCCTGTTTGAAAATAAAAAGCATCACTGCATAAAATTTACCTGCAAAGATGCCCTGTTAGATGTGCTGATGGACACCATCACGCCCAAGAGGAAAATCCTTACCGTAGAACACACTAGAGCTTATCGATCCGGTCAGGAGAACGTTAAACCAGTATTGTCTGAATACTATTTTCCAAAAATGGCGAAAATGGCACGAGAAGTTGTACAAAACTGTAAAGTTTTTACCAGAGCCAAGTAGGACAGGCACTCTAAAAAACAGGATCCTGGTGAGACTGCATTACCCTCGCATGTGGGAGAAATGTTACATATCGATTTATTCTCTACGGATATGAAATTCTTCCTCACTTGTGTCGATAAGTTCTCAAAGTTTGCGGTCATCCAACCCATAAAATCAAGAACTATTGAGGTCTTGAAACCGGCAATATTGCAGCTGACGAACTTCTTCCCAAAAGCGAAAATAATGAGCCTTCTCTTAAATCTCAGACGATTATTTTGGTGTCAACATCGTAAGTGCACCGCCTCTTCTAGACGACTTCTAGACGAAAATCACGCATACATGTAAAGATATGTATACGCACAAGAGCTATGCATGTATTTGTCTATTGCCTGCTTGACTGCGAACTATGCATACACACGAGCTCTAAACGAAAACAAGGGACATCATCAATGACAGTGTCAAGCAAACGAAACGGGGATGGATTACTCACAACATCAATGACTAGAGTGTGAGATGCGATCTCTATCATTTTTTCTAGCTCATTAGTTATTGTTTTCTACACATCTAAAAGGCGTGCATTCATGCGCAATTCATGCTCTCTCGGCAGCAGCGCTGCTAAGCGAAAACGATCGGCAGCCCTCGGCTCTGCTGAGACACTTCGAAACGACGCTCAGCCTCTGCTGGGACCGCTCGCGTACGACGCTGAGCCTCTGCTGGGACCTTCCGCAAGAAATTTTTCTTCCATGAATATGAAATGGCTTATCTATATGTTATGAAAATAAGCAGGAAGATAAAGCATTTCCATCCACAAAACACTACTTATTAGTCATTCCACACAAATGGCAATTCATGTATTTGTAGAAGGTCAGGGTTTCAATTTGTCTCCCTAAGCATCAAAAGTCTTTCTCTAGCTAGAAATATAATTTGGCACTCGAGAAGAAGTCCCAAGCAAAGTCAAGCAGCATACATATAAACATGTGTGTCCTTACAAGAAGCTGTGCTTGTGGTTATATATTCTGGCAGGCATTGATCTTGTGGGTTAGCCCAATTCGTAATCAGCGATATGCAAAGCAATGATAAAATAAAAAATTTCCTGTAAGACAAATAAAAGCGGCATTACGCACACAAATGCTAAACTTTGTGCTTCGAAACACCGGGTAAAGATCCGTCTTGCAGTGCATGGGTCGACCCGTCGCAGGTTGTATGAAAATCGGCTGGGGACCCACACGCACAGTGCCGAGTGTATCTACGTACAAGATGATGAAAGTGTTATTGCTTTTTGTTGTCATAGCTATGAAATTGGGCAACCGGAATAGAGAGACAGGCAAGAAGCAAGCTCTCAACAGCGAAAGCATTGGTTGAGGGACTCTCTCATACTAATTTGCTGTTTCTACCTTCGATCATAAGAACAACATGCGGGCTCTATAAGAAGCGTCTGCCCTAGACGATGTACAAAACGCTATTAACTCAGTATAGGTTCGCACATTGAGAGATCGAACTTGTCGGAAGCTGTTCGTGTGAGCCGATCGGGGAATGTCGCATCGAGCAGGGGTATCTCGCATCGAGCTGTGGTATCTCGCTAAGAAATTTCGTGGCCGTTTTTGTTGTATAAAATGTCCCATCTATTGTTATATGGCCAGTGGTGAATCCTGAATCAGTTTATAATTTGATTTGAATTCCGTAAAGCCAGATTGGTAATATACAATGCACGTATACCGGCCTTTTGCATCTGTTTTCGTCAGATGGCAACGCCGAGCAGCTGATCCGGCTGCTCCACACGATACTCCCAATCGATAGTATCGATACCCGACGATCGGCTATCGTGGAGTTGACCATCGCTAATTAAGAAAATAAGTAAAAAGTTTTCTCGCAAGTCACCTCGACTCTGCTTTTGTACCTTAACATACAACGCAATACATTGCACATACTCTTGTGCCCCTCAAATAAAGTGATACCAAACAAAGTGCAATCCCGCATTTTAACGGATTCTATATCGAACCCAACACTCCCCTCTTTACGGTCCAACAAAGTACATATGTACATACGTACATACAACAGCTTTGAACATCCAACAGCAGCAGTAACAACAGATCGACATCGGACTCTTCGCCGCACATTACCACAGGAACCACACACCCTAGGACCCCAGGATTATATTCCCGCCCACTACAACAGCATCTAAGCGGCATGGTACTCCTTCTATTGATAAGCCATCGCAATTGCTGAATCCTCATGTTACATTTTTTAACCGCAGACTTAAGATGTGGTCCGAAGGTAAGTCGCTTGTCTAGAGTAATGTAATTTCACTTGCGACGGCTGCTCCAAAGGAATTCCCTCAAGCTGGATTTCAGGAGCTGTCATTATCAGTCTCTTCAGTTTACTTTCATGTTCCACCGTTTGCACCAAGCTGTCAGAGCAACTAGATACTCCTGCAAGCCATGAGCTGCTTCTATTCGACTTCTGGAGTCTGCATATGTTGACTATTGTATCTTGGTATATCAGCAGTATACAGCGAATAAAGCAACGGTCCAAGTATACTGCCCTGTGGTACTCCTGCTTTCATTAGATAGCTGTTAGAATATGTATCCCTAACTTTGACTTTAAATTCCCGACCTTCCACATGTGATTTTAAAAGTCCATAGTAGGGAGCTGGTAGGAAGTTTTTGATTTTGCAAAGAAGGCCAACATGCCAGACATTATCGAAAGCTTGTTGCATAACAATAAAGACCGCGATGGAGTACTCCAGATCATCAAAGGCTTGTGGGATATGCTTTACCAATCTGTGCACTTGTTCAATAATACCATGTCCACCTCGAAAGCCAAATTTTGAATTGAGTGTTCCTAGGGTGTATCATTCTAAGTCTACAAAACTACCTTGGTTCTCTAGGGAACTTTGTAGACTTAAATAATTGAAATCCAAACTTTAAAAAAGTTCAAAGTATCTGGTAGGCTTACAGATTTTTTAAGGTATGTTAGCACTAAGTCTGGCTTTGATACTCTAAACCACCGTTGCTATAGTGCATACTTAACTCGCTGTAGATTACAATTTGCAAAAGACCCAAAGCAGTTTTACAATTTCGCAAATCTAAAACGCAGAACTGCTACATATCATTTTTCCTTAACTCTACACGATATAACAGCTAGTACCGATCAATCTATTTAGGACTTATTTGAGGATTTTTCTCGGACACTTATTCGTCTAAGTTTTACGATTCTAAATGTCGTTATCCTTATAGATTTTATCCATCTAACTCTGTTTTCGGCCAGCAGATTACGGAAAGATCTTTAGGTTGTCAAGCCATCTTTTTCTCCTGGGCCAGATGCGGTGCCGGGTTGTGTCCTCAGATACCGTTTCGACCGAATTTTTTACAGAGTTATTGAAAGAATCTTATATTATTTTCTTACATAAAAAAGGCTCTAAATTTGATGTAATGAGCTATAGAGCTATTCCTAAGTTGTCCGCATTCCATAAGTTATTCGAGAAAATCATTACTTCTCAACTCCAACATTTATGTAGCTCAATCATCTCACCAACCAAGCATGGCTTTGTTTGATCCAAATCTACTACGATAAACTTATCGGAACTCTCCTCTATTGTTATTAGTGGGTTTGATAGCACGATGGCAACGCACGTCATCTACACTGACTTCAGTAAAGCATTTGATTCTGTAAACCATACTCTCCTAATGCCCAAGTTTGTTTTCCTGATATTCTTATGAAATGGATTTCCAACTATCTGATCTTTGTTTCTTCAGCAGTGCCCCAAAGTAGTTTCTATCATATTTACACCTATTATAATTGTCACAATTGTTAATATACTTTTGAATGTAATGTTAAAGCTTTGGAAATTCAATTCGATTTCAATTCACACAATTTCTTTGCACATATATTCTTCCTTTTCTATGTCTTTTGTGTGAAATCAGCATTTTGTAAATTTTATATTTTTGTTGCCTTCGCGAATTTGGTTGATTTTGTTTTGAAATTTATTGTTTTGATTATCGTTATATTCTTACTTTGAATATAATATGATTCTTCAAAATTTCTTCTATTCTTTTTGCGAGACCATTTAAATTTTAATGAATTTTCTTATTTCAATTCTTATATTCCAACTCCATAGATTATTTTTATCTGTTTGATTGATTTGTATTTTCAACCTATTAACAACTTTTCCACAATAAGTGGAAGTTATTATCAATTGTCAATAACTAGATTATTTGTGTCCACAAAGTCTTCAGCCTGTAAATGTTGTGTACTAATATCATCAACATTTGTTAATCAGAGTCTCGATATAAAGAAAGTTGAGTTGAGCTGTTGTACTGAACTGAACTGCCGACTCTGGGCCGATGAGTTGAGCTATTGTACTGAACTGAACTGCCGACTCTGGTCCGACCTCCTTTTTATTTGATTTTGGTTATCTTATTGTCTATATACAGAATTTATTTATAAAACTAGTATATAAGTTAGGTATGACCTATGCTGAGTTGTACATATGCGAGTATTCTATCATAATCTATTTTAACCCATGATCTCCGTTGATCTTAGTGCATTGACAGAATTGAACTCTCTTGAACTTCGTGTGACTTTTATTACAATATTTTTGGTGCACTGTAGTGCATTTCTTTCTTAATCTATGTTCATGGTTGAACATTCTGCCAGGGGCCAGAAGAAAATTTTGAGCGACCATCATTTCTTTTAAAATATGTTTGTTTAATAATAATACATTAATTATTTAAAATATGTTCATGCTTGAACATTCTGCCGAGGGGCAAGCAAATTCTTATTAATTATATGTCTTTTTTAATAAATGTATTTTCTTCTTTTTAGTGGACTGTATTTAAAGTTTTTTTTTTAGATGTATATTATTCTTAATTTTTTACTAGGTGGACTGTAAAATTCTTTATTTTACAATTTATGTACATATATTATATATATATATATATATATTTTACTTATATGAATACTAATATTATTTAATTTCCTTGTGATGAACCGGAAAATATTATTGTTCTGAGCTATTATTATTAGCACTATAACCATAGTTATGATTAGAGATGCATGCCCAGAAACATGATGACAGTGGAGACCTTTGAACTCGAAATGAGACTTTTTTATCTCTTCTATTTTACTATGCAATAATTCAATTTCAATTGTATGATTAATAGGCGATATTTCTAAGGGATCCCATACTAATTTTGGCATTGTGTTAACTTCTGCTATGTGTATTGCTGTAAACTCTTCTTGTTTTTTAGATTGATAATCTTTATTAGATTATTAAGATCTTGTCATCAGTCCTTGCAGTACATTCGGATCCATTACTTAAGATCCCTTGTTCGTGCAAGTTTACTAATTTTAATTCTGAGTTAGCGCATTGAAGTTTAATATGGGATTTGTATGGAACTTTAAATAACCAGCTACCTTTTTTCTCTAATTCTACTCAATAGGTTGGAAAATTGATTGTTGTTTTGTACGCACAGTTAGCGTGTCTGTGTGGTTTGAGTAATTTTAATTCAGAAGCATTATTATTTGTATTATTTGTATTATTGTATTATTTGTGCAGGGTCAACTAGTTTCACATAATCTTCTATTTGACTGCCAAATTCGGCATCTATTTAATGCGGATTCGGACATTAAATTCAATGAGTCTATTTCAAAATTATTTATTAAATATTTTAGGCTTATGTGTACCATTATCAGATCATCCCCATTTTTAATGGGAATTGGTATAATCTTAAATAATTTGGATGGGTGTCTACTGAATAATGGTATTCTTGCATCTATAATAAGATTCGTCTCTACAAAAAAAGCTTTTACAGATAATAAGGCATAAATATCTTTGAGTTCTGATCCTGTTTTCTAGCATGGAAGAACTAGATTTTCAGATAGATTTTCTTTTATTTTAAAGATTTCTTCTTTGATTTGGTTTAAGAATATTAATATTTAGCCATGGTTTATATCGATCAGCAAGCTTATAATACAATCCTGGATCTTGCCGCATTCATCGATTAACACTTAATTGCTTTGTGATCATAAAAAAATTTATGGATTATTTGTATACATAATTGCTTTATTTTAGGAGTTCTGTAATATTTTCAATTCTTTGGGTCATTTTGTTGAAGTTATTATTTATGTCTTCTGTAGTTATTTTTAATAAATTAGTTGAGGAATCTATTACCGAGGTTTGTTTACGTATTAAGTCATTTAAATTATGCTGATTTTCTAGCAGATTTCTCATATTACCCTCCATTTGTTTTCTGTCTTCTTCATTCATTGTGCCGTATCACATCTTGATAAATTGATCCCATGAATTCAAATGGAGCCCGCTTAGTTCTATTTTGTCTTTGGTTCAAGAATATTTTGCTGTTTTCTCCTAATTCATCTATTTGATTTTGAGTATTATCCAACACAAAGTTGCATTTATCCTCGAAGTCATGAAGCTTTTTACAGATCACTCTCATTTTTTGTATTACCAATCAATTATTGTTGATTACCCTGGGGCAGTCTCAGGAAACTCTATATCAAGCCAAGTTTTCGCTTCCACTGTATTTTTTCACTTCAGAAAACAGTATTTTTATCAAAACACGAAATTCCTTTTTTTCCACTTTTTCACAAAAACAAAAGTTGCATCACAAAAGACGCTCTATATCACAAACTAATTGACTGACAGACGTCAAATTTTGACACGAATCATTTGAAGGTTAGTACTATTACTGACCATATAACACATAGATCGGACATTTCATACAAGCGTTTTTGACACAAAATTTTCTTGCGAGGCGTCCCAGCAGAGGCTCGGCGTCATTGCGAGACGTCCCAGCAGAGGCTGAGCGTCGTTACGAAGTGTCTCAGCAGAGCCGAAGGCAGCCGAACTCTTCGTTTCATTCTTACTTGGGCTGCTGCTGAGAAAGCATGAATTGCGCAAAAATGTACGCCTTTTAGAAGCGCAAACAACAACAACTAATGAGCGAGAAAACATGATAGAGATCGCATATCGCCATGCTCTCGCACTCTTGTCATTAATGTTGTTAGCAATCCACCCCCGTTTCGTTTGCATGCGACTGTCATTGATGATGTCCCTTGTTTTTGTTTTCAGCTCGTGTGTATGCGTAGTTCACTGTCCAGATAGGCAATAGACAAATACATGCATAGCTCCTTGTGCGTATACATATCTTTACATGTATGCGTGATTTTCGTTTGGAAGTCTTTCTGAACTCTGAAATCTTATTTCTGGCTTGCCAGAGAATTTTCGTTCAAGCGGGGGCAGCTTGAAAAGTTCTTCATTCCCCTGAATCACCTACTTTGACATATGTATACTACAGATGCATAAGCTTTCTCAGAGGCATCATCGAACCCATGGATTTGTGTTATTACAAATTCTTGGGTTCTCAACCATCTTGGAATTCGAATATTTTCTATGAATATTATTTCCTTTAAATATAATTCCCAATAGTTAGAATCTTCTTGTAATAATTCTTGTTCCCAATTCTGCTCTGATACCCATAATTTTTGCATAAACAATTAACCTGATCTTTTACTGATTTTCTTCTTCTTTTCGTAGCTAACGTTTAACCTAAATTCATCTTTGTTAGGTTCCCACTGCAATCCAAGTGTCTTGATAGCTTCATTTTCTTCAATGTTTAGAATCTTATTATTAGTTATATCACCTAATGGTTGAATAATTTCTGATAGATTGGATATCCATTTTCTCAAATTAAATTCAACTTTTTCTAGTTATATTCATATTAGTTTTGTTATTTCTACAGCTCCTTCTTTTGTGTATGCACCGGTCATCAAATCATGCATATAAAAATCATTTTTAATTATTTCCGCATCTATTAGCTACTTCTCGTAGCGACCTGGTTGCTAAATAAGGTGCTGAGGCTGTTCCGTAAGTGACAGTTGTAAGTTTGTATTGCTTCAATTGTTCCCTTGGAGAATTTCTCCAAACTATATAATGGAATTCCTGATCATCATGAACTACATTGATCTGTCGGTACATTTTTTCAATGCCCGCTGATACCACGAATTTCCACTTACGCCATTTCACAATAATATCAAAAATATCTTTCTGAATCCTGAATCCAACCCACATTATGTAATTTAAACATTTATTGTTAGTTGATTTAGCTGAAGCATCAAAAACCACACTAAGCTTAGTTGTTAAACTTGATTCCCTTATGACACCTTGGTGGGGAAGATAATATCTCCCGTCTTTAGTGGCTTTCACCATAAGCCCTAAATTTTGGTAATCCTTAATAAATTCAACATAGCTATCTTTTAGTTTTGGGTTTCGTAGTAATTTCTTTTCTAAATTGTAAAATCTTGCTACTGCTTGTAATTTTGAGTCTCCTAAGTGTTTCCCATTTTTAAAAGGAATTCTAACATCAAACCTGCTTTCTTTATCGTTTCTTGTTGTTTCGATGAAATGTTTCTCGCAAATTTCAGCTTCCTCGTCTTTTTTTACCTCATATTCTACTTCCCAAAATCTTACTAGATCTTTTAGTTTTATTGTCGTTTCTGCTTGGATTTTCTACATCCTGTTACAACCCACTCGAACTCAGTATTCTGTCCAAGCAATCCGTCAATTTTCTTGATTCCGCTTTTCATGATACGTGTATAGACGTCTGCACCTAGAATTACGTCTATTCTACTAGGTTCATTAAATCCTGGATCAGCTAATCTGTATTTCTGCCATTTTGACATGTCTATACCGTTTGACTTCATGGGTAGCGCATTCATAAGCTTAGACAGAACAATGGCTTCATTTCTTATTAATTCTTTATTCTTATTATTCAATTAAATTAGAAAGTCCACTTTGTATTTTGATGTGCGACTACTGTTCGTTGACACTCCAGATATTTCCGTGGTACTTTTATTTTTCAATAGTCCTAACAATTGAGCTGCTTCTTCTGATGCTATAGTGCATTGCGACCCAGTGTCTATTAATGACCTAAGAGTTTCGAACTGGCCAGACCTTGATTTAACTTTTATTCGTGTTGTTGCTAATAAAGTTTGATCTTTTGCCATGCAAGTGTTCAGTTTGTTTCTTTGAATATAATTATTTGTATGGTGGGATTTCTTGCATATTGAACAAATTTGACTACAAGAGCATCCTCTGTAACCGGAATTTTTTAAGCACCTTACACAGAATGTATCTATCCTCTGGGGACAATGCTTTAAATTTGTGACAGTAAATTATCGGGTGCCCAGGTATTTTGCAAAGCGGACAACTTCTGTATTAATAGCAGGAATCTTAAAATTCTTTTTCTTCTCGAAACCTATTGAACTTATTGAACTAAGTCTCTGTTCTAAATAATTCAATATGTCGGACAACTGCTGGATATTATTTGTTCTTTTTACATGACTTTCATATAGCTGCAACGCCTCCGGATTAAATTTACGAAAATTATATCCGTTTCATCGGATAGGTCTTTAAATTTATTATATCAATGAAACTTTTTACTTGTTTCATTGAATTGTTATCGAGGCTAGGTAGCTCGATCAATCTATTTAGTTGATCCGAAAATACCTTCCTAATATTGTCATACCGTTTGGTTAGTAACTCCCAAACGGTACTGCAGTTCTTTAAAGAACCTTTTAATAAATGAGAGACAATCTCTCTAGCCTTACATTTTAATGACATTTTAAGGTAATAAAATTTATAAGCTAGACTAAGATGCTCTCTGCTGTGAACTATTTCTGTGAATAATTCCACATACTGATCATATTCCTTAGGTGAACCAGAAAATTCTGGGATCTTCAATTTTGGTAGTGGGGGCAGATCCTCCGATCTTTCCTTCGACACTACCGTTTTGATTGGACTCTCTATTTCTAAAGCTGCTATCAAATTAACTCACTTAAATCCCTTTCGAAATCTGAGTCATTTGTTTAAAAAGAGTTAGATTTTTTTCCCCTAAGAAATTTATTCTATTTTTGCGCACTTGGCGCATCATCGACCCTTCTAGCTCAATATTTTTCTGCGTATCTAGAATATTTTCTCGAAATTTTTCTTCCAATTTAACTAACTCTGCAATTATGATTGAAGTCTTTTCTTGAACTATCGCCATAGTTCCAGGGTCTATCTTGACTTCTGGGCATGCATATTTTTCTAATATTTGTTTAATTTTTAAAAGAGTGCCATGATAATATTTCTCTGTGAAATATTGATGTTGCACTACTCCTATTTTTAACAAATTTTCATGATTTGCCATGAATCGAGTCTTAATCTCCATCAAATTTTTAATAGAGTTTCGGTAAGTACACCCGACCTAATTAACTCTACTTCTCTTACTAAATCGCTCTGCTTTTTTAGCAGTTGAATTGTCACTTCCGACAACATCTTACAATTTCTTTAATTTCTTAAGTGAATGAAAGAAAAAAAATTGATACAGCTGCGAGCATCCTTCTTACTTTGGCGGTATCAATTGCTCTTCGTCTAGGCTGTCCGTTCGGCTCCTGAACTTTCATGTCCCACGTGATACCTCGAAGTACCTGGGTCTCTCCGTAGTCGTCCTCTCCGTTGCCGTTCTCTCTGTTGCAACTCGTGTAGGCACCTCCTGTGGATATCCCTCGTCGGCAATATTTTTTTGTCCGTTTTGGATGTGTCCCACTTCGTCGTACACGCTGTCTTTTTTAAGTCCGATGTAAGCCTCGGACACGCCACACAATGTGATTTTCTTATTTATTTATACCAGCCTGTTTGTAGGGTAGACACTGGTTTCACTTTCCGTGAGTGATTTTATTTTATCACTGGACAGAATATTAAATCGGCAACCTCTAGTTTAATCAAACTATTAGGTGCTCTTTTATTGATTATTTATTAACTTGCCTCTTTAACATTGAGCGCAAGAAATTTGTTATAATTATCCTTTGTTTCTTACCTCTTGTGCGGGAAACAATAAGGACTTGTTTTATTTTTAGCAGCCTGTTTGTAATGCAGGCGCTGGTTTATAATCTGTGTTTCTTACCACTGTTGGGGGATAACAATAGATTGTCTCGAAGGACCAAATGTTAATCAGAGTCTCGAAATAAAGAGACTGATGAGTTGAGCTGTAGTACTGAACTGAACTGCCGACTCTTGGCCGGCCTCCTTTTTATTTGATTTTGCTTATCTTATTGTCTATATACAGAATTTATTAATAAAACTAGTAAATAAGCTAGGTATGACCTATGCTGAGTTGTACACATGCGAGTATTCTATCATAATCTATTTTGACCGATGATCTCCGTTGATCTCTTTATTCAGCGTCAAGTGAAAAGGGTTTTCCTTAGTGCATTGACAGAATTGAACTCTCTTGAACTTCGTGTGACTTTTATTACAATATTTTTGGTGCACTGTATTGCATTTTTTTTTTGTTAATCTATGTTTATCCTTGAACAACATTGTTTTCTAAAGAGATACAAGATTCAGTTGTATTTAAGTGTTGATTTTCTTGGATTTGTGGTAACCAGTGATGGAAACACACTTCGGATTCGGAGAAAGTAAGGGCAATTCTTATGCCTGGCCAGCTATTATAGGTGTTTCATGAAAGATTTTGTCTCGATAACTAGGCCCATCACTGATATCCTTAAGGGGGAAAATGAGATAGTTAGGAAGCATAGCTGAGCAATATTCTGACATCAGAAAACGTGATGCTCAGATATCCGGAATGACATAATCATCTTTACTGAACATCAGCCCCTAACGTTTGGCGTTTTCGAATTTAACCCCAATAACAAGATTAAAAGGTAGAAAGCACGCTTTGAGGAGACTAACGCGCGTCTCTTCCATAAACCTGGTAAGGAGAACTTTGTTGCCGATGCGCTGTCACGCCCAAGACCGTCCGGAAGGAATTAGTCGGGCGTTTCCCTGCCACAAAGTTCTGGCATTGCAAAAGGAAAGTAGGAGATGTTTTCCGCTCCGAGGAAAGAATGAAAATCCTTACTGTAGAACACACTAGAGCTCATCGATCCGGTCAGGAGAACGTTAAACCAGTATTGTCTGAATACTATTTTCCAAAAATGGTACGAAAAGTTGTACAAAACTGTAAAGTTTTTACCAGAGCCAAGTAGGAGAGACACTCTAAAAAACAGGAACTTGGTGAGACTGCATTACCCTTGCATGTGGGAGAAATGTTACATATCGATGTATTCTCTACGGACATGAAATTCTTCTTCACTTGTGTCGATAAGTTCTCAAAGTTTGCGGTCATCCAACCCATAAAATCAAGAACTATTGAGGACTTATATTGCAGCTGATGAACTTCTTCCCAAAAACGAAGATAATGAGCCTTCTCTTAATTCTCAGACGATTATCACCCTGCTAGACAATCATTTTGATGTCAACATCGCAAATGCATCGCCTCTGCACAGTGTTTCTAATGGACGGGTGGAACGCTTTCACAGTACATTGCTGGAGATTGCCAGATGCCTCAAGCTAGATAAAGGCATCAGTGATACTGTGGAACTACTCCTGTTAGGTACGACGGAGAAAAACAAATCCATACACTACGTCATCAATATGAAACCAATCGATGTTGACCGAAAGAAGATCAAATTGCAATCCAAATTAGGATTAAAAGTGCACAACTCCAGTTTGTGCAGAGAAGGTGGTTAAAGCGGTCCTGGGGATCACGGTCCTTATTAAGGGGTGGGTGGTCCACACAAAAACATAGTCTTGGCATATATTTCATTAGCAATAGAAGAATAAAAACATCATTAGCTGTAGTTACACTAAGCTTTATCTCTTTGGTGGTGGTATAACTTATTTTTGGAACAATACTTAGATAAAGTATATCCCATAGGTTCGTATTCTTTGTCTTCCTATCCCTGTCGTTGGCATCGGCGCGCATCACAGATTACTCGCACGCTAAGTACATCCCTGTCATTGATGGACAAGTACTAGTTTGGGAAGAATTTGCCTTCGTTGAACACTCAGCGAACCTGTCAGAGTATTAGAGAATCTTAGAAGAAACTTCAACACACGAAATCATGTAAAAAAACTTGCATTTAAAAAAACTTCTGATCGTTGACACAGTACACCTCAAAGATGCACTGGAGGCTCTGGGTGCGCACCATAGGCTGGGTTTGATCACCCGCGTGGACGACAGCATCATCATTATCAGTAACAGGACGGCCAAGGTCAAGGCGTGGAACGCACCTTGTCAGTTTTAAAAATCGGACGCTGATCAAAGACACCCTCTTGATAAGCCACAACAAACATGTAGAACAGGGTACCGTCAATTGCTGCAACGCCTCTCTTGAATATCACTGCCCGGAACAATGTTCTGAAACTTCCTTATATTTATCGGTTTAACGAACATAATCTGGAGGCTGTGCAGGAGATCAAAGAAGATATCAGGGCCGATTAATCATAACGCATAGTTAACTGAAGTCAGCAGTTTGCTATATGCTGATCAATGACGGTGCCGGTCGATGTGGTTATATGAGCGCTGAGACGGGCGTCGTCGTAAAGAGCCGGCAATCACTACATATTTGCGTTGCCGCTATGAAAATGCTGTGGTAAGCTGATGTCTTAAGCTTATTTCTTATTACCACTTTAGTTTAGTCTTCTTTTGTATATATATATATATATATATATAACCCGAGTCAATACACACCGGTCAGAACCGCTGAATTAGAATTTGACCGGAAGTTGTTGCAGTCAGCAGACATTGCAAGTAATTGGAGTCAACGTTCCCCAAAATGTTGACCCAATTCAAACCGATCAAAATCGATGTGTCAGAGTTTGATCGGATGTCGTTACTGACCCAATCAACACCAGTCAAAATCGCCAAATTCGCATTTGACCGGATGTCACTGCATAGCCGGCAGACGCTGCATGTACCGAGCGGCCGCTATGAAAATAATTAGATAAATAGCTTGTAGGTTTCATTGTATTCTTCAGTTTAAGATTAATAAAGAAACAGCCAAGTGCTGATTATTAATTACTCCGACGATAGTCGTTAAAATCATTCTTTCCTTCCCGGATCTCCTTTCTTAACAGAAGGATGATCGGGAAGCGAAATAACAAATCTGACAATAGTCAGTAATAAATTAACCAAATTCCTTCCAGGATCTCCTTTCTTAACAGAAGGACGATCGGGAAGTGAAATAACAAATCTGACAATAGTCAGTAATAAACTAAACAAGTTCTTTCCCGGATCTCCTAACTTAACAGTAGGAAGATCGGGAATTAATTAATTAATTAACAAATCTGACAATAGTCAGTAATAAATCAAATTATTAATAATAATCAATAATTCCTTCCCTGATCTCCTGACTAAACAGTAGGACGATCGGGAAGTAATAAAATTAATAATTGGCGCCCAACTAGTGGTAATAACGAATTACCCACGAACGTTGTTGGACCGAACAACGTAAAACCGCGGATTAAGGCCGTTGACTGCTGCGCGGGAAAAACCAATGACCTTTATTAACTTAATTATTTAGGACTCCAATTAAATTCTTTCCCTGATCTCCTAACTTAACAGTAGGACGATCGGGAATTAATAATAATTGGCGCCCAACTAGTGGTAATAACGAATTACCCACGAACGTTGTTGGACCGAACAACGGAAAACCGCGGATTAACCCATTGACGGCTGCGCGGAAGAACCTAGAACCTTAATTTACTTGATTAATTAGGACTTCAATTAACTTATTTCTCGGATCTCCTAACTTAACAGTAGGACGATCGGGAATTAATTAATTGGCGTACAACTAGCGGTAATTTCAAATTACCCAATAACGTTTTGAACGCGAACATCGTAAACCGCATTACCCCGTGGATTACCCCGTTGACTGCTGCGCGGGAGAACCTAAAAAAAATAACTTTGGAGGCACAATCGCAAACGCACCTAATGTCTTTGTTCAGACGAACCGCAAGCAGAAATAGAAAACAAGATTAAGGACGCCCTGGCTACGGTGAGGACCAGAGAAAATGCACCGCGGCAGAACAGAGTCTTCAAGTTTGGAGAAAAGATTTTAGTAAAACCAAATCGGAGGCTTGGTAATAAACTCACGTCCTTCAGTGAATCTATAGATGTGGACCTGGGGACATCGGTCCTCATTAAAGGGAGGGTGGTCCACAAGGACACGCTTACCGTAACGCTTGCAAACCGTGTATGGTTCTTGATTCTGGATACACGCAGTAACGCCCAGAACAGAGTTCCTGCACTTGCCAACTCTTCATCACCGCCAACCAAGATGTTCTAAGAATAGCCATCTGTAGCACATTCATCCGCATTGGCCTCGCCTATCGACGAATTACCTTGGCAAAAGGAATGCCAAGCAATTAAAACTGATGGTTGCCGAAATTGGAACGGCCGGGGACGGCCTTTAGTTGGAGGGGGGGGGGGTAGTTAACCCGAGTCAATATGCCCCAGAATATTGACACAATTCACACCGGTCAAAACCGCTGACGTTGCAAGTAATTGGAGTCAACGTTCCCCAAAATGTTGACCCAATTCACACCGATCAAAATCGATGTGTCAGAGTTTGATCGGATGTCGTTACTGACCCAATTGCAACACCAGTCGAAATCGCCAAATTCGCATTTGACCGGATGTCACTGCATAGCCGGCAGACGCTGCATGTACCGAGCGGCCGCTATGAAAATAATTAGATAAATAGCTTGTAAGTTTCATTGTATTCTTTAGTTTAAGATTAATAAAGAAACAGCCAAGTGCTGATTATTAATTACTCCGACGATAGTCGTTAAAATCATTCTTTCCTTCCCGGATCTCCTTTCTTAACAGAAGGATGATCGGGAAGCGAAATAACAAATCTGACAATAGTCAGTAATAAAATAACCAAATTCCTTCCAGGATCTCCTTTCTTAACAGAAGGATGATCGGGAAGCGAAATAACAAATCTGACAATAGTCAGTAATAAATTAACCAAATTCCTTCCAGGATCTCCTTTCTTAACAGAAGGACGATCGGGAAGTGAAATAACAAATCTGACAATAGTCAGTAATAAACTAAACAAGTTCTTTCCCGGATCTCCTAACTTAACAGTAGGAAGATCGGGAATTAATTAATTAATTAACAAATCTGACAATAGTCAGTAATAAATCAAATTATTAATAATAATCAATAATTCCTTCCCTGATCTCCTGACTAAACAGTAGGACGATCGGGAAGTAATAAAATTAATAATTTATATATATATATATATATATAAGTTAAGGTCACCTTGTTGGTCACCTGATGAACTTGATCATTCCTGAAATGCCAGATAGTAGGGAACAAAATATGACCTTGGTTAAGTTTTAGTTTTTTATTTTATTAAATTGTCGCTTGCAGTTCGGGCGTGCGATTTTGAATGAATCAAAGAATTTAAGTCGATAGCCACTTAGGGCCCCGGCCTGTGGCTCGCCGGTCCGTTGCTGACATCGAAAGCGCAGCGTCAGGTTTCCGGTGTGTCGCCTCAGCAACATAATTGCAGCCAGCGTTAGCATTGTTGGCCGGCAACATAGTTGCACAATATCCGCGACAGTTCAGCACTTGGGTTATGCTGACGCTGCAGACGTAGACGATACTCTGGGAAACCAGAGTCGGCCGGAGTGGGGGCAGACAGTGCCGGGTGCGAAAGGGGGCGGCACTGTGCATATGTGCCGGGTGTTAACTCCTCCCCCTCAAAAGATCTGCGTCCCGCAGATCATTAGGCCTTGGGTGGTTCCGAAGTGGCCTGTGGTCCCAAGTGCGTGGCTATGTCGCACGGTTCCGGGATGCCCTTCGTAGACGTAACCTTCCTCCAGATAAGGTAGAGAGTGAACACGATGACCAGGATAATTACGGCTTCGGTGAGGTAGGATATAAGGATCCTATTGGACATGACAGTTAGCCTATCCAGGTTTTTTACGCTGAAGTCGTGGACGTAACCCAGCGACGGCTCGTAGCTTGTGGCCACCACCTTTGTGAGTACTGCGGGCATGGCCATCATGTGCGTCGATGAGTAGCTGCTGTAGTTCTTACCATGGACCATTACCGTCTCGTTGTCGAATTGGACGATGAACGTTCCTTTTAGCTGGTATTCCTTTGACGCAGCGTTCATTGTTCCATTGAAGTTCGTGAGGAACAGCGTGCTTTGATCCACTAGGCTGACTACCTGTCGACTATTTTCCAGATATTTGCACGAAGCGTGCCCCCCTCTGAGCAGTCTGCGGATGCAGGTGTCTTCCTCTAGCTTCGTCAAGTCCTTCTCTTGGCAGACCGTTGTGTTGCCGATGGACAAGCGACTCCCTACGACAGCATACGTCTCTCGTTTGTTCATGGCCAAGGTGTTGTAGTCCAGCACCATTTGTCTCCCGTTCGTTATCGATGGGAAAATGTGCATCAGGCGGTACTCCTCGTCCGTGACCCTTGGCATGGACAGGACGTACAGGAGTGTCTTCCCGTTCGTCAGAACCGACGGTCTTGAAAATTCTATGGCTTCCACGACGTTTTGATACGGCAGGTTGTCCACCTCGGCCAGTATGGTCTGAACTTCCTCGTGGTCCAGCAGATTAGAGTTGACTACGCCGACTTTTGCAAAATGGCAGGCTCTGGTTATCTCGTTCACTTGGCCCGTAAGGATTAAGGCTTTGTGCAGAAGTGCTGTAGTGGTGTGCACGTCCCCATCGATTGCGTTCACTCTTCCTATGACTTCGTTAAGCCGTTGAAGTGACTCGTGCGTAGCGTCGAAAAGCCTTGTGTTGATCCGGATTTGCGGGTTGGAGTTTCTCTCGACGTTCCCTTGGGACCTGAGAATGGTATTCCAGTCCGATGCGTCGGGAGATCCCGCGATCCACTTCCACGCCGATCCCAGCCAATCAATGGATCTTGGCCTCCTTTTCGGTATGGTCAGCATGCGTTCGATGTTCTCCGATGCGTCCCGCAGGTAGTGCAGCGCCAGTGTACCCATCCTGGGGTCTGTCATGTGTAGCGCCTCCTCCTCCATTGCCGTGATTGTCTGCAGTAATCTCTCCAGATCGATAACGTGAGCCAGTTTGAACGATCCGTCAACGCGCCAGACGACTCCCTGTTGGAGGGGGACAATGGGTGCCTCATATTGAAAGACGTGTAGGGACGTTGTTGTTGCCAGTAGAGCCAGGCTTATTACATACAGAAGTATTACGATTAACATTGAATTTAGAAAGGTATAGTCTTATTGTATAGTTAAAAGTGGTACAATTTAAATGTAAAATGTGGGTTTTATGAAAATAAGGTGTTTTTGTGTGTTTTTTTTTTTTTTTTTGTGTTTTTTTTTGTGTTTTTGCTTAATTCTTATAAGTGTAATTGTGTGCGTAGAGAGAGAAATAAAAAATATGTGTAAAATGTGTGTTGTTGGGGGAATTGTGAAGCGGTTCAAGTTTTCTTTTTTTTGCCTTTTACGTTTTAATTCCGGATATCGGACTTATGAAAAATTTTGCCCGACTTTGTTCTGATCGTGACTTCTCCGCTCTCCTGAACCTCCTCTGTTTTAAACCGTGGTTTCTCTTTTGTCTTAATTTGTTTATTGACGATGAAGACCTTATCGCCCTGCTCGTATTGTTTGGGCTCTTTTCGCCTCTTGTTGTGTCCTAAATTGGCTAGCTCCTGCTTGTGCTGGATGAGCCCCCTAACGTCTTCTAAGACTTGGTGTTGGAAGTTAGCCAATCCTTGGTAATTTATTGTCGATGAGCGATTGAAAAACATATCTATAGGGTTCTTTTCTATCACCGAATGTACAGACTTGTTGTATCTGTCTACGGCTATAGGCACCAGTTCGGTGTTCTTCAAAGTGGGAAATTCCTTTTTCAAGCACCTGTAGATCTCCAAGAATGTGGAGTGAAATCTCTCAATTTGCCCATTGACCTCACTTTTTTGGGTCGGAGTGTAGTACAATTCAATATCAAGGGCTCTTAGATAGTTCAAGACAGTTGGGCACAAGAGGCCTCTCTCATTGTATGAAACCATCATTTTGGGCACAGAAAAATAGTGAAGGGCTTCTAACAATTTCTCCCTTAGGTGAATCGATGACTTGGATTCCAGAGGAAAAAGCTTGTCGAACTTGGAGAACTTGTCTATGCAGCTCAGATACACCCTTTTTTCTAGCGTAAATACGTCTACGTGCAGTATTTGGCAGGGGTAGTTGGGGATGGGTGTTGGCTGCAATTCTGGTCTGTTGGGGTGTCGCTATTTGAGGAGAAATATCTCCAGAGTGCTAGCTAGCTTGGTCATTGTCTCGTTATCTATGGGAATGAGATGGCGAGCATAGCCCAGGTGTGGGTATTCGCATGAGTACCCCGTCTGAGCCTGATCGAAGACCAACTGATTCTTGAACGCATTTATAGGCGCCTCCACATGTGGTATCAGATGGGAAGCGTCCTCAAGTGCGCTGTGAATCGTCACCATTGAATCCGCTTCAGAGGCGGTGGCGGTTTCGGAACCTAGATGATTAACCTGCTACATTGTGATACGGGAAAAGGCGTCGGCTACGATGTTTGATTTGCCAGGTTTATAGGCCAGTACACAGTTATATTCCTCTATTCACGACTTCCAACGTTTCAACTTTGCATTGAAGTTTCTGTTGCCAAGTGCGAATGTGAGAGGTTTATGGTCTGTGTAAACTTTGATTGACCCAGCGCCATACAGATAAGATCGTAAATTGTCTAATGCCCATACTATTGCTAACATTTCTTTTTCGATCGTGGCATAATTTGCTTCAGTTTTATTAGGCGATCGAGAAATGAAAGCAATTGGCCGGTCCTTGCCTTGGTCGTCTTGAGAAAGGACGGCGCCAATGGCATCATTTGAGGCGTCTGTGATCAAGTTAAACGGTTTGTTAAAGTCCGGGAAGGCTAAAACCCCAGATGAGGAGAGAATAGTTTTTAGGTTGTTAAAAGCCTGTAGGGCTTTATCGTCGAGATCGATCTGAATTTTCTTTGACTGCGACGACTTCGCCCTGGCGAACTCTCCCCTTGTCAAATTCGTCAGGGGCTTTGCCACTTTGGCGTAGTCCTGAATAAATTTCCTATAGTACGAGGTCATGCCGAGGAAACTCTTCAACTCCCTCATATTGGTGGGAGGTTTGAGCTCGTTTATAGTCTTAACCTTTTTTTCGTCTGCCTTGATACCGTCTTGCGTAACAATGTACCCTAGGAATTCTACTTGCGTAGACAGGAAGCGCGTTTTCTCCAGATTTACTTGGAGCCTAGCCTTCCTTAAACTGTCGAAGACGGCGCGTAGATTTCTCCAGTGACTTTGATAATCTTCACTGTAGACTATGATATCGTCAATATACACATAGCAAATTTTTCCGATGTGTTCTCTTAACACGTCGTCAATCATCCGCTGAAAGATTGCTGGGGCATTCTTCAAACCGAATGGAAGACGAAGGAATTCGTATTTCCCATTGAGGGTTGAGAAAGCGGTTTTCGGAATATCGGAATCTTTCATGTGTATCTGGTGAAAACCCGACGTAAGGTCGATTGTAGTGAAGTATTTGGCCTTGCCGAGGCTAGCTAGGGTGGAATTTATATCAGGGATAGGGTAAGTATCGGATATGGTGACCGCATTTAAGCGATTGAAGTCAATCACCATGCGATACTGTTTTTCCCCATTAGCCTTAGGTTTTTTGAGCACTACCCAGAGTGGGGAATTGTACGGACTGGCAGATGGTCTAATTATGCCTCCGTCCAAAAGTTCGCCTATTTGCCTATCTACCTCACCTCGCATATTGGCTGGGTACGGGTAACTTCGCGTGAATATAGAGTCTTGGGTGGTGGTGCGGATTTCGGCCCTAACGGTCGTATGCACCGCCTCTCCTGGTAAAGTGGTTGGAAAATTTGGGCATACTCTTTTAGTAAGTCTTTCAGGGTTTGTGTAATGCAATCGGGGTGTTCACCATCGATTAGTGGGTGAACGTTTGCCGAATGCCTTGCTAACAGGGGTAACCTAATGCCTGGTGATATTATTAGGAGGTCGTTTTTCCTATCTATGAGGGCCTTGGTTTCCTTGAGGGTATCATCACCGATGATCCCATCGAAAGAATTTAACCCAGGGAGTACGTAAAACGTAGTGGTAGCGTTGTTTCCTAATGGTTTAAAAAATTAACCTACAAGGCGGTTTGTTATTTTAACACCACCCGCGGCAGATTGGACATAGAATGGTTTTGGTAGTGGGGTGCAACCGGCTGCGATATTCGGGCCGATGAAGTTCTTCTTAGCGCAGGTGTCAATTAGGAACTTCAACTTGGCCCCGTCATTCGTGCCATACTCTATGTATGGTATGCTAGATAGGCGTCGGTCATAAAATTTGACTCCCCTACACTTTCGTGTTCAATGGTAGCCACATCTCTTCCATCGCTACCAACTTCACCTGTTGGTGTCTCATATTCCCCCTCTTCGGTGTTTGGATTTAACGGTTCGCGCTCGTACACGGTCTTTCGAGCCGTCTCCTGATCGTGTTCCGCTGCTACGGTGGTTGAAGGAGACGGAACCGCCGTCATATTGTAAAGCCTCTGGGCTTTCCTAAAGGGGTTCGTGCCTTGAGAGGCGCTTTGGGTGGACCTAGGACTGAAGTTGTTTTCGGGGCGTGCGCTAAAACCAGATTGGTACGACTGCCCAGACCTGTTTGACTTCATCTTGATGGCTGGACGTGGTCCCTGGAATCTTTGGAAGCCTTGTGAGCTTCTAGATGAACCGCTGTTTTCGTAACCATTGGCGATAGGTGCTCTAGGTGGCGATTGGTATGTGGGGGGAAAACGCGGGCCGCCAAAAGTACGATACGGCTGAGAGAATGATTGAGGGAATGAGTTATTGAACCTATTTGTGGGGCCTGTCTTGTTAGCGGTTCCTCTAAAGGAGACATTCTGTAACTCTAAGCAGAATGAGTACGCTTACGGTAAGGTCTTTGGACCCCGGATTACCAGCAACTTCGAAGTATCACCGTTGAGTCCTCGTATGAAGACATCCAGTGCCTTGTCTCTGTATGTGTCTATTAGGGCGCTAGCTATATTTGGGGCATGGTCCCCTTCCTTTAACTTGTTGAAAATATGGGAGAAGTGACTATTAACCTCTGCATAGTATTCTTCAAGGGTTTTTCCCTTTTGGGCTAGCTGGCTTAATTGGTATTCAAGCGTGCGAACATCCCGCTTATCGGCATAATGCAGCGCTAGAATCCGTTTGATCTCTGGCCAGCCATCGTCTTGTACGCTATAGGAGCAGAGTGCCAAGTCGGCATCCCCTCTAATCTTTTGCCTGATACTCTTTTAACTCATACTCGTTTTTCGGACGTGCCAAGGGAGTAGCCTGGCTCACGACTGGATTACGACTCTGATAATCTTGTTCCAGCGTGCCTACCCTGTTACTAACTTTTCTGATGTCATCTTTGATACCTATTACCTGATCAAGCAGTGCCTTAAGACTGTCGTGAAATTTGGCAAGAGAATTCTTTATCTCTTCCATTGTGAAAAGCAAAAAGGAATTTAATAGATTTCGAGGTTTTTAGAGAAGCAGTCAGTTTGAAAAGGGGCAATAAAGATAACAGAACTTTTATTTATTTTTTTCTTTTCTTTGTTTTTTATTTGGCAGAAAAAAAAGGTATTGAAACGCTTGACTTACCCCGTTACAGGTTGTGTGTGTGGTGTATAACTGTGTGGTGTTCTCTTATCTCCAGTGTGTTCTGTAGATGAAAAAGAAAGACTTTAGTCGTTGGTAGTGATAATATGGTGCTTGTTTAATTTAGTTTTAGTATTATAAAAAAGATCTTTTATTTTATTTCAGTTTTTTGTCAGTGCATATTTACTTTTGATTCTAAATAATAAAAAAAAATTTTGCTATTACTTTATTTTCATTTTTGACTGTGCATAAACGTTTGGTGACACCTGTGTTGCGGCGAGCTTTGTGTTTCTAGGCATGAAATCTCTTACACTCGTATGTGTAATTATTTTTCCCTAGATATTTCACGTGTGTTGTTTTTTATTTTTCTGTGCAATGGCAATTATATTTGTATGTTTGTGTGTGACTTGAACGTGTTTTGTTTTTCAGTACTGGGCACGGTGGTCCGTATTGCTCCGTTTTGGCTTGCGCCTACTAAGGTACGGTTGCACACACAACCCAATGGGCAGCTTTTTTGGGTGCATTCCACACCTCTTAGCGTTTCCATTAGGTTGCCACACGCCATGCTATTGGTTATTGACAGCATTTTTTGCACCCGTGAATATGCCGTCGGCAAATCACCGCAGTGTGAAGCTGCTTGTGTATATCGGTCATATGTACACTGTACGTCACACACTTGTTGTTATTTTTTGTTTTTTTTTTCCTTTTTTTTCCTTTTTGCACATTTGCCACATTTTGCACTTCATTTCTATTTTATTTTTTTCTTATTTTTTATTTTTTTATTTAATTATATTTTTTTTGTTTTGCCGCACTTCACATTGCCACCTCGCTTGCACTGTATTATTATTTTTTTCTCTTTTTTTGTTTTTTGCACACATTATTATTTCTTATTTTATGCTTATACTTATTACATATTCGGGTCTCCCAGAAGGGGTAAGACCGCTCGGGCGCCAGTTAAGGTCACCTTGTTGGTCACCTGATGAACTTGATCATTCCTGAAATGACAGATAGTAGGGAACAAAATAAGACCTTGGTTAAGTTATAGTTTTTTATTTTATTAAATTGTCGCTTGCAGTTCGGGCATGCGATTTTGAATGAATCAAAGAATTTAAGTCGATAGCCACTTAGGGCCCCGGCCTGTGGCTCGCCGGTCCGTTGCTGACATCGAAAGCGCAGCGTCAGGTTTCCGGTATGTCGCCTCAGCAACATAATTGCAGCCAGCGTTAGCATTGTTGGCCGGCAACATAGTTGCACAATATTCGCGACAGTTCAGCACTTGGGTTATGCTGACGCTGCAGACGTAGACGATACTCTGGGTAACCAGAGTCGGCTGGAGTGGGGGCAGACAGTGCCGGGTGCTAAAGGGGGCGGCACTGTGCATATGTGCCGGGTGTTAACTTAACTTTTTTTTTTTATTTTGTAAGTGCATGTACTACATGTGTAAAACATGTAACAAGAAAATTCGAGAATAATATTTTCCACAGATGTGGAGGATATAAGGTAGTTGTTCAATCTCGATCGAGATATTCTTTTAGTGTTTATTGCTAGCGTGTTTTGCAGCGAACAATCATTTATTCGAACGGTTCAAAGTAACGGACCGTTACAGGTTCGGTGTGGAAATGTATCGGCCGCATAAAGCCAAAAATGCACTGCATGTTTAAAAAAGCATATATATGTTTTGATGGTACAAACGCGAACGACATACCCTAGAAAGGTTTGAACATTTAGTGTAAGTGTGACACGCGTCTCGACATAGCAGCGCAGTGATGGTAGATTGATGAGTTCAGTGCGATCACATCAAACCATTTGGCATTCCATGTTCAGGGCGAACATCGAGGCATTAGGTACAACTTGCTCGAAATAAGCAAATACGACACAATATAATTTTAACTAGGAGCTTAGACTCAGAAGAGCGTCAGCACATTTCTTACACAAATGTGCATCTCCGTTGCATTCAGGGTGTTTAATGCATTGTGTGGTACTGCACAACATGCTCGAGTTGAAAAAGAGCATAAAAAGGGAAAAAAAGAAACACAATTTGCATGATGTTTTATTAATACTATATATATATATATATATATATATATATATATATATATATATATATATATATATATATATATATTTAGACATGTAGTACATGCACTTACAAAAATAACCACTGAGAATAGTCTGCCCAATCACGTATGTAAATATCTTTCACCAAGTCACTGTCTATTGATTCACCAACACTTTATAACCCTAAACTTACATTATAAAACTTTATATTAACTGCATCCCAGGAACGTATTTGATCCGTAGTTCGACTGTGCCAGTTATAATTGAAAAGTCCGTTTTTATACTTGTTTTATTTGAGTTCATTAAGAAAATCTTAGGTTCTTCATTCAATGAATGTTCGTAGATAACTAGGCTGATGAATACAATGCAAAGCTCTCAAAATTCACTCCAATTCACCACTTATCGGACGCACCTCCACACAACAATCTCTACGTGCGCTGCGATAGCATAACAATTCTCAATCCCACCGATGGACCGGGACCCAGACACCAAAAACTCAATGCGGCGACCGCGTGGACAGCAACAGAAGGAAAAGGCGTCATCCAAAGGACCAGCGCGGGATATATCCACCGGATGTACCTCTTAGTGTAAGCATAGTGATTAAGAAAAAATAAAATTGCGAAACCAAATAACACGAATCAAATACTAGAACAAAAAAAAAAAAAAAAAATCTAACTAAACTAAACAAAATAAAAATGAAATTAAGAAATCAAAAAAAAAAGCGATTTTTACAAAAGATTATAAGAAAATAAGAATTTTTAGTTAACATAAGACTAAGTTAAGCTAGTTTTTAAAAAAAAAAAATAAAAACACAAATAATCAATTAAAATAAAACCATATGCAGGAAGATTTTTTCGAAGCAATGGCAGTGATTAAGAAAAAATAAAATTGCGAAACCAAATAACACTAATCAAATACTAGAGAAAAAAAAAAAATCAAACTAAACTAAACAAAACAAAAATGAAATTAAGAAATCAATAAAAAAAGCGATTTTTACAAAAGATTATAAGAAAATAAGAATTTTTAGTTAACATAAGACTAAGTTAAGCTAGTTTTAAAAAAAAAAAAAAATAAAAACACAAATAATCAATTAAAATAAAACCATATGCAGGAAGATTTTTTCGAAGCAATGGCAGGATTAGGTATAGCAGGCTCGGTAAATTCGTACGAGGTCTCAACGGAGACTTATCCCGTCTTTTGGTCGTTAAGGAACCTTAAGATATCGGTCACGCATTGCATCTGTGCATTCGACTCGAAAACCATGATCACAGAAATGCTTTTTCTTCAAAGGTTGGACATCAACCACCGCCTATTCCATTTAGGCAAGTCATGGACCAAACGTACGCTATACATATAACGCTGAAGCCGATGTATAACACCAACCAGATTCAATGGAGAAGTTTCATTTCAAGATTTTACTTTGCGCCGACGACAGATAATAACCAAACAACAGATTCAGTATAGATCACCATACCGAGCGCCTCCGTTCCCCTTAGCTCCAAAACCAGAACCAAAACCCATTCCAATGGTAGTCGATAGTTCGATAATACTGGAGACCCAACAGAACAAAACACCAAGGAACAACCTGATCCCAATCTTTCAATAGAACAAAGACCAAACGCAGACGCATTCCCATATAAAAGCCATGAGCAGGAATACTACGCATGCATGGAATTAGCAGGTTTTCAGACCAATTTGATGACGTGGAATGCTATTCATGACTCGGAAATAGGAACAACAGACATGTAAGATATCAATTATTTAGTTTAACCCGTTGCTCACTACTATATTTCCAATGTAGAACATCTAAATTTTTTGATACACACAGGATCCAACAAAAATTATGTTCAACCCTCAATAGCTTCCCAAAAGTCAAATAAAGATAACTTTTTTCGCAACCTCCATAGGAGGTCAAATAGGAATTACGAACCATACATTCCTGAACTTGTTCAGTCTTCACGTTCGGTTTTTTTCTACTGCCAACTTTTACAACCTTCCACGGTATCCTTGGAAACGATACCATGAAACAGCTATAGGAGTCAGAAACGACACTCTTAGAGTCATTGGCGAATAGAATCCGTTCCGGCAACATGTCCGAAAGCCAGAAAACAATTGTAAACAAGCTCGCTGCAAGCCATAGAACACTAATTGCAGAGCTAGACGAAAAACTGACATATTCTACGAGAGTAGTCGGAGAAATTCGGACTACTTCCGATAAACCAATCCATACCAAACACTTTCCATGTTCTATATCTCTTAACCAAGAAGTCGAAAATTACATCCAAGAAATGCTAGAGGACTGTAAAATTAGACCCCATAGATCCCCGTACAATGCCCCAGTCTGGGTATACTATTAATAATTGAAATGTTCAAAGACAGTTAAGAACAATAGTATTTTCCTGCTCACCACAAGAAAACTAAAAAAATATATATATAACACAAAATGTAATATATGAATAAAAATTATACATACATTGTGTTTTGAGGAGGAATTTTATTTTAAAGACACGCTTTCGCACAATTTCGCTATTGCCTAAGTATTAACAACACTTTACTTTATTTGGTTAAAAAATTCTATATTTTTCGTCCGATCTCAATCGCTTCCTAACAATGTGTGTCAGAGCAGCTGCAGTGGTAACTCACAGAAAAGAGAGAGAGCGAGCTGCTGATAACATAGTTAGCAGACTTCATTCTCACTTATGCTAGCTTACATTAACAGCGGACTTAACATAATGCAGCAGGCCCAATACTTAAAGCTTAGAGCATTCTGATTCCAACACATTGTAAACAAAAAAAAGAATTATACAGTCCACTAAGTAAAAAAAAGAGATAAGACGAATGCTTGCCGTTTGGCAGAATGCTCGGGCATTAACATATATTAAGCATTAACATATATCAGCGGGTGTGCATAACACATGCTCCTCTATATATACATATTATACATTAAATACATTTATACAAAATAAGCAGCGCTGCCGCCACTTCTTCAACGAAGCAGCGACTTAGCAGCGTCTCAATTAGTTTACTTAACATAAAGGAAAAATATAGGAAATCATTCGGAAAATAAAGGTACACTGAAGCGGACCTTCGCTCGTGGCTTAAAATACACCAAACCACAGTTCTCATTTCACATGGCGACCGTGACATAGTCCTGGAGGACTGGATGACGACCAATTAAAAGAAAAAAATTCTGAGTGAGTACAGGGTATGGACAGAATTTAAAAGCGAAAAATGAGAGAACCAGAAGACGAATTTCTGAACTCGTTCAGATTCTGTATAAGGCCGAAAACCCCCCTACGTGGGCAAAGGCAAATGTTCTCACCGCTGAGCTTAGGGCGCTAGAGGAATTCTTACAGTCAAAAAATTGTAAAAATTGTAAAAAACAATTTTTTTTATGAGCATTAAAACAAATGCAATAAGCAAATATAGCGTAGAAAAAAAAAACGATTACCCAAGTAGGTTACACCACTGACCAAATAACATATAGATACCCCACTTCATATACGCGTTTTGTTCACAAAATTTTATTGCGAGCGGTCCCAGCAGAGGCTCAGCGTCGTACGCGAGCGGTCCCAGCAGAGGCTGAGCGTCGTTACGAAGTGTCTCAGCAGAGCCGAAGGCAGCCGAACTCTTCGTTTCATTCTTACTTGGGCTGCTGCTGAGAGAGCATCAATTGCGCAAGAATGTACGCCTTTTAGAAGCGTAGACAACAACAACTAATGAGCAAGAAAACATGATAGAGATCGCATATGACCATGCTTCTCGCACTCTTGTCATTAATGTTGTTAGCAATCCACCTCCGTTTCGTTTGCTTGCCACTGTCATTGATGATGTCCCTTCTTTTTGTTTTGAGCTCGTGTGAAATTGAAATTATACTTGCGAATGAAGAACTTTTCAAGCTACCCCCGCTTGAACGAAAATTCTCTGGCAAGCCAGAAATAAGATTTCAGACTTTAGAAAGACTTCCAAACGAAAATCACGCATACACATAAACATATGTATACGCAGAAGAAGCTATGCATGTATTTGTCTATTGCCTGTCTGGACAGCGAACTACGCATACACACGAGCTCAAAACAAAGATCATGGGACATCATCTATGACAGTCCCAAGCAAACGAAACGGGGGTGGGTTGCTCACAACATCAATGACAAGAGTGGGAGTAGCATAGTGATATGCGATCTCTATCATTTTTTCTCGCTCTAAAAGGCGTACATTCCTGCGCAATTCATGCTCCCTCACCAGCAGTCCAAGTAAGAATGAAACGAAGAGTTCGGCTGCCTTCGGCTCTGCTGAGACACTTCGTAACGACGCTCAGCCTCTGCTGGGACCGCTCGCGTACGACGCTGAGCCTCTGCTGGGACCGCTCGCAAGAAATTTTTGTGAACAAAACGTGTATATGAAGTGGGGTATCTATATGTTATTTGGTCAGTGGTTGTACCTAAAAAGACTGAAGCCTCTGGACAGAAAAAATTCCGTATTGTAATAGATTACAGAAAACTAAATGAAATCACTATAACTGACAGATATCCACTACCGAAAATGGACGAAATATTAGGTAAACTGGGCCATTACATATACATTCGAATGTCATTTGGGCTTAAAAATGCCTCAGCTACATTTCAACGATGTATGAATAACTTGCATCGTCCTCTTCTACATAAAATTTGCTTGGTTTACTTAGGCCATATTATAATATTTTCCACTTCATTAGAAGAACACTTACAATCCATACAAGATAATTTGAAAATACAACTAGATTAATGTGAATTCTTAAAACAAAAAACAAAATTTTTAGGACATGCCATAACTAAAGGCGGAATTAAACCAAACCCTGACAAAATAAGAGCCATAGTACAATATCCATTGCCAAGCAACTTAAAGTTTTCATAGGACTCGCAGGTTATTATAGAACATTCATACCCAACTTTGCCGACACAGCTAAACCTATGACCAACAGTCTGCAAAAATTCCAAAATAGATACTAGACAAAAAAATTACGTAAAATTACAGACGCAAGCAACGTAGCCTTGGGAGCTGTTCTCTCACAAGATAGACACCCCGACAGTAAAACTCTAAATGGACACGAAGTAAATTACAGCGCCATAGAAAAAGAATTATTAGCTATAGTTTGGGCAACTAAAACTTTTCGACATTACTTACTAGGACGTCATAGAGGAAAGGAAAACTACGGCGCAGACGCCCTACCTAGAATTAAAATAGGACACGCATTTTGTAAGATCCACACAACATTGCGCAGAAGAACATTAATAAGGAAATAGTCAAACAATACCTACTCGATTTTTTTTGTTCCAAAACTAGAAAGACTTCCTAACGAAAATCACGCATGCACATAAACATATGTTTACGCCCAAGAAGCTAGGCTTGTATTTGTCTATTGCCTGTCTGGACAGTGAACTACGCATACACACGAGCTCAAAACAAAGATCAAGGGACATCATCAATGACAGTGGCAAGCAAAAGAAACGGGAGTGGATTGCTCACAACATCAATGACAAGAGTGCGAGAAGCATGGCGATATGCGGTCTCTATCATGATCTCTCGCTCATATATTGTTGTTGTTAACGATCCTAAGACATACATTCCTACGCAATTCATGTGCTCTCGGTAGCAGACCGAATGAGAATGATTGCTGCTAAGCGAAAACGTTTGACAACCTTCGGCTCTACTGAGACACTTCGTAGCGATGCTCAGCCTCTGTTTGGACGCCTCGCAACGACGCCGAGCCTCTGCTGGGACGCCTCACAAGAAAATTTTGTGTCAAAAACGCTTGTATAATATATCCGATCTATGTGTTATATGGGCAGTGCTATAACACATTTAAATTCTGTTGTATTCATAAATATTCTGACATGGGATTTCCTGAAGATTTTCTTGATCCGAGGCTTGTTGATGAAAATTTTCGGTTTCCATTTTAAAATGGCCACTTGAACTTTCTTTATGTCTTTTAACGGGGGGGGTTTGGTGATTGAATTTCTGTCTGGTGTGACTGATAATGTAATGGATTATTCATTCTACCTTGATTTAAATTTTGTCTAAATTAATTCACTAAATGTTGATTATTATTTTCACCTGACCCAATATTAACATAATTTTGTCCATTATAATTTATATTATAATTGTTATAATTATAATTTTTATTGTTATTAGAATATGTTTTTTGAGAAACACCACCTTGATTATAACTGTTGGAATACTGTTGATAATTTCACCCACTTTTTCGATTGTTTTCATTTTTTGAGTTGAATTATATTTTTTGAATTATAAGAATTATTATGAACATTATTTTCATATAATCTTTCTCTTTGAGCTACTTGTTTGAGTATTGAAATAGTTGATATATCATATCTAGCCAATGTCATGAATATTCTATCTGGTAATTTTGTATTTATTACATCTTTAATTATGTTGTTCATGTTCCATAACATTGGCTGTTGTACAGAGTAGACGCATCTGATTTTGCTCTTATTAAATCACTTGAATTCTGTAATTCTTACTGTGTTTAATACTTTTAAAGGTGTCAATTTTAACAATATTATTGTGTAGTGCGTTATTACTGGTGCTGGTGTCAAACTTCGTGTTTGCTATTAAATAATTGCATTTTATTTGTATATTTTACAAACAGTGCGCGTCGCTAACAGCTGAGTTTATTGCCTTTTCTTTTTTGCTTACTCACGTCAGTTACTTTTCCTCACTCTCCTAACTTTACGCTCTCTCATTGTATGCTTATCTGTATAGCTTGCGCTTTTAACGTCAGTTCTTAACATTAACTGTACCTCATTGTCTCTCTTGCTTTGTTTGCATTGTGCTATTGTGTTTTCTACAGCACTCGACACAAGTTTAGTTACATTTCAAATATAACTCACTTCCTATAATTTCTCAATTTCTTTATTCGATCACATATTCCCTTACATCATGACTTCGTGCTGCATTAAAGCACTGACCACATAACACTTAGATCGGACATTTCATACAAGCGTTTTTGACACAAAATTTTCTTGCGAGGCGTCCCAGCAGAGGCTCGGCGTAGTTGCGAGACGTCCCAGCAGAGGCTGAACGTCGTTACGAAGTGTCTCAGCAGAGCCGAAGGCAGCCGAATTTTTTCATTCTTACTTGGGCTGCTGCTGGGGGAGCATGAATTGCGCAAGAATGTACGCCTTTTAGAAGCGTCTATTGCTTGTCTGGACAGCAAACTACGCATACACACGAGCTCAAAACAAAGATCATGGGCCATCATCAATGACAGTCGCAAGCAAACGAAACGGGGGTGGGTTGCTCACAACATCAATGATAAGAGTGGGAGTAGCATGGCGATATACGATCTCTATCATGTTTTCTCGCTCATTAGTTGTTGTTGTCTACACTTCTAAAAGTCGTACATTCTTGCGCAATTCATGCTCTCTTAGCAGCAGCCCAAGTAAGAATGAAACGAAGAGTTCGGCTGCCTTCGGCTCTGCTGAGACACTTCGTAACGACGCTCAGCCTCTGCTGGGACCGCTCGCGTACGACGCCGAGCCTCTGCTGGGACCGCTCGCAAAAAATTTTTGTGAACAAAACGCGTATATGAAGAGGGGTATCTATATTTTATTTGGTCAGTGGTTACGTTTAAACAAAATGGGTCTAATCGACACAAAGACAGTGGATTCCACTGCAAACGTTATAAACAAAGTAGAGTCAAGTACGATTGATTTAGCCAATTTGCTTTTCAAATTGAATAAACTACATAATAGATGACTGAAGAAAAAGTATATGAGCCAGGCAAATGATTTAGATAAAGTTTAAAAAAATATGTGAAGCATATTTACTCTATGCTTCACATATATTCATCCGACTATAATCATTGTCATTTCTCTTCTTTTTTTTTTAAACTTTATTTAAATCACTTGCCTGGCTCATCTAAATAATTAATATGCAATGACAGCAAATAGGTGCTACCCTACAGAGTATCAGAATAAAATTTGATATTTGATATTCATATGCTTATTACAGAACAGAAATATACTAACTGATACAATTAATAAACATGCTAAGATATTAGTAGAATGCTTTAGAGGATCAAAATTTGTAACAATACAAAGGAGGTGTAGTTTAGATATATCAATACCGAATATATAAAATATCCCTTTGTTTTGTGAAGAACTAGAACTAATAGACCAAGACGATTTAAACACAGCAGAAGACGATAATTTAGAAGATATCGAACAGGAAATTAAACAGAAAAATCTGAACGATCTTACTATACCTACGATAATAAATTTACCAGAAGTAGCAGAAGAATACTGGTCAGAATCAGAATCAAATTCAGTAATAGGACAGAAACAAACAATCATGGCGCAGGCAAATATTGAATTCATAAATACTGTATCTAAGCTTATACCAGAGTTCAGAGGTAAAGCTGAAAACTTACGTAGTTTTATAGATGCATTCGAAATAGTAACATAAATTCAAGGCGCACATGAACTTTGAGCTGTGTCATTAATAAAAACAAAGTTGAATGGACCAGCAAGAAACTTAATAGGGAAAGAAAATACAATAGACCAAATCATCAATCGACTTAAAAATAATTGCAAAGGTGAGTCTATTAACAATTTATCTGCAAGGTTATTGAATCTTACGCAGAATAACCAAACAGCTAATATCTATACCCAAGAGGTAGAAAAGCTAGCTGAAGCTCTATACGGAGCATACATTGAACAAGAATTCAGCATGAAACAAGCTAGAATGCTCAGTACCAAACTTGCGGTGTCATCAATGAAGAAAAATTGCAAATTCATTCGACAACATGCATTCGACAACATGGATGACGCAATATCTGCATTCATAGAAACGTCGAATGAACTATCAGAAGAAAAACACTCCATCATGTGTTACCAAAATTACGCTCAACGCGGTGGAAACCGTGGTTAAGGTTAATTCAGAGGCCGTAACTATAACCACTGACCAAATAACAAATGTTATTTGGTCAGTGCTATAACAGAGGCGGCAAGCGGTATTACAACAATGTTGGTAGTAGTAATAATAACTTTACTAATTTTAGAAACGGCTCAAATAGAGGTAAGGCAGGTAGCTCGGAAAACGCTCAAATCACCTTGAGCAACAAATCTTAAAAATATTTAAGATAAATCTAAATCTCAGCAGCATAATAAGAATATGTCGGGTTATGATTGATATTTTTATTACTATCCATTTAATCACACAGATTGTATACGGCGAATAAACTTGATCGCGCCACTGTCGATTTGAGACTGCCTGATAGGCCCTACCGAACTTACTTATATATCCGTGTCTCGCAGTGGCTCAAGCATACACGCACAACAATTGTAGTACGCATCATTCTCGCAACATCTCTCTCGCAACATCTCTTGCAACATCTCTATCCTGACCATCTGGCGAACAGACAGAACAAAACGTACGAACGACCGTTAGTTAACCAAAAATGAGAATTGACCATCTGGCGAATAGACAGAACGAATCGTTCTAGCAACAACCGTTAGTTAACCAAAAATGAGAATTGCCATTTGGTACACGCATTCCTTTACACTGACCTACATAATTTAAGATCCGACACGGCCATTCTGACAATTACACGTCCTCGTGTACGGTAATCTTAATATTTCTACTATGATTTAAAAATCAATGATTATAACTTGTGTTTTCTTTTACTCATCAATTTCAGATACCATTTCTTTATTCGACATATTATCTTACACTTAACATTTTCTCTTATTTCGTAATCTTTCATTATTTTACATTCTTCACAACATTATAAGCAAATTTCCATTCTTACTCTCATTCTCATTGGCATAATCAGATTCTTTTTAACATTTAATTCATTACATTTGCTTCTCAAAATTCGACTCTAGTTATCGTCACTATGATTTCCTTTTGATTAAAAGCATGGTCTCGTCAAGAGCGCCACACGCCATGTTCCAACATTTGTCTTTCACTTGTGCTTGCCCAATGACGTAGATAGCTCAAATCTCAAAATCATATGTTGAACTTATACAATTCAATCAAATATTGTCATATATCAACCATGCAAAACTTTGCATCCGCCAGGTTATTTCCAATCGAATTCACAAACACATCCGCCATTCTCAAACATTTTCTTGTCGAAGTCTATTGCAACTTCTTCTCAACCGTTCCATACTCGATATGGACACATCTCACATAACATATCCTCTCACACAGATATATTGTAACCATTTCAACATGTCTCAGGCGGGCAATCCAATTCACTCGGAACATAACCATCTGGCATCTTTCTCAAATCTTCATGACAATATTTATAAGTTCTCTTATTATGCAATGACTTCAAGATATATCTATCTCCTTCTAGAACTTCACTAACCAAAAATGGTCCTTTAAACTTCGCATCCAATTTAGTTTGATGCCGTTCTTCATTTTTCAGTAGAACAAAATCTCCTATTTTATGTCGTTCAACCACTGCTTTATTTTTATCGAATCTTATTTTATCGTAACTAGCTTGATTGTTTATATTTTCCATTGCCCTCTCTCTAGCATTAACTTTATCTACCTCCATCTCTGTATCATACGGTGGAATCAAACCCAAAGGACGAGCCTCTTTGCCGACAAGCAACTCTAGGGGACTTGCCTTGGTTGTACTACTAACTGTGCAATTCAAGGCAAGTTGTACCTCACCTAGAGCATCTTGCCAAGATCGGTGACCCGATTCAACCGCTGATAGTAGATTCTTAAGGGTACTCATCACACGTTCAACTTGACCGTTTGCACTGCTTCCTCCTGTAGCTATAAGATGAAGCTTAATCTTCTGTGATGTACAAAATTCTGAAAATTTCCCACTAGTAAAACATCTACCCTGATCAGCTATTATACTCTGCGGTATTCCGAACAAAGAAATAGATGATTTCATTGCCTGAATACAACTGTCAGAATCTAATCTTAAAGTGTGAAACAAATAAACAAATTTTGTTAAAGCATCAATTTGTACTATCACATATTCCTTTAGATCATTCTTCCCACTCAATTTTCCAGTAATATCAATATGCACCGTGTGCCATGGTACATTCACTTTTGGAATTGGATGTAACTCGGCTTGTATCTTCCCAGATGAACCCTTAACAGTTTTACATGTAATACAGCTATCGACAAACTTCCTAACATATTTATTCATCTTGGCAAACCAATAATATTGGTAAGTTTTGTCAAGAGTCTTTTTCCATCCCAAATGCATGATGGACTCGTGCACTTGATTTATTACTGACCATCGAAATGCATGAGGCACTACTGGCAAACAACGGGTTCTTCCATTCCTCTGAACTTTACGAAACAAAACACCTTTTCTCAACTCATAAGTCTGTGCATTATCATCTGTCAACTCTTTAGAGTTAATTTTGTTAATGATATCAGTAATTTCAGAATCCTGGCGCTGTTCAGCAGCAAGCCAGTCACTTGAGATTTCTGCCAAATTTACGCGCTTTTCAGGGACTAAAGACTTTTCAACTTTGGTGGCTTCCTGAATGTGATTTCTCGATAAAAAATCCACATGCGCCATACGCTTCCTTCTCTATATTCAATTGTGAAATCAAACGCCTGTAGATACGCCCACCAACGATGTACTCTTGGTGTCAGCTCAATCATTGTCTGCGATGATTTAAGAGAATTACAATCAGTATACACTACAAACGTACGACCAACTAAATAATGACGGAACTGTTTAACGGATTCTACCACTGCCAAAGTTTCTAATTCGTATGAAGTGTATTTAGACTCTGCAGGGGAAGTAGTTTTACTAAAATACTCTATTACATGAGGATTACCATTGATTCGATGCATCAACATTGCACCGTAACCGTAAGAACTTGCATCTGTGTGTAACTCTATTGGATGTTGTGGATCGAAAATAACAAGTACAGGCTCATTTATAAGGACAGCAATAATATTTTTTTCTAATATTTTCTAACTCGTTAAACACACTTTTACTCGAAGTTAAGGAATATATCGGTTTCATAATCTGCGAGAACCGAGGCACGAATTTTCGAAAATAAGACGCCAATCCTATAAACTGTCTTACGCCACGAACTGTTTGCGGTGGTGGCAAGGAATCTAACGCAAGAATTTTTCGCGGATTAGGCCTTAACTCTCCAGCTCGTACCTCATACCCCAAGTATTGTACAGTAGTTTTTAAGAATCCACATTTTGCTACGTTAAAAGAAAATCCCGCTGCAGTCAATACATCCAGCACAATCCTCAATCTTTTCATACCTAATTCTATGGTAGGTGACACCACCATTATATCGTCCATATAAACTATTACATAAGAATATGCAAGATTTCCCAATGCGTTTATAATGGCTCGTTGGAACACAGACGGGGCGTTCTTGAGGCCAAAAGGCATTGTCAGATACTCATAGTGCCCATCAGGTGTAACAAACGCGGTACATTCTACAGAATCGGGATGAATGGGTATCTGATGGTATCCACTAGCCATATCCAGACACGTAAAATATTTAGCACCCGCAAGTCTAGCAATCTGGTCGTTGATGAGTGGTAAGGGATATCTGTCCGAAACAGTATTGCTGTTCAGTTTACGATAGTCAACACAAAGTCTATCGGATCCATTCTTCTTTTTAACCAAGAGTATAGGACTAGCATAGGGAGAACAACTAGGTCGAATAATGTTACAGTTTAACAATTGTGTTATTCTTTCACGTACAATCTGTTTTTCATTTGGACTCAGACGATATGGACGACGCTGCACAGTTTTGTTTGGATTAATTAATCTAATAGTCATTTCTCCCGTATTAACCCTTGTGCAAGGGATTCCATCAATAAATGCAGCTGAATAGTCGTTAAGTAATTTAATTAAGTTTTCCTTGTCATTACCAATCAATTCAGTATCAACATTAAGTAACAAAGCAGATGACTCAGATACTTTACAAACATTTACAGATTTAGACTTAACGAATTCAAATCTTTCAGGTGTCAAGATGATTTCGTATCCTTGACTAAGGATTTCCCTACCAATCACAATATCATTTGTGAGATGCTTATCTGCTATGACATGAAAAAGTATTTCTACTACATTTCCATTAATAATGCATTTAGATAATTTTTGTAACTTACTGGAAATGCCAGCGTCACCAATACCTCGTATTATAACAATATTATTAATAAGTTGGCCATCAAATTTATCGGCAACACTACTTCGAATAAGCGAGCATTCTGCTCCGGAATCAAAACAAATAGGAAAGATCTCACCCTGATGTGTCAAAACTCCTTTTGGCTCAGCCACAAAACATTGATTACACTTCTTCTCAGTAGCTGCTCCAGATTTAGCTGCATTGTTCGTGCACCGATTCGCAAGATGTCCAAGTTGTCCACACCGGTAACAGGTCACATTCTGTAAATCGCGATGCTGTTTATTCTCCGATCCAGACCGCTTTAGTTTACACTCTGCCATTTTATGTCCTGGTTTCTTGCATAAGTGGCACACGATTTTGGCTCACAGTTGTCACTATTAACATCAGTACTTCCAGCATTTCGCTTTTTGTCAAATGTAAATGCTTTCAGTTCCATCTGGAGTTGACTTCTAGTTTGTACATTTGACGAAAACACCATACGCTGCAAACGGTTGTCAAAATTGGCCATATGCGCAAGTACCGTGGATACAGCTATTTCCTCGACTTCCATATTGCGCCATTTTGTGGTCAATGACGTCACCAAACGGCTTGCGTACACAGCAGGGCACTCGTTGTGGGCTGGACGGCTGTTTAGCAGATTCAGGAACATAGCTGCCGGCGTTTCCTTAATCTCGAAACCCTGGATAAACAGTTCTTTAAACTGTTCCCAATTAATGCCGGGATAGCAGATCTGTGCAAGCCACGCTGAAGCACTGCCCTGCATGCAACTACTCAACATCATAATAAGTGCGCTGCCATCAATCTGTTGTTCGTCCATAATAATGCTTGCAGTTGCACACCATTGAGTCGCATCAGCTTCCGTTACGTCTGGGTTAAATTTTGGCAAAACTACTTGATTTTGTGGACGCACAGACGCTTGCATAGCTTTACACATTTCAACGAAATTGCGATTCCGCAGCTCCATAATAGTACGCCACTGATCTTCAGAAAATGCAGGAGTTGGCACTGATCCCACTTCTGATGTCGGGTTATGATTGATATTTTTATTACTATCCATTTAATCACACAGATTGTATACGGCGAATAAACTTGATCGCGCCACTGTCAATTTGAGACTGCCTATTAGGCCCTACCGAACTTACTTATATATCCGTGTCTAGCAGTGGCTCAAGCATACACGCACAACAATCGTAGTACGCATCATTCTCGCAACATCTCTCTCGCAACATCTCTCTTGCAACATCTCTATCCTGACCATCTGGCGAACAGACAGAACAAAACGTACGAACGACCGTTAGTTAACCAAAAATGAGAATTGACCATCTGGCGAATAGACAGAACGAAACGTTCTAGCAACAACCGTTAGTTAACCAAAAATGAGAATTGCCATTTGGTACACGCATTCCTTTACACTGACCTACATAATTTAAGATCCGACAAATACATAATCATAAAAATAATAAAATCCTAACTTTATTAGTAGGTACTGGAGCAAATATATCATTTCTAAAAAACAACAACTTAAACTCAGATATAAATGAAAATTTAAAAACAAATATATCAGGAATTTGTCAGCGAATAGTACAATTAATAGGATTAGCTACAATAGATTTTTCTCTTCGATTATTTCATAATCAGTCACAACTTTCAAATAGTCCAAAACGAATTTCCCGTACCTTTTGACGGAATTCTGTGACTCGATAAGAAAATTCAATTGTACATTAGATTATCCAAATGATGAACTAATATTAAAGCCAACAACGTTAGATTACCAAATACATGTACCACTATTACAAACTGATATTGATAATTCAATATTATTACCAACAAGGTCAGAAGTAATGAGAAAAGTCACACTTCCGACTGATAAAGATACTGTATTAATACCAAAACAGAAAATTCACCCCGGAGTATTATTAGCAGTGTCGTGAAAAATAATAGTGCAATAGTTCGTATTTTAACTACAACAGATCAGAATATAAAAATTAAAAATCCAAATATTATATTCGAGCCAATAGACAACTACGAAATTAAATTATTAACTGATAAAAAATTAATAGAACAAAGAAGTTATAAATAAATTACAATTCCCTAAAGAATAACTCACAGAATAACTCACAAATATAGTGACATATTTGGTTTAGAAACAGAAGCTATTTCAAGCAATAATTTTTATCACTTACACAATCTAACCATGTGATGTTAAAGTACTTAAAGCTGTACAGATTCTTCACTTATTAAAAAAAAAAAAATAATAATAATTTTTATAAACTAAAATTCAGATTAGCAGGTATAACTTCAGTATATATTAAGAGTTGAAATGCAGAGAGAGAAAAACCCGAAATAAACAGATAGGTCGAAAAATTTATAAAAGATGGTATAGTCGAACCATCCATATCAGAATATAACA
Organism: Drosophila quadrilineata; assembly: GCA_018150725.1. Lineage (NCBI taxonomy): Eukaryota > Metazoa > Arthropoda > Insecta > Diptera > Drosophilidae > Drosophila > Drosophila quadrilineata. Next base: position 366,700 of record JAECWN010000450.1, read on the forward strand.
GCCCACTTCTCTTGGTTCCCAAGAAATCCCTCCCAATTTCAAAAGAAAAAAGATGGCGTTTTGTAGTTGATTATCGATAAATTAATAAAAAAAACTTCCTGCAGACAAATATCCACTATCAAGAATATAAGAAATATTAGGTCAATTAAGTCGAGCTAAATATTTTTCGTGTCTCGATCTCCATGGTCTAAAAGTAGCACCAAAGTCATTTATAAGAATGATGCAAGTTGCTTAGAACCATCACATGGATGATTTAGTGGTTATAGGATGTTCCAAACGGCATATGTTCAAAAATCTTACAAATATATTTGAACTTTGTAGAAAGCACAACCTTAAGTTAAACCCGGTGAAATTCTTTTTACACGAGGTAACATTTCTAGGCCATAAATGTACAGAAAAAATATGATGTTATAAAAAGTTATCCAACTCCAACAGATGCAGATAGTGCACGACGTTTTGTCGCTTTTTGTAATTATTACAGAAGATTCATTCATAATTTCGCACAATACTCACGTCATTTAACAAAACTGTGCAAGAAAAATGTCCAATTCGAGTGGACCAAAGAATGTGAAGAATCTTTTAAATATCTTAAAGAGGCATTAATGAAATCAACATTATTGCAATACCCTGACTTCAGCAAAGAATTTTGCATAACCACAGATGCATGTAAACATGCATGTGGTGCAGTACTATCCCAAGAGTGCGACGGTGAGCAACTTTTTTGCATATGCATCGAGAGCGTTCACAAAGGGAGATAGAATCAACAGAACAAGAATTAGCCGCTATACATTAGGCAATAAAATATTTTAGGCCATATTTCTACGGAAGACATTTGTTAGTAAAAACTGATCATAGACCGTTAAGTATACTTATTTTCAATGAAGAATCCATCTTCAAAGCTGACTAGAATGAGATTAGATCTAGAAGAGTATCAATTTACAGTTGAATACCTCAAGGGGAAGGATAATCACGTTGCGGATGCATTATCTCGCATAAACGTAGAAGAATTAACACAAATGAATAGAAAAATATTGATGGTACAAACGAGATCATCAAAAATACAGGAAAACATCTGCGCAGATGAAAAAATTAAAATGCATGAAAATATATATGTATGAGCCCAATGTCTATAAAGTTGTTAGCACTAACGACGTAAAGAAATTCTTGAAATTAAAATTGAACAATATTTAATGTATACTTAAAAATGGAATTAAACATGCAGCTTCACTTTATGAAACGTTGGCAAATTAACGTAAACATAGACATCCAATTCGAATATCAATTACAGTTCAATCGAGCCATCTGCTTTTCATAAACAAAAAGACGTAAACATAAGTATATTTCATTCTCAAACCGAGCTTTCTTATAAAGCGAAATCACTTTTGTATTTTAGACTTAATTTTCGATTCAAACGAATATAACGTGTTAGTGCGGTTAAGTTTCATCCGTTTGTATATTTAGAATTAATATTCAATAACAATTTTTTTTTTAAATTCTAAATCATCAAACTTGTTATTGGCGCAGTCGGTAGGATACAACATTAAAAAGACTTAATTGTGATCATCGAAGATTCAAAATTTCTAACATGATCATAGATCGTTGTACAGCGCAAATGTACAATTGACAATCTTTGTATGTGTGTATCCGTAAAAGAACATTCGTGAGTTACATTATAAAAATAAAAAAGACTGTTTGACCAATGTCAAATATTTATGAAATAGTGCCGCAATTGGCACTCGACAACTTGTTCGAAGAGCGGACTCGATAGATCTTGGGATCTTAGATGCTTCCTCGAATTAAAACACGTCTTTGCACTTCGTTATTCAATTTGTAAGTGTTTAATTTCGATGCTGTACGTTGCACTGTCTCTCTTTAACATTATGAGTGTTAACAGTGGCGGGTACATAAGCGGTTAACAGCGCGTGTATTATACATTCATTAGATTCTCTTAAGTATAAGAAGTATTTATGATTATATTAATTGAAATGCCTTATCACCGGCCGCGTTGAATGACTGCAGGTCTTCAAACAAAGATTTAACTAATGATACAATTCAAGCTATGATAATGGTAAAGGTGCCAACTTGTGAATCACTCGCTTATATATTCCATTTTTAGTTTTTACGTGAGCTACGCGAACCTTGCCGTCCGCCCCTCTGACCACTGCCTCGATTACTCCTAGAAGCCACCGCTGGGGAGGTGCGTTGTCCTCGTGGACGAGAACTACTTGTCCGACCTTCACGTTCTCCGATTCGGTGGTCCATTTCGCGCGCTGTTGCAAGCTCAGCAGGTAGTCCCTGGACCAATCGTCCCAAAACCGTTGCTTGACGCCGCAAATTAACTGCCATCACTTTAAGAACGAAAGATCCTCTCCTTTGGTTGGCGGTATGGATCCGAATGGCAGCGCAACGAGCGTTGTTCCGACTAGGAGGTGAGCCGGAGTTACGGCTTCCCCATCGTTTGGATTGCTGCTGTCCACGACGATTGGCCGGGAGTTGAGGATTCGGTGGTTCGCCTCTACTTCGACGAGAAGTGTTCCCATTTCCTCTTGCCGCAAAACCATGTTTCCAATGGCCTTCAGCAGCAAGTGTTTGGCTGACTTGACCGCAGCCTCCCAAAGGCCGCCAAAGTGCGGCGCCCTGGGAGGGATGAATTTGAAATCGATTCCTCTCACTGCAGCAAACTCCAGAATTTGGTCCTTGGACGCTTGGAACTTGTCCGTCAACTCCGCTAAACTGCGCGCAGCACCGACAAAATTGGTGGCATTGTCGCAGTACATAGTTCTGGCAAGTCCCCGACGACCAACAATTCTGGAAAGGCACATTAAAAACGCTTTAGATGTGAGGTCTGTAACTAATTCCAAATGAACTGCTTTGGATGTAAAGCACACAAATACCGCAATGTACATTTTTATCGCGGGCTTGCCCCTAATACCAAGACTTATAGATACGGGTCCGCAAAAGTCCACTCCACTAATTTCAAATGGTCTATTAGGTGTCAGCTGATCAACTGATAAATTCCCCATTATCTGTGTGGCGAGTTTCGGTTTGTATCGAAAACAATGCACGCAATTTCGGACGATTGAGTTGCATTCACGGCGTGCATTGACAACCCAAAGTTGTTGACGCAATAGAGATACCAAAATGCGACCTCCTGCGTGACAATTTGAACGATGCAAATGTTCTAGGAACCGTGCAACGAATTGACATCCTTTAGGCATTAACAGTGGGAATTTCGCGCTATGAGGCAAAGGTGCATTCAACAGACGCCCACCAACTCTTATAAGCCACCACAATCTATTTCCATCTTTATGTGAATACAAAAGTGAGTTCAGCTTCTGCAGAGACGGTTGCAATATTGAAGATCTTTGTAATTTCAAATACTCGTCTTTGAAGGATGTCTGTTGAACGAAATGTATAATAATAATAAATGCGAATTCCATTTCAGAAGCAGAAATTGTCCGAGATGAATAGTGAAGTCTTGGTCTCCTTACAAACCTGAATATATATGCGACAACGCGAAGAATTTTTGTATAAGATGATACATTACTTAGCAAATCGATAATAGGATTGGATTCTACTTTCGGAGTTAACAGAATGGTAGCTGTTTTTCGTTTCTCTAAGGACAGCTGCTCGTCTGTTAACGTAAAGTGTGGGTTAGCCGGCCAATGATCTTTGACTTCCTTCAAAAAGTCTGGACCAGAAAACCACATTGAGCCTTTTAGCTCTAATGCCGAACATCCACGGGACACCAGATCTGCAGGGCTTTTTTTAGTAGGAACGTGGCGCCAGGATATATCGTGGGTCATTTCCTGAATGTCTGATACACGATTTGCTACAAAAGTATTCAGACTGGAAGGATGTGTCTTCGGCCAATGAAGGACGACCTCAGAGTCAGACCAAAATATGATTTGGTCAATGGGAAAGTCGAGCAGTGGTTTAACTTTGCCCCACAAACTAGATAATAATTGAGCTGGGCACAGCTCCAATCGAGGTACTGATTTCGTTTTTAATGGTGCTACTCTCGACTTCGCAGTCAATAGTCGAACTAGTATCGATCCTTTGTGCTCAACTCTAACGTATATGCAACAACCATAAGCGCGCGTCGACCCATCGGCAAAGCCGTGGATCTGACATTTGGCATGAACCATATAGCCAATATGCCGAGGAATTCGAATAGAGTGGAGACCTTCAAACTGCGCTATTAGAGAATGACAATCGGAGCACAGGGATTCCGGCAATTCTTCGTCTCACTCCAACTCATGAAGCCAAGTTTTCTGGATCAGCATTTTAGCCCGAGTCACGATTGGGCATAACAGACCAAGGGGATCATAAAGACGCGACACGAGCGACAACATTGACCGTTTGGTTAACCGAATTCCTGTTGAAAGACACTTTATAGAAAATTTAAAATTGTCGCCTTCAGTATTCCATATTAGTCCAAGTGCGCTGGTATCGTCTTGAGTTGCGATAGCGATGTTTTCCTTAGTCCTAAATTCTGCACAATTGGAGGACCATTTCGTTAGAGTTATACCATACTCCATATTCCATATATAAGCTCTGCGTGAAGCATATTTAGTTCTTCTATGCTATCAGTACACGCGAGCAGGTCATGAACATAAAAATTCGAAGCCAATGCTTTCGAAGCAAGGGGATGAGTTACTGAGTGTTTGTCGCTTAAGTACTTAAGGCAGCGTACAGCTAAGTAATTGTATAAGTAATTGTATTTAGTTTATATATGCTAAGCGAGTCTTCAGGTGACTCTCTCCAGACAATCAACTGAAAGTTGAGCTGGGTCTCGTCAATCAGAATTTGACGGTACATCTTTTCGATGTCTGCCGTAACGGCGTATTTTCTTACTCGGAATTGGAGTAGAGATGCATAAAGACCTGGATGTATGGTCGGACCAACCAATAGAATATCATTTAGACACATTTGTGATGACGTTTTGGTACTTGCATCGAAGACCACTCTTAACTTTGGGGATGAGCTTTGAGGCCTCAAAACACATTGATAAGGTACAAAATAATGAGGCACTTCGGGCACTTTGTTGTCAACTATACTCATATGACCTAGCGATATGTATTGCTTCATGAAGTCAATGAACATTGGCTGCATATCAGGTTGCCTTAGCATCCTTCGCTCTAACGCGAGAAATCGTATTTTTGCAGTGTCAAATGACGAGCCCAGTACATTTGGACTTGTTTTGAATGGCAGCGCAACACATAAACGCAACACATAAACGACCCGAACGACCCGCTTATTGTGCTGGCTAGCGAATTAGAAACACGTTGACCTGATTCTGACGTTTTACAACGCCCCGAAGCGATCCATCCGAAGGTCGTTGCTCTTAGCGAAGGTTTACCATCAAAGCCCTTTACGTGGCCATCTCTCAGCAAATCGAAGAACGCATCTGCTCCTAGTAGCAGGTCTATTCGCTGAGGTTTATAAAACAGTGGGTCAGCCAATTCGAACTCTTCTGGATATTCTGCATTTTCTAAGAGCCGTTCAGGCTGGAAAGACGAAATGGATGGCAATATTCTAAATTCTGCAGTAATAGTATATGAATCTATTCGAGATTCTACAGTCGTCTGAACAGTATAACTGACGTTAGATTTAGCCTTGCCAATGCCGAGTAAATGAATGTCTGCGCTCTCTTTTCAGCCGAAGAGATTTTGCTAATTCCTCAGTTATAAAATTCAGCTGTGATCCGGAATCTAACAGAGCTCTTGCCCATTGAAATGATCCGCTATGATCTTTTACCTTAACGACAGCTGTTGCTAATACAATCTGGTCATTCTCACTACCAACATGAAGAGACGAGATTGTAGGCTGATGTATTGGTGCTTGGCTAGTATGCTGCGCAGTAGGCTGAGATATGCTTTGTTGCATGATTTGCCTATTAGCTTGGATACTGGGCAACTGATCTTGGCTTCTTGACGATGAGTTACTGTATCTGTGCAGCAAGGAGTGGTGAGGTTTTGAACAAACTTTACAATTGGTAGACTTGCATACTGAAACAGAATGTCCTTATCTTAGACAATTTATGCAAAGCGAGGCACCCTTAGCAAATGAAAATCGTTTCTGGCAAGAGACTGCAATAAACGCTGGACACGCCTGAATATAATGATCATCACCTTCTGGATCCCGAGGAAGCTTCTCCAGCCGACATGTGATGACATCTATTTTCTAGTCTGACCACGCTGGAATCTTAGAATAGTCTAGGCCTTCCTCCCATTTACAACGAGTGACGGGGTCTACCTTGCTCATTACAAGGTACATTAAAGAAGATAACGATCCGCAGATTGCTCTAACATTATCAATTACCTTTCTCAATGACGCTGCATTCGAGTCATGCATTCTTGGAAGGTCAAATAGCCTAGCAATATTGTCAAACACAATTAGGTATTTATTGTCATATACTCGCTTTAGGGTTTCTAGAGCTTTTAAATAATTTTCGGACGTAACTTGATAAGCCTTAACTGTACCCAAGGCTTCTCCTTCCAAACAGGAGATAAGATGATTGAACTTTTCAATCTTTGAAAGTGTTGGATCACTGTCAACTAAAGTTTCAAATAAACTAATAAAATTCTTATATTCAGAAAAGTCACCATTAAATCTTGGCAACTTCATTAGAGGCAACTTAGTTTTCCTGACAGGGGTAATCATAGTAGAGTTCGCGTGACCTTCTCTATGAAACGGAGCGCGATCGCTTCTACTTATTAGTATAGCCTTTGCAGAAATGCACAAGGCTTCCAAATCAGGTCGGGATGCTTGCTCAACATTTATTTTATCTGAATCGGACTGGACTTGAAAGTCTTTGTCAATATACTTGTTCAGGATTTTTAACTGGCATTCAACATATGTCGGATCTAGATCGACCGTCTCACTGACAGAATTTTTAATTCTTTGAATGTCCCGAGTTACATTCCTGTGTAACTGAAGCAAGCACTCTACTTGCTCGGCATCTGACTCATTAAAGGATTTATGACCCCTAGTCTTCTTTCCAGTCATGATTATTTTATTAGCTCCCACGATTCTCAGAAAAAATTGCAATTTCTATTGATTTATTCAATGTTGATTAAATCTTTTTTATTAATTCTGTATTTATTTAACGACGATCGAATCTAATTGCTTGTTACTAGCGGCTTCAATAGCGCATAACCATACAACAACGATATTGCAATGGGAACACAGCACGAAGTTCGCACTGCCTTATTTAATCACTGGCGGCTGCAATAGCGCAAGCCAGGGTACAAGAATATTGCAGTGCAAAGACAGCAAAGTTTGCACTGCTTGAGTTAATCACTGGCGGCTCCAACAGCGCAAGCCAGGGTACAAGAATATTGCAGTGCAAAGACAGCAAAGTTTGCACTGCTTGACTTAATTACTGGCGGCTCTAATAGGGCAAACCAGGTTACAAGAATATTGCAGTGCAAAGACAGCACGAAGTTTGTACTGCTTGATTTAATTACTGGCGGCGACAATAGCGCTAGCCAGAGTACAAGAATATCGCAGTGCAAAGACAGCAAAGAAAATTTGCGAATTGCGTTAAGTTTGGCCAGCGAGGTCAACGATTTAAATACAACAAAAATACAATGCAATTTACTGCTCCAGCTGAACCGATAGCGCGATTTGCAAGCGACAGAGAAATAGAGAAGCGAAAAGATAACGGATCAAGCACCGTTGACGAGATAAACGGGGTGCAAGCGTAAATGTATATGAGTACATACATACATATGTATGTATGTATTTTTATTAACAATTTATATATTTCAGCTCTATTCTCGTTGTGATATTATTTATGTTCACATCCACTTCACTTAATCGGAATTTCTTTATTCAATATTCGAGTGCAAATAAGTTAAATGCGGCACACTGAATGTGTAAGTATGTCACTTTATCAAATGTGTATGTCACCAACGATATCGTATACAAGCACAGAAAGTTACATACATACTTGCGCGCCATAATTATTTGACACTCGTTACCTGGTTACATCCCTTGATATGGTTGCAATGCATCATAGAATTCCGTATAGATGAAGTACGAAGAGAATCCACTGTCCAGTTCCAATCCTTCCAATGAAAGGTTCCAGATCCAAACTCCAAGAGCCTCAATCCAAATAGTCCACCCGGGGGCGCCAAAATGTTTGACCAATGTCAAATATTTATGAAATAGTGCCGCAATTGGCACTCGACAACTTGTTCAAAGAGCGGACTCGATAGATATTGGATCTTTGCACTTCGTTATTCAATTTGTAAGTGTTTAATTTCGATGCTGTACGTTGCACTGTCTCTCTTTAACATTATGAGTGTTAAGAGTGGCGGGTACATAAGCGGTTAACAGCGCGTGTATTATACATTCATTACATTCTCTTAAGTATAAGAACTTAATTTATAAAATATTAATTGAAATGCCTTAACAAAGACTTTATTGTGATCATCGCAGATTCAAACTTTCTAACGTGATCATAGATCATTGTACAGTGCAAATGTACAATTGATAATCTTTCTATTTGTGTATCCGCAAAGAACTTGAGTGTTCGTGTTATTAAATTAATGAGCTAACAAAAGTTGAAGTAAAAGTGATCAACAGTTTTTAACTGCATCAAACCAAAACATACTTACATCAAGATGACACAACCAGTGGCAGAATTACTGCAGCTCTCAGAGCAACAGCTTTGATTAAGCCCTTCGGTAAATTCATCAAGTACCTATTTTCAATAGTACGTGTGAGACCCTCAGTCTGTTTATTCGACGAGTGGTGTACATCCTGGAACTTTATCCAACAAAGAGACGTGAGACAGCATAGGGTATTATTCAGCGCAACGTGTGTCCCAACTCTCAGCAGCCCGAACATGGCAGGAATTGAAGAAAGCTCTAATAGACGAATATAAAACCTAGACCCCCTACGAAGAACTACTGAGAACACAACACCAATTTTTATGGAAGTGTTCGTAAGTTCGTAGAAGAATTAGAATATAAGTTGTACTTAATTTCTAAGAAGTTAATATTAGAATACGATACGAATAATACAATATTTTATACAAATGCCATTTATTTATTTATTTATTTATTTAATGTCAACTATAAACAGTCGACGACAATTAAAACGTAACATTAAAATTAAATTTAAAAAATAATTAAATTAAATATATATATATATTTATTTTTAAAAATAAAAAATTAGAATTAAATTAAAAGAAATAAAATAATAAATAGTTCTGGGGTGAGTAAATGTAAATTGATTCAACATTTGTTGCTAGGATTGGGGAAACCCAGGAAAACCGAATCAAATCAATGACCACCACCAGAGATTATGTGATTAATATGTGAGTAAATGTTCTAAGATTAAGGCTTTATTAGTAAAAACAGACGACTCTTATCTAATAACCCCGTAAAGTCTGTTAAACTCAGAACAAAGTACTCTAAAAGGTTCATGCATAAGGTAATTAGTAGGGCAAGTGCTAATTGTTAATGTTGTAGTGGGCGGCGAAGAATCCTATTGGCTTGTCGATCGGTCGTTGCAGCTGCTGTTGGATGTCCAAGGCGCTCTTGCATGTACGTATGTACATACACTGGGTGAACGTGAAGATGGTGTTGAGTTCAGCAGAGAATCAATTAAAAAAACGCTGGGTTGCACTTTTTAAATTAGATTCACTATTTATTAAAAAGGGGCACAAGAGTATGTGCGGAATATGGACTGGTTTTTACAAGGTGCAAAAAAAGAATAAAATGACTTGCGAAAAAAAGTTTCCCATTAGTGAAAAAATTAGAGGTGTGCCAACTACCCGATAGCCGATCGTCCGGATATCGACCTATCGTCGTGAGCATCGTATCCAGTAGTTGCCTGGCGTTGCCATCTGACGCAAACATTCCGCCCCCCTTGTTGGTAGTGGGGGGGGGGCGGTCCCGGATCGCCTTGTTTTCGGATGACACCCGACAGTATCCACCCAAACACCGAATCCTGTGCTAAAAGAGCGCCTCGTAGCGTTTCGTAGACTGTGCTCCCCGTGTCGATGGCCACCAGTGCTGTAGGGGTGACGGTGACTCGGCCACCTCGGTAACTCCGGCATGACCCCCGTGAATGTTCATGAGCGAGACACCGAGCGCAATATTGGTTCGCCCGGACTGCGTGCAGACGCTTCACGGTAGTCAGCCGGAGAAACCGTCGGCACTCACGGAGCGGGTGGGTGCCCCTGCAAACCCGGCACCGGTAGACATCGGAAAAACTCGTCGGTCGTGGTGGTGAAGTGTTATTCTCCTAGAAAAGAAAAGTCTTGGATCAGACCAAGGAGGAAAAATTAGACATCGGTATTGGCACATTGAACACACGGATGGACTGACGGCGGACTCAGATTACTGGCGGTGTTGGCAGTTGGCCCATGAGTTGAGTTTGAACTCGTCTCCGATGAAGGATGCAGGATTTGCACGCATTAGTCGTAGCCTTCACTAGGACTCTCAGTTTAGGGATCCAGAACTTATTTCGGATGAATCTGATCATTAGCGCGTTGCCGCCATGCAAAGATATGCGATGGATCTGGCGAACTAACAAACGCGTTAACACGCAATTGTACGGGAGGAGAATAGGGAATTTCTCATCGTGGGTCAGCGACCCAGAGGCCCCAAGTCGTCCGGAGGCTCGGATGATGCCCTGTTGGTCCAAAAAAGGAAGCAAGTTCTTCAGAGAACTCGAGGGAGGAATTGGCTTGTGTCCTCTCAGGCAGTCGTACTCCTTGGAATACTCCCATCTGGGTGAGATGGATGAGCCACTGTTGAGTAGAGGCGAATTCCTCGGGGGGGAGATCAGCCGAAAGGTCCCGACTCAATCTCCGGGTCCTCGTCACGAAAAGTCGTGCATAGGCCATGACTCGTATAGCTCTGTCAAAGCTCGAGAACCTGCTAAGGATGTCCTCCTGAGGGCCAACAGTCACATGACACTTGACCGGGCGCTGCTCCACATCTGTGTCATGGACCACTACCGCTTGGGTCGTACCACCAAAGTTGCCTGTCTACCAGATCAGCGGTGGAAACCCCTCGACTAGCCAGGTCAGCGGGATTGTGCTTGGAGCGCACGTGAGCCCATAGGTGTGGAGCGGCAACCTGAGTGATTTTCGCTACCCGGTTGGCCACAAAACACGTCCAGTTTCAAGGTGGCTTGTTCAGCCACGTAAGAACTATGGTCCAAAAGTGAGCTGTCCATTCTGTTGCAGGGCAATGCGGAATGATTGCCGTGAACAGCTCCGCTAGGAGCAAGGCCCCACAACGCTCAATGCGAGGTAGGGAAACCGTCTTCACGGGAGCTATCCGCGTCTTGGCTGCAAGGAGATTAGTGGTGATGCCGGCTTCGCCTTCTGTGCGGACATAGATGCACGCTCCATTAGCCTTCTGGGATGCGTCACAAAACCCATGGTACTGAATCCGTACCTCGGGGCAGAACCGGATCCATCGAGGTACCCGAACGTCGCGTACAGCAGGATAGCTGCCCACGAAGGTCTCCCAAATTGTCAACAAGTCCGCTGGAAGGGGCTCATCCCAATCCAGCTCACGGAGCCAGATTTCCTGCATGAAAATCTTGGCGCTCACTACGACGGGCGCCAGCCATCCTGCGGGATCGAATATTTTTGCAATTTGAGCAAGAACTCCTCGTTTGGTGAGTGGGGGTTGGAAGGAGACCGAAGAGGGGATAAAATAGAACTCGTCCATTGTTGCGCGCCAGCGGACACCGAGCGGTTTGGCAGTGCTAACGTCCTCGATGTCCAGAAAATCCTCGTGGAGTAGGTGATCCTACGGAATGTCCGGCAGGATGCCCTTGGAGTTGGAAGTCCATTTCCGGAGTGGGAATCCAGCGCTGTCGAGGGCTTGACTAAGCTCTCGAATTGATGAGACGGCGGTTCGATGGTTATGAGCGGCCGCCAGTGCGTCATCAAAATACATATAGTTGGTGAGGAGGTGGCTGGCCAAAGGATATTGGACCTTCGCATCCTCATATAACTGCTGTATGACCCGGATGGCGAGAAAAGGCGCACAGGTTACCCCGAAGGTAACTGTGGTGAGTTCATAATCTCGAATATAACCCTGAGCGTCTCGGAAAAGAATCCTCTGGAACGAGGTGTGGCTCGGGCAGACAAGGATTTGTCTGTACATCTTAGTGATATCCGCATTGAATACCACCTTGAAAAACCGCCACTTGAGAACTTGCAGGGTCAAATCGGACTGGAGATCGGGACCCGAATGAAGGATATCATTCAGGCTTTTCCTGTTGGAGCTGGGACACGAAGCATTAAATACAACGCGAACCTTGGTGGTGGTGCTATCAGGCTTAATAACAGCATTATGGGGGAGATAGTAGTTGGTGGAGCTACCAACTGACTCTACTTGGTGCATGTGGCCCATGTCCAAGTACTCCCTAATCACCTCATCATACCGCTTCTTTAAAGGTGGGTCTTTAGATAGACGAGCCTCGCTCCTCAAGAATTGAGCAAGCGCTGTGCTTCGTGAATGACCTAAGTCGATGTTCTCAGGGTCCCGGAACGGCAGTGAGACCATATACCTTCCGTCCTTCTGACGGCTTGTGGTGCGAACGAAGAGATCCTCCACCCACGCATCAAATTTTGGAACATGCGTAGTCGGAAGTTCCTCTACATCCCAAAATTTGGTCAGTAAGGCCTCCAATGAGGGTTCCTCGTGTCAGACGATGCGTATGGAAAACGCTGAGATGGTGGTCCTGCAGGAGTTTGGGATTGGACCTGTCAGAATCCACCCGAAAACGGTCTCCTGACCCAGTAAAGAACCACAAATGTTGCCCCGGAGTCCACCTAGTAGTATGGACGGAAGGATATCCGCCCCTATTAGGATGTCTACCTGGGAGCTCTTGTAGAACGTGGGGTCTGCCCATTGTAACTGAGGAAGCGCCTGGAGAACTTCTTTTCTTCTTTTCTTTTCTTCTTCAGCAAAGTACGTTTGCACGTTGCTGGTGGGAGTGGACTGTATCTGTGGAGGTTGGGTGGAGGCAGCCGAAGTGGACGAAGCCGCTGCAGTGGTTGGTGACCCGTCACGATGGAGCAATTGTGCTGGCTGGGACAGTCACGGTATTGGTGACTGTGAGCGAAGCAAATCAGGCACAAACGTCGTTGGGTAATGTAGATGGACAGTTGTGGCACAGACATGTGCAGGAAAATGGGAGATACCCGAACGGGGTGATTCTCTTTGGAACAGAGATCGCACCGTTGAGCCTTCACCTTCACGCTGGATTCAAAAGACTGAATCCGCTCAGGCCCTGAATTCCTTGGGGTGGTCTTGGATTGACTAATAGGCAGATGTGGTCTGTTGAGGCCGGCCGATATGACATCCTCAATGGCTTCCAGAGTGAGATATCTTACACAGAGGAATTTGTTCATATCTCGGCATGCTGGGATGTTGTGCTTATTCGACAAGGTCTGCTCCCAAAGTGCAAGGGTCGCCTTTGGGAGTTTGGAGGAGCAGAGGAAGACCAGTAAGCAATCCCAGTTTTCCGTCGAAACGTCCGAGTGGTCTAAAGCCGTCAGACAGCCCTGGATTGTACTCTGCAATCCTTTTAGGGCGGCTCCTGTCTCGGAAGTAACAGGAGATAAGTTCAAGATAATATTCAACTGGCTGTTTACCAACAGCCGCTTATTCTCAAAGCGATCAGAAAGAGCTGCCCATGCCGAACTGAACCCTTCAGATTCGCCGCATCGTCAACACACTGTTCATAAATAGAATAGCTGTGCTCATAGGTGGATTCCATCGCCAGATAATCGTCACTCGGCTCGTTCGGGTTAAGCACATGGGCGCAACGCTCGTATTCGGTCTCTATTTTGTGCCACAAAGAGTTGATGTGGTCACGACGAAATTGTAGGATATAGAGAGTTGGAATCTCTCTGGTGGGTCGGGTGAGCCGCTCTTCAAACTGGATAAGTTTACTGGAGACGGCTTTGAAGTCAGACAGAGCCATTGTAGAAGAATTGGCGGTGCTTGCTTTGGGTGGCATGATCGGACTCGGCTCAGTGTTGAAGGAGGAGGACTGTTCGACTAGATAAGTCTCACTGACGGCGTGGCTCTCGCCTTTGACGTGAGACGAAGATGGTTGGGGGACAGGCAGACTAAGTCCCGATGGAATGGGCGATATGGACGATCGCCTTACGCTGTGTGGTGCTCCAACTGACAACCTCCTGAGACGCGGTCTTTCGTCCCCGGTTGGCATTGGGTGCTAGAACACGCGGAAAGAGACTCTGCAGTTAATTGAGCTACTTGTATGTCTGCTTATGTGTGCAGACAGTCGAAAGAAAACGCGACCGATATAAATATGGCACAAAAACACAAAGATATGATATTGCTTATATGTAGATGTATTTACGCTACGTACGTTCTGTGAGAAGATCCAAAACGAGCAATAATCAGCTGATTATGGATGGCCGTTCAACAACTGCTTCAACATACATATATGGTAATGTTGGATTGTCGAAATGTCACTTGTTGATACGGCTCAGCTGTTATCTGTGCTCGCAGTCGACGATGCTTTCGGTTTGTTCTTATTGAGTGAAGAAACAAACTCGAAACGGTCGCAAAAGTACTAAAATTACGCTCGTACCTGATACAACGTAGATATATGATAAATTCCCGCAGTGCGAGCCGGTGCTGAAGAAAGGATATTCTTGCTAAAAAATCTCCGGCTCGAAGGACCAAATGTTGTAGTGGGCGGCGAATAATCCTATTGGCTTGTCGATCGGTCGTTGCAGCTGCTGTTGGATGTCCAAGGCGCTCTTGTATGTACGTATGTACATACACTGGGTGAACGTGAAGATGGTGTTGAGTTCAGCAGAGAATCAATTAAAAAAACGCTGGGTTGCACTTTTTAAATTAGATTCACTATTTATTAAAAAGGGGCACAAGAGTATGTGCGGAATATGGACTGGTTTTTACAAGGTGCAAAAAAAGAATAAAATGACTTGCGAAAAAAAGTTTCCCATTAGTGAAAAAATTAGAGGTGTGCCAACTACCCGATAGCCGATCGTCCGGATATCGACCTATCGTCGTGAGCATCGTATCCAGTAGTTGCCTGGCGTTGCCATCTGACGCAAACATTCCGCCCCCCTTGTTGGTAGTGGGGGGGGGGGCGGTCCCGGATCGCCTTGTTTTCGGATGACACCCGACAGTATCCACCCAAACACCGAATCCTGTGCTAAAAGAGCGCCTCCTTGCAAGGACATAGTCCCGGGACGCATGACGCGGGAGAATACGTCTGACCCCAGCACTAGGGAGACGGTCGCAGGAGTATGCCACCGTTCGTCAGCCAGGCTGAGGTTCTGCATTTCCTGCAATTCGTCGGGGTTGATGCGTCGGGCGGGCGTTTTGCGCTGGCAGTCCAATGACACCTCCAGGATGAGCTCTAGGTCCAACCCGGCCTTCGGTGATAGGAGGCGAGCCCGGCAGACCGAGTCCGCACCAACACGCGCCACCGACAGTCCGAAGGCTGTCGCCAAGGACGTGCTAATACGGCTGGCCGCCGAACACGCATCAATGAGCGCGAGCGTTTCGTAGACTGTGCTCCCCGTGTCGATGGCCACCAGTGCTGTAGGGGTGACGGTGACTCGGCCACCTCGGTAACTCCGGCATGACCCCCGTGAATGTTCATGAGCGAGACACCGAGCGCAATATTGGTTCGCCCGGACTGCGTGCAGACGCTTCACGGTAGTCAGCCGGAGAAACCGTCGGCACTCACGGAGCGGGTGGGTGCCCCTGCAAACCCGGCACCGGTAGACATCGGAAAAACTCGTCGGTCGTGGTGGTGAAGTGCCATTCTCCTAGAAAAGAAAAGTCTTGGATCAGACCAAGGAGGAAAAATTAGACATCGGTATTGGCACATTGAACACACGGATGGACTGACGGCGGACTCAGATTACTGGCTGGATGTGGGCGCAAGGGGAGAAGCACGACCTTGGAGATGAGACGTTTGACGACTCCTTTGCCAGTCTGCACGTCAACCACACGAACCACATGGTCCGGGCCGGGGTACACCGATTGGATCCGCCCGAGTCGCCTATCAGTAGGTGGAGGGTTGTCCTCCTTCAGAACCACCATGTCCCCCTTCTCTAAACTCCTTTGCGCCGATTGCCTTTTCGGTCGCTTGTGGAGCTCCTTGAGGTATTCCTCCTTTCACCGATGGCAGAATTGCTGATGTAGGCCCTTGAGTCGCTGCCAGTGGTTGATGATGGAAGAGGCAGCCGTCGAGATAGAGGGCTCAGCTGCTGAGAAATGCCCTGGAGTTAGAGCTAGGAGATCAGAGACATCCTCTGACATCGGTGAGACAGGCCGAGAGTTGAGACATGCTTCAATCCGGGCAGGAGCGTGGAAAGCTTATCGAATGTGTATTTGAAGGCGGAGGCTGACTTGTGAAAGAGAGACTTGAAGGGGGTGAAGACGCCCGCCTCCCATAGGCCACCCATGTGGGGTGCCCCTGGAGGGTTAAATGACCACTTGATCCCTTGATGGCTGTACCGTGCCATTACCAGGTCTTGAGTGGCCTTGAGGAAATCCCGCGACAGATTGGACGAGGCTCCAACAAAGGTTTTCCCGTTGTCCGAGTACATGAGTTGAGGGCACCCACGACGCGCAGCAAAACGAGAAAAAGCCGCTAGGAAAGTCTCCGTCGTGAGATTCGACGTGCCTTCGTGCTGAAGCAGACGAAGACGCAGTCATACCCCTTCGTTATGCGGCAAGCCCGTCCTGTGAAACTCTTGAGGTCGAATGGGCCGATGACCGCGGTGTTGGCAGTTGACCCATGAGTTGAGTTTGAACTCGTCTCCGATGAAGGATGCAGGATTTGCACGCATTAGTCGTAGCCTTCACTAGGACTCTCAGTTTAGGGATCCAGAACTTATTTCGGATGAGTCTGATCATTAGCGCGTTGCCGCCATGCAAAGATATGCGATGGGTCTAGCGAACTAACAAACGCGTTAACACGCAATTGCACGGGAGGAGAATGGGGAATTTCTCATCGTGGGTCAGCGACCCAGGGGCCCCAAGTCGTCCGGAGACTCGGATGATGCCCTGTTGGTCCAAAAAAGGAAGCAAGTTCTTCAGAGAACTCGAGGGAGGAATTGGCTTGTGTCCTCTCAGGCAGTCGTACTCCTTGGAATACTCCCATCTGGGTGAGATGGACGAGCCACTGTTGAGTAGAGGCGAATTCCTCGGGGGGGAGATCAGCCGAAAGGTCCCGACTCAATCTCCGGGTCCTCGTCACGAAAAGTCGTGCATAGGCCATGACTCGTATAGCTCTGTCAAAGCTCGAGAACCTGCTAAGGATGTCCTCCTGAGGGCCAACAGTCACATGACACTTGACCGGGCGCTGCTCTACATCTGTGTCATGGACCACTACCGCTTGGGTCGTACCACCAAAGTTGCCCGTCTACCAGATCAGCGGTGGAAACCCCTCGACTAGCCAGGTCAGCGGGATTGTGCTTGGAGCGCACGTGAGCCCATAGGTGTGGAGCGGCAACCTGAGTGATTTTCGCTACCCGGTTGGCCACAAAACACGTCCAGTTTCAAGGTGGCTTGTTCAGCCACGCAAGAACTATGGTCCAAAAGTGAGCTGTCCATTCTGTTGCAGGGCAATGCGGAATGATTGCCGTGAACAGCTCCGCTAGGAGCAAGGCCCCACAACGCTCAATGCGAGGTAGGGAAACCGTCTTCACGGGAGCTATCCGCGTCTTGGCTGCAAGGAGATTAGTGGTGATGCCGGCTTCGCCTTCTGTGCGGACATAGATGCACGCTCCATTAGCCTTCTGGGATGCGTCACAAAACCCATGGTACTGAATCCGTACCTCGGGGCAGAACCGGATCCATCGAGGTACCCGAACGTCGCGTACAGCAGGATAGCTGCCCACGAAGGTCTCCCAAATTGTCAACAAGTCCGCTGGAAGGGGCTCATCCCAATCCAGCTCACGGAGCCAGATTTCCTGCATGAAAATCTTGGCGCTCACTACGACGGGCGCCAGCCATCCTGCGGGATCGAATATTTTTGCAATTTGAGCAAGAACTCCTCGTTTGGTGAGTGGGGGTTGGAAGGAGACCGAAGAGGGGATAAAATAGAACTCGTCCATTGTTGCGCGCCAGCGGACAACGAGCGGTTTGGCAGTGCTAACGTCCTCGATGTCCAGAAAATCCTCGTGGAGTAGGTGATCCCTCGGAATGTCCCGCAGGATGCCCTTGGAGTTGGAAGTCCATTTCCGGAGTGGGAATCCAGCGCTGTCGAGGGCTTGACTAAGCTCTCGAATTGATGAGACGGCGGTTCGATGGTTATGAGCGGCCGCCAGTGCGTCATCAAAATACATATAGTTGGTGAGGAGGTGGCTGGCCAAAGGATATTGGACCTTCGCATCCTCATATAACTGCTGTATGACCCGGATGGCGAGAAAAGGCGCACAGGTTACCCCGAAGGTAACTGTGGTGAGTTCATAATCTCGAATATAACCCTGAGCGTCTCGGAAAAGAATCCTCTGGAACGAGGTGTGGCTCGGGCAGACAAGGATTTGTCTGTACATCTTAGTGATATCCGCATTGAATACCACCTTGAAAAACCGCCACTTGAGAACTTGCAGGGTCAAATCGGACTGGAGATCGGGACCCGAATGAAGGATATCATTCAGGCTTTTCCTGTTGGAGCTGGGACACGAAGCATTAAATACAACGCGAACCTTGGTGGTGGTGCTATCAGGCTTAATAACAGCATTATGGGGGAGATAGTAGTTGGTGGAGCTACCAACTGACTCTACTTGGTGCATGTGGCCCATGTCCAAGTACTCCCTAATCACCTCATCATACCGCTTCTTTAAAGGTGGGTCTTTAGATAGACGAGCCTCGCTCCTCAAGAATTGAGCAAGCGCTGTGCTTCATGAATGACCTAAGTCGATGTTCTCAGGGTCCCGGAACGGCAGTGAGACCATATACCTTCCGTCCTTCTGACGGCTTGTGGTGCGAACGAAGAGATCCTCCACCCACGCATCAAATTTTGGAGCATGCGTAGTCGGAAGTTCCTCTACATCCCAAAATTTGGTCAGTAAGGCCTCCAATGAGGGTTCCTCGTGTCAGACGATGCGTATGGAAAACGCTGAGATGGTGGTCCTGCAGGAGTTTGGGATTGGACCTGTCAGAATCCACCCGAAAACGGTCTCCTGACCCAGTAAAGAACCACAAATGTTGCCCCGGAGTCCACCTAGTAGTATGGACGGAAGGATATCCGCCCCTATTAGGATGTCTACCTGGGAGCTCTTGTAGAACGTGGGGTCTGCCCATTGTAACTGAGGAAGCGCCTGGAGAACTTCTTTTCTTCTTTTCTTTTCTTCTTCTGCAAAGTACGTTTGCACGTTGCTGGTGGGAGTGGACTGTATCTGTGGAGGTTGGGTGGAGGCAGCCGAAGTGGACGGGGCCGCTGCAGTGGTTGGTGACCCGTCACGATGGAGCAATTGTGCTGGCTGGGACAGTCACGGTATTGGTGACTGTGAGCGAAGCAAATCAGGCACAAACGTCGTTGGGTAATGTAGATGGACAGTTGTGGCACAGACATGTGCAGGAACTTGGGAGATACCCGAACGGGGTGATTCTCTTTGGAACAGAGATCGCACCGTTGAGCCTTCACCTTCACGCTGGATTCAAAAGACTGAATCCGCTCAGGCCCTGAATTCCTTGGGGTGGTCTTGGATTGACTAATAGGCAGATGTGGTCTGTTGAGGCCGGCCGATATGACATCCTCAATGGCTTCCAGAGTGAGATATCTTACACAGAGGAATTTGTTCATATCTCGGCATGCTGGGATGTTGTGCTTATTCGACAAGGTCTGCTCCCAAAGTGCAAGGGTCGCCTTTGGGAGTTTGGAGGAGCAGAGGAAGACCAGTAAGCAATCCCAGTTTTCCGTCGAAACGTCCGAGTGGTCTAAAGCCGTCAGACAGCCCTGGATTGTACTCTGCAATCCTTTTAGGGCGGCTCCTGTCTCGGAAGTAACAGGAGATAAGTTCAAGATAATATTCAACTGGCTGTTTACCAACAGCCGCTTATTCTCAAAGCGATCAGAAAGAGCTGCCCATGCCGAACTGAACCCTTCAGATTCGCCGCATCGTCAACACACTGTTCATAAATAGAATAGCTGTGCTCATAGGTGGATTCCATCGCCAGATAATCGTCACTCGGCTCGTTCGGGTTAAGCACATGGGCGCAACGCTCGTATTCGGTCTCTATTTTGTGCCACAAAGAGTTGATGTGGTCACGACGAAATTGTAGGATATAGAGAGTTGGAATCTCTCTGGTGGGTCGGGTGAGCCGCTCTTCAAACTGGATAAGTTTACTGGAGACGGCTTTGAAGTCAGACAGAGCCATTGTAGAAGAATTGGCGGTGCTTGCTTTGGGTGGCATGATCGGACTCGGCTCAGTGTTGAAGGAGGAGGACTGTTCGACTAGATAAGTCTCACTGACGGCGTGGCTCTCGCCTTTGACGTGAGACGAAGATGGTTGGGGGACAGGCAGACTAAGTCCCGATGGAATGGGCGATATGGACGATCGCCTTACGCTGTGTGGTGCTCCAACTGACAACCTCCTGAGACGCGGTCTTTCGTCCCCGGTTGGCATTGGGTGCTAGAACACGCGGAAAGAGACTCTGCAGTTAATTGAGCTACTTGTATGTCTGCTTATGTGTGCAGACAGTCGAAAGAAAACGCGACCGATATAAATATGGCACAAAAACACAAAGATATTATATTGCTTATATGTAGATGTATTTACGCTACGTACGTTCTGTGAGAAGATCCAAAACGAGCAATAATCAGCTGATTATGGATGGCCGTTCAACAACTGCATCAACATACATATATGGTAATGTTGGATTGTCGAAATGTCACTTGTTGATACGGCTCAGCTGTTATCTGTGCTCGCAGTCGACGATGCTTTCGGTTTGTTCTTATTGAGTGAAGAAACAAACTCGAAACGGTCGCAAAAGTACTAAAATTACGCTCGTACCTGATACAACGTAGATATAGGATAAATTCCCGCAGTGCGAGCCGGTGCTGAAGAAAGGATATTCTTGCTAAAAAATCTCCGGCTCGAAGGACCAAATGTTGTAGTGGGCGGCGAAGAATCCTATTGGCTTGTCGATCGGTCGTTGCAGCTGCTGTTGGATGTCCAAGGCGCTCTTGTATGTACGTATGTACATACACTGGGTGAACGTGAAGATGGTGTTGAGTTCAGCAGAGAATCAATTAAAAAAACGCTGGGTTGCACTTTTTAAATTAGATTCACTATTTATTAAAAAGGGGCACAAGAGTATGTGCGGAATATGGACTGGTTTTTACAAGGTGCAAAAAAAAGAAAAAAATGACCTGCGAGAAAAAGTTTCCGATTAGTGAAAAAATTAGAGGTGTGCCAACTACCCGATAGCCGATCGTCCGGATATCGATCTATCGTAGTGAGCAACGTATCGAGTAGTTGCCTGGCGTTGCCATCTGAGGCAAACAGTTAAGAAGGTAAAGAAACGGGCAGATCTGATAAAAATTGAAAAGTTTAATTTGTTAAGCAAGAAAGACGAGTTAATATCACCATTGATAAGTTTAAGAATGAAAGTTACACCCAGCATAGTGCGACGGTGAGAAAGAGAAGGAAGATTAATTAATAGTAATCTACTAGGATATGGCGGTAGGTTAAGCTGTGGTGACCAGTTTAAGTTTCTTAGTGCGAAAATTAGAAACTTCTTTTGCACCGACTTGATTTTGTCTTTGTAAGTCTGATAATGTGGCGACCACAAACAGGACCCATACTCGAGGATGGGACGTACCAGAGAGACGTAAAGCTGTTTAGTCGTATAAGGGTCATTGAATTCCTTAGACCAACGCTTAATGAAACCTAAGAGAGTTTACGATCAAGTAAGATGCCTAGGTCATTGATTTTAGATATATTCTCAAGAAGTTGGCCGTCTAATAAGAATTCAGCGTGCACAGGTTGTGTTCTGCAAAAAGTCATGGCTTTGCACTTTGAGCAATTGAGGGCTATAAGATTAGTTTTACACCAAGAATTGAAAATATTTAGATCAGCTTGCAACAAAGAGGCAGAAATAGGATCCTTATAAGAGAGGCATAATTTAACGTCATCTGCATACATCAAAACAGCACTACTTTTAATAATAGACGGAAGGTCATTAATAAATAAATTGAAAAGCAATGGTCCGAGGTGGCTACCTTGGGGCACTCCTGAATAAACAAAGATCTGCTTAGAAAGGGCAGAATTGAACATAACTCTCTGAGTTCTATTTTTAAGATAATTGGAAATCCAGTTCATAAGAATGTGAGGAAAACCCAGAAGCGACAACTTGTGCATTAGGAGAGTATGGTTTACAGAATCAAATGCTTTACTGAAGTCAGTATAGATAACGTCCGTTTGCATCGTACTATGAAACCCACTAATGACAATAGAGGAGAGTTCCAATAAGTTTGTGATAGTAGATTTGGATCTCACAAAGCCATGTTGGGTTGGTGAGATGATTGAGCTACATAAGTGTTGGAGTTGAGAAGAAATGATTTTCTCGAATAACTTAGGAATAGCAGACAACTTAGAAATAGCTCTATAGTTGATGACATCAGATTTAGAGCCTTTTTTATGTAAGGGAATAACATAAGATTCTTTCCATATCTCAGGAAATAATCCGGTCGAAACGGATAAACAAAAAAGTTTAAGAATTGGCTTACAGAGCGAATTAGCACAGCATCTGAGAATACAGCCAGGCTCCCCATCTGGCCCAGGAGAAAAGATGGCTTAACCAAACTCAGCTCACAACCTAACGAATTTTCCGTAATCTGCGGACTGAAAACATAGTTAGATGGATAAATTCTATACCGATAAGGACACTTAGAATCGTTAATCTTAGACGAATAAGTATCCTGGAAAAAATATGCAAATAAGTCCGAAATATATTGATCGGTACTAGCTGTTTTCTCGTTTAGAGTTAGGGAAGAAGGATATGTAGCAGCTCGCCGTTTTAGATTTACAAAATTATAAAACTGCTTACTATCTTTGGCAAATTGTAATCTACAGCGAGATAAGTATGCACTATAGCAACGGTGGTTCATAGTATGAAAGACAGACTTAGCGCTAACATACCTTGAAAAATCAGTAAGCCTACCAGATAATCTGAACTTTTGTAAAGCTTGGATTTTAAATTTTTAAGTCTACAAAGTTCCCTAGAGCTCCAAGGTAGTTTTGTAGACTTAGATAGATACACCCTAGGAACACTCGATTCAAAAATAGAGTTAATTGCTCTATAAAAAATGTCAATCGCACATTCTAAATTATTAGAAGAGTACAATTCCGACCAATCGTAGTTATTAAATAAAATATTGAGATCACTAAAGTTTACTTTACGAAAGCAGTAGTGTTTAGTGGTTGGATTTGTTTTATTTTGCTGCCCGGATGGTGACCGCAAAATTGCGAGCTCTAAAGTGGGGTGGAACGCATCTTCAGGTGAAACTAAAGGATCAATTCTTACAACAATATGGCATACCTGATCTGTTACAAAGACAAGATCAAGTATTCGTTTCCTGCTATTTCGAATTGAGTTGACCTGAGATAGATTTAGTTCAAGAAGTCCGGACAGAAACTCGTTAGAAGTCATTAACTCGTTGTTATCCGACCAACTATCATCGGGCAAGTTAAAATCACCAACAACTACCAAACAGTCTTTATCCAAAAGCATGCTGAGCAAACATTGAATTACCGTTAAGTGAGCTAGGTATACAGATAAATCAGACTGGAGAGGAATATATGAACAGGAAATATATGAGTTAATGTTATGAATTCGCACTTTCACACATACAATTTATATATTAGTGGGGGAGTTATTAACTAATTGCGATATAAGATTAGATTTTATCGCAATAAGGACACCACCACATTTTCTATCCATTCTATCACATCTATTGTGACTTATAGAGAGGTGAAAGTATAGATGCATCAAGAATATCATGTTTAAGCCAGGTCTCAGTAAATGCCAAAATGTTATGTTCGAAGGAAAAACTATCTACTTAGAAAGTTTTGACTTAAGGCCTCTAACATTCTGATAAGCAAACAGAATGAAAGAATTTATTAGTTTTTTGACGGAACATTAGTAGGAAGAGAAGGGGGTACTGATGACTTATGTCTCTTTTGCGGACTGTACTCCTTTACAACCATATCATACAGCCAAAAAGCATTAGTACAAATAGTACTAAATGCACTTGCGGGGACAGATATCTTGAAGGAGGAAATTTCACTACGATCCTTAAATTTGAATTTCTCAACGGTCATGTTGGGACAATTATTATTAAGTTTATTTAAAATATACGCCTTAACATCTTCAGTTGAAGTGTCAGATGCCAGGCGAGAAATAAAAATTTGGCGTCTATTAGGTACAGACTTAAGAGGTCTGGCAGTCTCCACTACGCTAGGAAGAACATTTGCAGGCGCGGGATGCTTAGGGGAATTAAACACCCGAAGATAATTAACCTCAGATGATAAAAGAGGCATATCATTGGAAGGCCTATCTTTTTTGGATCTATTGGGTTTAGAGCTACGCGGGTTTGAAGTAGCTGCAGAAGAAATTGTTACAGGAATATTTTCAGTAGTAGTCAAAACCGGAGTAATAATTACCTCTGGTGGTGAGCTACTAGAAGAAGGCATACCCAGAATAGTCGGCTCAGGAAAAATTTTAAAATTATTAAACTTAAATTCCATTGCTTGGCATTCCTTGTGAAGAAGGTCAAAGTTATTTTAAAGCACAGAAATTATTGCGCGTACGCATTGCAAATGATTGCATATTAATTTCCGTGTCACGGCAAGCTTCACAACACCATTTAAGACCCATCTTATTGGCGATGTAATCTTTAACACGCACTGTGAAATCTGCACATTTAACAGGAGCCAGGTTGTCACACAACCAGCAACTTATAAAATCAGCCTTAGCATCGGACATTACCTTACAGACTTTAATTACTGACCATATAACACATGAGCGTCGTTACGAAGTGTCTCAGCAGAGCCGAAGGCAGCCGAACTTTTCGTTTCATTCTTACTTGGACTGCTGCTGAGAGAGCATGAATTGCGCAGAAATGTACGCCTTTTAGAAGCGTAGACAACAACAACTAATGAGCGAGAAACATGATAGAGATCGCATATCGCTATGCTACTCCCACTCTGCTTGCCACTGTCATTAATGATGTCTCTTGATCTTTGTTTTGAGCTCATGTGTATGCGCTGTCCAGACAGGCAATATACAAATACATGCATAGCTTCTTGTGCGTATACATATCTTTACATGTATGCGTGATTTCGTTTGGAAGTCTTTCTGAACTCTGAAATCTTATTTCTGGCTTGCCAGAGTATTTTTGTTCAAGCGAGAGCAGCTTGCAATTATTATGCAATTATTATAAATATTTTTTTGGTGGTTTATGTATAGGAAGAGCTATAAATTATTTTGCATGTTCATTAAAAATTATAAGAAATATTTAGAAAATTAAGTTCTAAAATTTAACATTAAATAATTATTATTTCTGTAATTTAAATAAATTGCTAAAACTATCACCCATCCAATAATAATAATGAAGCTAAAAAATAGTAATTCAATTTGAATGACATTTGATATTATAGTTGCGTGGGTGGAGGATCTCTTCGTTCGCACCACAAGCCGTCAGAAGGACGGAAGGTATATGGTCTCACTGCCGTTCCGGGACCCTGAGAACATCGACTTAGGTCATTCACGAAGCACAGCGCTTGCTCAATTCTTGAGGAGCGAGGCTCGTCTATCTAAAGACCCACCTTTAAAGAAGCGGTATGATGAGGTGATTAGGGAGTACTTGGACATGGGCCACATGCACCAAGTAGAGTCAGTTGGTAGCTCCACCAACTACTATCTCCCCCATAATGCTGTTATTAAGCCTGATAGCACCACCACCAAGGTTCGCGTGGTATTTAATGCTTCGTGTCCCAGCTCCAACAGGAAAAGCCTGAATGATATCCTTCATTCGGGTCCCGATCTCCAGTCCGATTTGACCCTGCAAGTTCTCAAGTGGCGGTTTTTCAAGGTGGTATTCAATGCGGATATCACTAAGATGTACAGACAAATCCTTGTCTGCCCGAGCCACACCTCGTTCCAGAGGATTCTTTTCCGAGACGCCCAGGGTTATATTCCAGATTATGAACTCACCACAGTTACCTTCGGGGTAACCTGTGCGCCTTTTCTCGCCATCCGGGTCATACAGCAGTTATATGAGGATGCGAAGGTCCAATATCCTTTGGCCAGCCACCTCCTCACCAACTATATGTATTTTGATGACGCACTGGCGGCCGCTCATAACCATCGAACCGCCGTCTCATCAATTCGAGAGCTTAGTCAAGCCCTCGACAGCGCTGGATTCCCACTCCGGAAATGGACTTCCAACTCCAAGGGCATCCTGCGGGACATTCCGAGGGATCACCTACTCCACGAGGATTTTCTGGACATCGAGGACGTTAGCACTGCCAAACCGCTCGGTGTCCGCTGGCGCGCAACAATGGACGAGTTCTATTTTATCCCCTCTTCGGTCTCCTTCCAACCCCCACTCACCAAACGAGGAGTTCTTGCTCAAATTGCAAAAATATTCGATCCCGCAGGATGGCTGGCGCCCGTCGTAGTGAGCGCCAAGATTTTCATGCAGGAAATCTGGCTCCGTGAGCTGGATTGGGATGAGCCCCTTCCAGCGGACTTGTTGACAATTTGGGAGACCTTCGTGGGCAGCTATCCTGCTGTACGCGACGTTCGGGTACCTCGATGGATCCGGTTCTGCCCCGAGGTACGGATTCAGTACCATGGGTTTTGTGACGCATCCCAGAAGGCTAATGGAGCGTGCATCTATGTCCGCACAGAAGGCGAAGCCGGCATCACCACTAATCTCCTTGCAGCCAAGACGCGGATAGCTCCCGTGAAGACGGTTTCCCTACCTCGCATTGAGCGTTGTGGGGCCTTGCTCCTAGCGGAGCTGTTCACGGCAATCATTCCGCATTGCCCTGCAACAGAATGGACAGCTCACTTTTGGACCATAGTTCTTGCGTGGCTGAACAAGCCACCTTGAAACTGGACGTGTTTTGTGGCCAACCGGGTAGCGAAAATCACTCAGGTTGCCGCTCCACACCTATGGGCTCACGTGCGCTCCAAGCACAATCCCGCTGACCTGGCTAGTCGAGGGGTTTCCACCGCTGATCTGGTAGACGGGCAACTTTGGTGGTACGACCCAAGCGGTAGTGGTCCATGACACAGATGTAGAGCAGCGCCCGGTCAAGTGTCATGTGACTGTTGGCCCTCAGGAGGACATCCTTAGCAGGTTCTCGAGCTTTGACAGAGCTATACGAGTCATGGCCTATGCACGACTTTTCGTGACGAGGACCCGGAGATTGAGTCGGGACCTTTCGGCTGATCTCCCCCCCGAGGAATTCGCCTCTACTCAACAGTGGCTCGTCCATCTCACCCAGATGGGAGTATTCCAAGGAGTACGACTGCCTGAGAGGACACAAGCCAATTCCTCCCTCGAGTTCTCTGAAGAACTTGCTTCCTTTTTGGACCAACAGGGCATCATCCGAGTCTCCGGACGACTTGGGGCCCCTGGGTCGCTGACCCACGATGAGAAATTCCCCATTCTCCTCCCGTGCAATTGCGTGTTAACGCGTTTGTTAGTTCGCTAGACCCATCGCATATCTTTGCATGGCGGCAACGCGCTAATGATCAGACTCATCCGAAATAAGTTCTGGATCCCTAAACTGAGAGTCCTAGTGAAGGCTACGACTAATGCGTGCAAATCCTGCATCCTTCATCGGAGACGAGTTCAAACTCAACTCATGGGTCAACTGCCAACACCGCGGTCATCGGCCCATTCGACCTCAAGAGTTTCACAGGACGGGCTTGCCGCATAACGAAGGGGTATGACTGCGTCTTCGTCTGCTTCAGCACGAAGGCACGTCGAATCTCACGACGGAGACTTTCCTAGCGGCTTTTTCTCGTTTTGCTGCGCGTCGTGGGTGCCCTCAACTCATGTACTCGGACAACGGGAAAACCTTTGTTGGAGCCTCGTCCAATCTGTCGCGGGATTTCCTCAAGGCCACTCAAGACCTGGTAATGGCACGGTACAGCCATCAAGGGATCAAGTGGTCATTTAACCCTCCAGGGGCACCCCACATGGGTGGCCTATGGGAGGCGGGCGTCTTCACCCCCTTCAAGTCTCTCTTTCACAAGTCAGCCTCCGCCTTCAAATACACATTCGATAAGCTTTCCACGCTCCTGCCCGGATTGAAGCATGTCTCAACTCTCGGCCTGTCTCACCGATGTCAGAGGATGTCTCTGATCTCCTAGCTCTAACTCCAGGGCATTTCTCAGCAGCTGAGCCCTCTATCTCGACGGCTGCCTCTTCCATCATCAACCACTGGCAGCGACTCAAGGGCCTACATCAGCAATTCTGCCATCGGTGAAAGGAGGAATACCTCAAGGAGCTCCACAAGCGACCGAAAAGGCAATCGGCGCAAAGGAGTTTAGAGAAGGGGGACATGGTGGTTCTGAAGGAGGACAACCTTCCACCTACTGATAGGCGACTCGGGCGGATCCAATCGGTGTACCCCGGCGCGGACCATGTGGTTCGTGTGGTTGACGTGCAGACTGGCAAAGGAATCGTCAAACGTCTCATCTCCAAGGTCGTGCTTCTCCCCTTGCGCCCACATCCAGCCAGTAATCTGAGTCCGCCGTCAGTCCATCCGTGTGTTCAATGTGCCAATACCGATGTCTAATTTTTCCTCCTTGGTCTGATCCAAGACTTTTCTTTTCTAGGAGAATGGCACTTCACCACCACGACCGACGAGTTTTTCCGATGTCTACCGGTGCCGGGTTTGCAGGGGCACCCACCCGCTCCGTGAGTGCCGACGGTTTCTCCGGCTGACTACCGTGAAGCGTCTGCACGCAGTCCGGGCGAACCAATATTGCGCTCGGTGTCTCGCTCATGAACATTCACGGGGGTCATGCCGGAGTTACCGAGGTGGCCGAGTCACCGTCACCCCTACAGCACTGGTGGCCATCGACACGGGGAGCACAGTCTACGAAACGCTCGCGCTCATTGATGCGTGTTCGGCGGCCAGCCGTATTAGCACGTCCTTGGCGACAGCCTTCGGACTGTCGGTGGCGCGTGTTGGTGCGGACTCGGTCTGCCGGGCTCGCCTCCTATCACCGAAGGCCGGGTTGGACCTAGAGCTCATCCTGGAGGTGTCATTGGACTGCCAGCGCAAAACGCCCGCCCGACGCATCAACCCCGACGAATTGCAGGAAATGCAGAACCTCAGCCTGGCTGACGAACGGTGGCATACTCCTGCGACCGTCTCCCTAGTGCTGGGGTCAGACGTATTCTCCCGCGTCATGCGTCCCTCCTTGCAAGGAGGCGCTCTTTTAGCACAGGATTCGGTGTTTGGGTGGATACTGTCGGGTGTCATC
Source organism: Drosophila quadrilineata (assembly GCA_018150725.1). NCBI lineage: Eukaryota > Metazoa > Arthropoda > Insecta > Diptera > Drosophilidae > Drosophila > Drosophila quadrilineata. The sequence continues at coordinate 396,229 of JAECWN010000450.1, forward strand.
CGAAAATAAGGCGATCCGGGACCGCCTCCCCCCCCCCCCACTACCAACAAGGGGGGCGGAATGTTTGCGTCAGATGGCAACGCCAGGCAACTACTGGATACGATGCTCACGACGATAGGTCGATATCCGGACGATCGGCTATCGGGTAGTTGGCACACCTCTAATTTTTTCACTAATGGGAAACTTTTTTTCGCAAGTCATTTTATTCTTTTTTTGCACCTTGTAAAAACCAGTCCATATTCCGCACATACTCTTGTGCCCCTTTTTAATAAATAGTGAATCTAATTTACAAAGTGCAACCCAGCGTTTTTTTAATTGATTCTCTGCTGAACTCAACACCATCTTCACGTTCACCCAGTGTATGTACATACGTACATGCAAGAGCGCCTTGGACATCCAACAGCAGCTGCAACGACCGATCGACAAGCCAATAGGATTCTTCGCCGCCCACTACAACATTAACAATTAGCACTTGCCCTACTAATTACCTTATGCATGAACCTTTTAGAGTACTTTGTTCTGAGTTTAACAGACTTTACGGGGTTATTAGATAAGAGTCGTCTGTTTTTACTAATAAAGCCTTAATCTTAGAACATTTACTCACATATTAATCACATAATCTCTGGTGGTGGTCATTGATTTGATTCGGTTTTCCTGGGTTTCCCCAATCCTAGCAACAAATGTTGAATCAATTTACATTTACTCACCCCAGAACTATTTATTATTTTATTTCTTTTAATTTAATTCTAATTTTTTATTTTTAAAAATAAATATATATATATATATTTAATTTAATTATTTTTTAAATTTAATTATAATGTTACGTTTTAATTGTCTGTCGACTGTTTATAGTTGACATTAAATAAATAAATAAATAAATGGCATTTGTATAAAATATTGTATTATTCGTATCGTATTCTAATATTAACTTCTTAGAAATTAAGTACAACTTATATTCTAATTCTTCTACGAACTTACGAACACTTCCATAAAAATTGGTGTTGTGTTCTCAGTAGTTCTTCGTAGGGGGTCTAGGTTTTATATTCGTCTATTAGAGCTTTCTTCAATTCCTGCCATGTTCGGGCTGCTGAGAGTTGGGACACACGTTGCGCTGAATAATACCCTATGCTGTCTCACGTCTCTTTGTTGGATAAAGTTCCAGGATGTACACCACTCGTCGAATAAACAGACTGAGGGTCTCACACGTACTATTGAAAATAGGTACTTGATGAATTTGCCGAAGGGCTTAATCAAAGCTGTTGCTCTGAGAGCTGCAGTAATTCTGCCACTGGTTGTGTCATCTTGATGTAAGTATGTTTTGGTATGATGCAGTTAAAAACTGTTGATCACTTTTACTTCAACTTTTGTTAGCTCATTAATTTAATAACACGAACACTCAAGTTCTTTGCGGATACACAAATAGAAAGATTATCAATTGTACATTTGCACTGTACAATGATCTATGATCACGTTAGAAAGTTTGAATCTGCGATGATCACAATAAAGTCTTTTTTATTTTTATAATGTAACTCACGAATGTTCTTTTACGGATACACACATACAAAGATTATCAATTGTACATTTGCGCTGTACAACGATCTATGATCATGTTAGAAATTTTGAATCTTCGATGATCACAATTAAGTCTTTTTAATGTTGTATCCTACCGACTGCGCCAATAACAAGTTTGATGATTTAGAATTTAAAAAAAAATTGTTATTGAATATTAATTCTAAATATACAAACGGATGAAACTTAACCGCACTAACACGTTATATTCGTTTGAATCGAAAATTAAGTCTAAAATACAAAAGTGATTTCGCTTTATAAGAAAGCTCGGTTTGAGAATGAAATATATTAATGTTTACGTCTTTTTGTTTATAAAAAGCAGATGGCTCGATTGAACTGTTAATTTGCCAACGTTTCATAAAGTGAAGCTGCATGTTTAATTCCATTTTTAAGTATACATTAAATATTGTTCAATTTTAATTTCAAGAATTTCTTTACGTCGTTAGTGCTAACAACTTTATAGACATTGGGCTCATACATATATATTTTCATGCATTTTAATTTTTTCATCGTAGATGTTTTTCTGTATTTTTGATGATCTCGTTTGTACCATCAATATTTTTCTATTCATTTGTGTTAATTCTTCTACGTTTATGCGAGATAATGCATCCGCAACGTGATTATCCTTCCCCTTGAGGTATTCAACTGTAAATTGATACTCTTCTAGATCTAATCTCATTCTAGTCAGCTTTGAAGATGGATTCTTCATTGAAAATAAGTATACTTAACGGTCTATGATCAGTTTTTACTAACAAATGTCTTCCGTAGAAATATGGCCTAAAATATTTTATTGCCTAATGTATAGCGGCTAATTCTTGTTCTGTTGATTCTATCTCCCTATGTGAACGCTCTCGATGCATATGCAAAAAAGTTGCTCACCGTCGCACTCTTGGGATAGTACTGCACCACATGCATGTTTACATGCATCTGTGGTTATGCAAAATTCTTTGCTGAAGTCAGGGTATTGCAATAATGTTGATTTCATTAATGCCTCTTTGAGATATTTAAAAGCTTCTTCACATTCTTTGGTCCACTCGAATTGGACATTTTTCTTGCTCAGTTTTGTTAAATGACGTGAGTATTGTGCGAAATTATGAATGAATCTTCTGTAATAATTACAAAAAGCGACAAAACGTCGTGCACTATCTGCATCTGTTGGAGTTGGATAGCTTTTTATAACACCATATTTTTTCTGTACATTTATGGCCCAGAAATGTTACCTCGTGTAAAAAGAATTTCACCGGGTTTAATTTAAGGTTGTGCTTTCTACAAAGTTCAAATATATTTGTAAGATTTTTGAACATATGCCGTTTGGAACATCCTATAACCACTAAATCATCCATGTGATGGTTCTAAGCAACTTGCATCATTCTTATAAATGACTTTGGTGCTACTTTTAGACCATGGAGATCGAGACACGAAAAATATTTAGCTCGACCTAATTGATCTAATATTTCTTATATTCTTGATAGTGGATATTTGTCTGCAGGAAGTTTTTTATTAATTTATCGATAATCAACTACAAAACGCCATCTTTTTTCTTTTGAAATTGGGAGGGATTTCTTGGGAACCAAGAGAAGTGGGCTGTTATATTCTGATATGGATGGTTCGACTATACCATCTTTTATAAATTTTTCGACCTATCTGTTTATTTCGGGGTTTTCTCTCTCTGCATTTCAACTCTTAATATATACTGAAGTTATACCAGCTAATCTGAATTTTAGTTTATAAAAATTATTATTATTTTTTTTTTTTAATAAGTGAAGAATCTGTACAGCTTTAAGTACTTTAACATCACATGGTTAGATTGTGTAAGTGATAAAAATTATTGCTTGAAATAGCTTCTGTTTCTAAACCAAATATGTCACTATATTTGTGACATATTCAGGGAATTGTAATTTATTTATAACTTCTTTGTTCTATTAATTTATTATCAGTTAATAATTTAATTTCGTAGTTGTCTATTGGCTCGAATATAATATTTGGATTTTTAATTTTTATATTCTGATCTGTTGTAGTTAAAATACGAACTATTGCACTATTCTTTTTCACGACACTGCTAATAATACTCCGGGGTGAATTTTCTGTTTTGGTATTAATACAGTATCTTTATCAGTCGGAAGTGTGACTTTTCTCATTACTTCTGACCTTGTTGGTAATAATATTGAATTATCAATATCAGTCTGTAATAGTGGTACATGTATTTGGTAATCTAACGTTGTTGGCTTAAATATTAGTTCATCATTTGGATAATCTAATGTACAATTGAATTTTCTTATCGAGTCACAGAATTCCGTCAAAAGGTACGGGAAATTCGTTTTGGACTATTTGAAAGTTGTGACTGATTATGAAATAATCGAAGAGAAAAATCTATTGTAGCTAATCCTATTAATTGTACTATTCGCTGACAAATTCCTGATATATTTGTTTTTAAATTTTCATTTATATCTGAGTTTAAGTTGTTGTTTTTTAGAAATGATATATTTGCTCCAGTACCTACTAATAAAGTTAGGATTTTATTATTTTTATGATTATGTATTCTTATTATGCTGCTGAGATTTAGATTTATCTTAAATATTTTTAAGATTGGTTGCTCAAGGTGGTTTGAGCGTTTTACGAGCTACCTGCCTTACCTCTATTTGAGCCGTTTCTAAAATTAGTAAAGTTATTATTACTACTACCAACATTGTTGTAATACCGCTTGCCGCCTCTGTTATAGCACTGACCAAATAACATATGTTATTTGGTCAGTGGTTATAGTTACGGCTTCTGAATTAACCTTAACCACGGTTTCCACCGCGTTGAGCGTAATTTTGGTAACACATGATGGAGTGTTTTTCTTCTGATATTTCATTCGACGTTTCTATGAATGCAGATATTGCGTCATCCATGTTGTCGAATGCATGTTGTCGAATGAATTTGCAATTTTTCTTCATTGATGACACCGCAAGTTTGGTACTGAGCATTCTAGCTTGTTTCATGCTGAATTCTTGTTCAATGTATGCTCCGTATAGAGCTTCAGCTAGCTTTTCTACCTCTTGGGTATAGATATTAGCTGTTTGGTTATTCTGCGTAAGATTCAATAACCTTGCAGATAAATTGTTAATAGACTCACCTTTGCAATTATTTTTAAGTCGATTGATGATTTGGTCTATTGTATTTTCTTTCCCTATTAAGTTTCTTGCTGGTCCATTCAACTTTGTTTTTATTAATGACACAGCTCAAAGTTCATGTGCGCCTTGAATTTATGTTACTATTTCGAATGCATCTATAAAACTACGTAAGTTTTCAGCTTTACCTCTGAACTCTGGTATCAGCTTAAATACAGTATTTATGAATTCAATATTTGCCTGCGCCATGATTGTTTGTTTCTGTCCTATTACTGAATTTGATTCTGATTCTGACCAGTATTCTTCTGCTACTTCTGGTAAATTTATTATCGTAGGTATAGTAAGACCGTTCAGATTTTTCTGTTTAATTTCCTGTTCGATATCTTCTAAATTATCGTCTTCTGCTGTGTTTAAATCGTCTTGATCTATTAGTTCTAGTTCTTCACAAAACAAAGGGATATTTTATATATTCGGTATTGATATATCTAAACTACACCTCCTTTGTATTGTTACAAATTTTGATCCTCTAAAGCATTCTACTAATATCTTAGCATGTTTATTAATTGTATCAGTTAGTATATTTCTGTTCTGTGATAAGCATATGAATATCAAATATCAAATTTTATTCTGATACTCTGTAGGGTGGCACCTATTTGCTGTCATTGCATATTAATTATTTAGATGAGCCAGGCAAGTGATTTAGATAAAGTTTAAAAAAAAAGAAGAGAAATGACAATGATTATAGTCGGATGAATATGTGTGAAGCATAGAGTAAATATGCTTCACACATATTCATCCGAATATAATCGTTGTCATTTCTCTTCTTTTTTTTAAACTTTATCTAAATCATTTGCCTGGCTCATATACTTTTTCTTCAGTCATCTATTATGTAGCTTATTCAATTTGAAAAGCAAATTGGCTAAATCAATCGTACTTGACTCTACTTTGTTTATAACGTTTGCAGTGGAATCCACTGTCTTTGTGTCGATTAGACCCATTTTGTTTAAGTGTAACCACTGACCAAATAACATATAGATACCCCACTTCATATACGCGTTTTGTTTACAAAAATTTTTTGCGAGCGGTCCCAGCAGAGGCTCAGAGTCGTTCGCGAGCGGTCCCAGCAGAGGCTGAGCCGAACTCTTCGTTTCATTCTTACTTGGATTGCTACTGAGAGAGCATCAATTGCGCAAGAATGTACGCCTTTTAGAAGCGTAGACAACAACAACTAATGAGCGAGAAAACATGATAGAGATCGCATATCGCCATGCTACTCCCACTCTTATCATTGATGTTGTGAGCAACCCACCCCCGTTTCGTTTGCTTGCCACTGTCATTGATGATGTCCCTTGATCTTTGTTTTGAGCTCGTGTGTATGCGTAGTTCACTGTCCAGACAGGCAATAGACAAATACAAGCCTAGCTTCTTGGGCGTAAACATATGTTTATGTGCATGCGTGATTTTCGTTAGGAAGTCATTCTAGTTTTGGAACAAAAAAAATCGAGTAGGTATTGTTTGACTATTTCCTTATTAATGTTCTTCTGCGCAATGTTGTGTGGATTCTACAAAATGCTTGTTCTATTTTAATTCTAGGTAGGGCGTCTGTGCCGTAGTTTTCCTTTTCTCTATGACATCCTAGTAAGTAATGTCGAAAAGTTTTAGTTGCCCAAACTATAGCTAATAATTCTTTTTCTTTTCAAGCAGCCCTCGCTTGAACAAAAATACTCTGGCAAGCCAGAAATAAGATTTCAGACTTCAGAAAGACTTTCAAACGAAAATCACGCATACACATAAACATATGTATACGCACAAGAAGCGATGCATGTATTTGTCTATTGCCTGTCTGGACAGCGAACTACGCATACACACGAGCTCAAAACAAAAACAAAGGACATCATCAATGACAGTGGCAAGCAAACGAAACGGGGGTGGATTGCTAACAACATTAATGACAAGAGTGCGAGAAGCATGGTCATATGCGATCTCTATCATGTTTTCTCGCTCATTAGTTGTTGTTGTCTATACTATAGACATACGCTTCTAAAAGCGTACATTCTTGCGCAATTGATGCTCTCTCAGCAGCAGCCCAAGTAAGAATGAAACGAAGAGTTCGGCTGCCTTCGGCTCTGCTGAGACACTTCGTAACGACGCTCAGCCTCTGCTGGGACCGCTCGCGTACGACGCTGAGCCTCTGCTGGGACCGCTCGCAAGAAATTTTTGTGAACAAAACGTGTATATGAAGTGGGGTATCTATATGTTATTTGGTCAGTGATCGTACTCATCTGTTGCAAGAAACTGCGTAGTTTCTGCTGGGCATCTAATGCCTAGTCCCCAGCGACAACAGAATAATTAAAATATACTTCCAGGTGATGCCCGAGCATTAATGGCACAACAACAGCAGCAAATTATGGAAAGGTAGCAAGCAATACAAAAACAGCAGCAGGAACTTTCACAGTGCTTGCAAAGTGAGCAACACCAGCTTACCATCAAAAATAGACAACGACTAGACCGGCTTGAAGATATGCTTCTTCAATTAATAAATTCGATAAAGAAAAGAAATGAGGATTGATCGAACCCCCAACTCCTAAACTGCGCTTCAACCTCACGATGAACAATCTCGAGATCCTAATCTGGAATGCTAATGGCATTTCTGGCAAAGTAAAAGAAGTTGAACTCTTTGCGCATAATAACAGGATTGATATTATACTTTTAAGTGAAATAAGGCTCAATAGATGTGAGGTTGTCAAAATATATGGATATTCATTCTATCCATCGTATAAGCCATCACGGCATAATCATGGCCACGGAGAAGCGGCGGTGTTGGTGAGAGGCTCTATCACCACTTCCCACAAAAAGTTATAGAGACAAGATTAGTTCAAATGTCTACCATGAAAATTGTCACAGGTTTGGGTAACATGGAAGTTAGTGCGATAAACTGTCCTCCAGACTACAGGGAAGACATTTCACTGAAATACTCGCTTCTTTTGGACAGAGGTATGTGTTTGGGGGTGACTGGAATGCGCGTCAATGGATGTGGGGCGACAACACTAGTTCATCTAGAGGGCTTGTGCTAGTTGAATCCATATCAGTTAAAAATCTAGTTGGAGAGCCAGTGGCAAGAATTTTACCCATATGTATCTAGTCATTCTGCTACGTGCATTGATTTCGCATATCATGGGATACTCAATTCGCAAAAAATATTATTGAAAGCTGGGATCTTGACTCCGATCACATTGCACTTGTAGACAATCTGCTAACGAATGGAGTTCATGTCAGACCAAGTCCTCGGCTGATCATAAGTCGGACTGATCTTGTGATTTTTAAACAACATCTTGACAGATCGTTTCAGGTGAATTCTGCTAAATATGATATCGAGAATGCAGTCGACATTCTTACTGATAATATTCATAAAGCTGCTTCGGCTTCAACTCTAGCAGAACCAGATGTTTGAACTAAAAATTATGGAATTATTCTACAAGAGAAGCCAGGGAACTTATAAAAAGAAAACGGCGCCTCTGAAGAAGAGCAATTCGCTCTGAAGATCCTGAGGACCGAGAGAATAACGAACTGTTTTATGGGAACTCCGTAGCGACTTCTTTGAGCAAAAACTTTCATCTATGAATTACACTATGGAAGTGCATTAAATCGCTCAAGCAACAACCCCTTAGGCAGGTTCCAATACGTTGTCCTGGCGGTAACCTTGCAAAAAATGAATTGGAGTCAAATGCTTTCGGTAGACATCTGGAGGATCACTTGAGTCCTTACAACTTTGCTTCGACTGAAGAGATCAGTGAATCTCATCAGAGTTTAGAGACACCACTACAGATGTCATTGCCTATCATTCAATCGTTGTCTAATAATAAAGCACCGGGTATTGATAGGATATGCTACTCTACTCTGAAGGCCTTGCCCACAAGAACAATCATATATATATATTAATTTTTAATGCTATTCTTCGAGTTCAAGAGTTCCCAAAGCAATGGAAATTAGCAGCGATTCTCATGATTGACAAGCCAGGTAAGCCAGAGGCTGACCCTGAGTCATATCGACCAATCAGTCTCTTACCAGCCTTATCGAAATTGTGGGAGACATTAATTGCCAAGAGAATTACTGTGATAATGAATCAATTTAACATCTTGCCTGATCATCAATTTGGCTTTCGAGGAGGACATGGTACTATTAAACAAGTGCACAGATTGGTAAAGCATATCCTACAAGCTTTAGAAGAAGAACTTTTCAAGCTGCCCTCGCTTGAACAAAAAGTCTCTGGCAAGCCAGAAAAAGATTTCGGAATTCAGAAAGACTTCCAAACGAAAATCACGCATACATGTAAAGATATGTATACGCACAAGAAGCTATGCATGTATTTGTCTATTGCCTATCTGGACAGTGAACTACGCATACACACGAGATGAAAACATAAACAAGGGACATCATCAATGACAGTCGCATGCAAACGAAACGGGGGTGGATTGCTAACAAATTTAATGACAAAAGTGCGAGATGCATTGCGATATGCGATCTCTATCATGTTTTCTCGCTCATTAGTTGTTGTTGTCTACGCTTCTAAAAGGCGTACATTCTTGCGCAATTCATGCTCTCTCAGCAGCAGCCCAAGTAAGAATGATTGCTGCTAAGCGAAAACGTTCGGCAGCCTTCGGCTCTGTTGATACACTTCGTAACGACGCTCAGCCTCTGCTGGGTTGCCTCGCAAGAAATATTTGTGTCAAAAACGCTTGTATGAAATGTCCGATCTATGTGTTATATGGTCAGTGCTTCTACAGATTCTGATGATAGTTCAAGCATAATAGAGAATAACATAAGTAACAATATTACAATGGCACAATTAACATAGATTTTATCAATACAGCATCCCAGCAAATATCAGTTTTCGATGGTAAAGCTGAAAATTTGACAAGTTTCATTGATGCATTACAAATCATAGAATCAATTAATGGCGAATACGAACAATTAGCAATTTCCATAATAAAAACAAAGCTAAAAGGTGTCGCTAGAAATCTAATCGGAAATGAGACGACAATTTCTGAGGTGATTTCCAAATAAAAAAGCAACGTCAAAGACGAAACTGTAGAAGTATTGTCAGGAAAACTAATGAACTTACAGCACCGCAATAAATCTGCTAACCAGTATACACAAGAGGTTGAGCAGATGACAAAAGTTTTAGAAAGTGCATATATAACAGATGGACTACCTCTAGAGTTAGCCAGAAGTTATTCCACTCAGCAGGCAGTCAAAGCAATGACTAAAAATTGTACAATCGATAAGGTAAAACTTATCATGCAAGCTGGTACCTTCCACACTATGAATGATGCCGTATCAAAATTTGTAAATAGTTGCACAGAAGCGACTGGACAGCCAAACAGTGTCCTATACTACAAGAACTATCCACAGCGCGGCGCTAATCGCGGACCTGGAAATTATAGAGGCAATTTTCATGGTTATCATAATAACAACAATAACTACCAGAATAACAATATAGGACGAGGCCAATATAGAGGCCTTGGTAACTCTAATCGAGGCCACAATAACAACAACAACTCCCAAAACATTATAAGTGTTGCCCAAAATACATCGGGAAACTCGGAAAACCCTTTAAGTGTTCCGCAGTAAAAGATGCAAAAGTTCACACTATTAATCTCAGTCAAAATATATTCGTTTCATTTATCAATGTAGCTACTGGAAAAGAACTTGTCTTTCTAATAGACACAGGTGCAGACATTTATTTTAAAAGAAACTTCCGATATTTTTCAAAACACCCAAGAAAATTATATTATAGACATAAATGGAAGAAGTCGAGAAATAACCAAATCAAAAGGTCTAGTTTTTGTTGAAATTCAGACGACTAAATATATAATTCCGCACGATTTTCATATTGTGACTTCATGTGATGGAATATTATGAATCGATTTTATTAAAAAATACAACTGTAAATTAGACTTCAACTCATCTGAAGATTGGCTTATAATTAGACCACTGACCATATAACATATGGGACATTTCATACAACGAAAACGGCAACGAAATTTCTTAGCGAGATACCCCAGTTCGATGCGAGATACCCCAGTTCTATGCGACAGACCCCGATCGGCTCACACGAACAGCTTCCGACAAGTTCGATCTCTCAATGTGCGAACCTATACTGAGTTAATAGCGTTTTGTACGTCGTCTAGGACGGACGCTTCGTATAGAGCCCGCATGTTGTTCTTATGATCGCAGGTAGAAACAGCAAATTCGCATGTGAGAGTCCCTCACAACCAATGCTGTTCGCTCTTGAGAGCTTGCTTCTTGCCTGTCTCTCTCATTCTGTTGCCGATTTTCATAGCTATGACAAAAAATACACTCTCATCATCGTGTACGTACACAGACTCATCACTGTGCGAATTTCATATTTTTGGCTTTTGCTGCTGTCTGAGCTCAGCAAAGTTTTTTCGACTACCTTCGGCGGGTCGAGCCATGCACTGCAAGACGGATCTTTACCCTGTATTTTGAAGCTCAAAGTTTAGCATTTGTGTACAATAATGCCGCCTTAATTTTTCTTACAGGATATTTTTTATTTTATCATTGCTTTGCATATCGCTGATTCTGAATTGGGCTATCCCACCAGATCAATGCCTGCCAGAATATACAAACACAAGCATAGCTTCTTGTGTGTACACACATGTTTAGATGTATGCGTGACTTTGCTTGGGACTTGTTCTCGAGTGCCAAATTAGACTTTTGATGCTTGGGAAGACAAATTGAAACCCTAACCTTCCACAAATACATCTATATGTTATATGGTCAGTGATTAGACCCAATAACTTAAAATTTCCAATTAATGTACCAATAGCTCACAGTTCTGGCAACAATTCAATATTTCTGCTAGCAAGATCCCAAGTTATTCGAAAAATACAACTTAATTCTAAAGAAGACAGTGTTTTAATTCCAAATCAAAAAATTCACAATGATATTTACATTGCAAATACCATAGTTACATCCAATAACGCTTTCATAAGGCTACTTAATACAACAAATATCGACCAAATAGTCACTACAGATAAACTAACATATGAACCACTTTCGAACTACGATGTAGTCAAGACCAATCTAGAAAATAGGGAAAAATCCGTATTATCTCAACTTTCAAAAAACTTCCCTACACAGTTTAAGTCACAGCTTTCTAGCCTATGCACCCAATAAAGCAATGTATTCGGTTTGGAAACCGAATCAATAACAACAAACAATTTCTACAAGCAAAAACTGAGATTAAAAGATGATGAACCAGTGTACATAAAAAATTATAGAAGCCCACATAATCAGGTGAATGAAATACAAAAGAAAGTAGGAAAGTTGATCTCCGACGGGATTGTTGAACCATCCGTATCCGAATATAATAGCTCATTGTTCCTAAAGCGGCCCATCCACAGACGAGCATGTTGGCCGAGCCGCTCGTCGAGCCAAAATTTTCTTGTCCACCAACTAGTGCGAACATGCTCGCGAACATCAATTGGTGGAAAATTTTGAGCAGTGAACATGGCAACGGAAGACGACAGCGCCACTGTAATTCCACTTTTTTCAATTAATTTTTGCTTCAAAAATATATTAGTATATAAATAATATATAAATAATATATTTAATATATATATAATCTCTTGCATAAATTGTTTAGACATTTTTAGCAGCGCTCGCTAGCACGTGTTTTCACTTCAAATGTTTGGTTGAAGTGATGTTCGTGCCAGCATTGCCATCCATTGTCGAGCATGTTGTCGCGAACACAGGCAAGATAGAATCATTTCTATTTTGTGCGAGCGGCTCGACGAACACGAAATTTGTACGCAAGCACTACCACTAACGATGAAAATTCCGTCGAGCACAACATGCTCGGCCAACATGCTCATCTGTGGATGGGCCGCTTAACAAACCATCCCCGGGTAAGAGGTAAAGAAATGGCGGTTAGTGATGGACTATCGCCAGATTAAGAAAAAAAAAAACCATCGGCTAAATTTCTACTACCTAGAATCACTGACCAAATAACATATAGATACTCCACTTCATATACACGTTTTGTTCACAAAAATTTCTTGCGAGCGGTCCCAGCAGAGGCTTAGCGTCGTACGCGAGCGGTCCCAGCAGAGGCTGAGCGTCGTTACGAAGTGTCTCAGCAGAGCCGAAGGCAGCCGAACGTTTTCGCTAAGCAGCAATCATTCTCATTCGGTCTGCTGCCGAGAGCACATGAATTGCGCATGAATGTACGTCTCTTTTGAGCGTAAACGACAACAGCATAATAACATGAGCATGAAAGAGAAGGCTAACCGCCGCTTTCACGCACCCATGCAATGATGTTGAGAGATCTTGCTTCTTGAGTGTCTATCCATGGACGCTGCGTTGCCAGTTCTCGTTGCTACCAAAACAAGCACACACACTGACAACATCGTGTACGTACACATTCTTTTGAATGTGTGTGTGACTGGCCCTGTGAAACAAAATTTTTCATTTTTCAATCTTTTTGCTCGCGACGGCAAGTTGAAATCCTGACCTTTCCCAATGCCCGAAACTTCTGTTGTGGTTTAGAATTCTTATTGAATGCACGTTGACATGTGCTGTTCTATGCTATTTTTTAAAATAATTAGACTACAAATTATTATTTAAAATTATTTATATTTGTATTATAACACTGTTGTTTCACATATTTATCTTTATTTACATCTTTTTACAAATAATTATTAACAATAAATTGATCATAGACTCGTGATTTTTGGCCAGATGAGTAATAAAAGCAGAGAGCCAGTCCTTCTCTTTGACGAGATCAAAATTAATCGAGGACTACAGTACAACTCTGTTAGAGACGAGATTGAAGGATTTGAGTCCGACGGCGTGACACGAAAACGGTTATTGGGGCAACAGGTATGTGTATTTATGGTCAGAGGATTGTTCGAAAATTGGAAATATGTATTAAGGGAATTAAACATAATGACCTAATGGATAAAGGCAGTAAAAGGCAGTAATTACAAAATGTCATTCATAGTTTTGGGTTCATAAAGCAATTAAAAAAGTTAAAAAATGTTCTTCATTTTATGATTTATATTTTTTTTGGGGATTTTCACACATAGAGTGGAAATACCTTCACGAGTCTATGATCAATTTATTATTAATAATTATTTGTAAAAAGATGTAAATAAAGATAAATATGTGAAACAACAGTGTTATAATAAAAATATAAATAATTTTAAATAATAATTTGTAGTCTAATTATTTTAAAAAATAGCATAGAACAGCACATGTCAACGTGCATTCAATAAGAATTCTAAACCACAACAGAAGTTTCGGGCATTGGGAAAGGTCAGGATTTCAACTTGCCGTCGCGAGCGAAAAGATTGAAAAATGAAAAATTTTGTTTCACAGGGCCAGTCACACACACATTCAAAAGAATGTGTACGTACACGATGTTGTCAGTGTGTGTGCTTGTTTTGGTAGCAACGAGAACTGGCAACGCAGCGTCCATGGATAGACACACAAGAAGCAAGATCTCTCAACATCATTGCATGGGTGCGTGAAAGCGGCGGTTAGCCTTCTCTTTCATGCTCATGTTATTATGCTGTTGTCGTTTACGCTCAAAAGAGACGTACATTCATGCACAATTCATGTGCTCTCGGCAGCAGACCGAATGAGAATGATTGCTGCTTAGCGAAAACGTTCGGCTGCCTTCGGCTCTGCTGAGACACTTCGTAACGACGCTCAGCCTCTGCTGGGACCGCTCGCGTACAACGCTGAGCCTCTGCTGGGACCGCTCGCAAGAAATTTTTGTGAACAAAACGTGTATATGAAGTGGGGTATCTATATGTTATTTGGTCAGTGCTAGAATTGATGATATTTTGGCTCAACTAGGTCGAGAAAAATACTTTTCATGTCTTGACTTAATGTAAGGATTCCATCAAATTGAACTAGAAAAAAGTTCATGAGACATAACGTCTTTTTCAACGAGCAACGGCTCATCGCTTCACGCGATCACCTTTTGGATTAAAAATAGCACCTTACTCATTTCATAGAATGATGACTATTGCATTCTCTGGACTAGAACCTTCTCAAGCATTTCTTTATATGGACGACTTAATAGTAATCGGTAGTTCCGAAAACATATGCTTAAGAAAGTAACAGATGTTTTTGAGAAATGTAGAAATAAAAAAATGATAATTTTTTATGCATGAAGTGACTTTTCTAGGTCATAAATGCACTGATAAAGGAATACTTCCAGACGAGAAGAAATATGATGTCATTATGAACTACCCAGTGCCGCACGACACGGACAGCGCTAGACGTTTCGTAGCATTTTGTAACTATAATAGACGTTTTATAAAAAATTTCGCCGACTATTCAAGGCACATAACAAGATCATGTAAAAAGGATGTCCTTTTTCAATGGATGAATGAATGTCAAAATGCATTCCAATATTTAAAAACAAAACTTATGGAACCTACTTTGCTACAATACCCACATTTTACTAAAGAATTCTGTATAATCACAGATGCAAGCAAGCAACCATGTGGAGCGGTTTTAACTCAAAACCATAATGGTCTCCAACTTCCCATTGCATACGCATCAAGAGCATTTACAAAAGGAGAAAGTAAGAAGTGTACTACTGAGTAGGAATTAGCTGCAATTCATTGGGCAATATTACATTTTCTACCATATATTTATGGAAAATATTTTACAATTAAAACAGTCCACAGACCTCTAATGTATCAATTTTCAATGGTCAATCCAAGTTCAAAACTGACACGTATAAGGAATTAGAAGAATATGTCTTTACAGTCGAATATTTAAAGGGAAAAGACAATTATGTAGCTGATGCATTAGCAAGAATAACCATTAAAGAGCTACAAGGTATTACAGGACATATAATGAAAGTCACTACTAGATATCAAAGTAGACAAAAATTCCACGAGGAAAATAAAGAAATAAAATTGCCTAAACAAACTATTCGAAAAGTTTCTATACCCAACGTATATGAAGTCATCAACAATGATGAATTACGTAAAGTAGTGACCTTACAGATTGAAAATATGCTATGTTTTCTTAAACATGGTAAGAAAATAATCGCAAGATTTAATGTAAGCGATTTATATACTAATGGGATTATTCCAAATGCTTGAAATGCAAGCCGGTACAAATAAAATCAGCCAAATAAAACTAGCACCGTGGGAAGATATCTTCAATCAAATATCAATCGATACTTTAAAAAATATGGGCAATAGAACATTAAAATCGTTAAGAGAAGTGCTACTCAACCCGGTGACATAAATAAAAAGTTTAAAAGAAAAAGAAGGAATATTGTCTATATTTCATGATGATCCAATTCAAGGCATTTTAAAAACACGGATACACGCATAATGACACATAATATATTTAATGCATAACTTCACATTGATAAAATTACCATTAGGATATTCAGCGAAATAATAATGATTTCGGGATTTCGGCTCAATAATCGTCTTCGTGCTGAAGTACGCACACATACGCACTTGCGTGTTCTCACACGCACTAACACAAGCAAGAGAATTCTATTTTTAGATTTTTTCGCTCTCAAATTTGTGCGAGCAGAGAGAGCACAAGAGTCGCGATAATCAAAAATTACTCTTCATAGTGCAAATTTTTGTATGGTCGATACGCATCTTAGTGTTCTATTGTCTTTGGTAATACTGTGTTG
This sequence comes from Drosophila quadrilineata, assembly GCA_018150725.1. Classification (NCBI taxonomy): domain Eukaryota; kingdom Metazoa; phylum Arthropoda; class Insecta; order Diptera; family Drosophilidae; genus Drosophila; species Drosophila quadrilineata. The sequence continues at coordinate 412,612 of JAECWN010000450.1, forward strand.
CAGCGTATACATAAGTCAAAAGTCCCGGGCATAAACCCAAGTTGCCGAAATATGAACCGATCGCTATGCACACAGAAAGAGCTAGCGCCGGCACAATTGAAACATGAACTGACCACATGTGCATCTACTTCACGCTTCCGCTTAGGAGAGCATAGCCTATATACATAATCATATACATAGTCGTCTCTCTGCGGCCGTCTGTGAGCAGCGCAGCTACGAGGCTTAGCCTTTTCTGCTCTTAAAAAATAAAGAAAAAAATTCAACCAACTTACTTCAACTAACTTACTTCAGGACATTTCATACAACGACTACGGGCACGAAATTTCTTAGCGAAATATCCCAGTTCGATGCAAAATACCCCAGCTCGATGCGACATACTCCGATCGGCTCACACGAACACACATGGACATGCGAGCCTATGATATTAAAATGCAAAAGATGTTGATCAAACTAGTCTTAGATCACCGTGAATTATTGAAATAAACATTTAGCAAAATCTTCACGACTTTCAAAATTTTTATTATATAACCATCAAATATATCATCATTCATTTCAAGAAATATACAAATATATATAAATATATATGTCGCAGCGAGTTTGTTAGTGTTTGCCATCGTAGTAGCGCAGCGAGTTTCGGCTTTACACACTCAAGTTCTATACGCAACTGCCTGCGTTGTCCCTTCTACTTTCTGTGCTTACCACCGAACCACACTCGGCGACAGCGCCACAATGCTGTCGCCGCGCTAAAACGTTTCTTCTTCTTCTGCTACAACTTGCAGAACAACCAATCACAACACAATTAGAAGCTGATGCAATATTACAATAGTTGTGAAATTAGTCTTCTGATGAAATTCTCAAGACTGTATACCCATACCATCATACCAACATCCACAAACTCTTATTACGCGCAGACACGGCCATCCTGACCATTACACGACCTCGTGCAATTTAACTAAAAAAATATTTTGTTACCATTCAATCAACTTATAAAAGTTTATTCAAATATAACTTCTAAATTTCCTTTCAACTTATAATTTTCATTACAAATTACATCTTCATATTTCTCTGTTTTATTTTCTTAACTACTTCAAATTCTTTTCTAAGTTCTTTGACCTATTCTTGACACAGCTCATTTTTTTTTTATATTATCATTAACCATTCAGGATTCATATTATATTATCTAATGCACCACACGCCATGATCAAAACAATTGTTTTGCACTTGTGCTCACATTATTCATAAAAATTTCATTATTAGCCCTTAGGGCAACTGTACTGTCTCTTTCAACAGTTTCAACTTTTCACCACTGTCTCTTTCAACAGTTTCAACTTTTTCACCACTGTCTCTTTCAACAGTTTCAACTTTTTCATCACTGCCTCTTTCAACAGTTTCAACTTTTTCATCACTGTCTCTTTCAACAGTTTCAACTTTTTCATCACCGTCTCTTTCAACAGCTTCAGCTTTTTCATCACTGTCTCTTTCAACAGATTCAACTTTTTCACCACTGTCTCTTTCAACAGTTTCAACTTTTTCACCACTGTCTCTTTCAACAGTTTCAACTTTTTCATCACTGTCTCTTTCAACAGTTTCAACTTTTTCACCACTGTCTCTTTCAACAGTTTCAACTTTTTCATCACTGTCGCTTTCAACAGTTTCAACTTTTTCATCACTGTCTCTTTCAACAGTTTCAACTTTTTCATCACCGTCTCTTTCAACAGCTTCAGCTTTTTCATCACTGTCTCTTTCAACAGATTCAACTTTTTCACCACTGTCTCTTTCAACAGTTTCAACTTTTTCACCACTGTCTCTTTCAACAGTTTCAACTTTTTCATCACTGTCTCTTTCAACAGTTTCAACTTTTTCATCACTGTCTCTTTCAACAGTTTCAACTTTTTCATCACCGTCTCTTTCAACAGTTTCAGCTTTTTCATCACTGTCTCTTTCAACAGATTCAACTTTTTCATCACTGTCTCTTTCAACAGTTTCAACTTTTTCATCACCGTCTCTTTCAACAGTTTCAGCTTTTTCATCACTGTCTCTTTCAACAGATTCAACTTCAATTACATTATTTATCCTCATCACAATTTTCAAATTCCTCTGGAATTTTTCCATCTGGTATTTTTCTTATGTCATCATGAGCATATTTATATTTTCTATTATTTGTCAAAGACCTGACCATGTATCTATCCCCCTCTAACAATTCAATTATTTTAAACGACCCCCTAAACTTTGGACTTAACTTTGTCTGATGTCTCTCTTCATTTCTTAACAATACGAATTCTACAACCTTGAATCTAACAACTTTAGCCTTGTTTTTATCAATTTGCTCCTTGTTATATGCTGCTGCAGCTGAAATATTTTGACCTGCTCATGCTCTCACTTCTACTAAGTCGACCTCTTCTACAATATCGTAGGTGGAAGCAACCCCAAGGGGCGGGCCACTTTGCCGATAAACAATTCTAAGGGACTTGCCTTTGTCACTCGACTAACCGTACAGTTCAAAGCTAATTGAACTTCTCCTAATGCATCTTGCCAAGATCGATTGCTAGTTTCAACGGTAGTTAATAAGTTCTTTAAGTTCTCTTAACAATTGATAAAGATCGAGTTCTACCATTTCGCTGAATTTTCCGATATAATATTCCTGCTCTCATCTCGTAAGGTTTAGCAATATCCTCAGAAAGAGATTTTTCTTTCAATTTATTTACAATATTAACTATTTCAGAATCTTGTCGCTGTTCGGCCAAAAGCCAATTGTCAGATATTTCTGCCAAATTAACTCGTTTTTCTGGGACTCTGCGGAAGGCAGATTTCTTGAAAAGGAATTAACATGAGACATTCGTTTACATTCTTTATATTGTATGTCAAATGTAAAAGACTTTAAATACGCCCATCATCTTTGCACCCTGGGGCACAAACCCTGTTTAGTTCTTAATGCTTTAAGTGAGTTACAGTCAGTGAAAACAACAAAATTTCTACCCAATAAATAATGGCGAAAATGTTTTATCGACAAAACAACAGCAAGAGTTTCTAATTCATAAGAATGATACCGTGATTCATCAGGAGAAGCAGCCCTACAAAAAAAAATACTCAATGACATGAGACTTGTTGTTAATTTTGTGTAACAAGATGGCACCGTAACCCCGAGAACTTGCATCCGTATGCAACTCAATAGGATGGTTCGGATCAAAAATTACTAAAACTGGCTTTTGTGTAAGAATAGAAATAACTTTTTGTCTAATTTCTTCATGTTCCGATTTCCAGACAAATTCATTCTTCAAATAATCATTATTCAGAACATGGAACAAAACTTCAATACAATGGTAGTTAATTATTACATTACTACGTGTGGGAATCTGCACAGAACAGGGAGATCGCCAAGGAGAGCGACGATGCTAGCAGCGGATACGAATGATAAGTGTCAAGAGAGACGAGAGCTTGGTTCTTGATAAGTGAGCGAGCAAGGCAGACGTGCATAGGAAAAGAATGAAAATAAATCAAACCAAAAGTACAATAAAGTGCGTTTTATTACTGGATATCACGGGTCTTTACATTGGCGACGAGGTAAATTTACTATTTTGTGCAAAATAAATAAAAAAATTTAAGTTATAAGTGCATTTTGAAATTTACCATTTCTAAGTGAAACTCAATTCCAGTCAATTGGAATATAATTCCAATGTAGGTACACAGAAACGAACAAATTGAGTGCGAAAGTAGAGCACAAAACGAAAGATTACGGTTCTTGTGTCTACGTTGTCGTGAGAGGCTTCGCTCTCAGAGACGATGGTCTCCACGCAAGACGAAAACTCTAAGCATAGAGTAAAAGGAAAGAGAAGTAGAAAATGATGAAGTGTTAAATTTAACAACTCCATCGCGGCAACGTACACACGCTTGTATGTGAGCCTAAGAGAGTAAAATTATTCTAACAAAGAGAGGCTGGGTGTCATCAAGCCAACATATTAAGAGGGACATTGTATATGGGAAAGGCTGAGTGTGGGAGATAAACCTATGCAAGCCACATATACAGATGCAAATAAGTACGAATATACATCCATATGTACGTACAAAGAGAAGGCTGTGCGAAAGAGTTTCGTCTTGCGTAAGCCAGATATTAAATCGATCGTGTATAAAATACAAGTCGACAAAAAGAAAACATGTAAAAGGCTGAGTAATAACAAGCCAATACTTACCTATAATAAAATCTTGTCTTTCAGATAAGATGACTGAAAATATTCTTAAACCATTTCTATGTGACACGATTGAAAAATCGGTGCTCAGAAATGAATGGGAAAAATGGTTAAGAGCGTTCACCATAGCTATGGAGGTTGACCAAATTGAGTCACCGAAAACCAAGAGAACAAAAATACTTCATTTAGGTGGAGTACAGTTGCAGACCGTTGCATACTCATTACCAGGCGCAATAATTGAGTACGATGAACAGCTGGACAATGATGTTTTCGTTATTTTAATTGAGAAGTTAAATGCCTACTTTTCACCAAAGCAAAATTCCACGTTCGAACGACATCTTTTTCGCAATTTGGCTCCACAGGAGGGGGAAAATTTCTCGAAATTTATTCTTCGGCTTCGACAACAAATGTATAAATGCTTCTTTGGCGAATCGAAAAAGGAAATCGAGGAAATCTGTCTTAAGGACAAAATATTGGACTCGTGGGCACATCCTGAATTAAAGAAGAAACTTCTGAGTAAGGAGCACTCCCTAGACGAGATTATTGAGGCGTGTCAAGTCGAGGAGCAAATTAACAAACAATCTGAAGCCATGCAGAAGCCAGTCGTTGAGGCAATAAACAAAATTGTGGCTCGTAAAGAAAAACTGGAAGTGGGATGTTCCAGGTGTGGTCGGATGGGTCATGCCAATAGTGATCCCGGTTGTCCGGCGCGACTCGCCAAATGCAATAAATGCTCGAAAATAGGGCATTTTGCACGCAGATGCAAGTCGAAACAATATCCTCAGCCTAAAAATGGAAACCTCAAGCGACGACCAAATGACGATTGTGCTGGAGAGGGTCGATCTGATTTCAAAAGGAAGAAGGAAAGCTCGAATTGCTTCAAAATATGCAGTGACGAGGAAGAAGAGCTTATCAGCTGCAAAATTGGAGGTCAAGAAGTTTCTCTTATTATTGATTCCGGTTCGCGATTCAACCTCATCAGCCAAATAGACTGGGAGACACTGAAAAGAAAAACCTCGGCGGTGTTTAATGTGAGATCACATTCACAAAAACAATTCCGAGGATATGCTTCTGATCAATTACTAGAAGTAATTTGTGTTTTTGAAGCACCGATAGCAGCTGTACCAGATGCCGAGGTGATTGCTACATTTTTTGTCATTAAAAATGGACGACAGTCATTACTGGGCCGTGAGACAGCCATAAAGCTAAATGTTCTTCGTCTTGGCCTAAGTGTCAATCGGGTTGAAACGATCGCACCATTTCCCAAATGGAAAGGTGTTGAAATAAAGCTGTGCATTGATCCTCAAATCAAGCCTGTTCAGCAGCCGGTGCGAAGGATCCCAGTGGCACTTGAAGATAAAGTTGCAGCTAAGCTTGATGAAGCTTTGAGCCGAGACATTATTGAATCTGTTACGAGTCCGAGTCGATGGATCTCCCCAATTGTCCTGGCGTTTAAGGAGAATGGCGATATTCGACTCTGCGTCGATATGCGTCTGGCGAACAAGGCAATTCGTCGAGAAAACTATCCGCTACCAACTTTTGAATCTTTTATGACCAAACTTAAAGGTGCACGATTCTTTTCGCGCTTAGACTTGAAAGACGCTTATCATCAGCTGGAACTGGATGAAGACAGTAGGGAAATCACAACCTTCATAACACCAATGGGACTTTTTCGATATAAAAGATTGATGTTCGGAGTCAATTCCGCTCCAGAAATTTTTCAACGTCATCTCGAGCAACTGTTAGTAGATTTTCCGAATGTTATGAACTACATCGACGACGTTATTATTTTCGGAGGAAATCAAGAGGAACATGACAAAACCGTAAGAGATGTCTGCAAGGTATTCGAGGACAACAACGTACTGCTAAATGACCAAAAATGCGTTTGGAAAAGCAAAAAACTTAAATTTCTGGGCCACATTCTTTCCGATAGAGGCATTGAAGTCGATCCCGATAAAGTTGACGCTATTAAAGCATTTCGAGAGCCAATCAATAATGAGGAGATACGAAGTTTTCTCGGTCTGGTGACGTACGTAGGGAAATTTATTCCTGATCTAGCAGACTGTACGGAACCTCTACGTCAACTTTTAAAGAAGGACACGAAATTCAGCTGGGGCGAAACAGAGAAAAACGCTTTTCTCAACTTAAAGAATCGACTGGCATATGTGCCAAATCTTCAATATTTCAACCCTGGAAATCGAACCCGTCTCATAGCAGATGCCAGTCCTGTAGCACTCGGAGCAGTTTTATTGCAGTTCTCGGCTAACAATGATCCCTTAATTATTTCATTTGCAAGCCGAGCATTATCGGATGTTGAGAAACGATATTCGCAAACGGAGAAAGAAAGTTTGGCTCTAGTCTGGGCGGTAGAGCGATTTTACTACTACCTGGCTGGACTTCGATTTGAACTGGTGACCGACCACAAACCTTTGGAAGCAATTTTCAAACCAACATCGAAACCACCAGCCCGTATAGAGAGGTGGCTCCTACGTCTGCAGTCCTACGATTTTAAAGTAGTGTACAAAGCAGGAAAAGAGAACATTTCTGATGCGTTATCACGACTTTGTCCGCTAACACCACCCGACACTTGTGAAAGAGAAACCGAATACAGTATCCTGCATATATCATCGAAAACAGTATTCCAAAATCGATGACTATCTCGGAAATTGCTAAGGACTCGGTGAGAGACGAAGAAATTATTGATGCGATGGCCTGTGTAGAGAACGACGAGTGGAAATCGGAGTCCCCAAAGCAACTTTATCCATTCCGGTATGAGTTGTCAACAATAGGACCTCTCCTTCTGCGTGGTAATCGTATCGTTATTCCAACATCACTTCGAAATCGGATTCTTGAGCTGGCTCATGAAGGACACCCAGGAGAATCGGCCATGAAGAGGCGGTTAAGATCAAAAGTTTGGTGGCCTCGGATCGACCGCGACGCTGAAAAATTCGTAAAACGCTGCAAAGATTGCCTCCTGGTGTCTCAACCATCCAGACCAGCACCCATGGATAGAAATCCATTTCCAACTGGTCCATGGATTTGGGTAGCGTCCGATTTGCTGGGTCCCTTACCCAATAACGAATTCATCCTGGTTTTTATAGACTACTACTCTCGCTATATGGAATTCAAATTTTTACGCTCTATTTCGTCAGCTAGCCTCATTGAAGTAATGAAAGAGATATTTTGTAGATTAGGTTATCCAAAATACTTAAGAACTGACAATGGTCGACAATATATCAGCTCAGAATTCGCGGAATATTGCAAAATTTGCGGAATAGAGCAGGTGAAGACACCACCTTATTGGCCCCAGGCTAATGGTGAGGTCGAAAACATGAATAGATCTTTAGTGAAACGATTAAAAATCGCGTATTCAAATTCAAATAATTACAAAGAGGAGATTCAGAAGTTCGTACTCATGCACAACGTGACGCCACACGGGACTACAGGAGTAGCTCCAACTCAGCTTATGTTCAACAGGGTCGTTCGAGACAAAGTTCCATGTATAGATGACATTGATGAACAATTTACAGACTCAGCTGAAAGGGATAGAGATTGTATACTAAAACAAAAAGGGAAAGAACAGGCAGACAAAAAGAGAGGGGCTAAAGAAATCGAAATAAAGGTAGGGGACAAGGTGCTTGTGAAAAATGTAATTTTCACAAACAAATTAACTCCAACCTTTGGCGACACCGAATATGAAGTAGTGGAGAGAAACAATAATATCATTAAAATTACGGCAGAGGGTAAGACACTTATTAGGAACGTATCCCATGTCAAGAAGATTCCAACAACGACAAGCGAGGAAACGGCATCGGTAATTTCTCCTTTAGGTAACGCTCGAGATATTAGGACATCGGTACAGGACTACCAGGAAGATGGGGAAAACCAGCAACATCGAACGGAGCGGTTGGCGGAAAGTTTACATCAACCTTTGAAGCTTAAACTCGTTAATAAAGGAGGGATGTGGGAATCTGCACAGAACAGGGAGATCGCCAAGGAGAGCGACGATGCTAGCAGCGGATACGAATGATAAGTGTCAAGAGAGACGAGAGCTTGGTTCTTGATAAGTGAGCGAGCAAGGCAGACGTGCATAGGAAAAGAATGAAAATAAATCAAACCAAAAGTACAATAAAGTGCGTTTTATTACTGGATATCACGGGTCTTTACACTACGTATTTGCAATGTGCTGCATATGCCGCCACTACCAATACCCTTCAACATCACTACATTGTTAATTCTTTTAGCAACTAATTTGACACTTATCTTTTGTTTTATTAGTGAACATTCCGCTCCAGAGTCGAACGTTGCATGAAAAGTTCTTTAAATTCGTCCCAAGTTATGTCGGGATAACATGTTTGTGAAAGCCACTGCGACGCACTACCTTCCAACGATGCACTCAAGGCCACCACTAACGCGCTGCCTTTTATGGTATTTTCTGCGAAAATTATATTTACAGTTGAACACCACGCCGAAGCGTCGGCGCCATCGACGTCTGCGTTGAATTTTGGTAACACAATTGTTTTTTTTTCTTTTTTATTTGTTGCCTCAGGTGTCGTCGATTGTACAGCTTTGATTAGCTCGATCAAATTTTTATTTTTCATTTCCATTAAATCTCGCCATGGTCCATCTAATTCATTAGGTAGCGAGCCGAATCCCACTTCTGATGTCGCAACGAGTTTGTTAGTGTTTTCCATCGTAGTAGCGCAGCCAGTTTCGGCTTACACACTCAAGTTCTAAACGCAACTGCCTGCGTTGTCCCTTCTACTTTCTGTGCTTACCACCGAACCACACTCGGCGACAGCGCCACAATGCTGTCGCCGCGCTAAAACGTTTCTTCTTCTTCTGCTACAACTTGCAGAACAACCAATCACAACACAATTAGAAGCTGATGCAATATTACAATAGTTGTGAAATTAGTCTTCTGATGAAATTCTCAAGACTGTATACCCATACCATCATACCAACATCCACACACTCTTATTACTCGCCGACATATATATATATAATATATAAATATATTTATATACGATATAATATTTTGCAATTAAAGTCAATGTTTGCTGAAGTTTACGACAAATTTTGTCTAATACGAAATGCTTTATTACAATCGCAAGAAATTTGTTATTTTGAACACAATTTGAATACATTTATTTTTCTATTAAATTTAAAAAAATATCATAAATTTCAAGAAAAGCATTCGTTGTAAATATATTTTGCACCTTTTCCTAATTTATTGTAAAAGCTTACATTATCTGTATAAAAACATATGTTTCACATTGCTGGTTTGCAACATCGTAATTATAAAATTATCGTATGTTTATCCATTTAGGGAACTAAGTAATAGCAAAAATTTTTACAACATAACAGTATAACATCGTATTTAGGTTATAAGATTACAATTTAATACATTTCATTTTAAAACATTAAGAGACAGAAAACAATATCTTCGACAGTAGACTCTATTATGTTTTGATTTTTAATTCTTATAAATATACGACACCTTTGAAATTTTTTCGACCCTCATATAAGGATGGTAAAACATAACAGATTCACATAAAGTATTGAGATTAATATAAGTAATGCCAAAAAGTTTCTATATTTATCACCGCACTTCCCGTTCCCAAGTAACAGTAAAAACTGTATATTTATTACTGTATTTCCCGCTCTAAAGTAACAGTCATAATGACACGAAACATTTATATTATTGCGGCTTCAGAGAAGGTTTTGCACCTTGGTCGATTTATTAAGTTTTATTTTTCAACGCTAGCCAAATATCATTGAAATATATATATAAAGAAATATATAAATATTCGTTCAGCGGCCAGTGATATAATAAAGATTATTAATTACGCTTATATATTATTAATTCAAGCTACTACCACTGACCAAATAACATATAGATACCCCACTTCATATACTCGATTGGTTCACAAAAATTTCTTGCGAGCGGTCCCAGCAGAGGCTCAAGCGGCCCATCCACAGACGAGCATGTTGTGCTCAACGGAATTTTCATCGTTAGTGGTAGTGCTCGCGTACAAATTTCGTGTTGGTCGAGCCGCTCGCACAAAATAGAAATGATTCTATCTTGTCTGTGTTCGCGACAACATGCTCGACAATGGATGGCAATGCTCGCACGAACATCACTTCAACCAAACATTTGAAGTGAAAACACGTGCTGGCGAGCGCTGCTAAAAATGTCTAAACAATTTATGCAAGAGTTTATATATATTATTTATATATTAATATATTTTTGAAGCAAAAATTAATTGAAAAAAAGTGCAATTACAGTGGCGCTGTCGTCATCCGTTGCCATGTTCACTGCTCTCTCAGCAGCAGCCCAAGTAAGAATGAAACGAAGAGTTCGGCTGCCTTCGGCTCTGCTAAGACACTTCGTAATGACGCTCAGCCTCTGCTGGGACCGCTCGCGTACGACGCTGAGCCTCTGCTGGGACCGCTCGCAAGAAAATTTTGTGAAAAAAACTAGTATATGAAGTGGGGTATCTATATGTTATTTGGTCAGTGCTACTACTTAAATATTAATACTTTTTATGACTTTTTCTATATCATTAAAAATCTTGGTATTTAGCAAGAAAAAAACTGAAATAATAAAACTAAAATCAAAAGGGCTTTTACATCCTAAGCTTTTATTAATACTAAAAATTATGTAATATTTTTTTTAGTTTTTTAGCTGCTACTACTTTACAATATGTTGGGAATATATGATATTTATAAAATTTTATTAAGTGCGTTAAAATATTTTAGTCATAAATATTTATTATAATTATATTATATAATTTTCTTTCTCACTCATATTTAATATTTATCTACTAATTTAAATACACAACTCGATTAAGAGTTTTGCGCATATATTTAGAATATAATACTTGAACCAAAGTAAAATACAAATATATTCCGTTTGCAATATTACACTTATGAAAATAGATCTAAATTTATATTTGACATTTACCGATTCTAAGCCTTTAGTAAAAAAATAATGAAATGAAATCTGGAATTATTAACGGAGGAATGACTTGCAGCATATATATAAATATATAATATATTTATATATATATATATAATTCTGTCAATTTTATGATATTATGATTATTGTTAAAATAGTTCAATTAGTTTTGAAGACGACTGAATAGACTTTTAAATATTTTTATTTAGAAAAGATGAATATTCTTTTAATGATTTTCTTTATTATGCACATGCGTACGTTCAATCTTCGTATATTAACAAATATTGTTATATATGATATCTATATTGTAGCAATATATTTAAGTTCTATGTTTCTTAGTTGCTATTAGTCAGTCAATTTAATATATTATAAAGAAAATCGTTTCTTTTCGCTCTGTGAAAAGTAAATATTCACTATAAATCACTCATTATATTAATCATAGCGTATAAAGCAAAAATATATGGCCAAGTGCTTTACTGAAATTCGAAGTCATGATTTTCTCATCATTACACCCCACTAATATTTCAATAATTGTTTCATAAGAAATGTATCAAATTTAAATGATTTCGACAATTATTACATTTATATGGGAAGTACTATATAATCACATAGAGTCGACCCATTACACACATTATTTACTTTACGAACTTTTAAAATTAAATTAATAAGGAAATAATAAAGCAATAAAAATGATCAAATGTTTAAGAATCGAGTAGTATTAAATTATTAGGTAACCCAGAACATGAACAGTCGCTCTCAATAAATAATTAATAAAGAAAATATTGTCAATTGTCCCAACGAGTTTAAATAAAATCATTTAATAAACTTCGTGCGTACTACGCACGTTAAAATAAATAAATAATAAATAAAATGTCAAGCGTGACGTCTCACACTTCCAGTTAAAAAAGAAATAATATAAAATAAAATAGAAAAGACCGCATATAACAGAAGAATTAAAAAGAACAAGGAACCTAATAACCTAAAATCCAAGTGATTCATCTGGAAAACTGGTTCGTGACACCTTCGACAAATAGAAGTCGTACCAGGACGAATCATGTAAGTGAGGCGTTTACACCAAATAATTATGTATGTTAGGATAATTTAAGTGATGGTGAAAAATTCAAGTTAAATACTGCGAAAATACTAATTACTTAACCGTGCTGTTCTCTACATATATAAAACATCCCTTTCGACTTTCTTCGACTATCAGCCACTTCACTGCCCATTTTGGGCTGTAAATCTGTGCACCGAATTTCATTGTACTTTTTGCTAATGTTTTTTTACCAGACAATTTGCTTGCTCAAGTTATTTTCTCTCCTTTGTTTTCAATTCGCACTACATGAATCACATAAGTCGCGGGGATGAGGAGATATCTTTAACATTTTCAGAATGTAAGCAGAGACAATTTAAAAAACGAAACATGGAAGAACAACAACAAGCTATTAGCTTAGACCAGCCAACCACTAATCGAAACACTAAGTTAAAGATTTCGGTACAAAATTGAATTAAGTCACAGAAAAGTTACAGAATCTGTTTGCAGATAAGTCAGATAATCCATAATCCAGAAATAGAGACGTACGAAGAAATCACCGTCGACGATATCAAATGCGATGAGCCACTTTCTATTGTAAAGTCAATACCTGAGCTTGACGGTAAGCAAGAAAACTATGTCTCTTGACGACAAGCTGCTAGGTCTGCATATGAAGTATTTAGCCAATAAAATGGCAGCTTGCACCACTACCATGCCGTCGCTATTATTCGAAACAAAATCAGAGGGCCGGCTTTATTCAATTCAGTTATAAATTTTAAAGCCGTCTTGTCTAGATTATATAACAAGTATGAAAATGAAACACCGATACGGAAACAAACAACTAGAGCAGATGCGTCAGGGTGAAAAACTATTGTAAGAGCATTACAAATCGTAATTTACGATGACCTTAGTCATTAATAACACCATTATAACCCCATGATCCAGCTGCTGCAGCAGTTTTTAATGAAAAATTCATGTCCGACGCCCTCGCAACTTTTATTTCCGGACAAAAGAGACCCTTAAACAGGCAGTATTTCCGGCACAGCCATGTGACTTGCTAACTGCCTTGGCCCTCGCTCAGGATGCAGAAATTAGTAATAACCTCTATGACTCTATAAGCAGTAATAAGTCGAAAAAAATTGTATTTCCCCTGCATCAAATTTTTTTCGAAATGTAGTGTAGAGTCTCTAGGTTTTGCTGTTGCTAGAGTTGGTATTAAAACATCACCAGAAAAGTCGAAGCTATAACTTAGTATCAAGCCCTACACTATTCAATGTGCGATTTTTTTTTGTGCGAGCTACTAGAAGACAGAAATAGACAGGAGGGACAGGAAATAAGCTCATCCCATTGTCTAATGAAGAATCAGTCGAATGGAGGGCGGTGCATAAAGACAATATTCGGAACCAAAAGGAGAATTTACTTACAGGATACGGATACTTTTACTATGAGCTCTGATTACAAGAACTATTCAACTGCGAACCCAATACTGATCGTTGGTGGTAATGTAGCACTCTGGGACGGATTTGTATACCTCAGACATTCAACGAACTAACTGGTGTTAATCGAATCAGTTCATCTCAGGCAAGTAGTATGTGTTAACCTACAGCATATTAGTGCTTGATAAAAACATTAAGGGTTTACGATAGACACGCAAGCATCAATGCATCATGCTCTCCTACAGAAATAAATTCAAAATTTATTTATCATGTTATGCTTACAAAGAAAGGAGCGATAACTTCGGATTTGCAAAGCCTGATCATGGCCAAGATAAATCTGATTGCCCCCACCATCCTTAATGAGTTCAATGTTAAGCATATCCTTGATGAACACCTCACTGACATTAGACAGACCTCTTCAGAATCTCCTGTACTAAAACTTTCCTAAATAATAGCATCCTGTACTTTCTAATTAAATATCAGAACCAAATAAGAAATGCGAAAAAACACTTTACCCTGTCCAGCAGACTGTCATAAGAAGTATACATATTCATATATTGTCAAAGCTGAAAAATCTTTTTTTCTTTCAAAATTTGTATTTTATTTTTAGGGTGTAGTGTATCATTCAAAAAAGAAAACGAACATATTTTAAATTAAATTGGGCGGAGTTTTTTATAAAAAAAATGCGTTTTTTGAGTTAGGGGCGCACGCCGACACGATTAAAAAAACCAATCGAAAAACTTTTTATTAGGTGTTTTCTCATAAAAATCATTGTATACGTGGAGAACATTTTTTCGTCTCCTTCTCTGTCTATCTTTGGAGCGATCGTTCACATGGAATACTAAATAATTTGTACGCTCAAATATAGTGAGTCAAGTTCCCCCATTTTTTTTGTTTTTATTTGAAGCCAACAGCTTGGCAGTCGATTCAAATGTGACTATTAAACTGATTTTCAATTGAAATTCTAGTATTTGTTCTAAAAAGTTTAATATTTTTAAATAAACACAGCCTCTCTTCATCTTCTTCGACGAGAACAAAATAGAATGAATACTCAGTTAGGCATGTATATGATATCACTGACCATATAACATATAGATGGCACATTTCATACAACGAAAAAGGCCTAGAAATTTCTTATCGAGATACTCAAGTTCGATGCGAGATACCCCATACGATACGGCATATCCCGATCGGCTCACACGAACAGAGCATGTTATTTTTATATGATCGCAGGAGGCAACAACAAATTAGCAAGGAAGATTCCCTCGCAACCAATTATGCTGTTCGATGCTGAGAGAGCTCGCATCTCTCTCTTGCTTCTGTCTGTTCTTTTATATACCATCATCAACAACAAAACAGCGAAAAAAAAGCATTGTGCCATCCCTCACAGCAATGCTGTTCGATGTTCAGAGCGCTTTCTTCTTGCCTGTTTCAATTTCTAAGTTACCCATTTGCATTGCAATCAAAACAAATACATACACATCACGTATCATTGTGTGTGTGGGTCCCCAGTCGATTTTCATTTTTTTCCTTTTGCTGTCTGAGCTCTTCAAAGTTTTTTTTAACTACGTGTGACGGGCCGACCTGCAAGACGGATCTTCACTCTGTGTTTCAAAGCACAAATTTTAGAATTTGTGTTCAGTATTGCCGCCTTTTTATTTCTCACAAAGTATTTTGATTTTGTGATTGTTTTACATGTCGCTGATTCTGAATTGGTCTATTCCACCAGATCAATACCTGCAGAATATACAAACACAAGCATATGGGTGAAATGTCCCATTTATATGTTATATGGTCAGTGATCCTATGTAGTCGCATACATAGGTTCAGAACTAAGGTATGAAATATTGAATAAAAAAGTTCAAATTCTCTGTGTCGACTTTCCGGTCAAATAAAAAGTGAAAAAAATAAAAATAATAAAAAAACACAAACAAATTCATTCCCAGCAAACATTATAAAAATGCATTTCATTGCGATATCCTAAGTTATACCACTGACTATTTAACATATATACCCCTCATTTTGTACACTTTTTTATAATAACATTTCATGCAAGAGGTCCCATCAGAGGCCGAGAATCGTGAAGGGGCGTCCCAATTGAAACTGATGTACGAAAGCTTTTATCTTTTAGCGCGATATTAGTTCTCTCAATATTCTCGAGAGATATTCTGATATTCTTCTCTCTGCTGGGACGTCACGTAATGACGCTCGCCCTCTACTGCGACGCCTTACATACGACGCTCACCCTCTGCTGGGACCCCTAGCAGGAAATTTAAAAAGTGTATAAAATCAGGAATCTTTATTTTATTTGGTTAGTGGTTATACTGCGATGGTACTTTCTAAGAATAAAAATGTGTATAATTTATATTTATGAAATACTGTCTTATGAAATATTTATGAAATTCTGTTGTAAAAGCATGGTTATAATTATGCTATAATTTGAATTGGATGATATACGATAGAATGACAGATTGGGCATATTGATTCTATAGACACGCAAATCTGGTTTGCACAATCTTTGCAGAACATGTTGTGTCCACAAGGAACTAGAGCTGTAGTCACTTCTTTTTCATTGCAGACGAAACATTCCCGTTGAACCGAATTAGAAGTGATCTTAGTGCGCTGTTGCTCTAATAAAGATGTTATCTTGAATGAACATGAATCTTGGTTTTTTGTGTGCCTGACATTGTTTTCTCCAAGTAACGAATCAGTTGGACTTACTGAAGTACTTAGTGAGGAGCGAGATACTGCTCTAGCTACATTCACAGAATTGGATGGGATGTTCCAAATGCTTGGTGAATCTCCAATACCTTCATCATGATCAATGGGCTCGTTTATATTCTTCCATATATTTAAAATTTCCGGAGGATTGTTTACGCTAGTAGCTGTGCTTTTTGTTGATGCTGTCGATGAAGCTGAAGAGCATGATCGAGTTAATACATTGGCAGGGATTATATGACACTGGGATGGTATACTTGGATTAGTAGCTACAAGTGCAGTCGGCTTAGATGAATTAAAGCTTAATAGTTTCTGGTCGACTTGAGTTATGTTGCCACATATATTATTTGGACTTTTCGAATTTTCGGTGCCATCATTATTTTTAGTTATTGAAAACCCTGTTAATTGTAAGTCTGAACAAAAATCAGCGGAATCAGCATTATTAACACAGTTTGTCAAATTATAATCTGCATTTTGAAGAGATGTGCATTTCCGAGAATTTAAATTTATATTTGATGAGAATAATAAAGGACTCCTTGTATAATTGTCGTAATTATCTGGAGAATCTGCTTCAATATTATACATTGAAGATAAAGCATTCGAGTTCCGACCATCGTTCAGTATTTGCGATAAAGTGTTTATTGAATGTAGTGAACCATATTGTTTTGATTTAATTGAGTCAGTACCGCTCTCACTTCCAGGAGCACTATTTCCCGTTCTTAATGCTATATGTGCTTCGATTTGTTTTCGAGCTATTTCAACATTCTCTGGTAGTCCACTTACTTCAAAGATAGGCTCTTTTTCACGAGAGGGGGTCACTATGTAAGTTTGTGTCTCTTGTTGAATATGTTTTATTGTTGCACCTTTAGGTCCAACTACTAGGCCCACAACTCTATAAGGTACACGTACCTCTATAGTTATTTGTCCGGGCAGGCAGGGTGGTCCAGATTGTACTCTAGTTACAGTACTAGAGCTCAGGACTGTAGAGCTAATTATTCCTGAGACAACGGAAACACTTGATCCATCTATAGAGGTTTTACGAGATGCTCGTATTAGACTAAAATGTTCGGCAGCCGAAAGAATTTCTCGTTTTGCCTTGTTAACGTCCTCTTTACGGCCTGTGACCACGAAAACTGGTTCTTCTCCTCTTACTGGAGTTTTTATGTAAGTGTTTGTCTTCGCTCTCAACGCCTTTATTTTACACCCTGGTAATAATAATGTTAATTATTGTGGTTATTAATTAGTGTAGAGTATTAGAAATAAAATATAAAATAAAATAACTAGTTTTAAAAATTACAAAGTGTTTATTTTAACTTAAAGGGACTCTTAATCAACAAAGAAGAAAGAGCGGAAAGCTCCAAATTTGTCATAAAGGCTCAAATTTACTGTATGTTGATCCAGGATTTTTTTAACATTTTTTATCCTATATAATTATACTATATAATTTATATATATATATATATATATGGAAATAATCCACATAACTTGAATGATTTTAGAATATTTATCAAAAATATAATATACTATATTATGAGTGTATTTTAATGGCGCCGGATGAGAATGCAGAAGCTATTTATGAAAAAAAGTACTTAAAGAACATTTACTCTGACAAAAATTGAACTTCATATTAGCACATGTGCTGGACACAGGGCATTTCAAATTGTATCTCTATTAATTATAGAGCTATTACTAATTGTTAATATTTGCTTACCTTGTCGGCCTACAATTTCTGCAACATGTTCTGAACTTGGCACTGGAACGCATTCAGTCATGTTTTGTGATTTTTTTGACCTGTCTTCAATCACAGCAGATGTTATTAACAGTTCAGTCGCTGATGTTGCGGCCGTAGGCAATATTGCATTGTTGGTGTTCAGTTCATTTCTAACAAAACCGGAAGATATTATATGATCTGATTCTAAAACACGTTCGTCTGTTGTAGATATGGACGTAACGCAGTTTTTTCGAATGTTTTCATTTAATCCAACCAGGGACAATTCCAATGCTAACTGCAAAGTCCGAGGGTCGTCGGGTAATGGTAATTGTTCTGCTTTGAGAGTTTGAGTCATATGATGATTGATTTTCTCTACTTTATTTGGTGTTAATGAGTTAATGTTAAGCATTTTGTATGATCTATTTTTTAAACTTAAGAATTTATTGAGACATTTTAAGCACATCTGTTTGTTTTAATTGATGATATCGACACTTTCACATCCATTAATAATTGATGATAACAGTCATAGGATAGCAAATTATTATAATATTCATATAATAAAATGCTTTAAAATATGTTTATTTTTCGTAAGGATTGAGCATATTTTGCAATATTTGATGAATATTATATAATGTCCCTGTGCTGTGCCCTGTGTCTCGATAATTTCATGAAGCTTTCATTCATTTTTCAATCATTAGTATGTTTGTTGAATAATCTGTACATTATTGTTTTAATTTTTTCCACTTTGTCATATTTTTTTGTTACCATTTACACAATTGTATTCATGTATATGTTTTATGTGTGCTTCATTTTCTGTAAGGTACAAGAATACTGATATGGTATAGATACATACAGACATGTAATCGGAACAAAAATGTGTGTAATAACTTATTAGGTTAAGTAATAGGATGTACATATTATGATTAATTTTTTATTTTATATATATTTTATAAATTCATTGTTATTGAATTATGTAAGAAAAACGATATTATAAGAATAAAGAAAATGTTACTTGCTTATTGAAACCGCGTCACTTTCCTAACATTCAACATTTTCTTCGTCCTGACAACTACCCCTAAATTTAACATCATGCTTCACTTACCCTTCATAAAATCATAATATGGAAAATAGTTGCAGTCTTAAAACATAGATACATATACATACGCAACATATGTATATATGACAATTTATATAAACTTACATATAAATTTCAGTACCGTAAGGAAGAGATGTTGCCACGCCCAATTCTAAAAGTTTTAAGAAATTTTCTATTACTACAACCTTTTCACAGCTACATTGATCATATATAAGCTAAAGATTAATCAGCACCTTTATTAATTTAGATATTCCAAACCTTTTCAAATTTCACCGGCACCGGCTTTTCCATAAACGACCTAAAAATTATGTGAGTATAAATATTAAAGATGCAACAGTGCCGCAAGAATAATACATTCACCAGTGTTGATAAATATAAAAAATGAGCTGCCAACTTTAATTCATGCAGGTGTACTAAAAAATATTAGATTTTTAAACATTTAGAAATAAATGTTTCTTAAATTTAACATTTAAAAATATATTTAATGAATCTAAAATTTAGTATTATTATATCTTACCGATTGTTGAGAATCTCGATTCAATGTAAATTTAATATTAAAATTAACACTTAACAGTGTTTTTTGAATATGTATATGTCGCAGATTATTTTGAATTTTCAAATTATAACGATTATTTGCTATTACGCATTTGTTTGTCTCTTAGTCCTTCTCCCCTCGATTCTGCGTCGGTGGGTTCGGCGCAGTATATTGTGAGTATTCAAACTGTTACGACCGATTAAGAACGATAACGTCAAAGATGTGAATGTGTGCACTGTACTAGAGCCACGTTGCAACGCGTTGCATCAATTTGGTGAGTCGTTCAAGTTTCACTTTGACTCCGGAGCCGAGTGCTCACTCATAAGGAGACTTCATCCCGGCGACTAGCTGGGAATAGGATTACTAATGTAAATACGTTAAGGAGCATAGGTGGCAACTCCGTATGACGCTTTAATTGGTCGCGAGATTTTGAGCCAGGGTATCAGTGTGACAATAATGTCAAATGCGTGCACTATGTTTAACGAAAAGTCTGTATTAACTGTTGTATCTTCCGAATGCACTACTCACCTTGTTGATATCGATATCGATTTGCATGGGCAAGATAGAGATGAATTGTTATCAATATTGAGGGGGTACTCGAAATAGTTTATCGTCGTTTGACTACAGGTCAGCTAGAAATCCGCTTGATTGATCAAAATAAAACGGTTAAGAGGAGCCCTTACCGATGGAGTGTGGAAGAAAAGGTTAATGTAAGACGATCAAATCAAGAGTTGTTAGACGCCAACATAACAAAACCCAGTTCCTCTCCTTTCGCAAGCCCGATGTTACTTGTTCGTAAAAAAATGGAACAGACCGTCTGTGTGTCGATTATCGGAAGCTTAATGCTAATACTGTCGCTGACAAGTATCCCTTACCATTTATATCTGACCAGTTAGCTAGGTTGAGTGTTGCTATGTTTTTCACGAGCATTGATTTTACAAGCGGTTTTCATCAGATCCCAATCCATCCAAACTCCATTAAACGGACAGCGTTCGTTACCTCGGAGGGGCAGTACGAATATTTAGCTGTGCCAATCGGGCTAAAGAATGCGCCTTGTGTATTCCAAAGGGCCATTAATCGTGCCCTAGGTGATCTGATCTACACATACGCTATTGTTTACATAGATCATATATTGATCGTCTCACGAACAAAGGAGGAATCCTTTGATGGTTCGTCAAGATGTCTAAGTATGTTCGCAAATTCGTCGACAACTGTATTACATGCAGATTATCAAAGCCCCCATCTAGTAGGGTTCCAGTAGATATCGATAACACTTGCGGTAAAAATTACCAAAAGTAATATATAATTGTGTCCATAGATTCTTTCATAAAGTTTGGTTAGCCCATTAGAAATGCTTTTTGGTAAACAAGCCGGACTTTTTGGTATTGTACCTAATATTGATGTTGTAGTGGGCGGCAAAAGAATCCTTAGGGTGTCTGTCGCTGTTCCTGTTGTTGGGTGTCCACGTCTATTGTATGTACGTATGTACATACGTTGTTGAAGTCCAACCCGGACTTCGGTGATAGGAGGCAAGCCCGGCAAAGCGAGTCCGCACGCGTAATCGACAGTCTGAAGTCTGTTGCCACCGACTTGCTAATGCGGCTGGCAGCCGAACAGGCATCAATGAGAGCGAGCGTCTCACAGACGGTGATCTCAGTGTCGATGGCTACCAGTGCTGTGGGGCGACAGCTCGTCCTTGACTCGTCCTTGGTCCAGGATAGTCGCCAACAAGTTCACATACGGCGAAGCCGTGTTTAGTCGAGGGCCAAGGGTTCTGTCCCTGGAAATCCTCGGTGGGCTAGGATTCCGCCTGCGCCTTAATGTGGGTGAAGGGCATCTTGGCGGAGTTTGCTGCCTTGGCTGCTTCCTCCGGAAATGCGTCGGGTTCCTGTGGAGCAGGGTGTGGTGGTCGCCTCCACATTGTCGGCACCCATGGTATGACCCATGCACTCTGGCATGACCCCCATGAATATTCGTGACCGAGACACCGAGAACAGTATTGGTTCGCCCGGACTACGTGCAAACGCTTCACGGGAGTCAGCCGGAGAGACAGTCGACACTCACGGAGTGGGTGGGTGCCCCTACAAACACGGCACGGTATGTGTCTGAAAAGACGTAGTGGTGAGGTGCCAGCGTCCTAGAAAAAGAGGTCTTGCACAAGACCAAGGAGGAGAAATTAGTAATAGGTACTGGCACACGGAATACACGGATGGACCAAAGGCGGACATAGACTATTGGTTTGATGTGGACGCAAGGTCAGCTTCTATTGGGAGAAGTACGACATTGGAGAAGAAACGCTTGACGAATCCTTTCGCAATCCGCACGTCGACCACCCGAACCAGATGATCCGGGCCGGAGTACACCGATTGGATCCGCCCAAGTCATCACTCAGTAGGTAGAAGGTTGTCCTCCTTCAGAACCACCATGTCCCCCTGCTGTAAATTCCGTTGCGCCTATTACCATTTCGGTCGCTTGTGGAGCTCCTTGAGGTACTCCTCCTTCCACAGATGGCAGAATTGCTGATGTAGGCCCTTGAGTCGTTGCCAGAGGTTGAGGATGGAAGAGGCCTATGAGGAAATGCCCTTGGAGCTTGGAGGTCGGACACATCTTCGGACATCGGAGAAATAGGCCGGGGGACAGATCAGCAGACAGGTCCCGATTCAATCTCCGGCTCTTCGTCACGAAACGTCGTGCATAGGCCAGAACTCGCATAGCGCGGTCAAAGCTCTCGAACCTGCTAAGGATATCCTCCTGTGGGCCAACTGTCGCATGAGACTTGACCGGGCGTTGCTCCATATCTGTGTCATGGGCCTGTGTGGAGCGGCAATCTGAGCTGACGGAAAATCTTGGCGCTCACTACTACAGGTGCCAGCCATCCTGCTGGGTCGAAGATCCTTGCAATTTGGGCAAGAACTCCTCGCTTTGTGAGTGGGGGTTGGAAGGAGACAGAGAAGGAAACGAAACAAAACTCATCCGTAGAGGCGCGCCACCGGAGACCGAGCGCTTTGGCGGTACTCACGTCCTCGATGTCCAGGAAATCCTCGTGATGTAGGTGATCCTTCGTAATGTCTCGTAGGTGTTGGAGGTCCATTTTCGGAGTGGGAATCCAGCGCTGTCGGGGGCTTGTCTAAGCTCTTGAATGGAAGAGGTAGCTGCTTGATGGTCATGAGCGCCCGTTAGAACGTCAGCCATATACATATAGTTGGTGAGGAGATGGCTAGCCAAAGAATATTGGAGCTTCACATCATCAGCCAACTGCTGTAAGACCCGGATCGCAAGAAACGGTTTACAACATACCCCGAAGGTAACTGTGGTGAGCTTATAATCACGAATATGTCCCGCAGCGTCCCGGAATAGAATCCTCTAGAAGGGAGTTTGGTTTGGGCAGGCGAGGATTTGTCTGTACATCTTTGTGATATCCGCATTGAATATCACTTCGAGTTGGTGGAGTTACCATCTGACTCTTCTTGGTGAATGTGGCCCATGTCCAAGTACTCCCTAATAACCTCATCATACTGTTCCTTAAAAGGGACATCTTTGGACAGACGTGCCTCGTTTCTCAAGAACTGAGCTAGCGCTGCGCTTCTTAAATGACCTAAGTCAATGTTCTCAGGATCCCGGAACGGCAGTGCGACCACATATCTTCCGTCCTTCTGACGGGTCGTGTCGCGTCGGATTCTGGAGCGTGCGTATTCGGAAGCTCCTCTACTTTCCAAAATTTGGTCAGTAAGGCCTCCAATGAAGGTTCCTCGTATCGGACGATGCGTGTGTAAAACTCTGAGATGGTGGTCCTGCTGGAGTTTGGGACTGGACCTATCAGAATCCACCCGAAGACGGTCTTTTCACCCAGTAGAGAAACACAAATGTTGCTCCGGATTCCCCCAAGTGGTATGGACGAAAGGATATCCACCCCTATTAAAATGTCTACCTGGGAGCTCTTGAAGAACGTGGGGTCTGCCCATTGTAGCTGTGGAAGCGCCTGGAGAACCTCTTGTTGGACCAACGTTGATGGTAGGTTGCTGGTCAGGGAGCACATAGGCCAATGTGTTAATCTGCACAAGTGGATTTGATGGGGACCTAATCAGGAAGGAGCACAACCTAGTCGATTTTGCCGCTGTCTTTTGACTCAAGCCGGACACTTGAGCCTTGACAAATGAGGTTGCCGTGGCCTCGGACCCAGAATCGAGCAACGCGCGAGCGGCATATGTGACACCTGCATGACATATTTGTACAAACGCTGTGCCTAGAAGGACTCCTCGCGCGTTGGCTGCAAAGTACGTTTGCACTTTGCTGGTGGGAGTGGACTGTATATGTGGAGATTGGGTGGAATCAGCCGAAGTGGACGGGGCAGCTGTCACTATGTAATAGGGTGTTATGCCGCCGTTTGCATAAGAAACAATTGTGCTGACTGGGACAGACACGGTATTGGTGACTGTGAGCGAAACAATTCAGGCACAAACGTCTTTGGGCTATGTAGGCGGACCTTTGGGGCACGGACATGTGCAGAAATATGGGACATACTCTAACTGGGTGGTTCTCTTTGGAACAGAGATCGCACTTTTAAGCCTTCACCTTGACACTGGATTCGAAAGATTGAATCCGGTCAGGCCCTGAATTCCTAAGGGTGGTTTTGGACTGACCGATTTGAAGATGTTGTCAGCTCGGTCCGGAAGATATGACATCCTCAATGGCTTCCAACGTGAGATATATTTCACTGAGGAACTAGTTCATATCTTGCCAAGCTGGGATGTCGTGTTTATTCATCAAAGTCTGCTCCCAGAGTGCAAGACTCGACTTTGGGAATTTGGAGGAGCAGAGGAAGACCAGTAAGCAATCCCAGTTGTTCGTCGAGACGTCCGAGTGGAGATGACAGTAGGAGGAGCTGGAGTGACCGGAGGACGTTCGCATCGTCAATCTGCTGACTCAGCTGAGCAACACACTGCTCATAAATAGAGCAGCAGTATTCATAGGAGGATTCCATGGCCAGAAAGTCGTCACTTGGATCGTTCGGATTAAGAGCCCGGGCGCAACGCTCGTATTCGGTCTCTATTTTGTGCCACAAAGAGTTGATGTGGTCACGACGATCTTGTAGGATATACAGAGTTGGAATCTCTCTGGTGGGTCGGGTGGGCCGCTCTTCAAACTGAATAAGTTTGCTGGAAGCGGCTTTAAAATCGGCCAGAGCCATGGCAGAGGATTTGGATTTGCCTACCTTGGGTGGTAAAATAGGGCTCAGTGTTGAGGGAGAAGGACTGATCAATTAGATAAGTCTCACTGCCGGCGTGGATCTCGCCTTTGACGTGAGACGATGAAGATTGGGGTACAGGCAGACTGATTCCTGCTGGAATGCGCGATATGGACGATCGCCTTACGCTTTGTGGTGCTTCAACTGACAACCTCCTGAGACGTCATCTTTCGTCCCCGGTTGACATTGGGTGTAAGCACATTTATTAGAAGCGCGGAAAGGGCCACTTCACTAAAGTGAGTTGCTTGAATGTCTGCTTATGTGTGCAGACAGACAGTCGAAATAAACACGAACGGATTAAGTGATGCCAAAAAATCACACGAAAAATGGAGTTTCGTATATTTTTAAATTTTTATTTAGTCTACGTACGGTCTGAGGTAGAGACAAACGAACAATAATCAGCTGATTATGGACAGCCGTTCAGCAACTGCATCAACATATAAGATAATGTTGGATTGGAGAAATCTCAGTTGTTGATACGGCTCTGCTGTTGTCTGAGCTCTCAGGCGACGTTGTTTTCGTTTTGCTTTTATTGAGTTAAGAAACAAACTCGAAACGGTCGCAAAAGTGCAAATAATACTCTCGTACCTAACGTCGAATAGGATAAATTCCCGCGGTGGAAGCCGGTGCTGACGAAAGGATATTCTTAAAGGAAGAATCCGGCCGGAAGGACCAATGTTGTAGTAGGCGGCGAAGAATCTTTAGTGTGTCTGTCTGTCGCTGTTGCTGTTGTTGGGTATCCTCATCTATTGTATGTACGTATGTACATACGTTGTTGAACTGCGAAGTGAGTAGATATAAAATAATATACGCGGGGTTGCACTTATTTTAAATAAACGGTTGCTTTATTTGGCAACTTGGGGCACAAGATTATGTGCTGAGTTAAAGAACTATTTTAGATAAAGCCAATGAGTGCTGTGATTATGGATCGGAATAAACATGAGGGCTGCGATTGTGAAATAAAACAAATAATTGTAAATGCCCGGATCAGATCCTTGTTTCTCGACTTTCTGTACGGATGTGTGCCCGAGTTATGTGGCTCGCCATTTGATGCAGTAAGTTAACTTTCGGCAATGATCCATGATCTGAAGTTTGGATGGCTAATGAACTAAACTGCGAGCTGTATATGACTGCCGGTTTGTCTGGATATGAGCTGTGCGCCGAATTAACTTTTTTTTTAATTGACCGGCTTATGAACTAAACTGCGAGCTGTATGTGGCTGCCGATTTGTCTGGCTATTAGCTGTGTGCTAGTGATTGACATGATTTGGTTAAATAATGAATGAAATAGAAGGCTGAATGAATTTGACTGTATAAGTTGGTGGTAATCCGGATCTCATGCCAAAGTTTGCATGAAGATGAGAAAAGTGAGAAAAGAACTTTGTAATGATTTTTTGAAAAAAAATCTATTGCGAAACTTTTTGATCTGTATAACGAAAACAGAAAATTAATTTTGTAAATCCATTGTATTGTAAACTCACGAGGAAGTGAGAAGAGTCAGGAAGGCAGTGTAGCAGATTTTTTTGAATTTTAAAATTATAATGCTTAGTTGCTATTACGAATTTGTTTGTATCTTATTCCTTCTCCCCTTATTTGTGCGTCGATGGTTACGTCGCAGTATATTGTAAGTATTCAAACTCTTACGTATTCCGTATTGCTTCGTCGTTCTTTCGTGCGAGGCAGATACCTAATTCTGCCAACGTAGTCTGGGCGTGTGCATGAGTGAGACAGATAGTGGTCGTCATAGCTCACCACGTTGTGCGTGTGTATTGGTGAGTGAAAAAGGAATTGATGAGAGACCGACAAGAGTCTGGCGTCGGTCGACATTCGAGTTGTAAAATTCAAGTGACATGCCACTCGCCAGAAAACGTTTCGCTGAAAAACCGTTGGAGAAGTCTGAGTCTGTTAATGACTCTTCCATATATATATGTCGCAGCGCGATGAGTTGGTATGGGAGATCTCTGATAATCTCCGTTATCCATATGTTATTGTTGATGTAGATTGACTTCTCAAGCGGCGTTACTATGCCGCCTTAGCGCGACTCGCTTGTCCATTTTACCGATCACCGTCTATTTCACAATTCCGCCGAACTATTTAATCATTCTTTCATTTTCCGTTATCCTGCTGAATATCCCTTGGAGCCATATCTCTTGAAGACAGACCATTGAACTGTACTCAAATAAACTGCACTCAAATGATAATGACACAACTTTACAGAATGTTAACATACCTTTAACATCGAATCCACTGCCCAATGTCGGTTAAAATAAAATTCACACTAACAATTCAACTGACTCTACGACACAGCCTTCCTGACATTTGACGCGTCCTCGCGTGTCATTTCTCCATACCCACTCAACCGCAATCGTAATTCACTTCATTATTCAACTTTATTCTTTTCTTCTTCTCCTTAAACTTACATTTCATTTTCATTTGAATCCAATAAACATTTTCTTTTTCATAACAACTCAAGTCAACAAAATTTAAATTATTAATCCATTCATTAAAGTATTCAGTTCAATTGTTTATATCGGCGTCCCTTGCCTTGCTCAATCTTTTCTTGTTATTTTTTTTTACGGCGTTCCTTGCCTTGCTCAATTTATCTTCTCTTTTTTTTACATCTTCACCATCTTTCAACATATTCATCGCCCATTTTCAAAAACTTCTCTCATTATATCTCGTTTCATTATATCTCTTTCTTTCAATGCTTTTCATCAATTCGTACTTTTCATATACAGCGCTTCTCTCTTAACGCTCTGCATTATAATTCATATTCGTCATATATAGCGTTTCTCTTTCAACGCTCCCAGGCTCTTGCTGCTCTCCCTGCAACGATTTCACGCCTTTAGCGCCAATGTTTCCTTCTGCAGATCCTCATAGCCTCCGCCATGTAGTCACTACGCAGACAACTACATAGTGCAGCAGTAGCCTTATGAATGATTTAACTTGTTATCTACGAGTGCCTCAACCGGCGATTTCTCACATTCATCTGCGCACACCTCATCAGGCATCGCACGCAATTATTCGTGGGCATACTTGTACGTTCTCTTACTAGAAAAAGATTTAAAAATATATCGGTCACCATCAAGTTGTTCTATAAAAACAAATGGTGCTCTATATTTTGGATCCAGCTTAGGTTTGGTGTCGTTCTTCGATCTAGAGCAGGACATGGTCGCCGACATTATATCTTCTAATCTTAGCTTTACTTTTATCAAACCATTCCTTTTCATAATCAGCTTTTTTCTCTATATTCCGCATGGCTCTGATCTGGTGCACTCAATAATTGATATTGATATCATAATTGGCATCATGCTCATTGGTCTTGCCTCTTTACCAATTAAGACTTTCAGTGGACTAACTTTAGCTACTCTACTGACCGTGCAATTCATAGCCAATTGCACTTCTTCTAACGCTTCTTGCCACGACCGCTCACTCGTCTCCACTACTGTCAACATTGCTTTCGCTAGCTCCTGTTGCTATCAAATGCTATTTTCAATGAAGAACAAAACTGCTTTAAGTCATTACTAGTAAAACTACGGCCTTGGTAGGCAATTACGCGCATAGGTTCTTCGAACATACATATAGTAGACTTAAGCGCCTCTATGCAGCTTTCAGTGTTAAGACTAAGCATGTGATGAAAATGAATGTATTTGGTGAAAGCATCTATTTGCAGCATCACATTCTCCTTGACGTCATTTTTACCTATCCATGTACACTGTATGGCATGGTATACAGATCATTGGAGCTCTATTTGGGACTTGCCCTCAGATGACTTTGATAGTTTACACGTAATGCAATTCTCAACAAACTTTCGCACGTACTTGGACACATTTGGAAACCAATATTGATTGTTCGTCTTATCTAACGGTTCTCCCATCCTAAGTGCATTATGGATTTGTGAATGTGATTTATTACTGACCACCTAAACTCTCGTGGTATTACCGGCAAACATCGATTTCGAGCATTTCTATGAATATTTCTATTCAACATACCAGACCATATCTCATAAGTTTTCGCCCCTTCACGATTCATTTCGTTGTTTCCCAAACTGGTCTTTATATCCGTAATATCCGAATCTCCATGTTGCTCTGCTAGTAGCAAGTTATTCGCGATATCTGCCAATTCTACACGGACTTCATTTACTTCACCATTTCACATTGGACTTGCAAAAGGTGAACAGCTTGTACGTATCCCTTCAGATGCCAAGAGTTCCCGTATTTTATCCCTCACAACCAACTTTTCTTCTACACTCAATCTATATGGACGAAAGGGTATCGTCTCTGCAGATCTTATGTAAAACGAATTTATTGGCATCGATTGTTACACCAAAACCCTGGCCTTCAATTTCACGGCCAATCAACACATCATACTTTAAATGTTTGCCAATAACGACATGAAACAAAATCCCAATGGTAAAATCACATATTTTTAAAGTAGAGAGTATTTGAATTAAACACACCACTGAACAATCACCTATTCCACTTATATACACGGTGTTATTTACCCTCTGCTCCTCAATCAAAAAAATATGGAACGGGCTCACACTGTTGGTACATGATCCCCTTGGGATTCACGATGGTGCACACATCCACTCGCCTCTCGAAGGTATTGCCCTCGGTTGATGATGCAGCCGTGCAGTTGGTTGCAATATTACCTGGCTGGCCGCACTTGAAGCAGGTTACAACTGACGTCTCCCTCTTTGCTGTAGTGTTGCTATGTGTCGCCTTGCTTCTTTAATCACTTGAGGCTCCGGATTTTCTGCTTCTACATTCTGCCATCTTATGGCCAGGTTTACCACAAGAGTGACACTTCACTTGCCACAGCGATCTTTGACTCTTCCGATCTGACCCACTGGAGTAGTCTGTTGCGTTGTATTCACTGCGCTTCCATAGGCATACGCGCGCAATTGTTGCTCCAGTTCACTTCGAGCTTTGATATTCGTCGTGAATAATATGTGTCGCAGTCGCCTGTCTGTTTGTGCAGTGTGTGCCGACACAAGCGATACCGCAATTTCCTCATGGTTCATTTTTTTCCACTTGTCTAGCAACACCGTCACTTGACGACTGGCATATACAGACACACACTCACTTAGCTTTGGGCCACTGTTAAGCATGTTTAGCATTATTGAAACTGGCGTCTCTGCACCCTCATAGAATTTACGGAAATCACGCCATTTTATTCCACTGTAGCAGATTTGAGATAGCCATTGCGACGCTCCTCATTCTAAGCCTTTACTGAGCGTCATGACTTCCTTCTATCAGATTCTCCGACATGATTATGTCGACAGTTTAGCACCAAGCAGCTGCATCTGCATTCGCAGTGTCGGGGCAGGAATTTGGTAGCGAAACTTTGTGCTGAGTGGCGCCGGCATTTTAGGAATTTGCATAGATTTTAGCAATTCCGTAAAATTTTTATTTTGAAACTCTAATAGAGCACGACACTGTTCACTAGATTTACTTTGTTGCGAGACCGATCCCACTTCTGATATCGCATCGCGATGAGTTGGTATGGGCGATCTCTGAGAATCTCCGTCTTCCATATTGTTGATGTAGCACAGTAAGTCGCCAGTGATGTTCGCAGTTGGAGCTCTTGTCTTCGACTGTCTCTCAAGCGTCGTTACTATGCCGCCTTAGCCGCTTTTTTTTTATATTCATTTATTGCCAATATGAGTTAGTAACATATGTAAGCATCGCGCCAATCCAAACGCACTAGTCCTCGGTTAAGAGTTTAAGAGATTTGAGGTAGGAGCAGAGAGAGTAACTGAGTACCACAATGCGCGGTACGGCCGTCAAGCAATGCTTCGCGAACCGTTTGGTACCCAGTTAATCTCCTTAGCTCAGTCCCCTCCTACGGTTGTCGGCTAATCGCAGAGTCCGCATAACAGTTGAGCTACGGAAGATTGTCGAAACCCTGTTCTCTCGCAGTGTCATCGATCTTGATACATCCCATGACACCGCTGGTAGGTCGTTAATCACACCAATTACGACCGCTGAAATACTTGATGTGGCAAGGCAATTGAGAACGAAGTGCGCTCCAGGTCCTGATGGTATACCAAACTGCGCGCTGAAGCTGCCCTATCAATGCAACCAGAAGCCTTCGCAACGTTCTTCAACAGATGCCTAGCAGACCAGAAGTTCCCATGTATTTGGAAGAAACAATCTCTTCTTCTGTTACCTAAGACCACCCGTCGTCTTATCGGCCAATCTGTTTACTGGACGCTTTGGGAAAGGTGCTCGAGAAGATTATATGTTCTCGACTGGAGGAGTCCATCCATATTGCCGGTGACCTTGCCCCAAACCAGTATGGTTTTCGCAAGGCTCACTCAACCCTGGATGCTCTATACGTGGTCACACGTACCGCTAGTGATGCAATCAGAGGGGCCAGATGGAAAGGTGGTAGTACTGCCTAGTGACCACCCTGGATATAAAGAACGCCTTCAACACAGCCCGCTACTGCCTAGTGGCCACCCTGGATATAAAGAACGCCTTCAACACAGCCCGCTGGGACAAAATACTGCAATCACTTGAAAAATTCTCGATACCTCAGTATCTTCTTGGGATCTGTAAGAGTTACCTTGGCAACAGGACGCTACGATATCTCACTTCGGCTGGATACAGTGAATACCAAGTCTCTACCGGTGTTCCACAATGCTCGGTACTTGGTTGAAAATAAGTGCAACGCTGCTATTAGCATCATCCAATCGTGGCTGCATAACAATGACCTCTCCCTAGCCGCAGAAAAATCAGAAGCGGTTCTGATCAGCAGCAGGAAAGTTGTCGAGACCGCCCACATACGAGTGGGGAACTCCAGGATACCCTCCAAAAGGGCTATAAGATACCTGGGAGTGATTATCGATACGCGACTCTCCTTTAGAGAGCACCTGTCATCGGTCCATCTGAAAGTTGCCCAAATTGTAAGGTCGCTGAGCATAATCATGTCCGCGGCCCTAAACAACAACGGAGGCTTCTGCTAACGAGCGTGGTGAAGTCCACCATTATCTACGCAGCGCCTATCTGGGGCAAAGCCATAATGGTAAAGAGCTATAGCCGAAATGTCCGAGCAGCGTATCGATTAAGCGCACTGCGAGTCTGCTCAGCATTTCGAGCTGTATCCGATGAGGCAGCTCTAGTGATAGCTAGCATGACACCACTCGAGGAGCTGGTCAAGCAGGCTGATTCAATGGAGGAAAGATTAGCGCTTCAGGAAGAGTCGTCAAGACACGACCCGCCCCACAACAGCTTGGCCAGTTGGCAAGCTCGCTGGGACTGCTCGCACAAGGGAAGATGGACCCATTGGCTCATTCCTAAACTGGAACCATGGCTGAAGAGAAAACACGGACAGGTGAACTTCCATTTGACCCAACTCCTATCCGGACATGGATGTTTTCGAAGCTACCTTCGGCGTTTCGGACATGATGAAAGTGACGAATGTCCGTCATGCCCTGGTATACCTGAAGATGTGGAGCACGTTTTCTTTCACTGCCCTAGGTTCGTGACAACCCGACAACTGGAGAATCTATTTGGCATGCCGGTGTCTCCGGACACTCTTGTGCTCAACATGCTGAAATCGAGTTCGCTGTGGTCGAGCACCGACCAATTCGCTGTGGAGGTACTGACGGAGCTTAGGCGCCAAGAGAAGCTGAGGCGATCAAGTTATAAGTTGTATAAGTTATTATAATACTTTGTACCATATAAGTTATGTTAGTGCTTAGAATAAAAAAAAGACAAAAGTAATGAGTATGTGTACGTACAAGATGATGAGAGTGTATTTGTTTTTGTTGTCATAGCTATGAAAATGGGCAACAGAATGAGAGAGGCAGGCAAGAAGAAAGCTCTCAAGAGCGAATAGCATTGGTTGTGAGGGACTCTCACATGCAAATTTGCTGTTTCTACCTGCTATAATAAGAGTAACATGCGGGCTCTATACGAAGCGTCCGTCCTAGACGACGTATAAAACGTTATTAACTCAGTATAGGTTTGTACATTGAGAGATCGAACTTGTCGGAAGCTGTTCGTGTGAGCCAATAGGGGTATGTCGCATCGAACTGGGGTATCTCGCTAAGAAATTTCGTGGCCGTTTTCTTTGTATGAAATGTCCCATCTATGTGTTATATGGTCAGTGGTTAAACTCAGAACATAGTACTCTGTATGGTTCATGCGTAAGGTAATTAGTAAGGCAAGCGCTAATTGTTAATAACGAAAAGAAACGGGTAGATCTGATAAGAATTTAAACATTTAATTTGTTGGGTAAGAAAGGAGAGTTAAGATTATCATTGATAAGTTCTAGAATGAAAGTAATACCCAGCATAGTGCGACGGTAAGAAACAGAAGGAAGAATAATTAATAGTAATCTACTAGGATATGGCGGTAGGTTAAGCTGTGGTGACCAGTTTAAGTTTCTTAGTGCGAAAATTAGAAACTTCTTTCGCACCGATTCGATTTTGTCTTTGTAAGTCTGATACTGTGGCGACCACAAACAGGACCCATATTCGAGAATGGGACGTACCAGAGAGACGTAAAGCTGTTTAGTCGTATAAGGGTCATTGAGTTCCTTAGATTAACGCTTAATGAAACCTATGACCTTCATGGCTTTATTTACAATGAACTCAATGTGACTTGAGATATATTCTCAAGAAGATGACCGTCTAACAAGTACTCAACATGCACAGGTTGTGTTCTGTAAAAAGTCATGGCTTTGCATTTTGAGCAATTGAGGGCAATAAGATTGATTTTACACCATGAATTGAAAATGTTAAGATCAGCTTGCAACAAAGAAGCAGAAATAGGATCCTTATAAGAGAGGCATAATTTAACGTCATCTGCATACATCAAAACAGAACTATTGTTAATAATAGACGGAGGTCATTAATAAATAAATTGAAGAGCAATGGTCCGAGGTGGCTACCTTGGGGCACTCCTGAATAAACAAAGATCTGTTTAGAAAATGCAGAATTGAACATGACTCTCTGAGTTCTACTTTTAAGATAATTGGAAATCCATTTCATAAGAATATCGGGAAAACCAAGAAGCGATAACTTGTACATTAGGAGAGCATGGCTTACAGAATCAAATGCTTTGCTGAAGTCAGTGTAGATAACGTCCGTTTGCATCGAGCTATGAAACCCACTGTTTGCGTCAGATGGCAACGCCGAGCAGCTGATACGGCTGCTCCAAGTCACCCCCTACTTGCTTTTCTCTTTGTTTTTGTAAACATTTCAAAGCTTATATCCAGATAAGTACAAGTGTGATTCCTTCTAAAAGTTCAACTGTCTCTCGTTTGTTTTTAAATTCATAAAAACAAAACGAAACGCAAAGTTGAACGTCCTCGGCAAGAAGTTACAGCTGAGCCGAGTTTCATACATATATACAAGCATACGTCTCAATACGTTTTTTTTTTTATATTCATTTATTGCCAATATGAGTTAGTAACATAGATAAGCTATATGTAAGCATCGCGCCAATCCAAACGCACTAGTCCTCGGTTAAGAGGTTAAGAGCAGAGAGAGTAACAGAGTACCACAATTCGCGGTACGGCCGTCAAGCAATGCTTCGCGAACCGTTTGGTACCCAGTTAATCTCCTTAGCTCAGTCCCCTCCTACGGTTGTCGGCTTATCGCAAGGTCCGCATAACAATTACTGCAAAATCGTCTACTGTGGCCCAAACCGCTTCGGAATTCAGCATGCCCGGAACCAGGCTACGGAAGTTTGGTGATTCGCCCAGTGCCTGCTCGATGCGCGCGCGGAGGGTTGAAAACCGAACGCAATCAAATAGGACGTGTTTTGCTTCTTCTGTCGCATCAGGGCATGTAGGACAAGAGTCATCGATTTCGTTGCCGAATCTTTTCAGATAGCTCCGGAAGCACCCGTGTCCTGTGAGGAGCTGCGTTACGTAAAAGTTAACTTGACCGTGTCTTCTGTGAATCCATGGGAGCAAACTTGGGATCAGCTTGTGAGTCCAGCGCCTTTTGGATGAATTGTCCCAACGTCTTTGCCAACGGGCGATGGAGGAGGTTCTAGCATCCTGAGTGCTCGCCCCTGATCGATACTCTAATGATCTCGCACCCGAGTTCATCCAACCAGCTTCCGCTTCAAAAACCAGCTCTTCGATTGGGACCATACCAGCAATCACAAAAGCCGCGTCATCAGAGACAGTCCTGAAGGCACTACAGACCCTTAGGGCTCCCAGCCGGTAAAAGCCTTGTATCTCCCGCCGGTAGCTTTTGACACGAATGGCTTTGGCCCAAATAGGAGCCGCATAGAGGATGACAGACTTAACAACGCTGGCCAGAAGAAGACGGGTATGTTGTTTGGGACCTCTTACACTAAGCAGAAGTCTGCTTAGGGCAACAACGGTCGAGCTTGCCTTTTTGTGGATTAACTGCATGTGCTCCTTGAAACAAAGCCTCGTGTCCAGCATCACTCCCTGGTATTTGATCGCCCTGGACGAGCTGATAGTAGTTCTATCAACTGTCACCTTAGCTGTCTCGATCTTCTTCCTGCTACTGATTAACACCGCCTCTGTTTTATCCTCCGCAATTTGAAGCCCAGCATCGGACATCCAGTTATGGACATCAGCGATGGCGGCGCTGCACCTACATTCCGTCTCTGACAGAATCTTGCCGACAGTAATAAGCGCAACGTCATCAGCGAATCCGATCATGTGAACACCGGTTGGGAGTGGAACTCTGAGTATGCCGTCGTACATTATGTTCCAAAGAAGGGGGCCTAGCACAGAGCCCTGTGGGACACCCGCTGAGATTGCGTGATTTCGCTTGTCATTGGAGGTGTTGTAGCAGAGTATTCTGTTTGAAAAATAACTCTTGCACAGCTGTTTGAGGTAGTGGGGAATTCCAAAGTGCATGGAGTATCCTATCCCATCTTGCGCCATTGAATGCCGAGCGTGACCACAATGCAGTACTCCTTGGAGCCCCCTTTCCATCTGGTGCCTCGTATAGCCTCCTCCGCGATCTCTGTCACTCTCTGTAAAGCGTCAACTGCTGACCTCGCTTTGCGGAACCCAAATTGGTTCGGGGACAGGTCCCCAGCTTTCTTTAAGGCTTCATCAATTCGTGTACAGATAATTTTTTCGAACACTTTGAACAGCTCAGCGAAAAATTTGGGATGCAAAGAAAGATAAGTTTTGATGGCGCAGTTGGGGATGCCTTCAGGACCCGGTGCGCAGTTGTTCTTCAGGTTCCTTCCTATTATACTTATTTCCTCGGGTGTAACTCGGCTAAAGCCTGCGAGAGTATCCGACTGTTTTGGTGGATGGAAATGTAGTTCCGCGGAAGGGTCAGGGTGTAGTGGGAAGAGGTTTTCCACAATCATCCTGACCTCTGCCTCTTCGGTGGGCGATTTGAGAATTCCAGCATTTATTCGTTTGACGATAGTCTTATAGGCTTTACCCCAGGGATCGCTGTCTGCAGAGTCGGAAAGCTCAAGGTAGCAAGCTCTCTTACTATCTTGAATCTGCAGATTCAGGTCTCTCCTAGATGCCTGAAACTCATGTTGTCTCTCGCTGAAGTTCGCTGTCCCACGAGATCTCTGATATCTTCTTCTAGCCTGAAGGCAACGTTGGCGTGCCGCTGCAATAGAATCATTCCACCAGTATGTAGGCGCTCTGCGGCTCTGAAAGATGCTTCTGGAAGACATGCTCATGTCGCACGCAGTGGCAATCTGAGTGATGGCTGCACTTGCACACGAATCAGCGTCGCCTGTTACCAATTCCAACCGCAGAGCTTCAGCAAAGGCCGTACTTCTGAAGGTATTCACCCTGTACTGCTTTCCTATTGTAGGAGCATTCCGACCAGTAGACGCTCCACTGCCAATCTTACATAGGATTGCAGAGTGGTCGCTTCCCGTGTAGCCATCCGATATTGACCATTCAGTGCTAATAACCAGTGATGCTGAGGCCAACGTTAGGTCAATGATGGAACCCGCTCCGGCTCGGCTCAATGTCTGCGTGTTGCCTTGGTTCAGGATGTCAATGTCAAGCGTTGCGAAAATTTCCAGAAGAGCATGCCCTCTTGCATTGGTTCTGGGGCAACACCACTCTCTCGCCCAAGCATTAAAGTCGCCTGCAATTATATTTGGGTGTAGATCCCTGGCATCTTCAGCTATGTTCTCCAGAATATTAGTGAATGCCGACAGCTGAATGCTGGGAGCCAAGTAACAGCTATATATGTAGACATTTCTCACTTTTGCCCTTACAAATCCTTCGCCAATCCTAATGTCAGATAGCACCATTGGTGATCCTCCACATGCACATAGCACTGAGTACAGCTATGTCGGACTTATGTTCGAGGACCGATTGGCTCAGAAGTGCTTGAGCAGTAATGCAGTGGTTAAGATTGAGTTGGTACAACCTTAACATTTCAGGGATTTGAGTGCAACGCGATAGGCCGGGCACCGGGAACTCCCAAGTGAGTGGCCAATGTCCTTCAGCCCCTTTCTTGCACATAGACAGCAGCGAGGTAGTTTGTTGCACTGCTTGGAGAAGTGCCCTTTTTCTCCGCATTTAAAGCATACGCCACGCTCATCGATGGGGCTCGTGAACTTTAGTGAGATGTGCCCATACTCATTGCATTTGAAGCAGCGTATAGGACGTACCTCATACCGTATAGCGCACACACACCACCCAATCCGTAACTTGCCCATTGCGACTAGTTTGTCAGCCGTAACAGCAGGAAGAAGAAGGCCTGCCGTTTGTGAACCATCCCTGAGGGTTCTCAAGGACCTGATCGAGTCCAAGGTCAGTTCCTCACCAGCCAGAGCCTAATTCAATGCTAAAATTACCTCCTCTTTTGTGCAAATTCCGTCCAGGTGACGGATGCTGACCTCAGACTTTTGTGTCAAGACGCGAACGGTTGCTCTGTTGCCTAGGGCTTTGCCAAGCGCCAACTGCAGTTCCGGAGTAGAGTGGACAGTGTTCTTCAGCTTACGAGCAAGTCACCCTTCAAGGTTTTCCTAAAACCAGTCACGTCATCGCTGATATTCTTAAGAGAAGAGTCAGATTTCACAGCACGAAGCATGTCTGCGTAGCTACAGTCGTCGGCGCTTGTGATCGTTATCGCATCCGTTCGGCTTTTCCTGGAACCTTTTAAGTTTGTCGTCGGAGTTTTTGGGTGTTGAGAAGGACCCTTTCCTTCATCATTGGGTCTGGATGCACTCCCAAGCTTCCGCTCCACAATCTTTGGGGAAGACGCTGCTTTTGCGAGGCTACACTTGAACTTCTTCTCTACTTGTTTCTGCAGAGAAACAAGAAGACCCAGGTCTCGGTGAACATCCTTTGTGACATGCCGCTGGCCTTTCGTCACCAAAAGGTCGAACAGGTTATTTATTAGATATCCCATTTCGGTCAGCGGGTCATCAGAGTGGTAGTCTGGGCTCGGAGATGCACCGGCTACCCCTGCCGTCTGCTCAGAAGCAGTTACCAGTTTAGGTGAAGATG
Source organism: Drosophila quadrilineata (assembly GCA_018150725.1). Lineage (NCBI taxonomy): Eukaryota > Metazoa > Arthropoda > Insecta > Diptera > Drosophilidae > Drosophila > Drosophila quadrilineata. The sequence goes on from JAECWN010000450.1 coordinate 450,976, forward strand.
CCTTCACTTCTTGCATATTGTTGGACCTCGTTGGGATAGCAACGGAAGTAGTCCAACAGTACTAGGGCCTGCTAGATGAGAATCCAGTGTTGGTCCTGGACCTTCCCGGAAGTAGTAATTGGAGGAGGTGTCCTGGGTATTGTTGGACGTTTCCCGAACACCAGCTCTTCTTCAGCCATCGCAAAGAGACCACCGTGAGGTTCTTGTGATCCACTAGGTGTCCCACGAAGGCCGGATATTTCCCTCCGACTACGACTTGATGGGAGTTATACCGCTCCGCCTCGGTCACCAGAGCCCCGTTAAGAGCACCACTTGAGTGGAGGGGTTGGAGATCGGCCGGTTCCGTGTCCTTATGCTCACTAGTCGACCACAAGAACCAGACAGTTTTCTCTCTTCAAGTACTAAAACTCAGCGATCCTGAAAGTATGCTGCAGAAATTACCGAGATCTGCGCCAAGGGCTGCAGAATACGATGGTACTGCAATCGGTATCCGCCACACCTGTGAGCTGTAATCAGCTGTAAAGTTTGCATCCCTGGTATCTTGCAGAAGAGAAAAATAATTTCTCTAAGCACCAGGAATTATACAAACAACAATATGCTATCGAATCGACCGACTGACGGAGAGAGTCTGGCCGTTCATACAAGTCGCATGGTTACCTAACTAACGACGAAATGGCGCCAAGCGGAAACCGAAGAGATTGCTGTGTTTGTGACCCTTGCGCTGCTGGCAAGCTTCGATCACCGATTACAGCGTTTAAGTTTCACATTAAATGTTCGAACCAGAGGCGATCTACAGTCCGAATTAAAAGCGTTCACTTTTATTAAAAGGAAAAGCGGCGATATGGAGCAGCAGTCTGAAACTTATGCTAAACGGCAAAAACAATCACCGATAGAGTGCCATTTCTGCGGAAAAATTTGCCATAAAATGTTTGAGTGCAGATTCAGGAAACAACAGAATCAATTCGCGAATGATAAAACCCGACATGGCAAGTATGATGGTCACAACCGTGAAAAATCAAATGTAACTTGCTACAAGGGCGGATGGTCTGTCATAAATCAAGTTCATGAGTCCATAATGCATTTAGGTTTCGAAAAGACATTGGATAAAACTTACGATTTCTACTGGATTGAGAATATGTCAAAATGCAAAATGTCAAATCCACATCAGGAAAAATACAGGCTGAGTTGCATCCAATACCAAAGTCACTTTTCCTTGGCACACTATCCACATCGATATCACAGGAAGTTAAGTGGCAAGAGTGACCAGAAGGAGTATGTTATTGTTCAGATAGACGCGTTTACCAAATATGTCTATCTTAGTCATAGTCTTCAATTAGACAGTTAGAGTTGCATAAATGCTGTTCAATCTGCTGTTTCATTTTATGAAGTACCAAACCGAATAATAGCTGACCAGGGAAGGTGTTTTACAGGCGCAAAGTTCAGTCAATTTTGTTCAGATCAAAAATAAACTTGCATTTGATAGCCACTGGTGCAAGTCGTGCTAATGGTCAAGTGGAGCGAACCATGAGAACGTTGAAGAATATGTTAACGGCGGTAGAAACTGGAACACAGTCTTGGCAGGATGTGTTGGGGGAGGTGCAGTTGGCAATCAATTGTACAACCAACCGCACTACGAAAGCAAGTCCTTTAGAAATGTTATTGGGAAAAATAGCACGCCCATTAGGATTACTTCCAGCTAGTGATATAGAAAATGTTAATGATCTGCCAAACGTAAGAGCCGCATAGAATGTATTAGCCTGTGCAGCTTATGATAAAGAACGATTTGATAGAAATAAGGCAGAAGAAACAAAGCACAAAGTTGGAGATTTTGTGTTGCTTAAAAGCGAAGAAAGACACCAGACCAAGCTAAGTCCAAAATTTTAAGGGCCTTTTGAAATAGTAAAAGTTCTAGAAGGTGACAGATGCATTTTAAAGTCTTTAAATAATAAAAGAAATTATAAATATACACATGAGGATTTAAGAAAATTACCAGAGGGGCAAGTGTCCGAAGAGCTAAATGTGTAAAAGGCATATTAAAAGGCATATTATTTAATCATACACTCGAGCTCAAAACAAAGATCAAGGGACATCATCAATGACAGTCGCATGCAAACGAAACGGGGGTGGGTTGCTCACAACATTAATGACAAAAGTGGGTGTAGCATGGCGATATGCGATCTCTATCATGTTTTCTCGCTCATTAGTCGTTGTTATCTACGCTTCTAAAAGGCATACATTCTTGCGCAATTCATGCTCTCTCAGCAGCTGCCCAAGTAAGAATGAAACGAAGAGTTCGGCTGCCTTCGGCTCTGCTAAGACACTTCGTAACGACGCTCAGTCTCTGCTGGGACCGCTCGCGTACGACGCTGAGACTCTGCTGGGACCGCTCGCAAGAAATTTTCGTGAACAAAACGAGTATATGAAATGGGGTATCTATATGTTATTTGGTCAGTGATTATACACAGCTAGTGTCTCTAATTCATACGAATGGTATCTTGACTCTGCTTCAGTAGTGCACTTCCTATAATATTCTAAGACTCTTGGTTTTCCAATAATCTTGTGCATTAATATAGCACCATAGCCGTTTGCACTAGCGTCTGTTTCAGTTCGACCGATAGCTGAGGATCATAGATGATGAGAACCGAATCGCCCACTAATACCGATATTATCTGTTGACGCACCTGTTCGTGCTCATCCAACCACTCAAATTTGCTTTTCATTGACGTCAGCATGTACAGAGGTTTCATCATCTCAGAGAATCGTGGGACGAATTTTCGAAAATATGATGACAATCTAATAAACTGCCTTAGTTGTGCAACCGTCTGTTGTGGTGGCAACGCAGCCAATGCTTGCTCTTTTCCTGAGTTTGGTCTTAATTCACCATTTTCAATTTTTTACCCCAAATATTCGACACTTGACTATATTTTAAGAGAAGTCTCACGAAAGCTTCCTCTTTCGATCTAGCAACAATCAGAACATAATCAATGTAGACAACTGCATACGCATATGCCAATTCACCCAAGGTTCGTGTTATTGCTCGGTGAAACACCGAAGATGCGTTCTACAAGCCAAAGGGCATGGCCACAAATTCGTATTGGCCATCTGTCGTAACAAATACTGTACGTTCTATCGAGTCGGTATGTATTCGTATTTGGTAGAAACCACTCGCCATGTCGAGACTAGAGAAGTACTTGCCACCGCACAGTCTATCGATTTGGTCCGATATAAGGGGCAACAGATATTTGTCCGAGACAGTATTAACATTTAACTCTCGATAGTCAATACATAAACGATCACTGCCATCTTTTTTCTTGACCAACAACATTGGACTTGCAAAAGGTGAACAGCTTGTACGTATCCCTTCAGATGCCAAGAGTTCCCGTATTTTATCCCTCACAACCAACTTTTCTTCTACACTCAATCTATATGGACGAAAGGGTATCGTCTCTGCAGATCTTATGTAAAACGAATTTATTGGCATCGATTGTTACACCAAAACCCTGGCCTTCAATTTCACGGCCAATCAACACATCATACTTTAAATGTTTGCCAATAACGACATGAAACAAAATCCCAATGGTAAATTCACATATTTTTAAAGTAGAGAGTATTTGAATTAAGCACACCACTGAACAATCACCTATTCCACTTATATACACGGTGTTATTTACCCTCTGCTCTTCAATCAAAAAAATATGGAACGGGCTCACACTGTTGGTACATGATCCCCTTGGGATTCACGATGGTGCCCTCGGTTGATGATGCAGCCGTGCAGTTGGTTGCAATATGACCTGGCTGGCCGCACTTGAAGCAGGTTTCAACTGACGTCTCCCTCTTTGCTGTAGTGTTGCTATGTGTCGCCTTGCTTCTTTAATCACTTGAGCCTCTGGATTTTCTGCTTCTACATTCTGCCATCTTATGGCCAGGTTTACCACAAGAGTGACACTTCACTTGCCACAGCGATCTTTGACTCTTCCGATCTGACCCACTGGAGTAGTCTGTTGCGTTGTATTCACTGCGCTTCCATAGGCATACGCGCGCAATTGTTGCTCCAGTTCACTTCGAGCTTTGATATTCGTCGTGAATAATATGTGTCGCAGTCGCCTGTCTGTTTGTGCAGTGTGTGCCAACACAAGCGATACCGCAATTTCCTCATGGTTCATTTTTTTCCACTTGTCTAGCAACACCGTCACTTGACGACTGGCATATACAGACACACACTCACTTAGCTTTGGGCCACTGTTAAGCATGTTTAGCATTATTGAAACTGGCGTCTCTGCACCCTCATAGAATTTACGGAAATCACGCCATTTTATTCCACTGTAGCAGATTTGAGATAGCCATTGCGACGCTCCTCATTCTAAGCCTTTACTGAGCGTCATGACTTCCTTCTATCAGATTCTCCGACATGATTATGTCTACAGTTTAGCACCAAGCAGCTGCATCTGCATTCGCAGTGTCGGGGCAGGAATTTGGTAGCGAAACTTTGTTGCTGAGTGGCGCCGGCACTTTAGGAATTTGCATAGATTTTAGCAATTCCGTAAAATTTTTATTTTGAAACTCTAATAGAGCACGACACTGTTCACTAGATCTACTTTGTTGCGAGGCCGAACCCTCTTCTGATATCGCATCGCGATGAGTTGGTATGGGCGATCTCTGAGAATCTCCGTCTTCCATATTGTTGATGTAGCACAGTAAGTCGCCAGTGATGTTCGCAGTTGGAGCTCTTGTCTTCGACTGTCTCCCAAGCGTCGTTACTTTGCCGCCTTAGCGCGACTCGCTTGTCCATTTTACCGTTCAGCGTCTATTTCACAATTCCGCAGAACTATTTCATCATTTTTTCATTTCTCGTTATCCTGCTGAATATCACTTGGAGCCATACTTAAAGGAGCTATAGACCATTGACCTGTACTCAAATGATGCTGACACAACTTTACTGAATGTTAACATAAATTTAAATTCAAACTAGCAATTTAACTGACCTACGACATTAATATAATGTATTCTAGACAAAAATAATAAAATTTAAAAAATTTACAATACAAAAGAAGAAAATAAACGGATAAAATAGTGGGGGTTATCAAATCATGAAACTTAGTTTAACATGTCGGCACATTGAAACTGCGTAGTTTTGAATGTATGTGAGTGTGTGTGCGAATACACATTTTAGGGTATTTCACTAGAATAGAAATATTGCATCAGCTTCTTGCGCTGTGAGTGATTCTTTGTGCTGAGTCGTTTTGGAAAGTACCGTTTTAGCGGGGCGACAGCGTTGTGTCGCTGTCGCCGAGTGCGATTCGAAGGCCTCGGCATAGATGCGATTGGATCGACAAGTCAGTTGAGTTGAGCTGTGTGCGGAGTGCTGTCGTCGTCGCTTGTAAAAACATCGAAACGCGCTTCACTTAAGTGGAAGGCGAGCACAATTCGACATCAGAAGTGGGATCCGGCCATCTGCCTTCAACACTAGATGGGCGATGGCGTACCCAGATGGAATTACAAAATAAAAACTTAGTTGATCTAGTGAGAGCCATAAAAACAACTGTACCTGATGCAGGGCAGAACAAAACTGTGCAACTACCCAAATTCAACCCAATCAAACCAGGCCCAATCGCATCATCGTGGTGTACAACTGTTGAAATAATTTTACAAGAAAACACTTTGAAAAGTAGTGCGTTGGTTATGACTTTGAGCTCAGCTTTAGAAGGAAGTGCTTCGCATTGGCTTTCGCAAGTGTGCTATGCTGAAATTACTTGGCCCGAGTTTAAAGAATTGTTTATACAACGCATCGACACTATAGAAACACCAGCCGCTATGTTTTTTAATATGCTATCGAATCGACCGACTGACGGAGAGAGTCTGGCCATTCATACAAGTCGCATGGTTACCGAACTCACGACGAAACCAAGCGCCAAGCGGAAACCGAAGAGATTGCTGTGTTTGTGACCCTTGCGCTGCTGGCAAGCTTCGATCACCGATTACAGCGTTTAAGTTTCACATTAAATGTTCGAACCAGAGGCGATCTACAGTCCGAATTAAAAGCGTTCACTTTTATTAAAAGGAAAAGCGGCGATATGGAGCAGCAGTCTGAAACTTATGCTAAACGGCAAAAACAATCACCGATACAGTGCCATTTCTGCGGAAAAATGGGCCATAAAATGTTTGAATGCAGATTCAGGAAACAACAGAATCAATTCGCGAATGATAAAACCCGACATGGCAAGTATGATGGTCACCACCGTGAAAAATCAAATGTAACTTGCTACAAGTGCGGATGGTCTGTCATAAATCAAGTTCATGAGTCCATAATGCATTTAGGTTTCGAAAAGACATTGGATAAAACTTACGATTTCTACTGGATTGAGAATATGTCAAAATACGTTAAAAAAAAATTGTCGACAACTGCATAACTTGCAAAATGTCAAATCCACATCAGGAAAAATACAGGCTGAGTTGCATCCAATACCAAAGTCACTTTTCCTTGACACACTATCCACATCGATATCACAGGAAGTTAAGTGGCAAGAGTGACCAGAAGGAGTATGTTATTGTTCAGATAGACGCGTTTACCAAATATGTCTATCTTAGTCATAGTCTTCAATTAGACAGTTAGAGTTGCATAAATGCTGTTCAATCTGCTGTTTCATTTTATGAAGTACCAAACCGAATAATAGCTGACCAGGGAAGGTGTTTTACAGGCGCTAAGTTCAGTCAATTTTGTTCAGATCAAAAATAAACTTGCATTTGATAGCCACTGGTGCAAGTCGTGCTAATGATCAAGTGGAGCGAACCATGAACACGTTGAAGAATATGTTAACGGCGGTAGAAACTGGAACACAGTCTTGGCAGGATGTGTTGGGAGAGGTGCAGTTGGCAATCAATTGTACAACCAACCGCACTACGAAAGCAAGTCCTTTAAAAATGTTATTGGGAAAAATAGCACGCCCATTAGGATTACTTCCAGCTAGTGATATAGAAAATGTTATTGATCTGTCAAACGTAAGAGCGCAAGCCGCAATGAATGTATTAGCCAGTGCAGCTTATGATAAAGAACGATTTGACAGAAATAAGGCAAAAGTAACAAAGCACAAAATTGTAGATTTTGTGTTACTTAAAAGCGAAGAAAGACACCAGACCAAGCTAAGTCCAAAATTTAAAGGGGCCTTTTGAAATAGTAAAAGTTTTAGAAGGTGACAGATGCATTTTAAAGTCTTTGAATAATAAAAGAAATTATAAATATACACATGAGGATTTAAGAAAATTACCAGAGGGGCAAGTGCCCGAAGAGCTAAATGTGTAAAAGGCATATTAAAAGGCATATTATTTTATAGCGAATGAAGAACTTTTCAAGCTACCCCCGCTTGAAGAAAAAGTCTCAGGCAAGCCAGAAATAAGATTTCAGAATTCAGAAATATTTCCAAACGAAAATCACGCATCCATGTAAAGATATGTATACTCACAAGAAGCTATGCGTGTATTTGTCTATTGCCTGTCTGGACAGCGAACTACGCATACACTCGAGCTCAAAACAAAGATCAAGGGACATCATCAATGACAGTCGCATGCAAACGAAACGGGGGTGGGTTGCTCACAACATTAATGACAAAAGTGGGTGTAGCATGGCGATATGCGATCTCTATCATGTTTTCTCGCTCATTAGTCGTTGTTATCTACGCTTCTAAAAGGCATACATTCTTGCGCAATTCATGCTCTCTCAGCAGCTGCCCAAGTAAGAATGAAACGAAGAGTTCGGCTGCCTTCGGCTCTGCTAAAACACTTCGTAACGACGCTCAACCTCTGCTGGGACCGCTCGTGTAAGACACTGAGACTCTGCTGGGACCGCTCGCAAGAAATTTTTGTGAACAAAACGAGTATATGAAATGGGGTATCTATATGTTATTTGGTCAGTGATTATACACAGCTAGTGTCTCCAATTCATACGAATGGTATCTTGACTCTGCTTCAGTAGTGCACTTCCTATAAGATTCTAAGACTCTTGGTTTTCCAATAATCTTGTGCATTAATATAGCACCATAGCCGTTTGCACTAGCGTCTGTTTCAGTTCGACCGATAGCTGAGGATGATAGATGATGAGAACCGAATCGCCCACTAATACCGATATTATCTGTTGACGCACCTGTTCGTGCTCATCCAACCACTCAAATTTGCTTTTCATTGACGTCAGTATGTACAGAGGTTTCATCATCTCAGAGAATCGTGGTACAAATTTTCGAAAATATGATGACAATCTAATAAACTGCCTTAGTTGTGCAACCGTCTGTGGTGGTGGCAACGCAGCCAATGCTTGCTCTTTTCCTGAGTTTGGTCTTAATTCACCATTTTCAATTTTTTACCCCAAATATTCGACACTTGACTATATTTTAAGAGAAGTCTCACGAAAGCTTCCTCTTTCGATCTAGCAACAATCAGAACATAATCAATGTAGACAACTGCATACGCATATGCCAATTCACCCAAGGTTCGTGTTATAGCTCGCTGAAACACCGAAGATGCGTTCTACAAGCCAAAGGTCACGGCCACAAATTCGAATTGGCCATCTGCCGTAACAAATGCTGTGCGTTCTATCACTCGCCATGTTGAGACTAGAGAAGTACTTGCCACCGCACAGTCTATCGATTTGGTCCGATATAAGGGGCAACAGATATTTGTCCGAGACAGTATTAACATTTAACTCTCGATAGTCAATACATAAACGATCACTGCCATCTTTTTTCTTGACCAACAACATTGGACTTGCAAAAGGTGAACAGCTTGTACGTATCCCTTCAGATGCCAAGAGTTCCCGTATTTTATCCCTCACAACCAACTTTTCTTCTACACTCAATCTATATGGACGAAAGGGTATCGTCTCTGCAGATCTTATGTAAAACGAATTTATTGGCATCGATTGTTACACCAAAACCCTGGCCTTCAATTTCACGGCCAATCAACACATCATACTTTAAATGTTTGCCAATAACGACATGAAACAAAATCCCAATGGTAAAATCACATATTTTTAAAGTAGAGAGTATTTGATTTAAACACACCACTGAACAATCACCTATTCCACTTATATACACGGTGTTATTTACCCTCTGCTCCTCAATCAAAAAAAATATGGAACGGGCTCACACTGTTGGTACATGATCCCCTTGGGATTCACGATGGTGCACACATCCACTCGCCTCTCGAAGGTATTGCCCTCGGTTGATGATGCAGCCGTGCAGTTGGTTGCAATATTACCTGGCTGGCCGCACTTGAAGCAGGTTACAACTGACGTCTCCCTCTTTGCTGTAGTGTTGCTATGTGTCGCCTTGCTTCTTTAATCACTTGAGACTCCGGATTTTCTGCTTCTACATTCTGCCATCTTATGGCCAGGTTTACCACAAGAGTGACACTTCACTTGCCACAGCGATCTTTGACTCTTCCGATCTGACCCACTGGAGTAGTCTGTTGCGTTGTATTCACTGCGCTTCCATAGGCATACGCGCGCAATTGTTGCTCCAGTTCACTTCGAGCTTTGATATTCGTCGTGAATAATATGTGTCGCAGTCGCCTGTCTGTTTGTGCAGTGTGTGCCGACACAAGCGATACCGCAATTTCCTCATGGTTCATTTTTTTCCACTTGTCTAGCAACACCGTCACTTGACGACTGGCATATACAGACACACACTCACTTAGCTTTGGGCCACTGTTAAGCATGTTTAGCTTTATTGAAACTGGCGTCTCTGCACCCTCATAGAATTTACGGAAATCACGCCATTTTATTCCACTGTAGCAGATTTGAGATAGCCATTGCGACGCTCCTCATTCTAAGCCTTTACTAAGCGTCATAACATGGAAGGCGAGCACAATTCGACATCAGAAGTGGGATCTGGCCATCTGCCTTCAACACTAGATGGGCCATGGCGTACCCAGATGGAATTACAAAATAAAAACTTAGTTGATCTAGTGAGAGCCATAAAAACAACTGTACCTGATGCAGGGCAGAACAAAACTGTGCAACTCCCCAAATTCAACCCAGACAAACCAGGCGCCAGCGCTTCATCGTGGTGAACAACTGTTGATATAATTTTACAAGAAAACACATTGAAAAGTAGTGCGTTGGTTATGACTTTGAGCTCAGCTTTAGAAGGAAGTGCTTCGCAATGGCTTTCGCAAGTGTGCTATGCTGAAATTACTTGGCCCGAGTTTAAAGAATTGTTTATACAACGCTTCGACCCTATAGAAACACCAGCCGCTATGTTTCTTAATATGCTATCGAATCGACCGACTGACGGAGAGAGTCTGGCCGTTCATACAAGTCGCATGGTTACCGAATTAACGACGAAATGGCGCCAAGCGGAAACCGAAGAGATTGCTGTGTTTGTGACCCTTGCGCTGCTGGCAAGCTTCGATCACCGATTACAGCGTTTAAGTTTCACATTAAATGTTCTAACCAGAGGCGATCTACAGTCCGAATTAAAAGCGTTCACTTTTATTAAAAGGAAAAGCGGCGATATGGAGCAGCAGTCTGAAACTTATGCTAAACGGCAAAAACAATCACCGATAGAGTGCCATTTCTGCGGAAAAATTTGCCATAAAATGTTTGAGTGCAGATTCAGGAAACAATAGAATCAATTCGCGAATGATAAAACCCGACATGGCAAGTATGATGGTCACAACCGTGAAAAATCAAATGTAACTTGCTACAAGGGCGGATGGTCTGTCATAAATCAAGTTCATGAGTCCATAATGCATTTAGGTTTCGAAAAGACATTGGATAAAACTTACGATTTCTACTGGATTGAGAATATGTCAAAATGCGTAAAAAAAATTTGTCGACAACTGCATAACTTGCAAAATGTCAAATCCACATCAGGAAATATACAGGCTGAGTTGCATCCAATACCAAAGTCACTTTTCCTTGGCACACTATCCACATCGATATCACAGGAAGTTAAGTGGCAAGAGTGACCAGAAGGAGTATGTTATTGTTCAGATAGACGCGTTTACCAAATATGTCTATCTTAGTCATAGTCTTCAATTAGACAGTTAGAGTTGCATAAATGCTGTTCAATCTGCTGTTTCATTTTATGAAGAACCAAACCGAATAATAGCTGACCAGAGAAGGTGTTTTACAGGCGCAAAGTTCAGTCGATTTTGTTCAGATCAAAACATAAACTTGCATTTGATAGCCACTGGTACAAGTCGAGATAATGGTCAAGTGGAGCGTACCATGAGAACGTTGAAGAATATGTTATAGGCATAGAAGCGATTGTATCGACAAGTCAGTTGAGTTGAGCTGTGTACGGTGTGCTGTCGTCGTCGCTTGTAAAAACATCGAAACGCGCTTCGCTTAAATGGAAGGCGAGCACAATACGACAAACATTTGTTGCAAGAATAGTTGCGTATTCTGTTACGAACCGATCATTTCCCGAATGCGTCAGTCTCGTTCGCTACAACAGCAACAACACTAATATCAAACGACATGCATGAAAACAAACAGCTAACTACACCTGAGTGAAGCTACTGCTGGTCTGGTCTTGATGATGGACTAAATCGCGAGATTGTGGTCCATCTCCCTTTGAGGAAAGTAACAGCTGACTATTTCAGGCTTTCACAGCCTTATTATCCCCTCTCCTGTGAGAAACTAACAAGACATGGTTTTAATAATAAGTTGCAATCTTACATATTTTTTTTTAAATGAAATGATTAAATTGGTGTTCCCTAGGTGACGGATCGCAGTGGCAAGTCTGCCAAAGCGGATTTTCGCAATGTCCGGCAAAACAAAAGCCGCCCAAAGGAGCACCTTGAGTTTCGGTGGACACCTGACTGTTGACAGACTAGCGTCTGGCTGAAAGCCGCGCAGAATAGCCCCGAATCAGCAATGCGCCTACCTTCACAAGTTTGAACTTATCAAGTAAAAAACTTAAATATAATGACGACTAAATTAAATAAATATATAACAAAATAAATAAATGAAATAACAAAGAGGGGGTTCCAGTTAGATCAAACTAACCCGAATCTTAGATGTAACCTCATTTATGCACCAATTCCCAGCCATGGCCCGCTCGGCATTTTAAATAGATTTGCCAATAGACCGGGCGCCCACCGCCACACTCATGTTGGCCTTCTAGCTGATAGTGACTTTCAATATCAATGACTATCGACGTCCCTAAATTATGACAAAGATCTCTAATATCTTTATCATTTGATGTAAGCTCGGAACATCACAACTTTTCATTTTCCTATGGCGGGATTTTTCGATTTTCGTAGTTTATTTAAGAGAGTAGCATATTTGCATTTATGCAAATGTGTACATAATTACCAACCGAATTTGCTGTCAATGATAACGCAAGCAACAAACGCATTTTAGTGGCCGAGAAAATAACGGAAGCGGCAGTGCATGTGCACTTAAGAGCATCAAACAAAATTGTACAAGCTAAATTAAAAAAAACCGAATTAGGGGGAAGAAGGAAACCGAAAAAAATTTGTTCATCTTATCACAGAATCTTGAATCTTGAAAAATAATCAGATGAGGGAAAAGTGGCGATATTAAAAGGTAATATCAAAGCATTAGCAGCTGTACTGTCTCACTATTGCCGCAATAAGACGAATAAACCATATTTGCCTTAGGAAATTGGAAATGTTTCAATATTATATATTTAATATTTTACAGAAACAGAGCTGTTAAATTCTTCACCGTCTTTACAAAAATTTCGACAAATCTTCAAAAATGACTTTAACATTAGATTTCATTTGCGAAAAAAGACAGATGCACTAAATATGATCAAGCTAAATATAATGTTATTCAATCAGATGAATTTAAGAAGACAAAGATAAATTAAAAGAAAGTAAGTGAAAATAATTTTGTTCTTTGTGCCAGTCCTCAAAAGTATTAAATACTCCACAGAGTAAAAATGTTACTCTATTTTATGACAGAAAATACGCATTTAAGTATTTATAAAAAAAACAAAAACTAAATCACTTTAGTTTAAAGGCACCTTTCATACATACGCTTTCTTTAATAAGAATCAGAAACTTCGCGAATATCATATGATTGTGTTGCCGTTTTATTGTAATATATGATAGAAGTAACAAGGCAATAGAAAGAACAAGAAGAGAAAACGGGCCACCAGAACAAGAAGAGAGAATAGATGATAACCGATCGCAACATATGCCAGCCTTAAGCGGGGCTGCCAATCTGCTAGCGGCTGACCTCAGCTGATGACTTCACATATGACTTGTCTTTACGTTTGTGATTTGAACTCGCTGCTTCTGCTCCCGACATAGTCCCCCCGTTGGAGGATGGGCATCTCTCCACAGAATTTGCCTCTAGGGGTAGAAGCGCCAATTTCCGGACAGGTCTCTTTACCAGTCCTTCTGCAGTCCTGACTATTGTTGCACGAACTGTACCATCCTTTCCTGCAATAGTGCTTTCCACTCTGCCGAGAAGATTGGTATCGAGATGCGCAAAATCAGGATCGTCAATGACTGACGTAGGATTAGGAAGTGCCCAGGTGTAAGCTGATCCAAGTCGCTGGGGCTCTCACCATCTCCGGCGTCGGGTCCATTGGAGCGCATATTGGGTGTTGTGCTGTGGTTGCCCTGATGTGGAGCTCGCAAATGTTGCTGCTTGTGATGTTGCTGCAGGAGCTCTGCTGGCAGCTGGTGCTGCTGATATTGATGATAGTTGCCCTAGAGTTGCAGTGGGCGCCCATTGCCCATCAGTGTATTGATCTCAGGACACATCAGCAATGGTAGCTCCGCCAACATCTTACTAGGCCTGCCGCAGGATGATGAGGATGAGGAAGGCGTAGGTCAGGGGGTGGTGTGGTGTTATCATGTACAGGAGGTGGCAGCCCCTGATCCCCGCTCACATACAGATGTTGATGCGCATGCTGGTTTGGATCGAAGTGACCTAGCTTGGCGGGAAGCAATGGCTGTTGATGCGATGCCAGCGATGAGCTGCGTTTGATCACCAGCTTCACTTTATGAGGCGTCCGATTGATCCCGGCTGAGACGTGATGTGGATGCTGATGGTAGCCATGAGCAGGCGGCGCTTGTTGATGATAGTAGTGTGAATTAAGTTCATTTGAGGAGGCGGAGGCAGCTGTCTGAGATTTCAGAAGATGCTGCTGTTGCTTGGCATTTGGCAAATCATCAGGCCGATGTTCGCGCGCAGAGCGTGACGATGTTGACGAAGCTGATGCTGTGTGCGCTCCTGCTTTAGTCGATGTGCGCCAAGGTGGCGAGGCTGATCGCGTTGCTGAAACTGCTGGAGGTGGATGCTGCCTGACTATAATTGGTGGGCTGCTTCCCTGCCGCATCCTCGGATGGCGGAAGACATGCAATTGTTCCGATCGCTTGGCATAGACATTGATGAGCATGCGTTCATTGGATTCCTCCCCGAGCAGATCGTCCTCTAGCTGCAGTTCGGTGTAGCTGACTTGGGTTTCCTGTGGTTCTGGTAAATGACATAACCGTGGCGGAGCTCGACAGAATCCTCGGGATTCGATCTCCTTGGTTATCATGGTCGTATTAATTCCTAATGGCCTTTGCCGGTTTTGATAGGCCCCGTAATAATTTCGCCTTTAGTTGCACGTACGATTGCAAGAAATCCGCTGTGGCATCTGAACTTAATTCCAGCAAATTGATTCGCTCTAAACTGGTATGAGCGCTATCAAATTGAGGCACTGAAAGCTCAACAATTCCAATATGAACGAAGAGATCGGATTCGTCGAAGAAGGAGAAATTCTCAAAGTCGCAAAATTTATTCATTGCCCTCAACTGACGATGGATCGACTCAGCTTTAGCTTTAAAAATGTCATGTCGTTGGCGGGCTCGACACAGCTGATTGTGACAGAGTTATCACTTGTTGCTATCTTCACCTTTTCCTCTGTTAATCTGCGTTGATAACGAGCGCCAAAAGGTCGATGAACTCGTGAGCGTGAACTTGGCACAAAAGCTGAACGCTAAATAGTTCTGTTTGAAATTTACCGCAATTTCAAATGTACACTGTTCGAACTGTTCGTAAGCGCGTATGTATGTATGCGTTGTTTATGTACGTGTGTGTGTGGCGAAGATGCGTAGACGGTTCTACAAAGAGAATTGTTGCTAAATCAGGTGTTTAACGGATTATTTAGCAACGTAGAATACTTAAATATACTTGCTATGAACTGATCTGCACCAATTTCTTATAGTAGCACCAACAAGAAATAATACCTAACGCGAATTGTTGATATGTTTAAATATATTGTAGTGTGCGCATATTTTATATATTAATATCATAGCAATATCATATATCGTGTACATACCGTAGTGTACACATATCTCGAATGTATACTGTACTTATAGGCACACACAAGCCAGCATATGTGCACACACAACAACTCCACTCAGCATTGCCTAAAAGAGGAATCACCGATAGAGATAACGGAGAGTAAGCGCGCGACACTGCCCTAAGCAGTTCAAACCAGTAATAAGCAGAATTCTCTGCAATAGCGGCAGCTTACCGTTACTTCTATCGGTGGTCCATTTCACATCGATGCAGGTGTCCCAACGCAGTCGCCCTGCTGCCGCCCTCAGCAGCAGCGCTGCGTAGCTTACGCATAGTATATAAGGAGCGCTTGTACAAATTGAAGATCACTTAATCTTGACCTTCGGGGAAGCAACTTGCTCCACCAAATAAATAAATAGAGCAATATTTAAGGTTGCTCTGAATAAAATCAGATAAGTTGTTTAAATTTTCCACTACACACCACATGGCGACCGTGACAGGACAAAAATATAAGTATTACAAAATAACAAAAATCCACAAAATTTTCAAAAGTGCCAACAACAACAACAGTAGCGGCAAAGGCAACAACAACTGCAGCAGGAAAAGCCAAATTCAATTATGTGCGCCAAAAGAAGTGGAGTGGTTCTTCGCCTTAAAGCTCGAAAGGCCGAGCTACTGAAATTATTAAATGACACAAGAGTGCCGTGGACTACGTCGGTCAAACTACACATCGAGCTAGAAGACATAAAATTGAAGCTCGCATCTCGACAAAAGAAAGACGTCCTAGCAACAGCTCCACCGACATTGAAGATAATCACAAAGCAGAAGAAGGTCTGCCCTAAGGACTGCGGAGGTCACTTCACACCGCATTGTGTGCTCACCTGTGCTGCCCGCACCGGTGCCCCATCAAAGCCCGACAGCGCTTAAAAGAGCGTACACAGATTTTTTTTACTTATAATAAAACATAATAATTATTGTTAAATTGAGCAACATATATGGTTGCCCGAATAGGGTGAGGCCTGTGAGGCCACACAAACGATAGGAATAGAAAATGTAAATATTGAAGAAAAAAAAAGGATTTAATATACTTATATAAAACTAGATATTTAGGACGCGTACTTGAAAAATAAAATTAAAATTAGTTAATAAAATTAAATTAAGACATACATACAAATACATAAACATATATTTACAAATATAAATAAGAAAAAGCAAAAAAAAAATAAAAATTTTGAAAATGAGAATATTATGGACTAAAGATAAAAAAAAATTTTTTTTTTCACATATATTTGCATTTTGAATAGAATTTCTTTTAAATGGAAGAAATATTATCAAACATATTAGAAATCAGACAGAGATTTGATAACTCATTTAAATGCCTAACGCAAAATAGGGAAATACAGCAGCAGATAATTAAAAAACACGCGAGTATATTAATCGAATGTTTCAATGAAACCCGACAATTAATATACGAGCATAAAGAAAGTATAACAACCAATAATTGGTCACAAATTTCAGCAGAACTAATCAGGTTTAGAGCAAATTTAATTTCGGTCAAAAATAGGTATAATTTAGATATAACTTCACCGAATATACTTAACACTTCATTTGACGAACCCACATTTGCCGAATCAACAAAGATTGACTTATCTGAATCAGCTGAGTTTGAGTTCGCAAACTCAGAAATAGAGAAAAAAGATTTGAGAAATCTGACCATCCCAGCCGTTTTTAGCAATCCTGATTCGCCAGATAGCGACCCAGTAGATCTATATGCAGAAATAGCTACCACGTCAAATAAAGAAAAAACAAGCATTATGGAAGTAACCGCCCAATGGTCATACATAAAGGACATTACTCAAGCAGTACCTGAATTTGATGGAAAGAAAATTTATGTACAACGATTCATAACTGCAATTAAATTAGTCGATTTAACCAAGGGACCTTATGAAAATAAATCAAAAGTTATAGGTCCTACATTATATAAAATACAAAATGAGACAACAATCACAGGAATAATTGCTAAGCTTCAAGCCACAATTGTAGGAGAATCTTCGGACGTTATCAAAGCCAAATTGGCAGATGTGCATCAAAAGGGAAAAACAGCAACTCAGTTTACGAATGAGATAGAGTCTCTGCGTAAACTGTTGGAAGCCTCATACATCGACGAAGGTTTAAACCTTGAACATGCTGACTCTTTTAGTACCAAAGAAGCCATTAATACAATCATTAAAAATTGTGAAAATGGCAGATTACAAACCATTTTAAAAGCAGGCTCATTCAAAACTATGAACGAAGGTATTACAAAATATATACACTGCAGCACCCAAATGACAGGAAGTGCAAGCACTGTATTATATGCAAATAAACGACAACCGTATGGAAACAATTTCCGTGGAAGTTACCGAGGTAGGGGAACTGGACGTGGAGGTTACAATAACTATCATGACCAATATAACAACCCCAGTAGTATTTCAGGCAGAGGAGGTTATAGGCGTAGTCATATGGGACAAAACTCTAGTAGAGGACAGAATAATCCTAATAGCCAAAATAACCGGCACAGCAATGTCCGAGTTGCTCAGGATAACTCAGGAAACTCGCAACGACCTTTAGATACACAGCAGTAAGAAAAAAGAAAGTTCACACCATCAATCTTAGCCAAAATATATTCGTGTCATTTACTCATATAGCTACAGGGAAACAGTTGACATTTTTAATCGATACAGGAGCAGACATCTCAATACTAAAAGAAAACTCTGATTGTTTCTGCAATATTGAAAATAATAATACCATAAATATTTAAGGTATAAGCCAAGAAATTATATAATCTAGGGGATTAATTCACATTGAGATACAGACAGATAAATATATCATTCCACACAGTTTTCATATAGTAACTCAAAAATTTGCAATCCCGTGTGATGGAATAATCGATATTGACTTTATAAGGAAATTTAACTGCCAACTGGACTTTCAGGCGACAGAAGATTGGCTTATAATCAGGCCAAACAATTTAAGCTTTCCGATCTACGTACCAATAGTACACAACTCCGGTAACAAAACGATTATAGTACCAGCAAGATCGCAAGTAGTTCGAAAAATTGAGCTTAACTCAAACGGATGCTCTCCATCCTGATTCCAAACCAGGAAATTAAATCTGGAATTTATGTCGCAAACTCAGTAGCAAACACTAATAACGCATTTGTTCGATTATTGAACACAACAAATACAGATCAAATAGTTAATATAAGCAATGTCAAATTTGAGTCACTTTCGAACTATGATATAATTCAAACAGCTAATGAAAGCAGGAAAGAGGAAGTCATGTCTAGATTAATTAAAAATTTCCCACCACAATTTAAGATAAAGCTAATAAAGCTATGCACGAAATATACAGACATATTCGGATTAGAAACCGAACCAAACACGACGAATAATTTTTATAAACTAAAGCTAAGATTGAAAGATGATGAACCAGTATACGTAAAAAACTACCGGAGTCCTCATAGTCAAAAAAAAACGAAATTAAAAACCAGGTTCAAAAATTAATTAACGACAAAATAGTAGAGCCATCAGTATCACAGTACAATAGCCCACTATTACTAGTTCCAAAGAAATGCAATTCAGAATCTAATATAAAAAAATGGAGATTGGTGATAGATTACCGCCAAATTAATAAAAAACTGCTATCTGATAATTTCCCACTTCCAAGAATCGATGACATTCTTGATCAATTAGGAAGAGCAAAATATTTTTCCTGCCTTGATCTAATGTCAGGTTTTCATCAAATTGAACTCGAAGATAGTTCCAGGGATATTACATTTTTTTCAACGAGCAATGACTCCTATCGCTTCACGCGATAAAAACATATGACTAAAAACCTAACAGACGTTTTCGAAACATGTAGGAAATACAACCTGAAGTTACATCCAGAAAAATGTTGATTTTTCATGCATGAAGTCACGTTCTTAGGACATAAGTGCACAAATAAATAAATGAAAAGAAGTATGACGTCATAAAAAACTACCCAGTACCACATGACGCAGACAGCGCTAGACGTTTCATTGCATTTTGCAATTATTACAGACGATTTATCAGAAACTTCGCTGACTATTCACGACACATAACTAGATTATGTAAAAAGAATGTTCCGTTTGAATTGACTGAAGATTGTCAAAACGCTTTTATGCATCTCAAATCTCAGTTAATCCAACCAACTCTTTTGCAATATCCAGACTTCACCACAGAATTTTGTATAATAACAGATGCAAGTAAGAAAGCATGAGGAGCAGTTTTAACTCAAAACACTAATGGACTCCAACTTCCAATAGCATTCGCATCTAGATCATTCACAAAGGGTGAAAGTAACAAGAGTACAACTGAACAGGAATTAGCAGCAATTCATTGGGCAATAACGCACTTCAGACCATATACTTATGGGAAGCATTTTACTGTTAAAACAGATCACAGACCGTTAACATACCTATTTTCTATGGTCAATCCTAGTTCCAAACTGACACGTATAAGGCTCGAATTAGAGGAATATAATTTCACGGTAGAGTATCTAAAGGGCAAAGGCAATTATGTAGCGGATGCACTATCCAGAATAACTATTAAAGATTTGAAAGAAATAATTAATGGGCAATAAAATATTAAAAGAATTAAGAGTAGCGCTACTCAAGCCGGTGACCAAATTAATTAATAAAGAAGAAAAAGAAGCAGCACTGTTTACATTCCATGACGATCCAACACAAGGAGGTCATACAGGTATAGCTAGGACACTAGCCAAACTAAAAAGGTATTATTATTGGAAAAACATGACACGTGAAATAACGAGTTATATTAAAAAATGTCGAAAGTGTCAAATGTCAAAAACGATTAAAAATACTAAGACTCCACGAACACTGACTGAAACACCAATGAAAGCATTTGATAGGGTAATCGTGGATACTATAGGTCCACTACCAAAATCAGAACAACGAAACGAGTACGCAGTAACCTTAATTTGCGATTTAACCAAATTCCTTGTAGCAATCCCAATACCGAACAAAAGTGTAAAAACTGTAGCAAAAGCTATATTTGAAGATTTTATTCTAAAGTACGGTCCGATGAAGACGTTCATTACGGACATGGGAACGGAATACAAAAATTCAATAATAGAAGATTTATGCAAATATTTAAACATAATAAAAATAACATCAACCGCACATCATCACCAAACCGTAGGAGCCGTGGATCGAAGCCACAGAACGTTTAATGAGTTCATATGTTCGAACTGTTCGTAAGCGCGTATGTATGTATGCGTTGTTTATGTACGTGTGTGTGTGGCGAAGATGCGTAGACGGTTCTACAAAGAGAATTGTTGCTAAATCAGGTGTTTAACGGATTATTTAGCAACGTAGAATACTTAAATATACTTGCTATGAACTGATCTGCACCAATTTCTTATAGTAGCACCAACAAGAAATAATACCTAACGCGAATTGTTGATATGTTTAAATATATTGTAGTGTGCGCATATTTTATATATTAATATCATAGCAATATCATATATCGTGTACATACCGTAGTGTACACATATCTCGAATGTATACTGTACTTATAGGCACACACAAGCCAGCATATGTGCACACACAACAACTCCACTCAGCATTGCCTAAAAGAGGAATCACCGATAGAGATAACGGAGAGTAAGCGCGCGACACTGCCCTAAGCAGTTCAAACCAGTAATAAGCAGAATTCTCTGCAATAGCGGCAGCTTACCGTTACTTCTATCGGTGGTCCATTTCACATCGATGCAGGTGTCCCAACGCAGTCGCCCTGCTGCCGCCCTCAGCAGCAGCGCTGCGTAGCTTACGCATAGTATATAAGGAGCGCTTGTACAAATTGAAGATCACTTAATCTTGACCTTCGGGGAAGCAACTTGCTCCACCAAATAAATAAATAGAGCAATAATTAAGGTTTCTCTGAATAAAATCAGATAAGTTGTTTAAATTTTCCACTACACACCACATGGCGACCGTGACAGGACAAAAATATAAGTATTACAAAATAACAAAAATCCACAAAATTTTCAAAAGTGCCAACAACAACAACAGTAGCGGCAAAGGCAACAACAACTGCAGCAGGAAAAGCCAAATTCAATTATGTGCGCCAAAAGAAGTGGAGTGGTTCTTCGCCTTAAAGCTCGAAAGGCCGAGCTACTGAAATTATTAAATGACACAAGAGTTCCGTGGACTACGTCGGTCAAACTACACATCGAGCTAGAAGACATAAAATTGAAGCTCGCATCTCGACAAAAGAAAGACGTCCTAGCAACAGCTCCACCGACATTGAAGATAATCACAAAGCAGAAGAAGGTCTGCCCTAAGGACTGCGGAGGTCACTTCACACCGCATTGTGTGCTCACCTGTGCTGCCCGCACCGGTGCCCCATCAAAGCCCGACAGCGCTTAAAAGAGCGTACACAGATTTTTTTTACTTATAATAAAACAATAATTATTGTTAAATTGAGCAACATATATGGTTGCCCGAATAGGGTGAGGCCTGTGAGGCCACACAAACGATAGGAATAGAAAATGTAAATATTGAAGAAAAAAAAAAGATTTAATATACTTATATAAAACTAGATATTTAGGACGCGTACTTGAAAAATAAAATTAAAATTAGTTAATAAAATTAAATTAAGACATACATACAAATACATAAACATATATTTACAAATATAAATAAGAAAAAGCAAAAAAAAAATAAAAATTTTGAAAATGAGAATATTATGGACTAAAGATAAAAAAAAATTTTTTTTTTTCACATATATTTGCATTTTGAATAGAATTTCTTTTAAATGGAAGAAATATTATCAAACATATTAGAAATCAGACAGAGATTTGATAACTCATTTAAATGCCTAACGCAAAATAGGGAAATACAGCAGCAGATAATTAAAAAACACGCGAGTATATTAATCGAATGTTTCAATGAAACCCGACAATTAATATACGAGCATAAAGAAAGTATAACAACCAATAATTGGTCACAAATTTCAGCAGAACTAATCAGGTTTAGAGCAAATTTAATTTCGGTCAAAAATAGGTATAATTTAGATATAACTTCACCGAATATACTTAACACTTCATTTGACGAACCCACATTTGCCGAATCAACAAAGATTGACTTATCTGAATCAGCTGAGTTTGAGTTCGCAAACTCAGAAATAGAGAAAAAAGATTTGAGAAATCTGACCATCCCAGCCGTTTTTAGCAATCCTGATTCGCCAGATAGCGACCCAGTAGATCTATATGCAGAAATAGCTACCACGTCAAATAAAGAAAAAAACAAGCATTATGGAAGTAACCGCCCAATGGTCATACATAAAGGACATTTCTCAAGCAGTACCTGAATTTGATGGAAAGAAAATTTATGTACAACGATTCAT
This sequence comes from Drosophila quadrilineata, assembly GCA_018150725.1. Classification (NCBI taxonomy): domain Eukaryota; kingdom Metazoa; phylum Arthropoda; class Insecta; order Diptera; family Drosophilidae; genus Drosophila; species Drosophila quadrilineata. Next base: position 473,669 of record JAECWN010000450.1, read on the forward strand.
AACTGCAATTAAATTAGTCGATTTAACCAAGGGACCTTATGAAAATATAGCAACAGAGGTAATAAAATCAAAAGTTATAGGTCCTACATTATATAAAATACAAAATGAGACAACAATCACAGGAATAATTGCTAAGCTTCAAGCCACAATTGTAGGAGAATCTTCGGACGTTATCAAAGCCAAATTGGCAGATGTGCATCAAAAGGGAAAAACAGCAACTCAGTTTACGAATGAGATAGAGTCTCTGCGTAAACTGTTGGAAGCCTCATACATCGACGAAGGTTTAAACCTTGAACATGCTGACTCTTTTAGTACCAAAGAAGCCATTAATACAATCATTAAAAATTGTGAAAATGGCAGATTACAAACCATTTTAAAAGCAGGCTCATTCAAAACTATGAACGAAGGTATTACAAAATATATACACTGCAGCACCCAAATGACAGGAAGTGCAAGCACTGTATTATATGCAAATAAACGACAACCGTATGGAAAATATTTCCGTGGAAGTTACCGAGGTAGGGGAACTGGACGTGGAGGTTACAATAACTATCAAGACCAATATAACAACCCCAGTAGTATTTCAGGCAGAGGAGGTTATAGGCGTAGTCATATGGGACAAAACTCTAGTAGAGGACAGAATAATCCTAATAGCCAAAATAACCGGCACAGCAATGTCCGAGTTGCTCAGGATAACTCAGGAAACTCGCAACGACCTTTAGATACACAGCAGTAAGAAAAAGAAAGTTCACACCATCAATCTTAGCCAAAATATATTCGTGTCATTTACTCATATAGCTACAGGGAAACAGTTGACATTTTTAATCGATACAGGAGCAGACATCTCAATACTAAAAGAAAACTCTGATTGTTTCTGCAATATAGAAAATAATAATACCATAAATATTTAAGGTATAAGCCAAGAAATTATATAATCTAGGGGATTAATTCACATTGAGATACAGACAGATAAATATATCATTCCACACAGTTTTCATATAGTAACTCAAAAATTTGCAATCCCGTGTGATGGAATAATCGATATTGACTTTATAAGGAAATTTAACTGCCAACTGGACTTTCAGCCGACAGAAGATTGGCTTATAATCAGGCCAAACAATTTAAGCTTTCCGATCTACGTACCAATAGTACACAAGTCCGGTAACAAAACGATTATAGTACCAGCAAGATCGCAAGTAGTTCGAAAAATTGAGCTTAACTCAAACGAAGAGAGCATCCTGATTCCAAACCAGGAAATTAAATCTGGAATTTATGTCGCAAACTCAGTAGCAAACACTAATAACGCATTTGTTCGATTATTGAACACAACAAATACAGATCAAATAGTTAATATAAGCAATGTCAAATTTGAGTCACTTTCGAACTATGATATAATTCAAACAGCTAATGAAAGCAGGAAAGAGGAAGTCATGTCTCGATTAATTAAAAATTTCCCACCACAATTTAAGATAAAGCTAATAAAGCTATGCACGAAATATACAGACATATTCGGATTAGAAACCGAACCAAACACGACGAATAATTTTTATAAACTAAAGCTAAGATTGAAAGATGATGAACCAGTATACGTAAAAAACTACCGGAGTCCTCATAGTCAAAAAAAAACGAAATTAAAAACCAGGTTCAAAAATTAATTAACGACAAAATAGTAGAGCCATCAGTATCACAGTACAATAGCCCACTATTACTAGTTCCAAAGAAATGCAATTCAGAATCTAATATAAAAAAATGGAGATTGGTGATAGATTACCGCCAAATTAATAAAAAACTGCTATCTGATAATTTCCCACTTCCAAGAATCGATGACATTCTTGATCAATTAGGAAGAGCAAAATATTTTTCTTGCCTTGATCTAATGTCAGGTTTTCATCAAATTGAACTCGAAGATAGTTCCAGGGATATTACGTCTTTTTCAACGAGCAATGACTCCTATCGCTTCACGCGATAAAAACATATGACTAAAAACCTAACAGACGTTTTCGAAACATGTAGGAAATACAACCTGAAGTTACATCCAGAAAAATGTTGATTTTTCATGCATGAAGTCACGTTCTTAGGACATAAGTGCACAAATAAATAAATGAAAAGAAGTATGACGTCATAAAAAACTACCCAGTACCACATGACGCAGACAGCGCTAGACGTTTCATTGCATTTTGCAATTATTACAGACGATTTATCAGAAACTTCGCTGACTATTCACGACACATAACTAGATTATGTAAAAAGAATGTTCCGTTTGAATTGACTGAAGATTGTCAAAACGCTTTTATGCATCTCAAATCTCAGTTAATCCAACCAACTCTTTTGCAATATCCAGACTTCACCACAGAATTTTGTATAATAACAGATGCAAGTAAGAAAGCATGAGGAGCAGTTTTAACTCAAAACACTAATGGACTCCAACTTCCAATAGCATTCGCATCTAGATCATTCACAAAGGGTGAAAGTAACAAGAGTACAACTGAACAGGAATTAGCAGCAATTCATTGGGCAATAACGCACTTCAGACCATATACTTATGGGAAGCATTTTACTGTTAAAACAGATCACAGACCGTTAACATACCTATTTTCTATGGTCAATCCTAGTTCCAAACTGACACGTATAAGGCTCGAATTAGAGGAATATAATTTCACGGTAGAGTATCTAAAGGGCAAAGGCAATTATGTAGCGGATGCACTATCCAGAATAACTATTAAAGATTTGAAAGAAATAATTAATGGGCAATAAAATATTAAAAGAATTAAGAGTAGCGGTACTCAAGCCGGTGACCAAATTAATTAATAAAGAAGGAAAAGAAGCAGCACTGTTTACATTCCATGACGATCCAACACAAGGAGGTCATACAGGTATAGCTAGGACACTAGCCAAACTAAAAAGGTATTATTATTGGAAAAACATGACACGTGAAATAACGAGTTATATTAAAAAATGTCCAAAGTGTCAAATGTCAAAAACGATTAAAAATACTAAGACTCCACGAACACTGACTGAAACACCAATGAAAGCATTTGATAGGGTAATCGTGGATACTATAGGTCCACTACCAAAATCAGAACAACGAAACGAGTACGCAGTAACCTTAATTTGCGATTTAACCAAATTCCTTGTAGCAATCCCAATACCGAACAAAAGTGTAAAAACTGTAGCAAAAGCTATATTTGAAGATTTTATTCTAAAGTACGGTCCGATGAAGACGTTCATTACGGACATGGGAACGGAATACAAAAATTCAATAATAGAAGATTTATGCAAATATTTAAACATAATAAAAATAACATCAACCGCACATCATCACCAAACCGTAGGAGCCGTGGATCGAAGCCACAGAACGTTTAATGAGTTCATATGTTCGAACTGTTCGTAAGCGCGTATGTATGTATGCGTTGTTTATGTACGTGTGTGTGTGGCGAAGATGCGTAGACGGTTCTACAAAGAGAATTGTTGCTAAATCAGGTGTTTAACGGATTATTTAGCAACGTAGAATACTTAAATATACTTGCTATGAACTGATCTGCACCAATTTCTTATAGTAGCACCAACAAGAAATAATACCTAACGCGAATTGTTGATATGTTTAAATATATTGTAGTGTGCGCATATTTTATATATTAATATCATAGCAATATCATATATCGTGTACATACCGTAGTGTACACATATCTCGAATGTATACTGTACTTATAGGCACACACAAGCCAGCATATGTGCACACACAACAACTCCACTCAGCATTGCCTAAAAGAGGAATCACCGATAGAGATAACGGAGAGTAAGCGCGCGACACTGCCCTAAGCAGTTCAAACCAGTAATAAGCAGAATTCTCTGCAATAGCGGCAGCTTACCGTTACTTCTATCGGTGGTCCATTTCACATCGATGCAGGTGTCCCAACGCAGTCGCCCTGCTGCCGCCCTCAGCAGCAGCGCTGCGTAGCTTACGCATAGTATATAAGGAGCGCTTGTACAAATTGAAGATCACTTAATCTTGACCTTCGGGGAAGCAACTTGCTCCACCAAATAAATAAATAGAGCAATATTTAAGGTTGCTCTGAATAAAATCAGGCCACACAAACGATAGGAATAGAAAATGTAAATATTGAAGAAAAAAAAAAAGATTTAATATACTTATATAAAACTAGATATTTAGGACGCGTACTTGAAAAATAAAATTAAAATTAGTTAATAAAATTAAATTAAGACATACATACAAATACATAAACATATATTTACAAATATAAATAAGAAAAAGCAAAAAAAATAAAAATTTTGAAAATGAGAATATTATGGACTAAAGATAAAAAAAATTTTTTTTTTTCACATATATTTGCATTTTGAATAGAATTTCTTTTAAATGGAAGAAATATTATCAAACATATTAGAAATCAGACAGAGATTTGATAACTCATTTAAATGCCTAACGCAAAATAGGGAAACACAGCAGCAGATAATTAAAAAACACGCGAGTATATTAATCGAATGTTTTAATGAAACCCGACAATTAATATACGAGCATAAAGAAAGTATAACAACCAATAATTGGTCACAAATTTCAGCAGAACTAATCAGGTTTAGAGCAAATTTAATTTCGGTCAAAAATAGGTATAATTTAGATATAACTTCACCGAATATACTTAACACTTCATTTGACGAACCCACATTTGCCGAATCAACAAAGATTGACTTATCTGAATCAGCTGAGTTTGAGTTCGCAAACTCAGAAATAGAGAAAAAAGATTTGAGAAATCTGACCATCCCAGCCGTTTTTAGCAATCCTGATTCGCCAGATAGCGACCCAGTAGATCTATATGCAGAAATAGCTACCACGTCAAATAAAGAAAAAACAAGCATTATGGAAGTAACCGCCCAATGGTCATACATAAAGGACATTTCTCAAGCAGTACCTGAATTTGATGGAAAGAAAATTTATGTACAACGATTCATAACTGCAATTAAATTAGTCGATTTAACCAAGGGACCTTATGAAAATATAGCAACAGAGGTAATAAAATCAAAAGTTATAGGTCCTACATTATATAAAATACAAAATGAGACAACAATCACAGGAATAATTGCTAAGCTTCAAGCCACAATTGTAGGAGAATCTTCGGACGTTATCAAAGCCAAATTGGCAGATGTGCATCAAAAGGGAAAAACAGCAACTCAGTTTACGAATGAGATAGAGTCTCTGCGTAAACTGTTGGAAGCCTCATACATCGACGAAGGTTTAAACCTTGAACATGCTGACTCTTTTAGTACCAAAGAAGCCATTAATACAATCATTAAAAATTGTGAAAATGGCAGATTACAAACCATTTTAAAAGCAGGCTCATTCAAAACTATGAACGAAGGTATTACAAAATATATACACTGCAGCACCCAAATGACAGGAAGTGCAAGCACTGTATTATATGCAAATAAACGACAACCGTATGGAAACAATTTCCGTGGAAGTTACCGAGGTAGGGGAGCTGGACGTGGAGGTTACAATAACTATCATGACCAATATAACAACCCCAGTAGTATTTCAGGCAGAGGAGGTTATAGGCGTAGTCATATGGGACAAAACTCTAGTAGAGGACAGAATAATCCTAATAGCCAAAATAACCGGCACAGCAATGTCCGAGTTGCTCAGGATAACTCAGGAAACTCGCAACGACCTTTAGATACACAGCAGTAAGAAAAAAGAAAGTTCACACCATCAATCTTAGCCAAAATATATTCGTGTCATTTACTCATATAGCTACAGGGAAACAGTTGACATTTTTAATCGATACAGGAGCAGACATCTCAATACTAAAAGAAAACTCTGATTGTTTCTGCAATATTGAAAATAATAATACCATAAATATTTAAGGTATAAGCCAAGAAATTATATAATCTAGGGGATTAATTCACATTGAGATACAGACAGATAAATATATCATTCCACACAGTTTTCATATAGTAACTCAAAAATTTGCAATCCCGTGTGATGGAATAATCGATATTGACTTTATAAGGAAATTTAACTGCCAACTGGACTTTCAGCCGACAGAAGATTGGCTTATAATAAGGCCAAACAATTTAAGCTTTCCGATCTACGTACCAATAGTACACAAGTCCGGTAACAAAACGATTATAGTACCAGCAAGATCGCAAGTAGTTCGAAAAATTGAGCTTAACTCAAACGAAGAGAGCATCCTGATTCCAAACCAGGAAATTAAATCTGGAATTTATGTCGCAAACTCAGTAGCAAACACTAATAACGCATTTGTTCGATTATTGAACACAACAAATACAGATCAAATAGTTAATATAAGCAATGTCAAATTTGAGTCACTTTCGAACTATGATATAATTCAAACAGCTAATGAAAGCAGGAAAGAGGAAGTCATGTCTAGATTAATTAAAAATTTCCCACCACAATTTAAGATAAAGCTAATAAAGCTATGCACGAAATATACAGACATATTCGGATTAGAAACCGAACCAAACACGACGAATAATTTTTATAAACTAAAGCTAAGATTGAAAGATGATGAACCAGTATACGTAAAAAACTACCGGAGTCCTCATAGTCAAAAAAAAACGAAATTAAAAACCAGGTTCAAAAATTAATTAACGACAAAATAGTAGAGCCATCAGTATCACAGTACAATATCCCACTATTACTAGTTCCAAAGAAATGCAATTCAGAATCTAATATAAAAAAATGGAGATTGGTGATAGATTACCGCCAAATTAATAAAAAACTGCTATCTGATAATTTCCCACTTCCAAGAATCGATGACATTCTTGATCAATTAGGAAGAGCAAAATATTTTTCTTGCCTTGATCTAATGTCAGGTTTTCATCAAATTGAACTCGAAGATAGTTCCAGGGATATTACGTCTTTTTCAACGAGCAATGACTCCTATCGCTTCACGCGATAAAAACATATGACTAAAAACCTAACAGACGTTTTCGAAACATGTAGGAAATACAACCTGAAGTTACATCCAGAAAAATGTTGATTTTTCATGCATGAAGTCACGTTCTTAGGACATAAGTGCACAAATAAATAAATGAAAAGAAGTATGACGTCATAAAAAACTACCCAGTACCACATGACGCAGACAGCGCTAGACGTTTCATTGCATTTTGCAATTATTACAGACGATTTATCAGAAACTTCGCTGACTATTCACGACACATAACTAGATTATGTAAAAAGAATGTTCCGTTTGAATTGACTGAAGATTGTCAAAACGCTTTTATGCATCTCAAATCTCAGTTAATCCAACCAACTCTTTTGCAATATCCAGACTTCACCACAGAATTTTGTATAATAACAGATGCAAGTAAGAAAGCATGAGGAGCAGTTTTAACTCAAAACACTAATGGACTCCAACTTCCAATAGCATTCGCATCTAGATCATTCACAAAGGGTGAAAGTAACAAGAGTACAACTGAACAGGAATTAGCAGCAATTCATTGGGCAATAACGCACTTCAGACCATATACTTATGGGAAGCATTTTACTGTTAAAACAGATCACAGACCGTTAACATACCTATTTTCTATGGTCAATCCTAGTTCCAAACTGACACGTATAAGGCTCGAATTAGAGGAATATAATTTCACGGTAGAGTATCTAAAGGGCAAAGACAATTATGTAGCGGATGCACTATCCAGAATAACTATTAAAGATTTGAAAGAAATAATTAATGGGCAATAAAATATTAAAAGAATTAAGAGTAGCGCTACTCAAGCCGGTGACCAAATTAATTAATAAAGAAGAAAAAGAAGCAGCACTGTTTACATTCCATGACGATCCAACACAAGGAGGTCATACAGGTATAGCTAGGACACTAGCCAAACTAAAAAGGTATTATTATTGGAAAAACATGACACGTGAAATAACGAGTTATATTAAAAAATGTCCAAAGTGTCAAATGTCAAAAACGATTAAAAATACTAAGACTCCACGAACACTGACTGAAACACCAATGAAAGCATTTGATAGGGTAATCGTGGATACTATAGGTCCACTACCAAAATCAGAACAACGAAACGAGTACGCAGTAACCTTAATTTGCGATTTAACCAAATTCCTTGTAGCAATCCCAATACCGAACAAAAGTGTAAAAACTGTAGCAAAAGCTATATTTGAAGATTTTATTCTAAAGTACGGTCCGATGAAGACGTTCATTACGGACATGGGAACGGAATACAAAAATTCAATAATAGAAGATTTATGCAAATATTTAAACATAATAAAAATAACATCAACCGCACAATATCACCAAACCGTAGGAGCCGTGGAGCGAAGCCACAGAACGTTTAATGAGTTCATATGTTCGAACTGTTCGTAAGCGCGTATGTATGTATGCGTTGTTTATGTACGTGTGTGTGTGGCGAAGATGCGTAGACGGTTCTACAAAGAGAATTGTTGCTAAATCAGGTGTTTAACGGATTATTTAGCAACGTAGAATACTTAAATATACTTGCTATGAACTGATCTGCACCAATTTCTTATAGTAGCACCAACAAGAAATAATACCTAACGCGAATTGTTGATATGTTTAAATATATTGTAGTGTGCGCATATTTTATATATTAATATCATAGCAATATCATATATCGTGTACATACCGTAGTGTACACATATCTCGAATGTATACTGTACTTATAGGCACACACAAGCCAGCATATGTGCACACACAACAACTCCACTCAGCATTGCCTAAAAGAGGAATCACCGATAGAGATAACGGAGAGTAAGCGCGCGACACTGCCCTAAGCAGTTCAAACCAGTAATAAGCAGAATTCTCTGCAATAGCGGCAGCTTACCGTTACTTCTATCGGTGGTCCATTTCACATCGATGCAGGTGTCCCAACGCAGTCGCCCTGCTGCCGCCCTCAGCAGCAGCGCTGCGTAGCTTACGCATAGTATATAAGGAGCGCTTGTACAAATTGAAGATCACTTAATCTTGACCTTCGGGGGAAGCAACAATTAAGGCTTGCTCCCCCAAATAAATAAATAGAGCTACATTTAAGGTTGCTCTGAATAAAATCAAATAAGTTGTTTAATTGTCCACGACACACCACAATATGTTTAAATATTTTAAATATAAATTATCAAGTCGGGGTCAATAAAGATTTCGAAGAATCCTTTTAGTTTACGCTTTTTTTAATAAGAATCAGAACCGTCGAGAATATCAGTTGCGTGAGTTGCTGTTTTATTGTAATATATGAAACAAGTAACAAACAATATAGAACAAGAAGAGAGAATAGATGATAACCGATCGCAAGATATGGCAACCTTAAGATGGGCTGCCAATCTGGTAGCGGCTGACCTCTGCTGATGACTTCACAAATGACTCGTGTATTTACGTTTGTGATTTGAAGTCGCTGCTTCTGCTCCCGACAAACATTTATGTTCCCAGGTTATACAATGACCTGGTTCAGTTCATTCACTGACAGTATAATATATAGATGTGACATTTCATACAACGAAAACGGGCACAAAATTTCTTAGCGATATACCCCAGTTGCGACTTACCCCGATCAGCTCACACGCAAAGCTTCCGACAAGTTTGGTCCAACAATGCGAGAACATATCAGAGTATTGGCTAAACTTCAAATCTCATTATCCTTGATCTTTCCCTTCTATCCGACCACAACCAATAACGCCTGGTGCTGGTGCGGGAAAATTAGCCTTTATTGAGTCTACAATTGATAAATTGCAATATCTCAATATTCTAAAGGACAATTTGTGGCAAACTCTGAGGATCTGGGAATAAGGTCAAATTCGATATATTCCAAATATTTTAATATTTTCGGTACTGCATAAAATAAGATGTGAGGTAGAAATGGACAATAAATGAAGTCGCTATGTTAATCTAAACATTATAATCTTTAATTTGACATCACATACACTGGAGCACGCTTTATAGTTTTAATCAGAGACTCCAATGAAGTACTACTGATGAGTTGAATCTAATAACTGTTCCCCGACTCTGTGTCGACCTCTTTCAGTGGTTGTACACATGCGAGTTTTCAACTTTAATTTTATACATGTTGTGCACTCACAAGAAGCAATGTTAATTGTGATGTACACATTGAATTACCGGTTATATTTTAGTTGTTTCACCTTGTCATATGATCCATTTCAATATGACTCCTAAAGGACCATTTTAACCAATCCATGCTGATTTTCGGTTGTGATGGGATTTGTGAGTTGGCTTTTAGGTTACATCGCTCCTTCCACGGTCCGTATGAGTTTACAGTCTTGTTTCAACTATAAGAAACGATAAAGAGTGACTTGACGGGATTTATCTAAAAAGAATTTCCCAATTTATTGATGGATGTGCGTTTGTTTAAAGTGGTTCTCAGGTTTGTAACAGACGGAGTTTCGTAAAGACCAAATAATGCTTGATCGACTTTTCGACAAAATTGTCGGGTGTACGATCAAGTGCACTGCTTGCAGTATAAGAGCATTGAGTTCAGTTCCATAAGCTTAAAAGAGAGAAACAGCGGTTTTCACCGCAAAACTCTGAGCTTATCTTAGATTAAAGCTTGCGCTCATCTTCAATGCTCTCTCTACTGCATTGACTTTGCCTTTAATCGCACCCAATGTCAAGTATATCCGGCAAAATAGGGTATATAAAGGCTGCGCCGACTGATATCGGCCTCTTTTTTTCTAAGTAATATTGATTGCGTACAGACGTATTCCGGAGTTATTTTTTTTTTTTGACTTACACGTTTTTTTGCTAAGTGGCATGGGTCAACGTGTCCCGAGGAGTCCGACGCCATCGCGCTCGTAGAGCACCTGCTCCAGTGCCGCAGCCGCCAGTGGACAGAACCTCCACGTGGCCGACACCGCCGCCAGTGAAGCACCTGCTCCAGTGCCGCAGCCGCCAGTGGACAGAACCTCCACTTGGCCGACACCGCCGCCAGTGAAGCACCTGCTCCAGTGCCGCAGCCGCCACTGGACAGAACCTCCACGTGGCCGACACCGCCGCCAGTGAAGCACCTACTCCAGTGCCGCATCCGCCAGTGGACAGAACCTCCACTTGTCCGACACCGCCGCCAGTGAAGCACCTGCTCCAGCGCCGCATCCGCCAGTGGACAGAGCCTCCACGTGGCCGACACCGCCGCCAGTGAAGCACCTGCTCCAGCGCCGCATTCGCCAGTGGACAGAACCTCCGCGTGACCGACACCGCGACAGAGAAGTATCTGCTCCAGCTGTCGCCGCCGCTCGTAGTTAATCTCCATCAGCGTCATCGCAGCATCAGCTTCAGTGCCGTCGCCGACAATGAAGTGTCCGAGTCACCCTCAGTCGTCGCCGCCGCCAGTGAAACTCCGCTCCCGCGCCGCCACGCTAGTTTGAAGTTAAATAAGTTAAATTCATTTTCATAGTTACTATATATAATTATACAATTATATAAAGCAATTAGAGTTAGGGAGTGTGTGCACAGTGGCTTAAAGTTATGTTGTGATCCCCAAGTGAAAACATCAGAGAGTGGATTTTTCTTCATTTGGTTTCTGTTTTTTTTTTTATAATTTTTTTTATTGTTCTGCAATTTAAATTTTTGGAAAAAAAAAAATAAAAATTATTTATGTATGTATGGATATGTATAGATATATATATCTATACATGTATATATATAAATTTCTAAATAATTATAGTGCATACCGTACATAACAGAATATATGCATATACATAAATATATATATGTACATACTACATATATGTATATACATATAAAAGTGCATAGTGACATTAAATAGCGTTATACATACATACATACATACATGCATATATATACTGAGGGTAGACGCCTTCAGCAGTGAATGATTAGTGCGACTGTGACAGTAATGATAAAAGTCACCAACATCATCATTCCCCGCCCTGGAAAAAGATCTTTCTCCTGGATTCGGGGTAAGTCAATTTTTAAATTATCTCTTTATTCATTCTTGAAGTGTGTGTGCCATTCAAAGTTGTAAATTAAATTAAAAAAAAAAAAAATGTTTATTATTCACTGGAACGGAGTGACGATTAGACGTGCGGGGAGTTCCATGCATAGTTACTAGCATAGTGCACAGCATCAAAATAAAGAAATCGCTAACCCTTGCAAATCACATACATACCGATGTACATAACTGAAGCCACAGTGATTATGATCACATGTCAGCTGTGCACAGCTTCGTGCATTAAATTAGAGTAAAAAAAAAAAAAAAAAAAAAATTTGGATTATTCTTTTGATTAATACTTTTGAGATTTGTTATGAAGATATATATACATGTAAATATAATTAATTAATTATAATCCCATTTGATGAATACTATTTGTTTTGATATGGAATAAAAAAAAAATAAAAATAAATAAATAAAAGAATAATAAAATTTGAACTGAATGTAAAATCTTTAAGTCTCATAGTTAATACCAATATTCTTACCACTATGAAGGGTTAAGTTATCATTTAGGGACATGATTGCGTAAGACAAGGAAAGATAATTTTTTTTTAGGGGATCTTGAGGAACACCATTGAAGATCTTAGGTTAGGTTGGGTATTGAAGGCGAAGGTCCACTTCCATCCAGACCACGCCCCGCTTGTTATCATACGACCCTTTCTCTTCAGCTGTACTTACAGTGAACTATTTCGTTGGCTGTGTCGCTTAGTATTTTTTTTTGACGTAGCAGCATTCAAGATAATTTTTTCTAGGGATCCTAATTTTAAAATTTGTGTAGGGGAGTCAATCGGGTAGCCAACCCACGCCCACACCGAAAGAGCTACGGTACCAGAGGGTCCCGCCCGGCTGCTTCTGATTGACCCGCCAGGAGTAAGAGTTGGGCAGATGTCCTTCTCTCCTATTAGGTATTCTGTGTTGCCCAACGTGGAACATGCAAGCCAACATGGAGCATTAAGGCTTACGCTTGTTACAATAATTTTTGGCTCCCAATCTGGGGCCAACAAGGCATACCAAGACATACCCCGCTTGTTACAGGTTTGAGGTTGGGTTCGCCAGTGAATTGTTCGAGCTCCAAAAATGTTTGTGTGAATGCATTCAAATGAGAGAGGTGACACTGTATCTGAGTCCTGGCTAAATTGAATTGTCCAAAGACAATCCATTCCTGATGAGCAACTGGGTACGACTTCATGACTATGGTGAAGTAAAATAAAATATGACGAAAAGCAGAATGCGCATTACAATTATTTATTGATGACGATTGTTATCTTCTCTTTAATTAAAACAAGTGCACATGTATATGTATGTGTGCGACACCTCATGCGTCTTTCCTACATAATTTTTTTAAAGAACAACTTCTGAGTTTCTTATCCCATCGTGAGTCAGAATATAAAAACTAAATGAGGTCACAAACGGCTCCTTCTCCCTGTTACGCATATTTAACCAAAATTATAATACCCTCTACTATTTTTCACAGTGATTAAGTTTCGTCAAATCAAGAAGCAAAAGTTATTCAGATGTATAGTGTGTAAACGTCGTCTATATATTTTTGAGATAAACAAATGGTAATAGTCTATATTAAATGAATATTAAATCACATATTTTACATTGCTTTTTAACATATTTTTCTAGTTTCAAATATATACATAAATCAATATGCCGTCGCACTACAGAAATGTGCTCCTCAGAAAAGCATTTTTTATATGCACATACACATAAAATGAATAAGAATTCTACATATAGTGATTTATTGTCTGATTAACTAATGTTGCTGATGCGTTAACTGTTGATTCAGCTTTTTTTCACGTGCTCGTTCTATATGTTTTTTACGTTCTTCCTTTGTCCAATATCGACCGATTTTTACTTCTGATAATGTGTCGTCCTCCGTCGTAGTTACTTCAATGTTACGTATATTTTTTCGAAGACCCATGTGTAAAGTACTTCGTGCTGGACGTCTGACGATGTACCGAGATCCGTCTGGGCGACGCTTAACTTTCCACACCATAGGAATTTCTTGGGAAGCAATTTCCGTATGGACACAAATCGAATTGGATACATGGTTTGGAGCTATCTTATTAGCAACCTGTTAAATAAAAATTGTTGAACCAAAAATTTGCATACTTAATATATACCATAAAAATCTAAAAAGAAGGAAATACCTCTTGGCCGCTAACGAAATGGTAACGACTTAGATTAGGAGCGTTGAAATCAACACAGCTGCTCTGTTGATCTCCAGTTAATTTTACTGGCGTGTCTTGTTTTCCTGAAGTCGTTACAAATAATTTTAAAACTATTATGTTATTTTACGATTGTACCATCAATTGGATTGCTTTATTAAGAATATTCGTTAGCTACTTACCACAAAAATTTTCCATTTGTATAGTGCTGCTAATGCTAGTAGATATGCCTCTATTTATTTTATGATCTGGAAAATGTACTTTCAAATTATCTAAGTTAACTTGATTTTGTCGTAGAGAAGCACTGTTGTTAGAGCCACCTGTATTATAAGCACTAGAAGTGTTGTCGAGATCGTCGTTATTCACATTTGGGCTATCAGTATTAATATCATTGGAAATTCTTGTTACATTAAGAGCACAAGCAGGGCACTTTGCACCAAAGCTTTTTGTTCCACATGTATTTGTCTTAACAGATCCTAAAGCGCATTCTTGATTACATATGCGTGTCTGTTCAGAAAACGAAGCATGAAGCGATTTTGAATTAATTTGAGACTTAAGTCGAAGCCATTGAGAAACACTTTGAGATTGTCGGTGTCCCTCTACGATATCCGTAGAGGAGCAGGATCCCATGGCACTCATATAATCTGAACTTTGATATGGTGAACAGTAAAGTGGCTCGTTTTCGGAATCGTCGGGAATCGTTTCATATATATGCTCGGTCTCATCATAATCATATTTGCATTTCAATTTGAAATTTTTTGTTTCACACACAGGTAATTGATTGTCTATATCATCTAAGTTAACATTGGAGCTTTTGTTCGTATTTGAACGAGGAGATACATTTCTGTAATTCAAAGGTGATTCTTCAGTAGGCCTGCTGCTCGTTGTCGAATTTTTTTCGGGCTTTGGAGATTGCATTTGAGCAACAATTGTTTCTCCTAGTTTATCAACCACGTTTGTGTAGCCATCTGTTAAAAATTTATTTGCATATTCAATATTACTCTGAATATCATCCTGAACATCGTCGTCATAGTCTTCATCGTCATCTTCCTTTAGATAGATATAAAACAATAGCTTTGTCATTTAAGAATTGCAATATAGCTTAAGAAGTGTACATTGGTGATTTGAATTTAACTACCCTATGCTATACCCTGGCCTTAAATAACTTTGTTCTTTGTTCCGAAAGAAATTGTTAAGACGAGAACACTTTAAAAGGGTACTTTAAAAATTGGTTTATGTTACGCACAAGAAAGCCGCACTATTCTATCTCGCTCCCCTTTCACGCTACCCTGCCATGTGTGAGCATGCAAAGCAAAACATAAGAAACAAAAAATGCCCATCTCCTTCCACTTTTTTCGTATTGTGCAGCAATTCATTCTAAACTCTGCCTGTGGCGCATGGGTTTTGTCCACGTCCTGCTTGATTTTCACTCTGCGATATTAAAGAGAAGTAAAAATAAATAAAAAGGGCTAGTGTCTGCTGTGTTGTTAAAGTTGCTCCTTAGTTGTAAGGGTGTAAAGTTAGTGATTTGCGAGTTATGCTATTCCTAGATGATAGCATTTATTTAAATTGAATAAAATCAGTTCCAGTTCCGGGCTTCCCTGGTATGTGGGCAGCTGGACTATTGAACAGGACCTGCGTGGGCGACCTACTGAATCGCAATAGCAGCCGATACACAGACAGGCTCACGGTGAACCCAAACCGACTGTCAAATAGACTTGCCAACCCACACTCTCTTCGCAGGCTAAAGTGATTCCACCCCTCCGATCACCATTCTCGTAAAATACATTAATGTTATTTAAATTTTTGTAAACAGTGTACATAATTATAATAATTGTAAATAATAGTCATCAAGGCATATATGTATGTATGTTCCATATTTCCCTCGCCACCTAAATGTCCGGTTATGTTCAAATGGCATTGAATGATACCGGCGAAATAAAAAAGATTTAAAAAAAAAACAATTGTGTTTATATATACATACATTTGACTTATTGGTAAATAAAGGTTAACAATTTATATTTATTTAAGCATACACAGATCTGTTCTTTTCCAAATATTCGACCACTTATGTTCCATTGCAGCACTGTCTAAATCTAGATACCCCATTTCATATACACTTTTCCGGCACAAAATTTTTTTGAGCGAGGTCCCAGCAGATGCTTGGCGTAGGTTCAAAGCGACCAGCAGAAGCTTGCTGAACTCTTCGTTTCATCTGTACGTGGACTGCTGTCGAGAGAGCATGAATTGCGCATGAGTCTAAGTCTTTACGGCGAGAGAGCATGAGAGAGACCAGACAGGCAATAAACTAATACAAGCATATCTTTTTGTGCGTATAAATATGATTATATGTTTGCGTGAATTTAGTTTGTCTTTCTGAAGTTGAATATCTCATTTCTTGCTTGCCACAGATATTTGCTTCAGGCGGAGGCAGCTTGAAAAGTTGATGAGTATAATTATTCTTGTAAGTTGCATTAAGATAGGTATAGAAACACACCATCCATAATGTTAGCTATTTCGATGGAATGGATATATTAGGATATTAATTTTAGGAAAATGGCTAATTCAATGGCGAAGGCAAACCAATGTTTGACTATGTGATATTTTTCATGCTCTCTTGCTCATTTCTGTGTTTTTTATTTTTTGCAGAATACGTGTAATAGTAGTTATTAAAAATTAAGGAAATGATAAGAACACAATTTCAATTTATACGCCAACGCTACTGCTCCGGAAATATACGAATTATTTAGGTAAACTTAAGGTTGAGTCTACTCTTTGTGTTTACTAGCTCACTCATCTTTCCTTATATATATATATATATGAGTGAGCTAGTAAACACAAAGAGTAGAGTAGAGTAGAGTAGAGTAGAGTATATATATATATATTTATATTATATATTTTCGTATATATATATAATATTATATAAATTATATTTATAGATATATTATATATTTGGATTCTTGTAGTGCATTCTGTAATTACTTTCCCTCTCCGTTGATTCTGAATTGGGCTATACCGACAGACAGCGTAGCATAGATTCTTGAGCTTACACACATGTTCAAGTGAGATAGGACAATCAATTAGGACCAATCAATTACTTAATATACCATTTGCACGAAATTATTAGTATTGCAGCATAAAAGTATGTTTTTTTTTTTTTAAATTAATATAAGCCAATTTTACGTTTGCTCATAACAAATTTTGAAATATTTTAATGCAATGTAAAACAAGTGCGAAAGGTCGCCGTTCTAAATCTCGATTTATATTAAAAGAATACAAAATATGTAAAACAAACGATTTGATTACTAATAACGGCGAGTTTTTTATAAGCTTATTCGGACGGGCCCGACTATATTATGTTGGGTTCGATTTGCATCTATTTCCAGTAACAACAGTGACCTTTTTGAAAACAATTTTGTACCCTTTGTAGCTAAATTCCTAAAAAGGAGATTATGTAGGCCAATGGAGAAGTGAGCATGTTAGTTGGTGGAGGGACTGAGCTGGAATAAATATGCAACGTTAGCACATAGCCAACAGCTAATACTATGCTGGCTTGTAGTCATCTTCTTTTGGCAGTTCTTCAAACACCAATATTTTTTCTTTTATTATAACATTATTTGTTTTGATAAAAAATTAATAAATTATACTCCAGTGTGCTTCCTAGCAAGCGGTACAAAATAAATAGGTACAATAAAGAGAGCAGAGGGCACAAAAACGGATTTATTACGATGCAGAGAGAGTCAGAGAGAACAATTGGAAGAATCGCAAAGCCAAAAACAGAAAACATGAACACTACAACAACATGCTATATTTTTGTTTCGATCAAATTTTGTTACGACTCTAAAGCCGAATGCTCGCTCGTTAAAGGGTGTTTCAATGAGTCTTTTCCCGAAAGTAGCTTGAGTAACAATAACATAACTAGGGAGTCAGCACTGGCTTCTAAGGCCTTTGGCTGATTGGCAAGGGTTATCAAGAGTGAAATGTAATCCTCACTTGACAAATGTTGACACCCACCTAAACATACTCTACGAAGACTAGCCAAAGCACCTTTCTAAATAACAAACCAGTTGATCTACAAGGACTTTTTTAATCCAAGTATATGAGTTCCTTTATATCATCACTGACCATATAACACATAGATCGGACATTTCATACAAGCGTTTTTGACACAAAACTTTCTTGCGAGGCGTCCCAGCAGAGGCTCGGCGTCGTTGCGAGACATTCCAGCAGAGGCTGAGCGTCGTTACGAAGTGTCTCAGCAGAGCCGAATGCTGCCGAACGTTTTCGCTTAGCAGCAATCATTCTCATTCGGTCTGCTGCCGAGAGCACATGAAATGCGCAGGAATGTATGTCTTTTAGGATCGTTAACAAAAACATATGAGCGAGAAAGCATAATAGAGACCGCATATCGCCATGCTTCTCGCACTCTTATCATTAATGTTGTTAGCAATCCACCCCCGTTTCGTTTGCTTGCCACTGTCATTGATGATGTCTCTTGATCTTTGTTTTGAGCTCGTGTGTATGCGTAGTTCGCTGTCCAGACAGGCAATAGACAAATACATGCATAGCTTCTTGTGCGTATACATATCTTTACATGTATGCATGATTTTCGTTTGGAAGTCTTTCTGAAGTCTGAAATCTTATTTCGGGCTTGAAAGACTTTTTGTTCAAGCGAGGGCTGCTTGAAAAGTTCTTCATACGCAATTATAATTTCAAATGTCATTCAAATTGAATTACTATTTTATAGCTTCATTATTAATATTGGATGAGTGATAGTTTTATCAATTTATTTAAATTACAGAAAATGTCCACCAATAATAATTATTTAATGTTAAGTTTTAGAAATTAATTTTCTAAATATTTATTATAATTTTTAATGAACATGCAAAATAATTTATAGCTCTTCCTATGCATAAACCACCAAAAAAAAATATTTATAATAATTCCATAAAAACTGTATATACAAATAATATTTCATAGCGAATGAAGAACTTTTCAAGCAGCCCTCGCTTGAACAAAAAGTCTCTGGCAAGCCAGAAATAAGATTTCAGACTTCAGAAAGACTTCCAAACGAAATCATGCATACATGTAAAGATATGTATACGCATGCATGTATTTGTCTATTGCCTGTCTGGACAGCGAACTACGCATACACACGAGCTCAAAACAAAGATCAAGAGACATCATCAATGACAGTGGCAAGCAAACGAAACGGGGGTGGATTGCTAACAACATTAATGATAAGAGTGCGAGAAGCATGGCGATATGCGGTCTCTATTATGCTTTCTCGCTCATATGTTGTTGTTAACGATCCTAAAAGACATACAACGCTTGTATGAAATGACAAAAACGCTTGTATGAAATGTCCGATCTATGTGTTATATGGTCAGTGATATCATCCAAGGAGGGGTAGCTAACATAACCTTGCAAATATCACCAACATCTAAAAAATCTCTCGGTAATTCCCATCAATATAGCATTTACTTATTATCTTTAGATAGTCAAATTGCAAATAAAAAATTAATAACAAAATTTTTATTGTGTTTACTGAAAGTAATTTTACAAAGTGGAGGCCAAATATACAGAAGCATGCGCGGCGCAATATATTACATATATACACTTACATTCTCTTGTTAATGTTTACATGTTCAGTTCGATTCATGTCCACTTTTATTTGTGAATATGGAAACAGGGTATCTCAAAATTAAGCCCCTTACTTATTCAGTGATATAATTAATTAGCAAGTTTTAATAATAACATTTTCTTAGATTAGCAGGAAATATGTAAATGAGAAAACCTCTGAAATGGATTAAAACATATATATGATATAAATAATACTTACAGGATAAGAAATTCGACTCACTAGAAAAGTTACAGTCATTTTATTCTCAGCAATTATAGATTCAGCATGATTTTTACTTTTTATATTGACACCATTAATTTGAAGAATTTGATCGCCGCGTTTTAAATGACCGTTCCTATCAGCAATACTTTCAGGGTAAACGTTGCTGATGTACACATCCTCACAAGCATTAACTGTATCGTCAATCACATTTCTGATTTCTGGTAATTGTCCTGCATTAATATCATTATAAGCAATATTTGTGCTATTAAGGAATTCATTTGAGCAAACAGCTAAGCCTAACTGATCCAAAGGAGTATTCATTTTAAACAGAGTTACTTCCTAGAAAAATCAAACATATTTACATAAACACATTATATTTCGTTTCAAAACTATAACAAACTATCCACTCTGAAAGTTTGACAATCAACTGTCAGCCAATATTGGTAAAAAGTTTCAAATTCAAATGACCGTTATATTTTTTGCATTTCTTCATCGCACTGAATTCTATTTATAATTTCCCAATGGGTATACAATTTTTTTTTAGTCTTCAAATTGGCGCTACTTATATTATATTACCATCAACAATATTTGCCACGAAATGCTTAACGCGATTATTGTTTTTTTTTCTTTTATGTTTTTTCATACCATAGTCTTATTTTACCATTGTCGAAAAGTAAAAATTATTCCTATTTTTAGAAGTTGACAACTATAACACCATATAAACACTATACAAATTAGCTATCTGCATCAAATGTTGATTCAACTTTAAAATCACCGTTTATTTATAATTTTCAACTTATAAAATCCGTTCTCTTTGATAATGACCAAATTAGAGTATTATACTTTTGTGGGACTGTGCATGATAAGAAGAGGATGCCGTTTCTGATCCCATAAAATATATATATATGAGACACGTGTCTTTTAGTTGTTAGAAACCAAGCCTATTACCAGGGTTTGAAAAATAGTCAGCGCTAACATTTTCTCCGCAGCTCGCTCTGCCTTGGGTTTTCAAAATATGCTCAGCAGCAGCAAGAGCACAAAGCATAGAACGAAAGTTGGGTCATTGCGCAGTTCGTAATTTTACACGACTGTCGCCCGAATGAATTTTCTGCCGATTGGCTGTTTAACTGCTGTGCTGTTGAGGCGACTGCCGATCGACAAAAAAATTTTCCACCCTCGTTTTTAGCAAGTGTCGGCAGCAACAGCCAGCGATAGCACAACCACTTTCTGTTAGGTAGGCTAAAAATTCTGGTAAATTTCAGCGACAGCACAACTGCTGCCGTAGTTTTCATGACTGCCGTTGGGACCTGCTGCCGCAAGCAAAGAATTTCGGCAGTCGCCTCAACAGCACAGCAGTTAAACAGCCAGTGGCAGAAATATCATTCGGGCGACAGTAGACACACGACTGCAGGCAGTCATTCGGCAGCTATGAAATGTGACATAAATTCGGACATAAGAAACGACGAAAAATACGACTATTTGCTGAAAGTTTTTCAAACCCTGCCTTACCCTTACCTTAACATATCATATTCTTTGAAATCGGGAGGGATACGATTTTTATGTATTCTGCAACTAAATTTATGGATGAAGCACGAAAATAATATAATCTGTACTTTTTGGATTTCCTGACACCTTCACCCACAATTTAAAAAGAAGGCAATTGGTTTTTAACGTATATTCTTTAGATTTTTTTCATACCATCGTAAATTGAACCATCATTATATATACCATAGTTCCTAAATAACATTCTTAAGTTTACAGAAGGAAGCCAGATAGGAAAAGGCGGCTGACTTGTGCGTATCCTAATCAAATATACGTACGCATACAGAAGGAGTAAAAACCATTCAATGCTTGAACTGTCTTCACACAGAATAACCAAAAAAGTGTTTTTCGATTTCCCTTTTTAAAGTGTTCTCGTCTTAACAATATTGTTTGACCTAAAGCAAAATTGTAAACACAACTTGCAAGCTGTTTCATACCCAATCCAATTAAAGACCAACCTAAACAAACGAAGACGAAAATCATAATCGCCTAAAAGTGGACACAGGCAGTTTACCATCAATTATTGCGCAATGCGAACAAAGTGGAAGTGGAAGGGTAGTTTTTGTTATGCTTTGCTTTGCATGCTAACACATCGATGGCCAGGAGTGAAAGGAGAAGCGCAATAGAGCTCGTGCACATACTTGCAAGCGAGATTGAAATAGACGCATACAGAAGGTCATGCTTATGCCTTCACAGAGAAAAACCAAAAATTAAACTGTTTTTCGATTGCCTCTTAAAAATTCTTTCGTCTAAACAATCTTTAGCGAACTAAACCAAAAAACTAACCACAACACGCAACTCTGATATAAACTATATATGTATGTATATAAAGAACCAGTAGTGTCTAATCTCTATAGATATACTTGATTATTCATGAAATGTATCCTGTATGAGACCTAGAAACGCACAGGACAAAATAAAAGCAACGAGCACGTGGTTTTTGATGGATTTTTTGGTAAAAATGAAAGTTATTTTTAGGATCACTTTAATAAAGATATAGAGATTTCTCCAAAAATCATTCATTTTAATATGTTGAGCTATATTGTAAAGGTACATGTGAAATCAACAGTAAGACTAAATACCGATTACCGATTCATGGTGGAATTGACAGACACAGTGGGGTTATATAAAGAAAAGTATTTTTCATACTCAAACAAAAAATATATAGAGACAGAAAAATCCAGTTCATTAGCAAAAGGACCTATAAAAATTATTTCAATGAAATAGTTACTTGTCTAAAGATACCAGCTAGCCTATTTTACAGAGATTCTTTCACATACACGAGCATACATACATATAATGTGCACTGCTATATGGGGACCTTGTCGTCTGCTAAATAATTGACTTTAAAAAAAAGAACTCCAAAACTGTACTAAATTGCAGTTTAGTACACTAGAGAGCAAAAGTTGGTATAAGCCCAAGACGTCAATAAAAAATATACGCAGAAAACGATTCAATGAAAAAATGCAAAAATATAACCGTGAATTGAGTTAACATGTGAAAAAAATTTATCATATAACATAACACTGATATCAGGGTGGATCAGGGTGGAGTACAGCTTTGAAACGCAGTGTACATACATACATACATATGTACGTTTGTATGTGCATATACATATATATGGAAGTTCAGTTTATTCACCTCAATGTCAATTTCCGGTTCTAGGCACTTTTCAAATATATGGTGTTCTTGTTCGACAAACTCATCAGATAGCGAGTTTACTATCCTATTATTGGTATCATATTTTATATCAACGATGCTATTCTGAGTTTGGGTTCCTTTTGACAATATAGGGTCTATTCCACAATTTGGTTCAACATTTTTGGGAGATGTACAAGCACGTAAAGTTAATATAAATCGATTTATATTTGATAGCTTTGTTATAGATGAATTCGGTGAAGAAAAATATACTGGATCACTTTGAGTTACTTCAAGATTTGCGAAATTATTACAAATCGCATCATTATCTGGCACACAAATTGTATTTAATTCATTTTCGATTCTGGATAATTCGACTACTATAGTTTCTTTCGTTTGGAGGAACATTTGAACAGCTTCACAACTTGATAACGATGTTATATCATTTCCATTAAGCTGAAAATATTTATTTTTTTTTAAGAAATTTGTGTTAATATATATATATATATAATATAATAATCAATACAAGAAATTATCGGCGTAATCATCGATGCCTTTATCGTTTTCGTCTGCGGTTGCTAAATTTGTAAAGAATTTATATCAATGGATATTGATAAACTTTAACAAGCTCAAAATCTATCTCCTTCACTAACGAACCTTTAATACAACATAATCCATATCAATGACACTTCTACAGTTGGAACACATTCTGATAACAAATTACATATTTCGCCACACATTTAAGCAACTGACACAATGAGAAGGAAAGGAACCATCGATTACTATCGTTACCACTCTGACAATGTGGCCAAATCAGAAATGATTATAAATATCCAAATTTAGTAAATAAGGTATTGAATTCATTTGACAAAATAGATACTCCATTTTTATTATTAAAGTATAGCATAAAAATATCATATTGATCTCTCATTGCATATATACAATTTTTATACTTAAATTTACGGAGAAAATTTGATACGAACCGACCATTTCCTTTTGGGCAACCTCAGCTAGCTCAGTAACCCATCCCTGGGTATAATCGGTTCGTAACAGAAATGGCGCCCATGCGAAAACACCAGTTTGAGGTATTGTTCTTTTTGTGGGCGAAGTTACTGTGTAGAGACGCAGGAGGAAACTGCTGACTCCGGCGGACATTGTCTTTTCTTCCCCCCGAGATTTTTTTTAGCAGTAGTTTGTTGTTTTTTTAGCTTTTTTTATTGCTATTTTTCTTATTATTTATTTTTTTGCGTAGTTAGGGTTTATTATATATTATCATTCATTATTATTTATTTATTGGTTAATTATTTATTATTTAGTTATAATTTGTTTGTATTATTAATTCGTTATTTAGTGTTTCTTTTTATAGAATTTTAAAATGAGAGAGGATGGCAAACACCCGAGCAGCCAGGGGAACCCATTCAATGGAAGTCTCATTGGAGGCCTCTCATAGAACCTCTCCAGGTTCGCAGGCGGGCGCAGCGGCTTGGGATTCACCTAGATCACCCGTTTCCTCCGAGCATGCATGCACAGGTTCGTCCACAAGGTTCGAAACTCTCGTCCAGGATGGCGAGGCCAATACCCGAGCGTGAGCTAGTGGAGCTGCTGAAGTATGCTCTCCATGAAAATATACGCCAATTCGTCTATGGGCTTCGGATCCACTGAGTGAACCAGTTGCGAGATGAGTGCGCGTACGCAGAGGCGCAGCTTTGAAGCTGGCAGATCCGTTCACGCACTCGTCCCACTGACCAATTGCCGTCGAGGGAACGCTACTGGGCCGTACACGAATTGTAGGATGAAAGTTATCAGCCCGAAGTAGAGGACGCGGCTATGTCGGAGACTTCGTCGCTGGTACTGCAAGGTTCCGTCACACTTTTCCGGAACAGTTTATCGGCGGAGCGTCGTGTTTTCTGCTAATTTTGCAGAAAGCCTGATACCTATAGTCTCCAATGCGTGGATTGCCCGGGAAAAAGAAGGCGAAGTATGCCGAAGGATGCTGCGACAGTAATACCCGAAACGGACCTTCTCGGGACACCAGTTATCTGGAATGCGACTGGTTCCGTGAGGATCAGGAAGGCTAATTATGCCCTTACCTCTCGCAGTCCATGTTTTTAGGTATCGATTTCTGGAAGGCCCTCGATCTTGCTCAGGATGTCCTCGGTACGGCAAAAGGGGCGAGCGAGGAGGAACTTTTCGTTAAACAAATGGAGCAAGGAAGCTTATCCGCAGCCGTCTATCGAGGGCATCCTGTCAAGGGTGGAGTACACCTATTTCATATTGAGTGTAGATCTAAAGTTTGCGTATTGGCAGTTAGAGTTAGATGAGGAGAGCAAGGATTACACCGCGTTCACGATGCCCGGGCGACCGCTTTACCATTTCAGGGTGATGCCATTTGGGTTTTGCAATGCATCCCAAAGGCTTTGCCGTCTGATGGATAAAGTGATCCCCGTAGAGCTGAGAACAAACGTGTTTGACTATCTCGATGATTTGCTAATTATATCTGCTGATTTTGAGACTTACCTCAAATATCTTGATCGTGAATTTCACGCTGAGCAATTTTGCTAGAGTGCAGAATGCTAACTTCGCAAGGAAGTTCCTCAAATGTCGTGTGGTCGGAGCAGTAGCAAGAAATGTCTGTGACCTGCAGGACTTTGCCGGGAAGGCTCTGGGAGCCAAGGACCTCAGGACTTAAATGGTCAGGGTAGTGGGTGTGGCCTACGTTGGGATTGTTGGTTGTCGTGTGCATCCTGGTCGCATATCAGATAAAGTGTCCGGCAATGTTCTGATCAGCTGATAGGGCCAGACAGTGTTTTTTTTTGTTATCGATAGGGCGAGGGTTGGCAATGGGGTCGCTCTCTCTTGAGACTGACAAATGATTTGTGGGAGATATCTGTCAGATTGTTTTCTCGCAAGTCATCTGTCAGAATTTTTTTTATCGCAAGTCACAGGTGGGTGAATTTAGAGCGAGCGACGCAGCGGCGAGATGTATGCAGCATCAGTAGAAGTTATTGGCAGCAGGGTTGTATTTAAAAAAAAGAGGACTATAATATTTGGCGGGAAAATCCAGGTAAGAGGAGTTCAGGTAATTTGTTCGAAATAAAAAAAATTCTAATTAGTGAATTTTTGTGGCAGCCGACCGACGCACGGTGATATACACATTTCTTCCAATATCTGGCGTCGGTCCTCATTTTTGGTGTTCAGGATCCGAGCAAATCTTAACTCTCACACAGTCACACATACACCGGCGCACACCGTATTCTCTGCAAAAACAATAGTGGACCGTGTGGTCTGCATCAGCAACAACATAAATTTCTGATGAGTGCGGCTCAAACAAGGCGTAATTCGGCCACATTCGTCCCGTGGCGCCACCACAATCGTAAAGCATCCTCCTCCAAGATCATTGATCCGTCTACAGCTCTGAGAGACAAGTCGCATAGAACGACGCAATTTTTCGCACGCCGGGCCTCTATCATCAACCACTATCGTCCCATTTATTTTATTTTGCTTATTTATTTATTTAATTTATATCAGTATATACACGTCACATTGATTAAAATTGTTGTAGGTTTTCATATTTGTTTTAGTTTAGATATGTAAGGTAGGCACACTACCGAGTAGTAATCTTGCTGCTGTGGACAAGCCTGCGCGCATTGCAGCGAGACGCTAGTTTGGCAACAGTTAGGTCTGGGTATATCAACAGTATACAGCGAATAGAATAGCGGTCCAATTACACTGCCTGTTAGAGTATGTATAAATTAAACAAATAGCATAGTTGTGTTACAGTTTCATTATAGTTCTTAAGATGCGGTGCACCGAGCTTCGCTTAAGGCTAACATGAAAAATGCCTACATCAGCATTTGCATAGCGGCAACGCAAATATGTCGTCATTGCCGGCTCTATAGAACGACGCCAGTCTCAGCGCTCATATAACCATATCGACCGGCACCGTCCTT
The DNA here is from genome assembly GCA_018150725.1 of Drosophila quadrilineata. NCBI lineage: Eukaryota > Metazoa > Arthropoda > Insecta > Diptera > Drosophilidae > Drosophila > Drosophila quadrilineata. The sequence continues at coordinate 500,779 of JAECWN010000450.1, forward strand.
GGTCAGCATATAGCAAACTGCCGACTTCAGTTAACTATGCGTTATGATTAATCGGCCCTGATATCTTCTTCTCCTGTACAACCTCCACATAATTTTCGATCAACCGGTGAAGATAAGGTAGACTCAGAACATTGTTCCGGGTAGTGATATTCAAGAGAGGCGTCGCATCAATTGCCGGTACCCTGTTCTGCATGTTGATGTGGCTTATCAAGGGGGTGTCTTACATCGGCCTGTCACTGATAATGATGATGCCGACATCCACGCGGGTAATCGGATCCACTCTATGGTGTGCTCCCAAAGCCTCCAGTGCATATTTGAGGTGTACTGTGTCAACGCTTAGAAGTCTATTTACATGCAACTGGGGAAACATGCTTTCGAGTTTTGAAGTTTCTTCTATGATTCTCGAATACTCTAACAGGTTCGCTGAGTGTTTAATGAAGGCAATCAATGATAGGGATTTTACTTAGCGTGCGAGTAATCTGTAATGCGCGCCGGTGCCAATGACAGGGATAGGAAGACAAACATTCCAAACCTGTGGGATATACTTTTATATAGGTATTGTGCAAAAAATAGGTGATACCACCACCAAAGAGATAGGGATAAGTGTAACTACAGCTAATGAAAAATAAAAATTATGGCTAATGAAATATATGCCAAGTGGCTAAGGAAAACTATGGTTACTTTATCTTAAATTTTCCTTGTGGACGACCCTTCCTTTAATGAGGACCGTAGTCCCCAAGTCCGCTTCAACCGCCTTCTCCTCACAAAGTGGAGTTAGCTTGTTGCCAAGCCTTCTGTTGGACTTAACCAAAACTATTCCGCCGACCTTGAATGTTCGGTTTTGCCGAGCGGCATTTTCCCTGGCTCTGAGTGCGTCGTGTGCACTTTTTATCCTACATTGGATTGCAATTTGATCTTCTTTCCGTCTACTTTAAGCAACATCGACTGGTCTCTTGTTGATAAATGGAGTGTATAGCCCTGAAATTCAATCAAACCTAGAAAGATCTTTCAGTATGAAGAAAGGCGACTTTTATCCGAAGATGGACAAATAGCATTCCTTATTAATTTTCATCATTCCAAGTATCAAGTGGATCGTGAACGTAGCATCCATCGGGATCTGTATCCGACGGAGTTGCTTAGAGACAAAATAATGCTTGATCGACTGTTCGACAATATTGTCGGGTGTACGATTAAGTGCAATGCTGCAGTATAAGAGTAGTGAGTGTAATGCAATTAGCTTTAAAAGAGAAAAAGGGGCTATACTCACAGCAAAATTTTAACTTAACACAGATAAAAGCTTGCGCTCATCTTAAATGCTCTGTCTACTGCATTGACACTTTGACTTTAATCGCACCCAATACCAAGCATATCCGTCAAAATAGGGTATATTAAGGCTGCTCCGACTGATATCAGGCTCTTGTTCTAATTAATATTTGGTTGCGTAAAGACATACTCGTGAGTTACATTTTTGGCTAACACGTTTTCCTGCCAAGTGGCATGGATCAACGTGTCCCGAGGAGTCCGCCGCAATCGCGCTTGTACAGCATTAGCTTCAGCCGCCGCCGCGCCAGTGAAGTTCAGCTCCAACGGCGCCTCCGCCATTGGACATAACCTCCATGTGGCCGACGCCGCGCCAGTGTAGCGCAGCTCCAGCGACGTCGCAAAGATTACATCAACGTGGACAGCGCCGCCGCCAGTCAAGCATCTGCTCTAGCGCCGCCGTCGCCAGTGAAGCATACGCTACAGCGCCGCCGCCAGTAGACATATCCTCCACGAGGCCGACGGCGCGACAGTGAAGCATCTGCTCCAGCGCCTCCGCCAGTAGACATACCCTACACGTGATCGACGCAGCGCCAGTGAAGCATCATCTGCAGCGCCGCCGCCGACAGTGCAGCGCCAGCGTCACCCTCAGCCGCCGCCGCCGCCAGTGAAGCTCTGCTCCAGCGCCGCCATGCCAGTTTGTAGTTAAATAAATTAATTTCAGTTACATAGTTACTATATATATTTATACAATTATATATCGCAAATAGAGTAAGGAGTGCGTGCACAGTGGCTTAAAAGTTATGTTGTGGTCCCCAAGTGAATACCTAAGAGTGCGGTTCTTCTTTATTTGGATATAGCTTTTTTTTATTATTTTTTTTGGGATTTCAATTTTTTAGAAAAAAAAATATTTATATATATATTTATATTTACCTATAATAACTAAATAATTATAGGTCGTAACGTAACTAACACAATATATGTATATATACACATGTATATGTATATACATAAAAAAGTGAATAGTGCCATTAAATATCTTTATACATACATACCAGAGATCTGCAGCGGTGCCTGTTTTCGGCACTAGTAGTGTACTCACACTTTTTGCGGTGGCGGTGGTGTAGACACCGCATAGTAAGCGGTTGCGGTGTTTGAATACCGCATGAGAAACGAATATGCAGACACAATATCAAAAAAAGATGCCGTACCTGCGCACAGCATAAAAAATTGAAACTCAAAATTTGACCGAATCAAAGCCCGTTAGGGTAATCGCTTCATCTCTTATGTGCGGTGTTTCAATACTAACGAGCGGATTGACATAGTGTCTCTGTGATTGGTATTGAAAGAGCAATGTAAATATTGAACGCATAATTTTTGATTTAGGAAGTGATGATTAAAATTTATTGTTTATTGATAATTTCTATATCATGTATATAAATTTATGTCACAATGAAACTAAAATACTATAAAAATTAAAAAAATTAACTAAACAGTTTTATTATGATATAATATGGCTATTTATTTCAACATTCACGCAACCATCACATCAGCAGATCCCTCATACACTTACGCACATGCGAAACAAATCACAAAACACAATTGCAAAAAATGATCTACTCACGGGGCCGCTGAGTACTAAAAACACAAGACAATTTCGGGGGTTGTTTTTCATCACACACTCTCTGTTCGGTGTCGGCTTGATTCTACTCATTCAAATTGCGTTAAATATTACAGGCACCGCAAACGAATGAGTGGAAAGAAGGAACGAGTATAAAAAGACCGCATACATTTTCGATCTTGCTCAGGATGTCCTCAGTACGGCAAAAGGGGCGAGCGAGGAGGAACTTTTCGTTAAACAAATGGAGCAAGGAAGCTTATCCGCAGCCGTCTATCGAGGGCATCCTGTCAAGGGTGGAGTACACCTATTTCATATTGAGTGTAGATCTGAAGTTTGCGTATTGGCAGTTAGAGTTAGATGAGGAGAGCAAGGATTACACCGCGTTCACGATGCCCGGGCGACCGCTTTACCATTTCAGGGTGATGCCATTTGGGTTTTGCAATGCATCCCAAAGGCTTTGCCGTCTGATGGATAAAGTGATCCCCGTAGAGCTGAGAACAAACGTGTTTGACTATCTCGATGATTTGCTAATTATATCTGCTGATTTTGAGACTTACCTCAAATATCTTGATCGTGAATTTAACGCTGAGCAATTTTGCTAGAGTGCAGAACGCTAACTTCGCAAGGAAGTTCCTCAAATGTCGTGTGGTCGGAGCAGTAGCAAGAAATGTCTGTGACCTGCAGGACTTTGCCGGGAAGGCTCTGGGAGCCAAGGACCTCAGGACTTAAATGGTCAGGGTAGTGGGTGTGGCCTACGTTGGGATTGTTGGTTGTCGTGTGCATCCTGGTCGCATATCAGATAAAGTGTCCGGCAATGTTCTGATCAGCTGATAGGGCCAGACAGTGTTTTTTTTTTGTTATCGATAGGGCGAGGGTTGGCAATGGGGTCGCTCTCTCTTGAGACTGACAAATGATTTGTGGGAGATATCTGTCAGATTGTTTTCTCGCAAGTCATCTGTCAGAATTTTTTTTATCGCAAGTCACAGGTGGGTGAATTTAGAGCGAGCGACGCAGCGGCGAGATGTATGCAGCATCAGTAGAAGTTATTGGCAGCAGGGTTGTATTTAAAAAAAAAAGGACTAAATTATTTGGCGGGAAAATCCAGGTAAGAGGAGTTCAGGTAATTTGTTCGAAATAAAAAAAATTCTAATTAGTGAATTTTTGTGGCAGCCGACCGACGCACGGTGATATACACATTTCTTCCAATATCTGGCGTCGGTCCTCATTTTTTGGTGTTCAGGATCCGAGCAAATCTTAACTCTCACACAGTCACACATACACCGGCACACACCGTATTCTCTGCAAAAACAATAGTGGACCGTGTGGTCTGCATCAGCAACAACATAAATTTCTGATGAGTGCGGCTCAAACAAGGCGTAATTCGGCCACATTCGTCCCGTGGCGCCACCACAATCGTAAAGCATCCTCCTCCAAGATCATTGATCCGTCTACAGCTCTGAGAGACAAGTCGCATAGAACGACGAAATTTTTCGCACGCCGGGCCTCTATCATCAACCACTATCGTCCCATTTATTTTATTTTGCTTATTTATTTATTTAATTTATATCAGTATATACACGTCACATTGATTAAAATTGTTGTAGGTTTTCATATTTGTTTTAGTTTAGATATGTAAGGTAGGCACACTACCGAGTAGTAATCTTGCTGCTGTGGACAAGCCTGCGCGCATTGCAGCGAGACGCTAGTTTGGCAACAGTTAGGTCTGGGTATATCAACAGTATACAGCGAATAGAATAGCGGTCCAATTACACTGCCTGTTAGAGTATGTATAAATTAAACAAATAGCATAGTTGTGTTACAGTTTCATTATAGTTCTTAAGATGCGGTGCACCGAGCTTCGCTTAAGGCTAACATGAAAAATGCCTACATCAGCATTTGCATAGCGGCAACGCAAATATGTCGTCATTGCCGGCTCTATAGAACGACGCCAGTCTCAGCGCTCATATAACCATATCGACCGGCACCGTCCTTGGTCAGCATATAGCAAACTGCCGACTTCAGTTAACTATGCGTTATGATTAATCGGCCCTGATATCTTCTTCTCCTGTACAACCTCCACATAATTTTCGATCAACCGGTGAAGATAAGGTAGACTCAGAACATTGTTCCGGGTAGTGATATTCAAGAGAGGCGTCGCATCAATTGCCGGTACCCTGTTCTGCATGTTGATGTGGCTTATCAAGGGGGTGTCTTACATCGGCCTGTCACTGATAATGATGATGCCGACATCCACGCGGGTAATCGGATCCACTCTATGGTGTGCTCCCAAAGCCTCCAGTGCATATTTGAGGTGTACTGTGTCAACGCTTAGAAGTCTATTTACATGCAACTGGGGAAACATGCTTTCGAGTTTTGAAGTTTCTTCTATGATTCTCGAATACTCTAACAGGTTCGCTGAGTGTTTAATGAAGGCAATCAATGATAGGGATTTTACTTAGCGTGCGAGTAATCTGTAATGCGCGCCGGTGCCAATGACAGGGATAGGAAGACAAACATTCCAAACCTGTGGGATATACTTTTATATAGGTATTGTGCAAAAAAATGAAAAATAAAAACTATGGCTAATGAAATATATGCCAAGTGGCTAAGGAAAACTATGGTTACTTTATCTTAAATTTTCCTTGTGGACGACCCTTCCTTTAATGAGGACCGTAGTCCCCAAGTCCGCTTCAACCGCCTTCTCCTCACAAAGTGGAGTTAGCTTGTTGCCAAGCCTTCTGTTGGACTTAACCAAAACTATTCCGCCGACCTTGAATGTTCGGTTTTGCCGAGCGGCATTTTCCCTGGCTCTGAGTGCGTCGTGTGCACTTTTTATCCTACATTGGATTGCAATTTGATCTTCTTTCCGTCTACTTTAAGCAACATCGACTGGTCTCTTGTTGATAAATGGAGTGTATAGCCCTGAAATTCAATCAAACCTAGAAAGATCTTTCAGTATGAAGAAAGGCGACTTTTGTCCGAAGATGGACAAATAGCATTCCTTATTAATTTTCATCATTCCAAGTATCAAGTGGATCGTGAACGTAGCATCCATCGGGATCTGTATCGGACGGAGTTGCTTAGAGACAAAATAATGCTTGATCGACTGTTCGACAATATTGTCGGGTGTACGATTAAGTGCAATGCTGCAGTATAAGAGTAGTGAGTGTAATGCAATTAGCTTTAAAAGAGAAAAAGGGGCTATACTCACAGCAAAATTTTAACTTAACACAGATAAAAGCTTGCGCTCATCTTAAATGCTCTGTCTACTGCATTGACACTTTGACTTTAATCGCACCCAATACCAAGCATATCCGTCAAAATAGGGTATATTAAGGCTGCTCCGACTGATATCAGGCTCTTGTTCTAATTAATATTTGGTTGCGTAAAGACATACTCGTGAGTTACATTTTTGGCTAACACGTTTTCCTGCCAAGTGGCATGGATCAACGTGTCCCGAGGAGTCCGCCGCAATCGCGCTTGTACAGCATTAGCTTCAGCCGCCGCCGCGCCAGTGAAGTTCCATGTGGCCGACGCCGCGCCAGTGTAGCGCAGCTCCAGCGACGTCGCAAAGATTACATCAACGTGGACAGCGCCGCCGCCAGTCAAGCATCTTCTCTAGCGCCGCCGTCGCCAGTGAAGCATACGCTACAGCGCCGCCGCCAGTAGACATATCCTCCACGAGGCCGACGGCGCGACAGTGAAGCATCTGCTCCAGCGCCTCCGCCAGTAGACATACCCTACACGTGATCGACGCAGCGCCAGTGAAGCATCATCTGCAGCGCCGCCGCCGACAGTGCAGCGCCAGCGTCACCCTCAGCCGTCGCCGCCGCCAGTGAAGCTCTGCTCCAGCGCCGCCATGCCAGTTTGTAGTTAAATAAGTTAATTTCAGTTACATAGTTACTATATATATTTATACAATTATATATCGCAAATAGAGTAAGGAGTGCGTGCACAGTGGCTTAAAAGTTATGTTGTGGTCCCCAAGTGAATACCTAAGAGTGCGGTTCTTCTTTATTTGGATATAGCTTTTTTTTTATTATTTTTTTTTTGGGATTTCAATTTTTTAGAAAAAAAAATATTTATATATATATTTATATTTACCTATAATAACTAAATAATTATAGGTCTTAACGTAACTAACACAATATATGTATATATACACATGTATATGTATATACATAAAAAAGTGAATAGTGGCATTAAATATCTTTATACATACATACCAGAGATCTGCAGCGGTGCCTGTTTTCGGCACTAGTAGTGTACTCACACTTTTTGCGGTGGCGGTGGTGTAGACACCGCATAGTAAGCGGTTGCGGTGTTTGAATACCGCATGAGAAACGAATATGCAGACACAATATCAAAAAAAGATGCGGTACCTGCGCACAGCATAAAAAATTGAGACTCAAAATTTGACCGAATCAAAGCCCGTTAGGGTAATCGCTTCATCTGATTTGTGCGGTGTTTCAATACTAACGAGCGGATTGACATAGTGTCTCTGTGATTGGTATTGAAAGAGCAATGTAAATATTGAACGCATAATTTTTGATTTAGGAAGTGATGATTAAAATTTATTGTTTATTGATAATTTCTATATCATGTATGTAAATTTATGTCACAATGAAACTAAAATACTATAAAAATTAAAAAAATTAACTAAACCGTTTTTGTTATGATATAATATGCCTATTTATTTCAACATTCACGTAACCATCACATCAGCAGATCCCTCATACACTTACGCACATGCGAAACAAATCACAAAACACAATTGCAAAAAATGATCTACTCACGCGACCGCTGAGTACTAAAAACACAAGACAATTTCGGGGGTTGTTTTTCATCACACACTCTCTGTTCGGTGTCGGCTTGATTCTACTCATTCAAATTGCGTTAAATATTACAGGCACCGCAAACGAATGAGTGGAAAGAAGGAACGAGTATAAAAAGACCGCATACATTTTTGATGCGGTGTTTTTTTACTCGTGTATGAAAATACTTAGTATTTTTGCGGTGCACTAGTAGTTGCGGTCCACCGCTGCATACATATATAGACTGAGGGTACTCGCCTCCAGCAGTGAATGTTTAGTGCGACTGTGACAACAATGATAAGTCACCAACATCATCATTCCCCGCCCTGGATAAAGAAAGTCAAATTTTGAAAATATTGTATCATTCATTCTTGAAGTGTGTGTCCCATTCAGATTTGTAAACCTTTAAAATTTTTTTTTTTTATAATTTACTGGAACGGAGTGATGATCAGACGTGCGGGGTTGCATGCATAGTTACTAGTCCAGTGCACAGCACTAAGCGACAGCCAGCAACACCTGCATCGTCACTTGCCTGAGTCGATCGTTCCCTCGTTTCCCATGCGTAAGTGATAACGTCAATAGTAAATTATTAAATACGAATATACGGAATCAAAATAAAGCAATCGCGAACATTTGACAATCATATATATACTTACATATGTACATAAATACAGCAAAAGAAAAAAAAACATATGCCTGCTGTGTACCGCTTCATGCATAGATTTATAATTGCAATCGATTTTTTATTATTATGTTAATTATGTGTATATATGTTACACATCGATATATATATATAAATATAAGTTTAGTATATTTTTATTATTTTATTTTTTATTATTAATCATCATAATCCGAATTGGTAAATACCCCTTTTTTTTAATATGGAATAAAATTAGTTATGAACATGAGATTAAATCTTTTGGTAGTATATTTCATACAAAGATGCTCGTAATTATGAAGTGTTAAGTTATCGATTAGGGACATGATTGAGTGCGAAAAGGAAAGTCATTTTTTTCTGGGGAACTTGGCGTACACCATCCAAGATCATAGGTTGGGTAGGGTATGGAAGGCGAGGGTCCACTTCCATTATGACCCCGCCCCGCTTGTCATTATCATACCAACATTCTCGTCAGCTGTACTCAATGTACACTATTTCCTTGACTGTCGCTTAATTCTGAAGAACTGTACGGATCATTCAAAATAGTAATTTTAGTAGGGATCCTTAATTTAAAATTCGTGTAGCAGGGAGTCATTCGTGTAGCAGGGAGTCATTCGTGTAGCAGGGAGTCAATCGTGTAGCCAACCCGTGCCCACACCGAAAGAGCTGCGGTACCAGAGGGCCCCGCTCGGCTGTCTCTGATGTGTCCCTCTTCTTCAATAGGAAGATAAGCAATGCATGTTTATTGCATAGTTTTTTTTGCGGCCAATATGGAGCCAGAAAACTACTTCTCTCCCATTCGGTATATTAAAAAATTTTTGGCGCCAAACGTTGGGCATGCAAGCCAACGTGGGGCCTACAAGGCATACAAAGACATATCCCGCTTATTACAGATCTGCTTCCTTTAGCCCACTGTGCGGCTGGATGTGGTTTATGGCCGCACCCGGGTCTATAAGGAATCTCATAACTGATCCCGCTACTTTTCATCTGAAGAAGGGTAGCAGGTACCTCTCCAAAAAAATGGAGAGCATCTTAATCTGCTCTACAGCATGAGATGCCTTGTTGGCGTAAGATTCTTTCTCCAGCTCTGTCTCCTCTGCAACATGGTTAAGTCTCTGTTGTTTTCATTGTCCGCTGTTGCTATCCGACATAACCGCCCACTTATTAACATGGGCGGGAGCCAAGGTGCGTTGATTAAACTCTGAAAGCGAAGGATCTACTTCTACTACTTCTACTGTTTGTGCCACCTTCTTGCTTGCCACTACGCTGGTCAGATTGTTTCTACTCTTTGCCCTGCTTAAAATGGGGATGTTTAGAGCCGCTTGGCTGCAAGTGTCTTTGCTGAAGATCATTTTCGTATTGACGACTTTGACTCTTTAGCAAAGGCTTTTTCCTTGGCTCCTTACGAAATTCGCTGCAAAGTGTACCTCTCGTGGTTGGATTCCACACCCAGCGCAAGTGCTAGGGCCGACGGTTAGTCCTTCGGCCTTGCCGCGAAAAGCACATCCGTAAGATTATGCCTCAGGCCCGAAATAAAGACCCTCAACACATTATCTCGGATTTTCGTGCAAAGACCTTGAGCCATGGCATCATCTTATGATGATGCTACTACTACTTCGTCGTAGTACTGAAGCCAGGACAGGTTCCGTAGTCTAAGTGTACTTAGTTCTTGCTCTATGGCATGAATCGGTCGTTTATCACTATAGGTGAAGTCCAAGCGACTTATAATTGCGTCCAAATTCAACACTGCACCGAGCGAAGAGAGGACATCAACTGGTCCCCTAACCTTACAACGGATTATTAGTACTGCTTGATAGCGGCGTGAACTATTGTTGTACTGTCTAAATATGTGGTACGCGGCCATAGCCGCTGTCTCCAAGAGACATAAGTTCCTTGTACCCCTCTAAACTCGCAAAGGCACTTGATGGCGTCTAGTGGCTCGTCACATTGAATTTCGTTGCTAATTTGAATAGCCGTGTAAGTCTCGACTTCAGGCTGAGGTATATGGAGAGCTGAGACGCTAGCAGATATCTGCTGTATTTGTTGTGTTAGAACTAGCTCTCTTTGTGCGTGAGCGGGGGCCTATTCAGCTAAGGCGGCCCGAACGACCGCTGGCACTAATGTTTTCATTTGTTCAGGTTCTATGTTGTCAACGGCTGAGGCGTCGTATGCGCTGGTCGCACTCCGATTCTTCTGTTTCGCTTCTCATGGGCATCTCAGAAAAAGACACATAAATAAACAAATACGAGCGCAGTTTAAATATTTTCTCAGCTCAGGAGATGCTTAACTTATGCGAGAACAAAACTTTTTGTTTAAAGACTTTGGATCGATTTGCAATATAATTAAAAGAAATTCCCATTGTTATTTTGTTAAAAACGGAGATTTGAACTATTCAAAAATTCCTCCGACTAATGTGGTTTCTCTACAACGCTGCAGTAACGAGTTTATTGTGCCCGAAGAGCTCCTGCGGCTTTGGTGACTAAATTTGATCATTTTTATTTGCGTGAGCTCATCCGTACTCACTAGGGTTGCTCTAACACACTTTATGAGCTTAACTGCACTTTGCTTCACTTCTGACTAATCAATAATAATCAATCCTCTTGTCTTCAGCAAGGGGTTAGGTGTTAAGTAGTTGTAATTGTATAGTTATGGTACGTTTTGTTGTACCGGTTCTATATTTAATAAACAAAGTTTTCCAAAAAAAAAACTTCTGACTTTTTTTAGAATAAACTGTTGTCATAGAGCCGATTTGGATGCTCACAAGATTGTTCTTTAGTTTTTTGCACGAACACCGTCCTTGGTCAGCACATAGCAAACTGCGCTCTTCAGTTAACTTAAACCTAGCTAAGACTTTTAACTCTTAACCTTCCCGATACGATTTGAAAAGTCCATAGTAGGGAGCTGGTAGTAGGTTATTGATTTTGCAAAATAGGCCAACATACCAAACGAAAGCTTGTTGCATATCAATAAAGACAGCGTTGGAGCACTCCAGAAGGCCTGCAAGGTAGACTTTACCAATCTGTGGACTCTTTCAATAGTACGATTTCGCCCTAAAAAGCCAAATCATAATCACATGATTTATAATTTTTTGTTTGTTTATTAATTAAGTGCTGGACCCATACAATCATATTATATATTATACTTCACATGTTCGCTTGATTTGTTAAATAACATTTCTATTTCACTTACTCGTCTTTAACTTTTCGTCACTCTCCTACTTGTGCTCTCTAATTGCATGCTTATCTATATAGCTTGCGCTCTCATCACCAGCTCTTAATATTAACTGTATTCTTTTTGTCTCTCTCTTGCTCTGTTTCGCATTGTGTTATTGCTGATTGTTATCCTACAGTACTCGACACAAGTTTAGATACATTTCAAATATAGCTCACTTATTATTTCTCTATTTCTTTGTTCGTTTCTTATATCTCCTTACATCATGACTTCGTGCTGCATTAAAGTCTGTAGGGTAATGTCCGATCCTAAGGCAGATTTTATAAGCTGCTGGTTGTGTGACAATCTAGCTCATGTTAAATGTGCAGGTTTCACCACGCGTGTGAAAGATTACATCGCGTATAAGATGGGTCTTAAATGGTGTTGTGAAGCTTGCCGTGAGACGGAAATTAATATGCAATCATTTGCAATGCATTCGCGCAATTTCTGTGCTTTAAAAAAAAACTTTGACCTTCTTCATTAGGAATTGCAAGCAATGGAATTTAAGTTTAATAATTTTAAAATTTTTCCTCAGCCGTCTATTGTGGGTGTGCCTTCTTCTAGTAGCTCACCACCGGAGGTAATTATTACTCCGGTTTTGACTGCTGAACATATTCCTCAAACAATTCCTTCTTCAGCTATTTCAAGCTCTAAATCCAATAGGCCCAAGAAAGATAGGCCTTCCAATGATATGCCTCTTGTATCATCAGAGGTTAATCATCTTCGGGTGTTTAATTCCCCTAAGCTGAGACTGCCAGACGTCTTAAGTCTGTACATAATAGACGCCAAATTTTTATTTCTCGCCTGGCTTCTGGCACTTCAACTGAAGATGTTAAGGCGTATATTTTAAACAAACTTAATAATAATTGTCCCAACATGACCGTTGAGAAATTCAAATTTAGGCATCGTAGAGAAATTTCCTCCTTCAAGATATCTGTCCCAATAAGTGCATTTAGTACTATTTGTACTAATGCTTTTTGGGTCTTCTGAACCCCCTTCTCTTCCTACTAATGTTCCGTCCTACTAATGTTATCAGAATGTTAGAGGCCTTAAGTCAAAACTTTCTAACCTTTATGTAGTTCAATCTTTGTCCAGCATTCTTTTGGATAAAGACTGTTTAGTAGTTGTTGGTGACTTTAACTTGCCCGATGTTATTTGGTCGGATAACAACGACTTAACGACTCTAACGAGTTTCTCTCGGGACTTCTTGAACTTAATCTATCTCAGGTCAACTCAATTCGAAATAGCAGGAACCGAATACTTGATCTTGTTTTTGTATCAGATAAGGCATGCGATACTGTTGTAAGAATTGATCCTTTAGTTTCACCTGAAGATTCGCTCCACCCCACTTTAGAGTTGCCCATCCGGGCAACAAAATAAAATATTTCCAACGACTAAACACTACTGCTATCGTAAAGTAAACTTTAGAGATCTCAACATTTTATTTAATAACTACGATTGGTCGGAATTGTACTCTTCTATTAATTTGGAAGGTGCGATTGATAGTTTTTATAGAGCTATTAATTCTATTTTTAAAATGTATGTTCCTAGGGTGTATCATTCTAAGTCTACAAAACTACCATGATTCTCTAGGGAACTTTGTAGACTTAAAAATTTGAAATCTAAACTCTACAAAAAGTTCAAATTATCTGGTAGGCTTACGGACGTTATCTACAATGACTTCAGTAAAGCATTTGATTCTGTAAACCATACTCTCCTAATGCACAAGTTATCGCTTCTTGGTTTACCTCATACTCTTATGAACTGGATTTTCAATTGTTCAATTCTGCCTTTTCTAAGCAGATCTTTGTTTATTCAGGAGTGCCGCAAGGTAGCCACCTCGGACCATTGCTTTTCAATTTATTTATTAATGACCTTCCGTCTATTATTAAGAATAGTGCTGTTTTGATGTATGCAGATGACGTTAAATTATGCCCCTCTTATAAGGATCCAATTTCAGCTTCTTTGCTGCAAGCTGATCTTGACATCTTCAATTCATGGTGTTAAACCAATCTAATTGCCCTAAATTGCTCAAAGTGCAAAGCCATGACTTTTTGCAAAACACAACCTGTGCCTGTTGAATACTTATTAGACGGTCATCTTCTTGAGAATATATCTCAAATCAATGTCCTAGGCATCTTACTTGATCGTAAACTCTCCTTCATGTTTCTGGTCGCCACAGTATCAGACTTACAAAGACAAAATCGAGTCGGTGCAAAAGAAGTTTCCAATTTTCGCACTAAGAAACTTAAACTGGTCACCACAGCTTAACCTACTGCCATATCCTAGTAGATTACTATTAATTAATCTTCCTCCTCTTTCTAACCGTCGCACTATGCTGGGTGTAACTTTCATTCTTAAACTTATCAATTGTGATATTAACTCTCCTTTTTTGCTTAACAAATTAAACTTTTCAATTCCTATCAGATCTACTTGTCTCTTTTCCTTATTAACAATTAGCACTTGCACTACTAATTACCTTATGCATGAACCATTTAGAGTACTATGTTCTGAGTTTAACAGTCTTTACGGGGTTATAAGATTAGAGTCTTCTGTATCTACTAATAAAGCCTTAATCTTAGAACATTTACTCACACATTAATCACATAATCTCTGGTGGTTGTCATTGATTTGATTGGGTTTTCCTGGGGTTCCCCAATCCTAGCAACAAATGTTGAATCAATTTACATCTACTCACCCCAGAACTATTTATTTATTATTTTTATTTCTTTTAATCTAATTCTAATAAATATATATATATTTAATTTAATTATTTTTAAATTTAATTTTAATGTTACGTTTTAATTAATTTCTGTCGACTGTTTATAGTTGACATTAAATAAATAAATAAATAAATAAATAACAAATAGATGGGACATTTCATACAATACATACAAAATTTCTTTTCGAGACACTCCAATTCAAAGCGAGATACCCCAGTTCAATGCGAGATACCCCAGTTCAATGCGACGTACTCCGATCAGTTCACACAAACAACTTTCTGACAAGTTTGACCCAACAATGTACGAACTTATTGAGAGTTAATAGCTTTTTGTACGTCGTCTAGGGCGGTCGCTTCGTACAGAGCCTGCATGTTATTTTAATGATCACAGCCAGCAAAAAAAAATTATCAAGAGAGGGCCCTGTCACACACCAATGCTGGTTGATGCTGACAAAACTCGCGTCTGTCTCCCTTCTTTCTACAGTCCGTCCTTGTATAAATACATATATACGTCTTGTACATACACATTCGCATCATTGTGTGTGTGGGTCCCCAGCAGAATTTATTTTCTTGCTTTTTACTGCTGGCTGAGCTCAGCAAAGTTTTTTTTCGACTACCTTGGACGGGTCGACCCCATGCACTGCAACACGGATCTTCACTTTGTGCTTAGAAATACAAAGTTTAAAATTTGTGTGCTGTAATGCCGCAGACTCTACCAAAAAACTTGTTATTGTTTTGCATGTCGCTGATTCTGAATTAGGCTTTCCCAACAGATCAGTTCAACCTTGAAAGCCTGTTTTGCTATTATGAATTCGGTGGGTGATATCATCGTCATAACAAAGATGTAGAACTTTATGATAGGATTCAATGGAGTTGCATTGAAGATATAAACCCAATGGCAATGGTAGAGAAACTTTTTAAAGTGTTTTCACCTGAAAAGTTTAGAGCTATGAAGTCATTGACATTTTTTAACTTCGGAATTATAATTTAAGGAATTTTCCTAATACTTTAATTTACATAAGAGTCGTATTCGTTTGTGTAATCTAATTCTCTATTTTGAAGAATAATGTTCTTCGATGTATGACGTTACTGCAGCTTTTTTACTGCATGCTGATCTTAACATTTTCTATTCATGGTGTCAAATTAGTTTTATTGTCCTTAATTGTTCATGTCCATCTTCTTGAGAATATATCTTAAATCAATGACCTAGGCATTTTACTTGATCGAAAACTTTCCTTCATGTTTTCTTCTGTTTTGGACAAAGTTCGGGAAATAATTGTAATTGGTTTGCCCTCTTGGTCTAGTAGTGCTCCCATCGCAAAGTTTGATGCACCTGTAGTTAGATAATATTCCTTCTTAAAATTTTGGTAGCTTAGGATAACTCTTCTCTGAGGAGTGTGGTAAGTGGTTTGGCGAGTTTGGCGAGTTTGGCGGAGTCTCTTGTAAACCGTCGGTAATATCCAGACAGACCTAGGAATGATCTTAATTCCTTTAAAGAAATACGTATGGGGAATTCGGATATTGCTTTTACCTTTTCCGGATTCGTCTTAACGCCGTTGTCGGATTTCGTGAACCCTATTTCTAAAAAAATTCCCACTTATCCATTTCAACCTTCATATTAGCGTCTAGCAACGTTAAGAATACCTGTTCCATATGTTTTGCGTGCTTCTCCTCTGTTTTGCTAAAGATGATAATATCATCTATATAGACATAACAGATCTTTCAAATATGATCTCAAACAATGTCATCTAGACCTTTTTGAAAGATGGACGGTAAATTTTTAAGAACGAAGGGAAGACGAGTGAATTTGAACTTGCTTCCGTTAAAGGCGAATGCTGTTTTTTCAATATCGTATTCTTTTAGCAAAATCTTATGAAATCGGCTTTTGAGATCAAGCACTGTGAAAAACTTATTGTTTCCCAATTTCTCCTATTTCAAGCAGATCAGAAATCGTTTCAGCTTTCTTATACTTTCTTTTTCCAGAACCGTCTACTTTCTTTGGTACGACCCAGATTGGGGCACTGTACGGCGATCTAGAGGATATAATTATACCGTCCTCCAGAATTTCTTGGATCTGCTTTTCGACTTCTTGCTTATGAGATATAGGTTATGGATAGAGTTTAGTATGGATTGGTTTATCGGAAGTAGTCCGAATTTTTCCGAGTACTCTCGTTGAATATATCAGTTTTTCGTCTGGCTCTGCAAACAGTGTTCTATGGCTTGCAACGAGCTTGTTTACTATTGTTTTCTGGCTTTCGGACATATCGTAGGTACGAATTCTAATATTATTGACTGACTGAGTTAATAACTGTTTGATACGAAATTGTCTGTGGCCATTGACTCTAAGAATGTCGTTTTTGCACCAAAAATATTGTAATAGAAGTCACACGAAGTTCAAGAGCGAACAAAAACAGATTTTACGACCATGCGCTGCGAATAAGTTAGATAAGAGTTCAATTCTGTCAACGCACTAAAGAAAAGCCTTTTCACATGATGCTGAAGAAAGAGATCAACGAAGATCATGGGATAAAATAGATTGGAATGTTTGCATATGTACAACTGAGCATAGGTCATACATAGCTTATATACTAGTTTATAAATAAATTCTGTATATAGAAAATGAGATAACCAAAATCGAATAAAAAGGAGGCCGGCCCAGAGTCGGCAGTTCAGTTCGGTTGGAAGTTCAGTTCAGCAATTTGAAAGAGGATCAACTGATTCAAAAAACAATCCAACAATGCTCATCGTAACCGGCCAGCAAGTACTAGCACAAACCGAATCTAAAAATAATTGTCCCAACATGATCGTTGAGAAATTCAAATTTAAGCATCGTAGAGAAATTTCCCCCTTCAAGATATCTGTCCCCGCAAGTGCATTTAGTACTATTTGTACTAATGCTTTTTGGCTGGATGATATGGTTGTAAAGGAGTACAGTCCGCAAAAGAGACATAAGTCTTCTGTTCCCCCTTCTCTTCCTACTAATGTTCCGTCAAAAAACTAATAAATTCTTCCATTCTGTTTGCTTATCAGAATGTTAGAGGCCTTAAGTCAAAACTCTCTAACCTTTATGTAGATAGTTTTTCCTTCGAACATTACATTTTGGCATTTACTAAGACCTGGCTTAAACCTGATATTCTTGATGCATCTATACTTTCACCTCTTTATGTTACTTATAGATGTGATAGAATGGATAGAAAAGGTGGTGGCGTCCTTATTGCGATAAAATCTAATCTTGTATCGCAATTAGTAAATAACTCCCCCACTAATATAGAAATTGTACGTGTGAAAGTGCGAATTCATAACATTAACTTATATATTTCCTGTTCATATATTCCTCCCCAGTCTAATTTATCTGTATACCTAGCTCACTTAACGGTAATTCAATCTTTGTCCAGCATGTTTTTGGATAAAGACTGTTTGGTAGTTGTTGGTGACTTTAACTTGCCCGATGTTATTTGGTCGGATAACAACGACTTAATGACTTCTAACGAGTTTCTGTCGGGACTTCTTGAACTAAATCTATCTCAGGTCAACTCAATTCGAAATAGCAGGAACCGAATACTTGATCTTGTCTTTGTATCAGATCAGGTTTGCGATACTGTTGTAAGAATTGATCCTTTAGTTTCACCTGAAGATGCGTTCCACCCCACTTTAGAGCTCGCAATTTTGCTGTCACCATCCGGGCAGCAAAATAAAACAAATCCAACCACTAAACACTACTGCTTTCGTAAAGTAAACTTTAGTGATCTCAATATTTTATTTAATAACTACGATTGGTCGGAATTGTACTCTTCTATTAATTTGGAAGGTGCGATTGATAGTTTTTATAGAGCTATTAATTCTATTTTTAAAATGTATGTTCCTAGGGTGTATCATTCTAAGTCTACAAAACTACCATGATTCTCTAGGGAACTTTGTAGACTTAAAAATTTAAAATCCAAGCTTTACAAAAGTTCAGATTATCTGGTAGGCTCACTGATTTTTCAAGGTATGTTAGCGCTAAGTCTGTCTTTCATACTATGAACCACCGTTGCTATAGTGCATACTTAACTCGCTGTAGATTACAATTTGCCAAAGACCCTAAGCAGTTTTATAATTTTGTAAATCTAAAACGGCGAGCTGCTACATATCCTTCTTCTTTAACTCTAAACAAGAAAACAGCTAGTACCGATCAATATATTTCGGACTTATTTGCATATTTTTTCCAGGATACTTATTCGTCTAAGATTTACGATTCTAAGTCTCCTTATCCTTATACAATCTATCCATCTAACTCTGTTTTCGGTCCGCAGATTACGGAAAGTTTGCTAGGTTGTGAGCTGAGTTTGGTCAAGCCATCTTTTTCTCCTGGGCCGGATGGGGTGCCTGGCTGTGTTCTCAGATACTGTGCTAATTCGCTCTGTAAGCCAATTCTTAAACTTTTTTGTTTATCCGTTTCGACCGGATTATTTCCTGAGATATGGAATGAATCTTATGTTATTCCCTTACATAAAAAAGGCTCTAAATCTGATGTCATGAACTATAGAGCTATCTCTAAGTTGTCTGCTATTCCTAAGTTATTCGAGAAAATCATTACTTCTCAACTCCAACACTTATGTAGCTCAATCATCTCACCAATCCAACATGGCTTTGTGAGATCCAAATATACTACCACAAACTTGTTGGAACTCTCCTCTTTTGTCATTAGCATTTGAGTAAAGCATTTGATTCTGTAAACCATACTCTCCTAATGCACAAGTTATCGCTTCTTGATTTTCCTCATACTCTTATGAACTGGATTTCCAATCATATTAAAAATAGAACTCAGAGAGTTATGTTCAATTCTGCCCTTTCTAAGCAGATCTTTGTTTATTCAGGAGTGCCCCAAGATAGCCACCTCGGACCATTACTTTTCAATTTATTTATTAATAACCTTAAGTCTATTATTAAGAATTGTGCTGTTTTGATGAATGCAGATGACGTAATATTATGCCTCTGTTAATCAGAGTCTCGAAATAAAGAAACTGATAAGTTGAGTTGTTGTACTCAACTGAACTGAACTGCCGATTCAGGATCGGCTCTCCTTTTATTTTATTTCGGACTGATATTTTCTCACATAGCATATTTATATAATATTATCTTATACGCTGATAGGCCCCATGCAGTGTCACATAACATTATTTTAGGACTAGGTCGACGAGACCCATGAACCCTATATCAATCGTACATGTTTTTATTGATCTTTGGGTTTGTACTAGCGGTCGTAAATAGTACCCTTTGTCAACTCAAGTGGCTTAGGCCTTACATAATTTATTTGAGTTGAGGATACAAGTACTTGACTTGGCTATTGACAGTATATGCTTCTTATCTTATATAACATGTTCATACATATTTATTATACAATGTATGTTCATGCTTGAACAGCCTCTCTTATAAGGATCCTATTTCTGCTTCTTTGTTGCAAGCTAATCTTAACATTTTCAATTCATGGTGTAAAACCAATCTTATTGCCCTCAATTGCTCAAAGTGCAAAGCCATGACTTTTTGCAGAACACAACCTGTGCACGCTGAATACTTATTAGACGGCCATCTTCTTGAGAATGTAACTCAAATCAATGACCTGGGCATCTTACTTGATCGTAAGCTCTCCTTCAATGATCACATTGAGTTCATGGTAGATAAAGCCATGAAGGTCTTAGGTTTCATTAAGCGTTGGTCTAAGGAATTCAATAACCCTTATACGACTAAACAGCTTTATGTCTCTCTGGTACGTCCCATCCTCGAGTATGGGTCCTGTTTGTGGTCGCCACAGTATCAGACTTACAATGACAAAATGGAGTCGGTGCAAAAGAAGTTTCCAATTTTCGCACTAAGAATCTTAAACTGGTCACCACAGGTTAACCTTCCGCCATATCCTAGTAGATTACTATTACTTAATCTTCCTTCTCTTTCTCACCGTCGCACTATGCTGGGTGTTACTTTCATTCTGAACCTTATCAATGGTGATATTAACTCTCCTTTCTTGCTTAACAAATTAAACTTTTCAATTCCTATCTGAGATACCCGTTTCCTTATTAACAATTAGCACTTGCCCTACTATTTACCTTATGGATGAACCCTTTAGAGTACTATGTTCTGAGTTTAACAGACTTTACGGGGTTATTAGATTAGAGTCATCTGTTTCTTCTAATAAAGTCTTAATCTTAGAACATTTACTCACACATTAAACATATAATCTGTGGTGGTGGTCATTGATTTGATTGGGTTTTCCTGGGTTTCCCCAATCCTAGCAACAAATGTTGAATCAATTTACATTTACTCACCCCAGAACTATTTATTTATTATTTTAATTTTAATTTAATTCTAATTTTTAATTTTAAATATATATATAATTTATTTATATATTTAATTTAATTAATTTTAAATTTTATTGTAATGTTACATATTAATTAATTTCTGTCGTCTGTTTATAGTTGACATTAAATAACGAATTTTTATAATTGATGTTTATTTGTTGGTGATAATTTTGAAACTAAAACTTCTTAAAACAATTCTACCCTGAGCTAGCTAAGACTTCTCTGCAGCGCTGTCGGCAGAGCTGCAGTGGCGGCGGTGTCCGGTGGCGTGATTCTTTTCCTTGGAACTCTAGCGGATGCGAAAGTGCTGATTTGACGTTTATTACAATGTTGCGGCTGTTGACTTTTTATTACTTGTGATAAATGTTTTGCTTGTCCTCAAGCAAATTATCAAAAATATGGTAGATCGTTGAACTTAATTTGTGGTAGGTCTTTCCTTACTGGGTACACTATCGGACTTTTATTTTTTATTAAGTCGGGTTGGCCAGCGTTTACTTGAAGTGTAATGTTCTCCTTTCGCCTGCATAAAATGTAGAGTTCGGCACTGATGATCATCACCAATGAAAAAAGAGTTACCATGCTGATTGTCTTTAGGTTGGTTTGCTTGAGGAGGTTTCGTACTCGGCCTATGTTATCTATATGCAATGCCTCTAAAGCCTTTAGAGACAAAATCTTGATACGTTGTTCCTCTGTTGGTGTCATGTGTATAATAGGAGTTCCGATCTTTGTTATGGTTCTTTCGAAGTTGCTGAACTGTTGTCTGTTGATTAGCATCGTGTCGTTGGCTAAGTGAATCAAATAAGTGCCTCTAAGACGAGTTTCGTTATTGTTCCAGGTTATGTTGCCGTTAAAATCGTTAAGTATGAAGATGTCATTGCCGACGTCTTCCATTTCTTCCGTGTGTTCCGCGTTGCTGAAGTTACAATGTGCCCTACTACCCTGAGCTAATTTAGGGATACAATTAGTTGTAGTTAAATTAACAATTTGGTTTCTATTGCATATTTTAATATTTATAAAATTTTTGCAAGTATTTGGTATTTCAAGAAAGATATTTTTAAATTTAAAATATTCATTGTTCTTCATATGGATTACAGAATTATTATTCTTAACTGGTTTTAATATTTTCGTAATCTATTAATTCGAGTAAAGGTATTTTAACAAGGTAGAGGAGTACAGTTTTGTTATGTAATATTGAAACATCAGAAAATTCCAGAGATTCTTCTATTGTTAGTGGTGGAAGATTATGACCTTAAAAATTTTGACTTATTATTCCTAATTCCACTTCATTCAGGAGTATTGAATTTATTATATTTACTCTTGCCCATTGTATTGCGTACCGAATATTTATAATTTCTTCTTTTATCAATCTCACCTGATTCTGAAAATTTATGGCTATTTCATCGCTTAGGAAACTATATTTCCTGATAGCGTACGATAAATCATTTGATACCTTAGTGAGTTTGTTTATTTTTCGATTTCGAATACAATGAATTTTGGAACTCCATAATAAAACAAGATATAGTGTAATGGTCTTTTTATGTCTTGAATTGCTTTTGATTTAATGATTTTAGCCTGTGCGAGTTTCGAAAACTTGTCTATAGCGGTTAGGACTCACTTCCTTTCTGTTGAATAGATGTCTATATGAATTATGTGACCTAGATACTGTGGGATAGGGGTTTCTTTTATTTCTGGATTTGGTGGATTTCGATCATATTTTTGTTCTAAGCATACCCTATGTTGCTTAATGAGATTAGCGATTCTTTGTCTCATTTTTGGGAAATAAAATTTATCTGCTAACTGTGCTTTATTTTCCTCCACTCCCCTGTGAGCTCTATTATGGATTCTGAGAATTTCCTCTTCTTGTTCAATTTCAGTAAGTAGGTCCCTAGTTTGTAAATTTGTGAATCTTATCTTGATATATCTAAAATGTCTTGGGTATGATCTTTGAATTTTTCCCATATTTTCTTCTGTCGTTTTAATTCCGTTTATAACAGATGGGTTTAAATATTTTTTTAAAATTGTTAACAATTCCTGTTCGGTGTAATTCGTTCGATCTATTACGTGCCTATGAAAAGTTGGGAATGGAATGCTAAACTTGTAGTCGTTTAATTGGCTATTGTTTATAAAAAGCTGATTTTCAAATGCATTGATGGGGATTTCTAAACTAGGAATGAGGTGTTCTCCTGAGCTTTCTGCTCTATGTTGCGTTGACGTTATTAAATTAATCGGACCGCTTCTTGAAACGCATCTGCTACTACATTTATTTTCCCAGGTTTATACAATAATTCATAATCGTATTCTTCGAGATATGCTTTCCATCTTTTTACTCTAGGATTCCCGTTCCAACTACTCAGGGAATAAGTCAGAGGTTGATGATCTGTGAAAATTTTTATCTTTGATTTTCCATACAAGTAGTTTCTAAGAGATTTTAAAGCCCAAATGATGGATAGCATCTCCTTCTCATTGGTGGCATAATTCTCTTCGGCTTTCGACAAAGTCCTGGATATGAATGAAATTGGTCTCGCTCCCTGTGATAGTACTGCGCCTATGGCATAGTTAAAAGCGTCCGTTGTTAAATGAAATTCTTCTCCGAAATCAGGATATTTTAAGATAACTTCATCTGACAGTAGAGCAGTTTTGATTTTGGTAAAGGATTCTATAGCATGTGTTCATGTTAATAATTTTTTTCTGGATTCTTTTTTGGACACGCGTCCGTCTTCCCCTCTTAAAAGAGAGCTAAGGGGCTTAGCGATCTTAGCGAAATCACTTATAAATTTTTATTTATTTATTTATTTTTATTTAATGTCAACTATACACAGTCGACAGAAATTTAATATTAAATGTAAAATTAAAATTAAATTGAAAAATGATTAAATTATATATATTAAATATTTAAAATATAAAATTAGAATTAAATTAAAGGAAAATATGAAATAAAAATAATAAATAAATAGTTCTGGGGTGAGTAAATGTAAATTGATTCAACATTTGTTGCTAGGATTGGGGAAACCCAGGAAAAC
Organism: Drosophila quadrilineata; assembly: GCA_018150725.1. Lineage (NCBI taxonomy): Eukaryota > Metazoa > Arthropoda > Insecta > Diptera > Drosophilidae > Drosophila > Drosophila quadrilineata. The sequence continues at coordinate 524,419 of JAECWN010000450.1, forward strand.
CCAATCAAATCAATGACCACCACCAGAGATTAATTGATTAATGTGTGCGTAAATGTTCTAAGATTAAGGCTTTATTGGTGGAAATAGAAGACTCTAATCTAATAACCCCGTAAAGTCTGTTAAACTCAGAACAAAGTACTCTAAAAGGTTCATGCATAAGGTAATTAGTATGGCAAGTGCTAATTGTTAATAAGGAGTAGAAACGGGTTGATCTAATAGGAAGTGAAAAGTTTAATTTGTTAAGTAAGAAAGGAGAGTCAATATCACCATTGATAAGTTTAAGAATGAAAGTAACACCCAGCATAGTGCGACGGTGTGAAAGGGAAGGAAGATTAATTAATAGTAATCTACTAGGATATGGCGGAAGGTTAAGTTGTGGTGACCAGTTTAAGTTTCTTAGTGCGAAAATTAGAAACTTCTTTTGCACCGATAATATCCATCTAATCCAAGAAAAGCCCGTAGATCTTTTACCGTTTATGGTTGAGGATAATTAGCAATTGCCATGATCTTATTCGGGTTGGTTTCGATACCTTTTTCAGATATCACGAATCCGAGGAATTCCACTTGATTTTTGTAGAACTCGCATTTGTCCAATGTACATTGGCTTCTTGCAAAGTTTGAAATATGGTTTCTAGGTTTTTAGTATGGGAATTGAAATCTTTGCTGAAAATTATTATATCTTCTATATAGATAAAACATATCTTACCGATATGTTCCCTCAATATATCGTCGAGTGCACGTTGAAAGATTGCGGGCGCGTTTCCATTGTTAACGGAGAAAGCGGTCTTGGGTATATCGGATGGTAAAAGGGGGATTTGGTGAAATCCACTCTTAAGGTCGAGGACAGAAAATATTTTGTTGTCTCCTAGTTGTGCCAGAATTTCATTTATCTCGGAAATGGGGTATTTATCTGCGATTGTTACTTTATTAAGCTTTCGATAGTCGATGACCATCCTAAATATTCTTTTTTCAGAGGCGTCTATTTTTTTGAGACGATCCATACTGGTGAGTTATATGGAGAACGAGAAGGACGGATTATGACGTCCTCTAGGAGTTCTTTGACTTGTCTGTCAATTTCATTCTTTAACGACATCGGGTATTGATAGAATTTTGACCAAACTGGTTTTTCAGCGCAGTCTTCTGGTAAAAAGACCTCTTATCCATAAATGTTGAAGGGAGGTCTCTTTCCAAGCTCGAAGCTCGGCCTATTCATATAATTAACATTCTTTGTCTGAATGCTACGATCGATATCCATGGGGTCGGGCTTGTGTTGGGGCTTTGCTACGTTTGGTTGAGGTGGAGCTACGGGGAACTGATACTGGTTCATAATTGGTTGTTGTGAATTAAAATAAGGTTGTTGATTCATTTGAGGTCGGGGATGATACATTGGTTGGGCCTGGTTGTATCCGTACTGTCGAGTTTGCTGTTGTGGGAAGCTCCTAGGTGGGACTGGAGGAGGTGTTTGATTGGAGTTAAAATGCGGATGTCGATACCCTAAGTTATTGGTTTTTATCGATGTTCGTGGTAACGGTATCGGCTTATTACCCGATTTTTGATCAGTGTTCCTGAAGTTGGCATTGTAGTTTTTGCTAATGGCGTAATTCGTTCTGTATGTTTTATTTTCTAACTTCAGGCATAAGTGTAGGGCCTGCGGCAGATCTGTTGGCTCTTTCATACCGAGTAGGCGTGAAATATCCCCTCGTAATCCCCTAACAAAAGTATCTAAAGCCCTGTCCCTGTATGATTTAGTCATTACTATTTCTGTAGATTTGTCCAGATCCATGCAACTTACTTTATTCAAAATTTGTGGTAAATGTTTGTAGACATTTTGGTAGAATTCCTCAACTGTCTGGTTAGCGGTTTGTATCATAATAGTTAACTGATATTCTCATGTACTTAAGTCTCGTTTATCAGCAAAATGTTGTGTTAAGCATCTGGAAATTGCTTGCCAGTTTAAGGGAATATTGTACGACTCAAGCACTTGATCAGCGTGGTTAGTGATCTTGTTGCGAATAGTTTGCAGTATTGCAAAGTATTTAGAGGTACCTTTAATACTCGCGTAAGCTTCTAATATGCGATCCACATTTTTCTTCCATGAGCTAAAATCTGTGGGGTCCCCTGAAAATTCCCTCATGCACTTCACTTAATCGTGTACCCGGTCTAATTCACCAATGTTTCCTGCATGAGATGGGTCTATAGTGCAAGGCGTTGCCTCTGCAAAATCGGTCGGTGTATTATTCAAATTCAATTGATTTAATATTACTGTTAGCTTTTCATTGATTCTCTGATCAATATGATGTTCTAACTGAGCTCCTTCCATATTTCTATTGATGAAAACCTCCTGTTGTCTGCTTCCTACTCTCTGTGTCTGGGATACTATTTTCAAAACTGGTGGTCTAATTAAATTGTTTTGATTGGCCATGAAGGAATTATGAATATAGGGCTTTGTTATTTTGTTAATTTTTCTTAATTTCTACTTTTACTTTGTAATTTTTCGAATATTTAAAGAAGAGTGTCCACTAGTCATTGTGAGAAAAATCTGCAGCGCATTTGTTTCGCGTCGTTACAAGATATCAAATTTCGCTGCACCACTGCAAATTCCTCATCTGTTTTATTTATTCTCTTTTTATTATGGTTTTTGATTCTAGCTTTGTTTCTTTACTTTACTTTATTTGTATTTTTTTGTTTTATTCACAAATTCTTATTCACACTAACTTAATGGTTCTTTAGTTAATTTACGTTTGATTTTATTTTTCACTTAATTAATGTTTATTTAATTTTTTTTTTTTGCTTCTCTTAACTTAATTTTTAACTGATATTTTAATTTCTTAATCACACTTAATTTATTTCTTACACTAATATTATAGCCATAGCCTCCACCGATGGTGTAGAATTTTTCCGGTTTGGGTTTCCTACTAGGGTTCCGCGATCCATACCCTGTTGTGAAGTCTTTTGCGAACTGATCATATAGAACTTGCTTTGGTTTTCCGCAGCTACACTTGCGATTGTTTTTTATTCACTTGCACGAACCACTGTTTAGGTGGTGAGTTTCTTCGTAACAGGATTTGCAAGTACTATTAGTAACCGTTTTGCTCTGTCGAGACGTGAGATTATTTTCACACTTAGCGGCCGTTTTGCCCTATCGTGTAAAAATTACCGAATTCGCGTTCGTGATGATCGTTTTGCCTTGTTATAAACGCGATCGGTCCCTGCTCGGGCGCCAGTTAAATTCCCTTTTAATTAAATAAAGGTTTAACGAATTTTTATAATTGATGTTTATTTGTTGGTGATAATTTTGAAACTAAAACTTCTTAAAACAATTCTACCCTGAGCTAGCTAAGACTTCTCAGCAGAGCTGTCGGCTAGCTAAGACTTCTCAGCAGAGCTGTCGGCAGAGCTGCAGTGGCGGCGGTGTCCGGTGGCGTGATTCTTTTCCTTGGAACTCTAGCGGATGCGAAAGTGCTGATTTGACGTTTATTACAACGTTGCGGTTGTTGACTTTTTATTACTTGTGGTTATTGACCTGATCGGATTTCGTACAATTTGTTTATTGTTAACTTATATGTTATGTATGTAGTGCCTTGGTTTAATGTATCGAAATAAAAACACGTCTTTGCACTTCGTTGGTGAATTTGTAAGTAAGTTTATTTCGCGATGCTCTACGCTGCACTGTCTCTCTTTCAACATTATGAGTGTTTAGAGACGCAGGTACAAAAGCGGTTAACAGTGTGTACATTCAATAATCTTTCTTAAATTTTATCTCTTATGTATAAGAACTTATTTTATACAAATTTTAAATGAAAGTAGATATAATCTTAGTAACTGTATTTTTACTGTCAAAAGCGTATATCGGTGGTCTAACATTTTTGATAGAAGTTTTATTTGCTGTTATCTTTGAGTGTATAGTCTTGAGATGTAGACATTTTTGCTTCTTTTCCTTTCGGGATCACCAGGTTGAGTAGCGCCCATTATTTTAGAATTCTCAATTGAATCTTGTTTAAAAATAATTTACCACGGTGCCAATTGAGTTACTCAAATTTGTATACTTGCTTTGGAAGAGCTGACCTAAGTCTAGAATTCCATTAGTGCGCAGATCGTCAACTTCATATACTGCAATAAATTTATGCTCATCTTGAAAAACATATAATTTAGGTTATATCACTGACCATATAGCATATAGATGGGACATTTCATAAAACGTAAACGACCACGAAATTTCTTAGCGAGACACCCCAGTTCGATGCGATATACCCCAGTTTGATGCGACATACCCCGATCGGCTCACATGAACAGCTCCCGACAAGTTCGATCTCTCAATGTGCGAATGAGTTAATGACGTTATATAAGTTAATAGCGTTTTTACGTCGTCTAGGGCGGACGCTTCGTTAGAGCCCGCATGTTAGTCTTATGATCGCATGTAGAAACAGCAAATTTGCATGAAAGAGTCCCTCACAACTAATGCTATTCGCTCTTGAGAGCTTGCTTCTTGCCTGCCTCACTATTTCCGTAGCCCATTTTCATTTCATTTACTTGTGGTTCGAAGCACAAACTTTAGCAATTGTGTGCAGTAATGCTGCCTTCATTTTTCTTACAGGATATATTTTATTTTATCATTGCTTCGCGTATCGCTGATTTTCAATTAGGCTATCCCACCAGATCAATGCCTGCCAGAATATACAAACACAAGCATAGCTTCTTGTGTATACACACATGTTTATGTGTATGCGTGATTTTGCTTGGGACTTCTTCTAGAGTGCCAAATTATACTTTTCATGCTTGGGAAGCCAATTTGAAACCCTGACATTCCACAAATACATGAAGCCAAAAATATGAAATAGGCTGGGGACCCACACACACAGTGATGAGTATGTGTATGTACAAGATGATGAGAGTGTATTTGTTTTTGTTGTCATAGCTATGAAAATGGGGAACAGAATGAGAGAGGCAGGCAAGAAGCAAGCTCTCAAGAGCGAATAGCATTAGTTGTGAGGGACTCTTTCATGCAAATTTGCTGTTTCTACCTGTGATCAGAAGAGTAACATGCGGGCTCTATACGAAGCGTTCGCCCAAGGCGACGTACAAAACACTATTAACTCAGTATAGGTTCGCACATTGAGAGATGGAACTTGTCGGAAGCTGTTCGTGTGAGCCGATCGGGGTATGTCGTATCGAACTGGGGTATCTCGCATCGAACTGGAGTATCTCGCTAAGTCCCATCTATATGTTATGTGGTCAGTGGATTTGACAGAATTCAACTCTTATCTTATTCTCAGCGCATGGTCGCAAAATCTATTTTTGCTCGTTATTGAACTTCGTGTGACTTTATTACAATATTTTGGTGCACTGTAGTGCATATCTTTCTTAATCAATGTTCATGCTTGAACATTCTGCCAGGGGCCAGAAAAAAGCTTAGAGCGACCATCATTTCCTTAAAAATATGCTTGCTTAATAGTATTTAATTAATTATTTAAAATATGTTCATACTTGAACATTCTGCCGAGGGGCAAGTAAATTCTAATTCATTATATCTATTTTTTTCATGAATGTGTTTTATTCTTTTTAGTGGACTGTATTTAAATTTTTTTTAAGTTGTATATTTATATTTATATATTTTAATTTTCTTATGATGAGCCGGAAAGTATTATTGTTCTTAATTGTCTTTGAACCTTACATTTCTTAATTGTATAAGCTATTATTTTTAGTAATATAATAAGAGCAATGATTAGAGATGCATGTCCAGAAACATGATGAAGTGGAGACCTTTTGAATTAAATTTCACTGCTGACAAATCTCTCCATTCCTTTATTTTCATTGAAGCATATCAAGCATGTACATTAATATCTTCTTCTTCTTCTTATTCAATATAATGGCTGTCTATTCGGAATTTTTGGTGTTTAATACATACTTATATTCAATTACTGCTTCTTTCTCACTCTCTCGCTCTTTTATTGTTACTGGCAGTGATTTTAAGGGTAACATACTGGCAAGGTATGAAGTATTCGCTCTCGACGTTGTACCAAACACTACTTAATCAAACTGTTAGAAGATCGAAACTACCCATCTATACGTTATGTGTTTAGTGGAAGGCCTAACCTTCGTCAGAAGTCAGATCAGAAGTAGTCTTTAAACAAGCACTTGTCTTAATTGAGGGAATAGTGTTTAGTGTTGACTTTGTATCCGAAGTAGTAATGGAATAGAGGGTTTTATATTTTATAATCCATACATTATGTTATGTGTTACTTATTTGAATCGAAATATGAAGAACCTAAATTCTAAATCAGAGGTGCGCAAACACTTGTCATGTATCAGAGTCAATTAGATGCTTTTCTTGTTTTCTGCACAGTAAGGCATAATAGAATTTTTAACAATTTGATTTTTCTTTTACGTTTGCCGATATCCGTGATTTCCAATGTTTTTATTTAACGCCCTCTTTTAATTATTACATTTCCTTTTTTGTAATTTTCTTGTTTCAGAAAACGCCAATCAACGTCTCTCAAATAATCCGCAGACTCTGTGTGTTGCGACTCAATCTCACACCATGTCCGTCCCAAAAATAAATATTTTTAACTCTTCCCCATAAACAGTACTCCCAAAAATGTTGTTTGTAGATTTTTTGTTCAAAGTCACGGTTGTATGTAGCCCAGGTGTAGAAAAAAATAATAAACATAATAATTCTATTTCGTTTATGTTTTAAATGTTGTCTGCTCTCTTGATATCTTCAACAAACGAAGACAATTAGGCGGAGCGACATGAAGTTTTTCATGGAGAGTATAAATGTTTTTCCAGGTCCAAAAAGTTATAACATTTAAAAAGAAAATTCAGTTTGCTAACTTTACAACAGTAAATGTATTTTATGGTGAAATTGAAATGATCTCTAGACTGTATATTGCCAAAATATATTGTATGTTAACTGTTAGATAATGTTTTATCTCGTACAAAAGTATGAGTACGAGGACGTGGATGAATATGTTTGTTGCTATATGTGTAACAGGCAGATGGAAGTATATGCGACACCATCAAGCATATATTATGCGCTGTTTGGGACTCTGTTGGGCTTGCTTACTTGGCTTGGGTGATGTCTTTAACGTTTTTGACTAGGGTGATTATATCTGTAGGGCACGCAGAGTCTTCTGTGCCACCCAATCGTAGACGATGGCTGTGCCAGTCTTGATCACCTTCTTTGCTGCAGCGCGGCTTATATTAGCAGAGCTTCTCAGCAGTTGCTGCTGTCCAGACGCAGGACAATGATGCCAGAAAGAAGGTTTCGCCATCCAAGCCCTCAACTTCAGAGATCAGCACCGTCTAGTTGAACACAGCTTCGTTATATTAAATTCCCAGTATGCTAACGCAATGTTGTGTCCGAAGGGACGGCCAGAAATCTGATCCGATGGCAGGAACGTATACGAGACGGTTGATTCGAAGCCAGGCTTCACCTCACAGTTGTATTCCACAGCTGAGAAGTTCTGAATGAAGTAGTTGAAGTCCATTGGATAACGGAAGATGCCTCGTCCGTCTCAATGACGAATTCCTCCTGGACTTTTTTCGTGAATCTAATGAGGAGCTCAACTGGCTTGCCACCTGGCAGATCCACCTCTTGTCCAGCTGTATGCAGAAGTTTAGTAAGATAGATGTCCGCATGAGGTGAAGTGCTGCTGCTGCCACTGTCCGAGTCGTCACCGGTCTCAGCATCCTCGCCAGTTGCAGCACCCTCTTTACTGTCCACAGCGACTAGGTCATCTTCAACAGCTTCCGCCGCATAGGCGCCAAGTTTATTCGGGCCGTGAATGTACAAAGGTAAGGTTTTTCATTATAATGAATTTTAATATGTTGTTTCACTTATGTGTATCTACTAAGCGTCAAATAATTCAAAATAAAGAAAACACACCGATGCCAACAACCGATGCGTACGAGAGAAACTACAAGACTGACTACAATTCGTATCCTGTGTTTTGAATTGCCCAAGATACGATTAAATATATGCAAAGCAATATCACCTCCATGCCCTCTGGAGCCGCAACTAATGTGATATGCATTCATAAGCTAATATGTACTTATGTAAATTCACCTCACCATTTAAAAGTTTTGTTGTTTCACCAATTATTATCGTTTTAATAACCTATTCTCTATAAACTGAAGTTCAGGCACTATTTCATTATAAAATCGGCAATTCTTCTTGGTCTTAATTCACTGTAATATTTTATGCATATTTGGTCATATTACTGACCAAATAACATATGGATCAGACATTTCATACAACGAAAACAAAATATTTCTTAGGGAGAAACACCAGTTCGAATTAACATACCCCAAAGCCCGCACATTACCCTTATGATCGCAAGCAGCAACATTAACTCTCAGCAACATTGTCGGATAAAGGAAGCATATGGCCATCCCTCACACATCAATGCTGTTCAATGATGAGATAGCTCGCCTCTTGCCTGTCCCACTGTTTCAAAGATGCTCATTTTGATTGGTATGACAACTAGAAAATGCAAAAAATTGTATTTAAGGACGGTCAGGTTCCCAATTTGCCTTCGCAAGAATCAAAAGTATTTGTCGAATTACGCATTCATGTGTAGACAAGAAGCAATGCTTTTGTTTGTCTATTCTGCCTGTCAGCATAGCCCAATTCAGCCCAATTAACAAAATACAAAAATACACTGAAGCAAATACAACATTACCCATATCGAGCGTCTTTGAGACCCGAGGTGGAAAAAAAATGGGGGAGTTGTTGCGATATGGCATCATACGGCCCTCACGATCTCCTTATAACGCACCCGTATGGGTAGTACCCAAGAAAAGAGATTCATCCGGTAATAAAACGTACAGGGTAGTCATAGATTATCGTACATTGAACGCTCTGACCATCTCGGACCGTCATCCGATACCGAAAATCGGCGAGATCAAAGCCCAGTTAGGAAACAATAAGTGCTTCTTTGTACTTTATTTAAAAAGCGGCTTCCACCAAATTCTTTTTCCATAAATGGCGGAAAATTTGAGTTCACTCGGTTGCCATTTGGTTTGAAAAACTCTCCCTCTATTTTTCAAAGGGCACTAAACGATATATTAAGGGATAATGTAGGAAAAATATGTAATGTCTACATAGACGACATAATAGTATTCAGTCAGTCCGAAAGTAGTCATTCTCGAGACTTAGAAAATATTTTCGCAACATTAACCAAGGCCAACATGAAGGTCCAAATTCACAAGTGCGAATTTTTCAAATCGGAAGTCGATTTTCTAGGGTTTACCATCTCTTCCAATGGAGTTAAGAGCAATACACAAAAGATCGAAGCAATACAAAAATTCCCGGAGCCAAAAACCCTGAAAGATCTACGATCTTTCCCCGGGTTATCTAGCTACTGTAGGAGATTCATTCGCGACTGCGCGAAAATGGCAAAACCATTAACTACTTTGTTAAGAGGAGAAAATGGAAAGCTTTCAAAGAACATATCTAACAAAGTTAAAATCGAATTAGACAATGATGCAACCGATGCATTTAATAAGCTCAAACGAGCCCTCACATCCCAAGATGTTGTACTAGCTTACCCAGACTTCCAGAAGGAATTCCATTTGACCAAAAGCGCATCCAACTATGCGAACGGGGCAGTGTTAGAATAAAATGGCACGCCAATAACTTTCATTTCACGCACACTCTCTAAGACCGAAGAGAATTAAGCAGCAAACGAAAAAGAAATGCTAGCTATAGTCTGGGCATCTCAGAGTTTGCGTATGTACCTGTACGGTACTTCTAAAGTTATCATATTCACGAATGAACAGCCATTAACCTTCGTCCTTAGCAACAAGAATCACTTCCACGGTGCATAGTGACGAAAGTTCATCGCATAATCTGAACTATGTGAAAGAGGTTCCGATAAATGTTTTCAGGAATCAACTCTTTTTACTAGACTCCGACAAAGATTCATACGAATTTAGTATACCATTTCCGTCTTATCATAGACACACTGTAAAAAGAAGATCTCATTAAAATTCTAAAAGAAAGACTAGACCCAAGACTCTTGAACGGACTCTACACCCCGGAACACATAATGAGTCGAATTCAAAAAATGTGTCCACTTCACTTTTGTAGCTAAAGACTCAAATATACCCAAAGACTGGTGACAGACATAATAGGGAATGAGGAACAGGAAAACATCATAATCGCGGAGCACACAAGAGCTCATAGGAATTGTATCGAAAATAAGATACAAATTCTCGGGGAATTTTTTTCCCCGGCATGAGGCAAAAAATTGAGAGAATAACAAAGAGTTGCAAAACCTGTAAGGTCGCAAAGTACGACAGACAACGAACAAATGGAAAGCTCCAAGCGACACCCATTCCAACATACCCTGGTCAGATTGTTCATATTGACATTTACACCCGCTATCGATAAATTCTCGAAATATGCTCAGATTAAGTTACTGAGATCCAAGGCAGCAAAAGACCTAAAGCAGCCCATAAGAGAGATTATGATAGCATTCGGTGCACCCAAGCTAATTGTCATGGATAACGAAAAAGCTATGAACTCCGCGTCCATTAAATTTCTACTACAAGAGCAGCTAAAGTCAAAAGTCTACACGACACCGCCATCTGCTTCAATAAGCAACGGCCAAGTTGAGCGCTTTCATTTAACGCTCACGGAAATAATGAGACGTATTAAGACTGTTAATCAGAGTCTTGAAATAAAGAAACTGATGAGTCGAGTTTTTGTATTGAACTGAACTACCGACTCTGGGCCGGTCTCCCTTTTATTTGGTTTTTCTAATCTTATTTTCTATATACAGAATTTATTAATAGACTAGTATCTAAGCTAGGTAGGACCTATGCTGAGTTGTACATATGCGAGTATTCTATGATAATCTATTTTAACCCATGATCTCCGTTGATCTCTTTCTTCAGCGTCCAGTGAAAGGGTTTTCCTTAGTTCATTGACAGAATTGTACTCTTATCGTACTTATTCTCAGCGCATGGTCGTAAAATCTATTTTTGTTCGCTCTTGGACTTCGTGTGACAGTATTACAAATTAACACCCAGATTCAAGAGGGAAATAGTGCGGTAAGACAAATATACTACCATCATAACACTATCCGGTAAAACCATCAATAAAAATAATATATAATCATAATGTCCATTCACAGGTTTCTATTACCACTATGCCATGGCTTGGCAACCGTCTTAGACTACTCCCACTCTCAGCTCATAACAATAAAAACGGGATCGGCGGCACTACAAAATGGCTCGTTTAGAACATTGTAGAATACGAAACCGCGTTCAATGACTTAAAAAATACACTAAAAAATGTTAGTCAAACCCATGAAATGTATTCATTCCTGAAATTCGAACTAACAAAAATTTAGAATAATCTGCGTAGACTCAAGCCATTTATGAGATGACCTCGTTTCATAGATCTATTGGGTATAGCATGGGAATGGCTGGCCGGCACGCCGGACAGAAAAGACCACGAAATTTTGATTCAAAAAACTAATAAGCTACTTACAAACAACAATAGACAAATTGTCATCAATAAGGCGATAACCAACATAATAAACGAAATCAGCGAAATAACTAATTCAATACTGAAAAGCTCTTTAGAAAGTAACAAACTCAGAAACGAGCAAATATTTTAAATTCAAATATTCAAATTCATATTTTAAAATTCAAAATTCAAATATTCAATGATGATTTAACTAACATAATCCATGCCATAGATTGGGCAAAAACAGATACAATAAAGTCAATAATTTTGTCCGAATCAGAAGTAACAGCAAAAGATCAAATATTAGACAAAGAACAAATGTTATTCATAAATACAGAAGAGTTTTTAAAATTCGCAAATATAAAAATAGCCACCAAGGCATTTACTCTATATCATTTACTCAATATCCCTTTAACCAACAGCGAGTCTTGCACATCGATGCTCCTTAAAGTAGTTAAAAAAAGAAAGATTATAAATAACATTAAACATGAAAAAATTATAAAATGTAACAAAAAAATATACGCTCAGAAGAGTAACTGCGAAAAGCATAGTGATAAGACTATTTGTAAAAAGGATGACTTAATAGATTTAAGTAATGATCATTGTATAAAACCGTTGCTCAGCAATCAGAAACCAAACTGCAAAACTATCAACAGCCAAAATATACCAGACTATGAAGAACTACTGGCCGGTACAATTCTGCTAAATGATTACGTGGGAAAAATCAAGATCGACGAGGAAGAACTGACTTTGGAAGGAACGTTTCTTATCCAATTCCTAAAATCGACAGTACGGATTGGAGACGACGATTTCGATTTCCACTATTCCAAATCTTGGGACAGAGAAGCCAAGTCGAGGAAGTACTTTCCTTGCAAATGTTGAAGGAAATCAACATAAACAACACCAATTAACTAGAGTTACTTAAAGATGACAACACCATAGTAACATCAGTCAGATTTTATTCTGTCGGATTCCTAATTTTGGGATTTGCTCTGATGATCAGTCAAAGATTGAGACAGAAACGTTAAGTACAAATTCAGCCGAAAACAGTCGAGAACACCACAGCCACCCATCCAGCGGATGAACATGTCAGACGTGCGCCTTGTCAGCATATCGACTCTTGGTCAATTTTCCCAGATGGTAACACGATCTCCGAGCTTATGCAAGAGGGACCAGTGCAGAATCACGGAGATCAGCGCCTTACCATACTCCACGTGCGCTGCATCAGCACGTCGGCACCAATAACAGCGACGTAACTAGTGCAGCGGGATCGCTGCCAGCAACAACAATGGCAACGGCAAAATTAAGTCATTAAGTTCTGAATTTTTACTGAATAAATAAACAAGTCGAGCTCTGCTCGCAAATTATATCTTTTGAAACTAAAAAAAACCGAATGTTCTAATTTACATAAGATGCTCGAAAAATAGGGGAATCAATTCCTACAAAGGGTACATTGCAGTATTTGTGTGCATGGCCACGAAAGCAATTCATCTGGAAGTAGTGAGTGATTTAATAATAATCCAATGGCATTTAATACTCCACGGAGCACCCCATTTCGGAGGTATTTGGGAAGCTGGGGTAAAATCAGTTAAATATCATTAAAAAAGAATAATTGGGGAGAATCATTTGACATTTGAGGAATTAACACCACTACTAATCAAATTGAAACAGTTCTAAATTATTATACACAATAGGCCGGGACTTTTTTTAATTGGAAGACCGAATTTAACAGCTCCAGAATGCATTTCCAAAGAAAAAATTAACAATCTTGATAGATGGAAATTTACTCAGAGATTGATAAATGAATTTTGGGCTAAGTGGAAGGAAGACTACTTGCATACCCTACAGCAGCGAAACAAGAGGAAAAGCGAATCTAAATATTACTGAAGGGCAAATTGTATTAATAAAGTCTGAAAATTGTCACCCAGCCAGATGGGCTCTAGGTAAGATTGATGAAATCCATAAGGGTTAGGACGAAAAAGTCAGAGTTGTAAAAATCAAAGTAAAATTTGTCCGCCACTTGATATAAAGAGCTCCAAACCTAAACTTTAACCCTCGTACATCAAAGATGAAGCACAAAATAGAAATGGATGTATTTTTTATATTTTTTTATTTCAATAGTACTATTTTTAATGTATCCAAGTTTAAAGACAGCACCAATAAGTAATAATCTCGATAACTACAATAGTGAAAATATCAATGATAGTACAGCTATTTATTTCGATATAGAAATAGTATCCGCTTCATGTAATATGATCATATATATGACATGGAAACTTATTTTAATAAGTTAGATAGAGGGAATACCTTCATACGAAAAATGAGAGTGTAAAAAGATTTATAATTTCGAGGATCCACCCAATTTTTTGTTGGATAATACTCAAACCCAAATAGCAGTTAAGTGTGTTAATCGATGAATGCGGCAAGATCCAGGATGGTATTATAAGCTTGCTGGTCGATAAACTGTGGTAGGCTTAATATAAATATTCTCAAGCCAAGTCAATTAAAAGAAGAAATCTTTAAAATAAAAGAAAATCTGTCCGAAAATCTAGTTCTTCCAGGCAAGAAAACAGGATCAGAACTCAACAAAATTTATGCGAAACTTATTTTATATGCTAGAATACCATTATTCAGTAGACACCCAACCAAATTATTTAAGATTATAAAAATTCCTATAAAAAATTAGGACGATCTGATAAAGTTACACATAAGCTCAAAATATTTAATATATAATTTTGAAATAGACTCATACAATTTGATGATCGAGTTCGCATGAAATATATGTCGAATTTGGCCTTCAAATAGAAGAATATGTGAAACTAGTTGGCACTGCACAATTGCAAATAATAATGCTTCGGAATTAAAACCACTCAAACCACACAGACACGCTAACTGTGCGTACAAAACAACAATCAATTTACCAACCTATTGGGGAGAATTAGAAAAAAAGGAAGCTGGCTATTTAAAGTTCCATAGAAATCCAATATTAAACTTCAATGTGCTAACTCAGAATTAATATTAGTAAACTTGCCAGAACAAGGTATCTTAAGTATTGGATCCGAATGTACTGCAAGCACTTATGACAAGATCTTAATAATCTAATAAAGATTATCAATCTAAAAAACAAGAAGAGTTTACAGCAATACACATAGGAGAAGTTAACACAATGCCAAAATTAGTATGGGATCCCTTAGAAATATCGCATATTAATCATACAATTGAAATTGAATTATTGCATACTAAAATAGAAGAGATAAAAGAGTCTAAATTCGAGTTCGAAGGTCTTCACTTTCATCATGTTTCTGGGCATGATGCATCTCTTATCATAACTCTTATTACAGTACTAATAATAATAGCTTATACTATTAAGAAATGTAATGTTCAAAGACAGTTAAGAACAATATTTTCCGGCCCATCACAAGGAAAAAAAATATATATATATTTATTTATATATATATAAATAAAAATTTACATGCATTGTAAAAAAAAAAAACATTTTAAATACAGTCCGTTAAAAAAATAAAATACATTCATAAAAAAGATATATAATGAATAAGAATTTACTTGCTCTGGCATGTTCAAGCATGAAATTAGATTAAAAGAGAAATGCACCCAAAAAAGTTAAAGTTAAAGTTAAATTTACACGAAGTTCAATAGCGAACAAAAATAGATTTTACGACTGTTAATCAGAGATTCAAAATAAGAAGGTCTAATGAGTAAAGTTGTTGTACTGAACTAAACTGAACTGCCGACTCTGGGCCGATCTCCCTTTTATCAATTTTTGTTATTGTATTATCTATATGCAGAATTTATTTATAAACTTATATATAAGCATGTATGAGCTATGCTCCGTTGGTCACCTTCTTCAATGACAAGTGAAAGGGTTTTACAACTGACCACATAACATATAGATGGGACTTAGCGAGATACTCCAGTTCGATGCGAGATACCCCAGTTCGATACGACATACCCCGATCGGCTCACACGAACAGCTTCCGACAAGTTCCATCTCTCAATGTGCGAACCTATACTGAGTTAATAGCGTTTTGTACGTCGTCTAGGGCGGATGCTTCGTATAGAGCTCGCATGTTAGTCTTATGATCGCATGTAGAAACAGCAAATTTGCATGAAAGAGTCCCTCACAACTAATGCTATTCGCTCTTGAGAGCTTGCTTCTTGCCTGCCTCTCTATTTCCGTTGCCCATTTTCATTTCATTTGCTTGTGGTTCGAAGCACATAGTTTAGCATTTGTGTGCAGTAATGCTTATATTTTTGAAGTCCTATAGCATATCATTTATATTAAAGTTTTGCATAAATATGGAATAAATTTTGAAATGTATTGACTATTCCACAAATCTCATCATCCATAAACTAAGTTCCGTTTATTGGCCTTGTGGCTCAATAATATTTATATAAATTAAATTAACGGCTTCGCCGGAGCTTGGTTGTACGTCAGTTCTGTTTCTTTATTAAATGCAAACTAAAACTACAAGACATTATTATTCCAAACTAAAAGAGTCAAACCTTCGTATGGCGGAACGTGCCATGGACCTGTGGTCAGTCGTCAGTGCTGATTACTGGTGATTGGTCATTAACGATAACCTTGCCTTCGTCTACCACTGTGATAGGATTAAGGTTGCTAGATTGGGTCTTGGATTTCGACCTGCAAAATGCAGCCTAGCTTGAGAGTGTGCATTCTGTGGCAGGCCTGATTCCATCGGCGCATTCTGCTACGGTGTCATCAGTCAGTTGTAGTATCGTGTTGTTGTGGTTCACCGTGAATATGGTAACCTTCTTGCAAATGTACTTAACTTGGGGGTAGTCAAATAAGATGAGGATTATACTATCGGACTGAAATATCTTTATATTGGAAACTTCCATTAGGCTAACTACGGGCACCTCGGTGGGATGCTCAGTAAAATTAGATTCTAAATCATTGTGATCAAGGATAATGATGATATTGATGATATTTGATTTAGCTAGCGTCATTGACAACATCAGATTCTGAATTTCTGTAATCAACATTCTATTTCTGGCCATCAACGCCTCGTACAGATGGGGTGTATCGGTCATACCATTTTTCCTCTCTTTAAGCAAACTATTTATGGAATTTGTAAGTTTATTTATCTGTCTTGGCGTTTCTGTGTTAATTACAACCTGTCTGTTATTTGACTCAATGAGTTGGGACTCAGACATTCTAACACTCTCAAAATCTAAAGCATCTGGGGTACCCGCTTTCAATATAGTTCCTAGGAAGTTAATGCTTCTGGATATTCGATTATGGACTTTTAAAGCGGACAATAAATTTCGAGCATGCTCAATGTCTACATCTAAATACTTTCGCATGTGTGATAGCGGAAACAATTCGGTTAATCTATCGGTTTCATCTAATATTTCGGCAAACTCGGTTAAATTACTCGAGTGTCTCAGGTAGCCACGTTCTTCCCATACCATTACCTCTCCATCAATGATGGGTATGTAATTTGAATGGAAGTAGTCGATAACCCGAGCGTAAGCGATGGCTAGCAATGCAAAGAATGCGCTCATGAACCTGTAAGACATAAGTAAGCTAACTCTATAGTTGTTCTTTATTCTTCACTTAACTGTTATTCTTAATTTTCGATATTGTAATTGTTGAAATAGAGAATAAAAGGGTGAAAAAATTTTGCTGTTACCTTATGTTGTCTTTATGGACCGCCCTCCCTTTAATAAGAACAGACATTCCTAGGTCTGAATTATTTCTTCGGAACACAGCGGAGTGAGTTTGTTGCCTAATCTTTTATTATTTAAAAAAAAAAACTTTTTCTCCCACTTCAAAGACTCTATTCTGTCGAGATGGGTTATTTCTTTCTGGCTGCATTTGCTGAGAGCTAGCTATTCTTTTCCTGATATCCTATTTGAATTCCTCGCTCGAAACGTGAACTATCTCTATAGTTCACCGTCACCGAGTGAATTGTTTGATTGTCAACCGTGGCTTGCAAAATAAGTTCAACCGTGTCTTCAAACTTTCTCTCCAATTTCAAACACCTCGCGATCTCTAATAGTGTGCTGGAAAAGCGTTCCACTTGTCCGTTGTAGGAACTATGCAAGGGTGGTGCGTTAACCACGTCAATCCCGAATTAGTTCTTCTGCACGGACGTTATGGTTTCGGAGTTAAATGCTGCTTCGTTGTCACAGTAAATTGTCTTGGTTTTGGGGAAAGCGTTTACAAGCTGAATAATTGGGACTTTAACATCCGATATTGTTCGGATACATTTTAAAACTGCTTTTTATCAGTAGAAAAAATATCTATATGGATTATCTCTCCAGCATACGACGGTATAGTAGTACTGGTTTTTTGGATGTCTATCATACTTGGCTCTAGTGCTGATTTTGCAGTTAGCTATTATTTCTGTGACAAGCTTGGACATTTTTGGGAAATAGTAGTCGCACAGAATTTGCTATACGTTTTCTTGTGCGGCTCTGTGAGATCGTCCGTGCTCTGCTATAACTTTGTTCATTTTTTTGGTTACATCGGTTACAAGATTTTTGCAATACCAGAAACTAGTATCCGGAAAGGTTTTTACTAACTCGTGCTGTACTTGTGCCAGGGTGTGTAGACTGCAGGGAATTGCATTCACCAGGTTTGTCTGTACAACTTGTTTTAATGTCATAAGAGCTTCTTCATCATGTGTGTGCATGCTGCGTCATGCTTATCTGAGTGTGCCCATAACTCATTAATACGAAATTACCCAACTTAGATAACTATCGATTATTCGATTAATCCGACGCGCGACATCCCCGCCCCGGTGAAGGATCCGCCTTCACCACATCTAGAACTGCTAGCTTGTAGATGTGTCGCATAACAACTCTCGGTCAATCGTTATCTGTAAAGCTCACACTCGCTCGTCCTGGCCGGTATGTAGATCCTCCACTATCCCTTTGCGCCACTCCCTCCGTGGCACTGCTGGATCACATATGAAAACTACGTCTCCGCGGCACATTGGCTTGCTACGAGCGCACCACTTCTCACGCCGCACAAGGATTGGTAGGTACTCCAGTACCCAACGTCTCCAGAAACGATCTCTTAATTGTCGTTCTATGCGCCACTGCTTCCTCGTAGCGCATTCCTTGAGCGGCTGCGTGCCGCATGGCGTATCTGGAACGTTTGCTCCTCCCTTGAGCAGATCATTTGGCGTCAGAGGGGCCTCCTGGTCCACTGCAATCGGCAAGTTGGTGAGAGGACGCGAGTTTACAATGTTCTCCGCCTCAATCAGTAGGTTCTCCAGTACGTGCTGCTTCGGCGCCACCTCCTTCATTGTGTGGCGCAACACCCTCTTGACGCACTGCACCATTCTCTCCCAGACGCTGCCTTCAGATGAGTTTGCTGGGCAGTTAAAGATCCATTCGATGCCTATGGTCGATAGCTCGTCTTCTTCTCTGGTTCAAACACTTCTATGAACCTTCGGGCCTCCCGGTCAGCTCCTACAAAATTCTTGCCGTTGTCGCTGCGCAATCTAAGCACAGGACCACGACGGCAAATAAAGTTACTGATGACAATTATACATGAATCGGTTGACAAGTCATGCGCTAACTCCAGATGAATTGCTCTTGTCGTCAGGCAAGTGAACAAGGCTACCCATCGCTTTTCCTTTCGACGTCCAATAGTCATAAGCAATGGTCCAAAGTACTCCGGAATATTGAAATGGCCATCCATAAGCTTCCAGTCGGTCCCTTGGCCTTGGAAACCCATTGTGGGTGGCTCCGGCTGCGTCCTGCGCAGCTTTCATAGTCTGCATGCCGAAATTACCTTCTGCAGCGTTCGGCGTAAATTCGTTATCCAGAACGTAGTCCGGATCTCTCAAATTGTCGCATCTACATTTTGATGCTTCATCCTCTCGTGGTAATGAGGCACGAGCAGCTCCGTGAACACGTGTCGGTGTGACAGGATCATCGGTCTCCTCGAACTATACGGTATGGCTAGTGCGGCATCAATTCTTCCATAGGCGCGTTAAACACAGTTTGTGTCCACATAAGGTGCTAATCCCCTTATGTCGCTCCTACGGGTAAACATCTCTTTATCGGTGGCGGGCCGCATCTCCTCAGGGAACATCTCCCGTTGCGCCCGTCTAACCAATAGAAGCTCTGCCATCTCGCATTCGGCAGCGGTGAGGCCATGTTTCTCGAGCCCGCTCTTTTGTCCACGGCAACAACTCGTGAACCTTAGGACCCAAGACACAGTCCTTACTAGCTTGTTGTAGCTCGAGTACATCCGAAATGGGATAAAGAAGAAGCTTGCGGCAATCAGGGCAAACTAATTAACTATCTCTTCTTCATCTTCAATGGGCGTGGTTTCCACGTAACTTTCTGGTTGGGGCCAGTCCCTGACTGGATTCCTCAAGAGCTCTGGTCCTTGCATCCATCGTGATCCCTGGCTGAGATCTACTTGATGCTTCGGCCGCGTTGCATCGTCTGCGACATTTTCCGCAGTTGGCACCCATCTCCATTGGGAGACCTCTGTTGACTCCAGAATCTCCGACACACGGTTTCCAACAAACTGCTTGTATCGGGGGTGGCTGCTGCCAATTCAACGCAACACCGTTCTGGAATCGGTCCATAGTACTATGTCGCTAGTGGCCACACTGTGCTTGGCTTTGACAGTAGCCATTAGTCTGGTGCCCAATACTGCAGCTCGAAGCTCCAGTCGTGGTATCGACATGGTCCTCATTGGGCCGCACTTCGTTTTGCCACATACAAAACACAAGTCGACATCTTCGTGCTCGTAAGTAATTCTCAAGTAACGCACGGCTGCAAACGCGTCTTTGCTTGCATAGACGAAGACGTGCATCTGTAAGTCCCGCACTGATCTCGCACAAAAGTAGTGGCGGGGACTCCGGAACCTTTCTATGGAGCACAATTGCTGACGCCATCTCTGAAAGGCGTCTCCGATCTCGATTGGTAGTGGTTCATCCCAGGGCACACACCTTCTCCAAATCTCACGCAATAATAGCTTGGCACTTATGGTAAAACAGCAGAGAAACCCTAGGGGATCAAAGGTAGACATCATTAGACTTAAGAATTCTCTCTTTGTTGGAATTCTCTCTCCATTTAGTACGCTGCTGGGCACCCTGTGGTACTTCACATTAAATTTGAAGTCATCTGTGGGTGGCTGCCAGTAAATGCCCAGAACTTTTCCTCAGCTTCGCCCCATACAACACTCTTCACTGGATCATGTTGTCCTAGTGCTGCGACGACCGCTGGTGATTTTGATGTGAATCTGCACAATTCAAATCCGACTCCTGCGTGAATGTCCCTTATTCGTGCTGAAACGTCAATGGCTTCGCCCTCATTAGCGAAGCTGTCTACATAGTCGTCCACTTAGTGATACTCGGTGATGGCTCTGACTGCTCGCGGATCCGAGTGCTGGTATTGTGCTGCATTGGCACTTTTTACGTAATGTGCTACACATGGTGAGCTGGCGGCTCCAAATGTTATTATAGTCATCTCATACACGTCCGGGTCCCGAAAGTCTTTACCGTCACGCCAAAGAAATCGTTGGACGCGTCTATCCTATGGCTGGACCAACACCTGATGAAACATCTCCTTGATGTCCCCACAATTGGCTACAGCTCCCTCTCGAAAGTGGAATAGCACTACTGGCAATGATCTGTAGTGTTGTGCTCCTTTCAACAATACTAAATTCAGTGACACAACTTTCCCAACTTTCGCGGCTGCGTCGAAAACTAACCGAATCTTTCCTGGCTTATTCGGATTCTCCACTCCCAAATTTGGCAAATACCAAAGTCTGTTACTGATCGCAGACGTAACCTCGTTATGCTCTAAACGCCGAGCATATCCTTTGTTGACGTAGTCCTGTATTATTCTTTTGTATGCCTGCGCGAACCACGCACCGTGGCTTCTTCGAGTATTCTCTGGGCTCGTTCGTTATCACTGGCTGCGACCGGACGCGAGGGCTTCACCCCAAAGTCCCCCGTCTCGAAGTAGTCATTCACCATCTTTTCTATAGCATCTCCCTGAGATGCTGCAAGTAGGCATGATTTCGGTGAGTTCCTCAACTGTTGATCTCTTATGGGCGGAAACACCACCCATCCAAGCTCGGTGGCGGCCGCATAAGGTCCCTTCAATGCGAATCGTCTGGTTCGCATCGGCATCCCAAGGTGCGCGTCATCCAATCCGATGAGTACCTTTGGTACCACATTGTTGTCTGGTTTCATCGGCAGTCGCGCATGTTTATCCGTAGCCTGTACGTCTTGACGTCGTAGACTTTGCATTGGTAATTCCAAATACGAAATGACAAACACATTTCGCAACGCGTGACGCTTATCCATGTCCACGCCACTTATTTTCAGGCTCGTTACATTGGTGGGCACTCTGGTTGCCCTTCCTCCAAACCATTGAACATTATGTTGTCGGCGCTCAATCTTCAATTCCAGTGCCTCTACTATGTCGTCGTCGATCATAGTCACCGATGAGCCTTCATCCAGAAGCGCAAACGTGTTTATCCGCTTCGTTGCTCCGTATAACGTCACTGGCAATATGCGAAACAATAATCGCCCTCCCTCGGCTTCGACACAACTGAAGTTCATCTTCAGTTGTCTGTCAGCACCCGCTGGCTGCGGCGTGCCGTTCCTGATGCAGATCCCCAAGCGCTGCGACGCTGGTTCTGGCTTGCTCCCTCGGTGGCTCGCTGACGATGACCTGTAGGGACTCTGTGGTGAGTCGTGGAACAAGTAGTGATGCTTCTTCTTGCATCCGCTGTCTCTGCAGACCCCCCATGTATGCTGTCTACCGCATATAGGACAATCGCTGCAGTGACTCCGATGTCTTGGCTTGGTGCTGGCATGTAGCACCAGACGCATTCCACATGCTCATGGGTTATGGCGTCACCACATGAGTTTGCAGTAAATGTGGCTGGGATTTGGCACAACATTGCGCCGGTAGTGCAGTGCCCGTTGAGAATAGCGATGAGTGACTCGACGTTGGATGACAGACCCCTGGGACTGTCCTCAATTTGGGGGATGGCATCTCCAATGCGAAAGTACCTCTCGAATGAATTCCACTCAAACATGGCGTGGCTAACATTTCACTCACTGATGACATCACACTCATATTTCCACTCAAGAGATTCCACTCAAACATGGCGTCGCAACTGAGTTTGCACTCAAATATGGCGTCACGTGTAGGTTTCCACTCAAATATAGCGACTCACACAAGTTTCCACTCAAACGGTTCGTCGAAGTAACGGTTTCTGCTAAGACGAACGGTTTGCCGCTTGCTTTCTCACTCATTCCTATACTTCTTTGGATAACGGGATCCATCGGCCTTAACCTTTGCATCTCCTTCTCCAGTGTGGCGATCTTCAACAGGAGGTCTTCCACCTGGATGCTGGCAGCTGCTGGTGCCGTCAATACTGATGTGCTAGTGCTTACGGATACTGTTCCCGCAACTTGTGCACTTGTGCCCTCAGTCTCCTTGCTGGGGAATCCGGCTAGTGCCGGCTTCTGCCCGGGAACTCTCAGTTGATCAGTTTCTGTACTGCTCTGTGTTTATGGCTGCGTCACGTCCTACGTGCTGACCGTATCCAGCCCAATTCGTGGGCTCCTGTGTTACTTTACTCATCATAACACTCCGAATGGAAACTCTATAGCTGGGTGGGTTACAATTCATAATTGCACCACTTGGGTCCCAACGCAAGTATTCCTTGCAGTCCTTAATAGAACTGCGAATAAAAGCGACAATGTAGTTGCTCTACGAGGCAGGGGCGATTTTCAACTATGCAAGGGTGTTGCGCTGGCTTGCATCGGTAACCACGATCGATGTACAAGAAGTCCAACCAAATTCCCAATACAACTTGTTTTGTTCTGTTAGAGGTTACAATGAGAAACAACTTCATCAATCTTATAGTTAGCTTACCGCAGTTGCTTCTCCCGCCTCGACAAAGTACAATTTGATCTTTTTAATCTTTAGTATGCTGCGACATGCTTATCTGAGTGTGCCCAAAACTCATTAATACGGAATTACCCTACTTAGATAACTATCGATTATTCGATTAATCCGACCCGCCACAATGACATTTCGCTATCTATGGTGGTCTTATCGGATTCGATTTCATTTTGTAGGGCGTTTAAATTTTGACGGGAGAGCGCATCCGCGACATGGGTTTATAAAAATTTTTAGCGTTATGCTCGTCGATAAACGCTTCCACCTTTTGATTTTTGCATTAGGGTTTCTATGTGAAACTGCAAAGGTCAATGGCTTGTGGACTGTGTAGATATTTATGTCCAGTATTCCATACAAATACTTCTGTAACATTCCCAATGCCCAAACTATAGCTAGTAGTTCTCTTTCGTTTGTGGCCAAATGAGTCTCAGAATCTTTTAAAGTTCTAGAAATCATCGTGATTGGCTTGCCCTCTTGAGAAAGAACAGCACCTATCCGTCGTTAAGTCGAACGGCTTCCTGAAATTTCGGTACTTTAATATTACGTCTTCCGAAGCTAGAATATTTCTTTCGAAAGCGTTCATTTCCGACTCACTGATGTTAATTGGAATTTTTCTTGACATGTGCTTGCTGACCAAGCCGATGCTTCCTTTAAGAATGTTTCTAAAAGGTCTCGCGATCGCAGCAAACTGTTTTATAAAGCAGGTGTAATAACTAGCTTTGGGTTAGTTAGTGAGGGCAAATAGATTCTCTGGTACAGGGTATTCCTGAATAGCCTTTACTTTCTGAGGGTCCATTCTGGCTCCTCCTTTTGTGACAATGAAACCTAGGTATTCCACACTTTCCTCGAAAATGTTTTTTTTTTTTTAGCCACCTTCATGTTCGCATCACAAAGGCTTTTTAAACCCCAGTCAATATGCTTTACATGGTCTGACTCGTTTTCTGAGAAAATTATGACATCATATACATAGACGTACAATCTGTTCCCTTAAAACGTCATCGATTGCTCTCTGAAAAATGCTACTAGCATCCTTCAACCCAAATGGCAGCCGAAAAAACTCGAATTTGCCGCCATTAACTGAAAAAGATTTTTTTCCGGAAGTCTATGGCAAGCCTTTTATGTTATGTTTTATTATATGGGGACTTAGAGGGACGAATTATGATATTCTTTAACAAGTCCTGTACTTCCTTGTTGACGAATTCGGCCACGCCCATCGGGTGTGGGTATAGTTTAGTGAAGACAGCCTTATCGTGCGAATTATCGCAACAACCGACGTATTAAATGGCAGCGCTTCGTTTGGGCACTGACCATATAACACATAGATCGGACATTTCATACAAGCGTTTTTGACACAAAATTTTCTTGCGAGGCGTCCCAGCAGAGGCTCGGCGTCGTTGCGAGACGTCTCAGCAGAGGCTGAGCGTCGTTACGAAGTGTCTCAGCAAAGCCGAAGGCTGCCGAACATGAGGCTGAGGCAGTTCCTGATAGGACTGAAAGTCTTGTTTCTCTGCCACCTGGTTTATATTATTAAACTTTTGACGCCTGTGATATGTCATGCGCTCAGAAGTGTTGGATCTTTTTTGCTTCCGCTCATTGCCTGCAGTGTGGTTCTGAGGCTTCCAGTTTGTAGGCTACCTAAACTTTGAGGAAGACGGATCGACCACCATGGGGTCTTGTATTTGATGTTGGCTATTGCCATGTTTCTGTTCAACTCCACTATTCTGCGGCTTGCTCTGACTCTGTTTTTTGAAATAATGGGACTCTTTCGTTGTTCCTCTCATTCTTTCCCTGCCTGTCGTTCTGACGATTCTGCTGCCTATTGATCTCGGAACTGTTCTCTCCTCCATGACTTTGACAAATCTTTGGGCTAAGCTGGGAATACTATTGCTTTTAAAGACCTTCTAAGTCCTGAAAAAAAAGCATGGAGGGCATCATTCCTGACCTCATTATTAAGCAAAGCGGCTCCATCTGGATCATGTGACATGACAATTTTGGTTGTCACCAGTGTCACCGCTTTTCAACCTCATCGTAATATTGCATTAGGTTTAGGTCGGCTTGTCTAACCATTTCTAAGATTTGTCATAAGACACGCAGTTTTCTCGGAATAAGTGAAATCTAATCTGGCAATTATGGCGTCAAAATTTAATACCGTGTTATGAGAAACTATCAGCGCTCCTGCCGTTCCCCTGATTTTGTTTCTTATGATTGTCACTGCCTGGTAATGAGCTTCACTGCCTTGGTATGGTTTGAAAATCTAGTACTCGTTGATGGTCGCCAGCCTACGTATTCACTTTGATCTTCGCTAAAGTCGGGCATGGACTTAACTATGTCTAACTTAACCTCACATCTTACTTCCGGGTTAATAGTTATTCTTTTAAAAACTTCTACCTGGGGTGTTGTTATTTGTAAGTTATCACTTGTTGCCTCACCGCATTTATTTCTTCCCGAAAACGCACTTCTTGCGCGGCTAAAGCACTGTTCACTGCGCCATCTATTAGTTGATGTGGGTTCATTACTGGTTCTGTATTATTATTTTCGTTATCAAAAAATAAACTGTCGTGGCTATCGTATTCTTGTACGGCAAAAGAATTTGTGCTCCAAAATAAAAAGTCAAGCAAAGAAAACGGGTGAGAAAAGAGAGAAACTTTTGTCACGAAACTTTTGATTCTGTGTTTATTTTATTCAACTATAGATCACTAATATGAAATCGTTCTTACTGAACAACCCACTTAGATGTTATAAGGTGCTGTTCTTCTAAGCTTCCTGCACTAAACTAGGCTGGGGTAAATTGTCCGTTGGGCGCCAATTAAGTTTGTCCCGCGAAGTTTTCCTTCTTTGCGGAGGTCTCCTGTGAAGATTATATTGGGAAACTAAGTTCCGTCTATTGGCCTTGTGGCTCAATAATATTTATAGGAATTAAATTAACGGCTTCGCCGGAGCTTGGTTGAACATCAGTTGTGTTTCTTTATTAAATGCAAACTAAAACTACAAGACATCGAATTATTATTCCAAACTAAAAAAATCAAAGCTGAGCTAGACAGTTATAGCCGGCCAGCCGGCCTTAGGTCAGCGATAACGCTATTCTCGCAACACATTAAAAGTATCAGGTTTCCGGCTCTGATTTAGTAATACGGGCGTTGACTCTACATGTTCGCTATGTCAGCGTCAAACTCTTGAAATGTAAACAAGCATGCGAGAGTTGCGTGATAACTTACACACAAGAAGCTATGCTTGTGTTTGTATATTCTGGCAGGCATTGATCCAGTGGGATAGCCCAATTCACAATCAGTGATATGCAAAGCAAATAAAGCAAGGGACTCTCACATGCGAATTTGCTGTTTCTACCTGCGATCATAAGAGTAACATGCGGTCTCTACACGAAGCGTCCGCCCTAGACGACGTTCAAAACGCTAATAACTCAATATAGGCTCGCCCATTGAGAGATCGAACTCGTCAGAAGCTGTTCGTGTGAGCCGATCGGGGTATGTCGCATCGAAGTGGTGTATCTCCCATCAAACTGGGGTATCTCGCTAAGAAATTTCGTGGCCGTTTTCGTTGTATGAAATGTCCCATCAATATGTTATATGGCTAGTAGTTTAATAGACTTTGCGGGGATATAAGTTTATGGGCTTCTGTGTGGATGAATCAATTTACAATCTACTCACTCCAGAATTAGTTATTAATTTATTTCTGATTACTTTTAATATTATTCAAATGTTTATTTTTAAATATATAAATACTTAATTTAATTAAGTTTTACATTTAACTTTAATGTTATATTTTAATTAATTTCAGTCGACTATTAATAATTGATATAAAATAAAATAAAAATAAATTTACTACCAATAATACAATATTCGAATAAATATTATATAATATTGTGGAACTCTTCTCTATTGTCATTAGTGGGTTTCATAGCACAATGCAAACGCACGTTATCTACACTGACTTCAGGAAAACATTTTCTTGGATTTCCTCATATTCTTATGAATTGTATTTCAAACTATCTTAAGCAGATATTTGTTTCTACAGGAGTGCCCCAAGGTAGCCACCTCTGACCTATGCTTTTCAATTTATTTATTAATGACCTTCCGTCTATTATCAAGAATAGTGTTGTTTTGCTGTATGCAGATGACGTTAAGTGATGCCTCTCTTATAAGAATCCTATTTCGGCATCTTCAATTCTTGGTGTAAAACCAATCTTACTGCCCTCAGTTGCTCAAATTGCAAAGCCATGACTTTTTGTAGGACACAACCTGTGCATGTTGAATACTTGTTAAACGGCCATCTTCTTGAGAATATATCTCAAATCAATGACCTGGGCATCTTACTTAAACGAAAACTCTCCTTCAATGATCACATTGAGTTCATGGTAAATAAAGCCATGAAGATCTCAGGTTTCATTAAACGTTGGTCGAAGGAATTCAATGACCCTTATACGACTAAACAGCTTTATGTCTCTCTGGAATGTTCCATCCTCGAGTGTGGCTCTTGTTTGTGGTCGCCACAGTATCAGACTTATAAAGACAAAATCGAGTCGGTGCAAAAGAAGTTTCAAATTTTCGCACTAAGAAACTTAAACTGGTCCAACCCGATTCTTTTCCTTATCAACAATTAGCACTTGCCCTACTAATCACCTAATGCATGAACCATTTAGAGTACTATGTTCTGAGTTTAACAGACTTTACGGGGTTATTAGTTTAGAGTCTTCTGTAAAGCCTTGATCTTAGAACATTTACTCACACATTATTTGATTGGGGTTTTCTGGGTTTCCTAGCAACAAATGTTGAATCAATTTACAATCTACTCACCCCAGAATCATTTATTAATTTACTTTTTCTCTTCTTTTATTTAATTCCACTAATTATTTTTAAAAATTTAAATATGTAGCAGCGCGATGATCTGGTAAGGGAGATCTTTGAGAATCTCCGTCACCCATATTATTGATGTAGCACAGTAAGTCGCCAGTATTGATTTTCTCGGTTGTAGCTCTTGTCTTCAATTGACTTCTCAAGCGTCGTTACTATGCCGCCTTAGCGCGCTTCGATTATCTATTTCACCATTCAGCATCTATTTCATCATCCTGCCGAATTATTTTATCATTCTCTTTTTTCCGATACCCCGCTGAATATCACTTGGCGCCATACTCAAATGCGCTGTACACAGACCACAGAGCTATACTCAAATGAGCTGTACTCAAATCATGCACAAATTTACAGAATGTTAACATACCCTTAACATCGAGTCCACTGCCCAATGTCAGTTAAATTGAAATTCAAACTAGCAATTTAACTGACTCTATGACACGGACTTCCTGACATTCACGCGTCCTCGCGTGTCATCTCTCCATACTCACTCAACCGCTATCGTGATTCACTTATTTATTCAACTCTATTTTATTTACACTAACATTTTATTTTCATTTAAATCCAGTAAACATTTTTTTTTTAGCTCCACCATTCAACTTGTTCATTGTCCATTTTCATCACCTTCTCTCATCATTACATTTTTTTCTCAATTCTCTTCATCAAAATTCATATATAGCGCTTCTCTCTTAACGCTCTTCATTATCATTCATATTCGTCATATATAGCGTATCTCTTTCAACACTCCCAGGCTCTTGCTGCTCTCCCTGCAACTATTTCACGCCTCTTGCGTTATGGTCTCTTTCTCTCGACCCTTATAGCCCCCGCCATGTAATCAATGCGCAGACAACTACATAGTGCGTCTGTAGCCTTATGAATGATTTAACTTGTCCCCATGTAAACTACGAGTGCCTCAGCCGGCGATCTCTCGCATTCATATGCGCACACCTCATCAGGCATCGCACGCAATTATTCGTGGGCATACTTTTACGTTCTCTTACTAGATAAAGATTTCAAAATATATCGGTCGGCATCAAGTTGTTCTATAATAACATATGGTCCTCTATATTTTGGATCCAGTTTTTTTTGATGCCGTTCTTCGTTCTTGAGCAGGACATGGTCGACGACATTATATCTTCTGATCTTAGCTTCACTTTTATCAAACTGGTCATTTTCGTTCTGGTAGACTCAATATCAATAATCTCCTCCTCTACCGTTGGCATCATGCCCATTGGTCCTACCTCTTACGCGAGTAGGTACTTCGAACATACATATAATAGTCTTAAGCGCCTCAGTACAGCTTTCAGTGTTAAGACTAAGCGACATATTTGGAAGCCAATATTGATTGTTCGTCTTATCTAACGGTTCTCCCATCCTAAGTGCATTAAGGCTTTGTGAATGTGATTTATTACTGACCACCTAAACTCTCGTAGTATAACAGGCAAACATCGGTTTCGACCATTTCTCTGAATATTTCTATACAATATACCACACCGTATCTCATACGTTTTCGCCTCTTCGCGATTCATTTCGTTGTTTTCCAACCTGGTTACTATATCCAAAATCTCCGAATCTCGATGTTGCTCTGCTAGTAGCCAGTTCTTCGCGATATCTTCTAAATCTACACGGACTTCATTTACTTTACCTGCTTTGGCATGCTCATTTTGCGCTAGTGGATTTCGTGAGAGGAAAACAACATGTGCCATACCACTTCCTTTCCTAATATCAACCTCAAATTCAAAGGACTGAAAATATGCCCACCAACGATGGACCTTTGGTGTCAATTCATTATGTTGATTAAAGATCTATATGATTAACATATAGATGGGACAATTCAAACAACGATGACGGCAACGAAATTTATTAGCTAGATACCAGAGTTGAATGCGTCATACCCCGATCGGCTCACAAGAACAGTTTCCGACAAGTTCAATCTCTCAATGTGCGAATCTATATTTTTTACTTCGTCTAGGGCGGACGCTTCGTTTGAGCCCGCATGTTAAGCGGCCCATCCACAGGCGAGCATGTTGTGCTCGACGAAATTTTCCTCGTTAGTGGTAGTGCTCGCGTACAAATTTCGTGTTCGTCGAGCCGCTCGCACAAGATAGAAATGATTCTATCTTGCCTGTGTTCGCGACAACATGCTCGACAATGGATGACAATGCTCGCACGAACATCACTTCAACCAAACATTTGAAGTGAAAACACGTGCTAGCGAGCGCTGCTAAAAATGTCTAAACAATTTATGAAAGAGTTTATATATATATTATATATATTATTTATATATTATTTATATACTAATATATTTTTGAAGCAAAAATTAATTGAAAAAAAGTGCAATTACAGTGGCGCCGTCGTCTTCCGGTGCCATGTTGACGCCTCAAAATTTTCCAGCAAATGATGTTCGCGAGCATGTTCGCACTAGTTGGTGGACAAGAAAATTTTGGCTCGACAACATGCTCGGCCAACATGCTCGCCTGTGGATGGGCCGCTTTACTCTTATGATCGCAGGTAGAAACAGCAAATTGGCATGCGAGAATCTCTCACAACTAATGCAGTTCGCTGTTGAGAGCTTGCTTCTTGCCTGCCTCTCTATTTCCGTAGCCCATTTTCATTTCATTTGCTTGTGGTTCGAAGCACAAACTTTACCAATTGTGTGCAGTAATGCTGCCTTTATTTTTCTTACAGGATACTTTTTGTTTTCTCATTGTTTTAAATGTCGCTGAGTCTGAATTGGATTATCCCACCAGATCAATGCCGTCCATAATATACAAACACAAGCATAGCTTCTTGTGTGTACACACATGTTTACATGTATGCGCGACTTTGCTTGGGACTTCTTCTCGAGTGTCAAATAACATTTTTTAATTATTATTGATAGACATAACAAAATTACGAATCTCTGAACTCATGCGATAAAAATAGTGAAGCTGCTAAAAGTCTAGCTGGGTGATAATAGTCTGAGAATTAAGAGAAGGCTCATTATCGCAGTAGATTGTCTATGCTTCTGGGAAGAAGTTCGTTCGCTGCAATAAGGTCGGTTTCATATCCCTAATAGTTCTTCAGTTTTCAGGTTGGATGACCGCAAACTTTGAGAACTTATCGACACAAATCAGAAAGAATTTGATGTCCGTACAGAATATATCGATATTTAATATTCCCATTCATCCGAGGGGATTGAAGTTTCACCAAGTTCCTGCTTTTTTGAGTGCCTGTCGTGCTTGGCTTGCTACAAACTTTGCAGTTTTATACAATTGCACATGCCATTTTCGCCATTTTTGGGAAATAGTATTCAGACCGATGAGCTCCAGTGTGTTTTACGGTAACGATTTTCATTTTTTCCTCTGAGCGGAATATATCTACTAGTCTGTTTTTGCAATGCCAGAATTTTGTGGCAGGGAAACGCCTGACCAATTCGCCCTGGACAAGTGCCAGTGTGTGGAAGTCGCAGTTAATTGCATTCACCGTCTTGGGAGTGATCAGCTTGTCCTTGCAGGTAAATTCTATGGAGTGACGCTTTTTATATCCAAACAGGATGAAAGTTTGGGTTAAGGGGGAGCGTGCCTCCTCCAGTCGACGTGTTCGACTTGAGACTCTTGGTCTTTTGAGACGATGACATCATCAACATAGACATAGCACGATTTGCCAATTTTCTCTCGCAGTATGTCGTCAACTATCCGTTGGAAAATGCTTGCCGCATTTTTCAAATCGAACGCTAGTCCACAGAATTCGTACTTCCCACCATTTACCGCAAACGCTGTTTTTTTTTTCACGATCACGCTCTGCTAATCTGATTTGATGGTAACCCGACTTAAGGTCTAAGGTTGTGAAGAATTAGCTTTTCCCAAATTTTCTAGAATCATGGAAATGTTGGGAATGAGATACTTGTCGGCGATGGTCTTTCGTTAAGTTTACGAAATTCCATCACCAGTCGCATGTTCTTATTGCCAGGCTCACCTGTGAGCTGAGGCAGAATGTTACCCTTGCTAATGTTAACAACTCTAGCGACATTTGTCCGAAGATGGATAAATAGCATTTCTTATTAATTTTCACCGTTCCATATTTCGAGTGCATCGTGAACTGATCATCCACTGGGATCTCCTCCCTTTTAGCTGTGCCCAGGATGTAGTTTATGGCAGCATCCTTGTCTATAAGGAATCTCGTAACTGATTCCGCTACTCTTTGTGTGAGGAAGGGTAGCAGGTACCTCTTCCTAAAAAATGGAGAGCATCAGAGACTTAATCTGCTCTACAGCATGAGATGCCTTGTTGGCGTAAGATTCTTTCTCGTGCGCTGCCTCCTGTGCAACATTGTTAAATCTGTGTTGTTCTTTTTGTTCCGCTTATTAACATGGGCGGGCGCCAAGGTGCGTTGATTAAACTTTGAAAGCGAAGGATCTACTTCCATCGCATCTACTCTGCTCCGTCCTGCAGCTCCTCCCTCTCCTACAGTTG
This sequence comes from Drosophila quadrilineata, assembly GCA_018150725.1. NCBI lineage: Eukaryota > Metazoa > Arthropoda > Insecta > Diptera > Drosophilidae > Drosophila > Drosophila quadrilineata. The sequence continues at coordinate 557,154 of JAECWN010000450.1, forward strand.
CCATTTCCACTGGCTGTCGACTACCCCCCTGTGACATTGAGGTGTTCCACGGGGATTACTCCAAATGGCCCACGTTCGGATACCTTTTCACGAAGATCTACATCAACAACCCTGAGTTGACTGCCGTAGAACAGCTGTTCCATTTGAACGCCAAAACAAGTGGCGAGGCAAAGGCAATTGTGGCACGATCTCCGCTGACTAACGACGGCTTCTGTTCAGCGTGGGCCGCTCTCTCTGAAAGGTTTGAAAACAAGCGGCTATTGTTTAATAGTCAGCTTAAAACCCTGTTCAACCTATCTCCAGTTACCTTAGAGACTGCAGATGCACTCAAAGGACTACAGAGCACAATCCACGGTTGCCTGACAGCGTTAGAACACTCTAACGTCTCCACAGACAACTGGGATTGTCTCCTTATCTTTCTTTGCTCCTCCAAGCTTCCTAAGGCGACCCTTGCCCTTTGGGAGCACAGTTTTTTTTAAGAAATATGACATCCCCACCTGGCAAGAGATGGACAGATTCCTCGGAGAACGATATCTCACTCTTGAAGCCATCGAGGATGTCATATCGCCCGTCTTGAACCGTCAGCCCCTAGGAGCCAGCCATTCCAAGGCCACTCCAAGAAGCTCAGGACCGGATCGGATTCACTCCTACAGATCCATCATCAGGTTAGCGGCTCCAAAATGTGATCTCTGCTCCAAAGAGAATCACCCCGTGCGTGTCTGCACCAAGTTCCTGCAGATGTCGGTCCAACAGAGGTCGACATACATAACTCGAAGTGGGTTATGTAGTTATTGTTTCGCCCGCAGTTACTAAGTCCGTGACTGTCCCAGTCAGCATAGCTGCTATGTCTGTACACGGCGACACAATACCCTTCTGCATCGCGACGTCTCAGCTCCGAAATGCGACTCCCTTTCCACCTTATTGCGTGCCACTACGCTGGTCAGATTGTTTCTCCTATTTGCCCTGCTTAAAATGGGGATGTTTAGAGCCGCTTGGCTGCAAGTCTCTTTGCTGAAGATCATTTTCGTATTGACGACTTTGATTCTTTTGCAAAGCCTTTTTTCTTTGCTCCTTACGAAATTCGCTGCAAAAGTGTACCTCTCGTGGTTGGATTCCACCCCCAGCGCAAGTGCTAGGGCCGACGGTTAGTCCTTCGGCCTTGCCGCGAAAAGCACATCCGTAAGATTATGCCTCAGGCACGAATTAAAGACCCTCAACACATTTTCTCGGATTTTCGTGCAAAGACCTTGAGCCATGGCATCATCTTATGATGATGCTACTACTACTTCGTCGTAGTACTGAAGCCAGAACAGGTTCCGTAGTCTTAGTGTACTTAGTTCTTGCTCTATGACATGATTCGGTCGTTTATCACTATAGGTGAAGTCCAAGAGACTTATAATTGCGTCAAAAAGACATCATTGCGAAGAGAGGACACCATCAACTGGTTCCTTAACCATACAACGGATTATTATTACTGCTTGATAGCGGCGTGAACTATTGTTGTACTGTCTAAATATGTGGTACGCGGCCATAGCCGCGGTCTCCAAGAGACATAAGTTTCTTGTACCCCTGTAAACTCGCAAAGGCACTTGATGGCGTTTAGTAGCTCGTCACATTGAATCTCCTTGTTAATTTGAATTGCCGTGTAAGTCTCGACTTCAGGCTGAGGTATATGAAGAGATGAGACGCTAGCAGATAGCTGCTGTATTTGTTGTGTTAGAACTAGCTCTCTTTGTGCATGAGTGGGCGCCTATTCAGCTAAGGCGGCCCGAACGACCGCTTGCACTAATATTTTCATTTGTTCAGGTTCTATGTTGTCAACGGCTGAGGCGCCGTATGCGCTGGTCGCAGTCCGATTCTTCTGATTCGCTTCTCATGGGCATCTCAGAAAAGAACACATAAATAATATTGTTCTTTAGTCTTCTGCACGAAAACACTTTTTTCCCATGTCGTGAGTTTTTAATATAGTTGGGCGCTAATTAAATATAAAAGCATAGTTGTATTACAGCTTTATTATAATTCTTAAGGTGCGGTGCCGAGCTTGTCACTCTAAGCAGATGGCTGTAGAGTTGGTTCGTATGGTTACCAAAGAAGATTGAGCTAAATTGATAATAAGATATATAATATATATAAGATATATAATGCCAACATCACCATTTTCATAGCGGCCACTCAAAAATGTCGTGATTGCCGGCTATATGCGACGACGTCCGTCTCAGCGCTCATACAACCGCTTCGACCGGAACCGTCCTTGGTCAGCATATAGCAAACTTCACACTGCAGTTAACCTAAACCTAGCTAAGACTTTAAACTCTTAACCTTCCCGATACGATTTGAAAAGTCCATAGTAGGGAGCTGGTAGGAGGTTATTGATTTTGCAAAATAGGCCAACATACCAAACCTTACCGAAAGCTTTTTGCATATCAATAAAGACAGCGTTGGAGAACTCCAGATCACCAAAGGCCTGCAAGGTAGACTTTACCAATCTGTGGACTTTTTCAATAGCACAATTTCCCCCTAAAAAGCCAAATTGATGACTCATGATCACAGTAATTTGCTTGGCAATCAATTTCTCCAACAATTTAGACATGGCTGGTAAGAGACTGATTGGGCAACATAACTTACTGTCAGTCTCTATTTTACCTGGCTTATCAATCATGAGAATCGCTGCAAATTTCCATTGCTTTGTGAACTCTTGATTCCGAAGTAGAGCATTCAAATTTAATGTTATATTTTCGCGTTTAAATTGGGGAGTCGAAGAAATAACCGGACTTGTGGGCTTTAGGACAAATTAATATTAAGTAAAAAGAAAGTCGCCAAATACCCGACAGTTTGTTTTTTATTGACAGCTTAAGACTAATTTACGAAATCTTTTCTGACTTATTATATAGTTTACATTTTAATCGCGGGCTTGCCCTAATACTAAGAGTTATGGAAACGGGTTCGCAATATTCGACTCCACTAATTTCAATTGGCCTATTGGATGACAGCCGATCAGCTGGTAAATTTCTCATTATCTGCGCGGCGAGTTACGGTTTGTTGCAATCACGGCGTGCATTAACAGCCCAATTTGACAAAAGCCCAAAATGACAAAGTGAACGATGCGAGTGTTCTAGGAACCTGGCAACGAATTTGCATGCATTATGCATTAGCAGTGGGAATTTGGCGCTATGACCACCAAGTCTTATCAGCCACCCTATCTCCATCATTATGTGAATACAAAAATTGGTTTAAATCCTGCAAAGTCGGTTGTAGTTTCTTATGTAGTTTCAAAAACTCGTCTCTGAAGAATGCCTGCTGAATGAAATGTATAATAATAATGAATACGAATTCCATTTCAGGAGCACAAATTGTCCCAGATGAATAGTTAATAATTAGTCTCTTTATGAAATTGAATATATTTGCGACAACGCGAAGGTTTTTTGTATCAGATGACACATTACTTAGCAAATCGATAAAAGGATTGGACACCGATTTCGCTGTTTATAGAACTGTAGTTGATTTTCGTTTCTCTAAGGACAGCTGCTCGTCTGTTAGTGTAGTGTGTGTTAGTCGGCCAATGAATTTTATTTTCCATCTAAAAGTCTGGATCAGAAAACGACATTAAGTCCCGTAGCTCTAATGCCGGACAACCCCGTTACACAAGATCTGCGGGGTTATGTTTGGTAGGAACGTGGCGCCAGGATACATCGTGAGTCAGTTCCTCAATGTCTGATATATGATTTGCTACGAAAGTATTTAGAGCGAAAGTATGTGTCTTCAACCAATGAAAGACCTCAGAATCTGACCAGAATATGACTTTGTCAATGGGAATATCGAGCAGTGGTTTAACTTTGCCCCACAAACTTGATAATAATTGAGGTGCACACAGCTCCAATGGAGGTACTGACTTCGTTTTTAATGGTGCTACTCTTGACTTCGCAGTCAATAGTCGAACTAATATCGATCCATTGTGCTCAACTCTAACGTATATGCAACAACCATAAGCGCGCGTCGACGCATCGGCAATGCCGTGGATCTGACATTTGGCTTCAACCACATATCCAATATGCCGTGGAAGACGAATTCCCGATGAATTAGACATAATTGAAAATTTAAAACTGTCGCATTGAGTATTCCATATTAGTCCAAGTGCGCTGATATCGCCTTACGTCGCGATAACGAGTCTCTTCGGTCTTCCATTGCTCTCAGCGAAGGTTTACCATCAAAGCCCTTTACGTGGTCATCTCTCAGTAAATCGAACGCATCTGCTTCTAGAAGCAGGTCCCTCCGCTGAGGTTTATAAAACAATGGGTCAGCCAATTCAACCTCTTCTGGATATTCTGCATTTTCTATGAACCGTTCAGGCTGGAATGACAAAATGCATGGCAATATTCCAAATTGTGTAGTTATAGTATATGAATCTATTCGAGATTCTACAGTCGTTTGAACAGTATAACTGACGTTAGACTTAGCCTGGCCAATGCCAAGTAAGTGAATGTCTTTGCGCTCTCTTTTCAGTCACAGAGTCTTTGCTAACTCCTCAGTTATAATATTCAGCTGTGACCCGGAAACTAACTGAGCCCTTGCCCATTGAAATGATCCGCTCTGTTCTTTAACCTTAACGACAGCTGTTGCTAATTTAATCTGGTCATTTTCACTACAAACATGAAGAGACGAGACTGTAGGCTGATGTGTTGGCGCTTGGCTAGTATGTTGCGCAGTAGACTGAGATATGCTTGGTTGCATGAACTGCCTATTAGCTTGAATACTGGGCAACTGATCTTGGCTTCGTGACGACGAGTTACTGTATCTGTGCAACATGGAGTGGTGAGGTTTTAAACAATCTTTACAATGGGTAGACTTGCATACTGAACAGAATATCCTTTTCTATGACAATTTATTCAAAGAGAGGCACCCTTTGCAAATGAAAATCGTTTTGGCAAGGGACTGCAAGAAACGCTGGACACGCCTGAATGACCTTCTGCCTTGCAGAACATACATTTATAATCGCCAGATTGGGTTGCACTTACCGACGTTTTAACATTATGTGCCCTTGCAAATTTAATAGACATTCTGGTTACCGAGGAAGCTTCTCCAGCCGACATGTATTTCCTAGGGCTATTCTCAGTCGGACCACGCTGAAATCTTAGAATAGTCTAGGTCTTCCTCCCCTTTACTACGAGTAACGAGATATAGCTTGCTGATTACGAGATGAATTAATATAGCATCTATCAGATGTTTGCAGTTCCCTAAAGAAGATAACGATCCGTAGATTGCTCTAACTTACCAATGACGAGACATTCGAGTCATGCATTCTTGCAAGATCAAACAGTCTCGCAATATTGTCAAACCAAATTAGGCATTTATTGTCAAATACTCGATTTAGGGTTTCTAAAGCCTTTGAATAATTTTCGGATGTAACTTGATTAGCCTTTACTGTACCCAAGGCATCTTCTTCCAAGCAGGAGATAAGATGATTGAACTTTTCAATCTTTGACAGTGTTAGATCAAAGTTTCAAATGAAATTCTTATATTCAGAAAAATCATCATTAAATTTTGGCAACTTCATCAGAGGCATTTTAGTTTTGCTAACTGGGGTAATCATAGTAGAGTTCGCGTGACCTTCTCTTTGAAACGGAGCGCGATTGCTACCTTTTATCAGTAGAGCCTTTGCAGGAATGCACAAAGCTTCCAAATCAGGACGGGATGCTTGCTCAATATTTATTTTATCTAGATCGTACTTGACTTGAAAGGCTTTGCCAATATACCTATTCAGAGATTCTAACAGACATTCAATATATGTCGGATCCATATCGACCGTGTCACTGACAGACCTTTTAATTTTTTGAATGCCGTGTGTTACATTCTTATGTAGTTAAAGCATTAAAGCATTCTACTTGCTCGGTCTCTGAGTCATTTAAAGATGTATGACCCCTTATATTCTATCCAGTCATGACTAACTTTATTAACTCCCTCGATTATCAGGACAAACGCAATTTGTATTGATATATTTTATTATTACTTAGTTATTTAACGATGATCGAACATGCTTGCTTTGTTACTACCGGCTTCAATAGCTCAGAACCAGACAACAACGATAATGTAAAGCAAAGATAACAAGTAATTTGCACTGCACAGCGAGGTCAACGACTTAGATATAACAATTATTATAATGCAGTTTACTGTTGCAGTTGACTTTACCGATAGCGAGACTTGGAAGCGCCCGAGAAATAGAAAAGCGACAAATAACAGATCAAGCACCGTTGACGAGATAAACGGGGCGTATATGTATTTTTATTCTCTCTCTATTCTCTCTATTCTCTTATAGTATTATTAATGTTCAGATCCACTTCATTTAATTGGAATTTCTTTTAATCAATATTCGAGTGCAAATAAGTTAAATGCGACACTCTGAATATGTGTAAAAGTCTGTCACTTTATCAAATGTTTAGTTTCAAGTTACTTCCCGAAATATGGTTGTAATCCATCGCAGAAATTCGTAGACTTTGAAGTACGATGATAATGCACTATCCAGTTCCAATCAGTCCAAATGAAAGGTTCCAGATCCAAATAAACTGCAAGAGCCTCAGAATCCACCCGGGGACATTAGACATTAGACCAAATGTCAATTTATTTATGTTGTGCCTCACTTGGCACTCGACAACCTGTTCGAATTGTGGGCACGTTATATTTTTGGATCTTGGTTTATTTTATCAAGATAAATACGTCTTTACACTTGGTTGTTAAATTTGTGATTAATTTATTCTTCTATGCTGTACGCTGCATTCTCTCTTATTTTAATATTATGAGTGTTAACAGTCGCGGATACAGATGCAGTTAACAGTGTGTATAAATTCAATGTATACATTCAATTCAAAGTAAGAGAAACTTTACATCTCTTTGGTATACGATCTTATAAAATTCAAAATTTAAAAGAAATGCTTAACAGTCAGATAAGATGTTTATGTTTTTAACACCTTTCAGATGGTGCCTTAGTTTGCCTAAGGCCCAGACAATGGCTAGCAATTTAAGCTCGTTAGTATCGTAGAGAACTTCTGCGGCCTATAATGTTCTCGAAAAAATGTATATTGGTCAACTCTCTTGTGAGAGTACTGCACCAATTCCGAATACTGAGCAATGTGATTTTTCTTTGGAAATCCTCATGTTGGCTTCAAAAAGACTTTTTAGGACCCAGTCAACGTGTTTGACGTGAGACTTTTCGTCTTTTGAGAAGACGATGACATCTTCAACATGGACATAGTACCATTTTCCAATTCGCTCTTGCAGTATATCGTCATCTGCCCGCGGTAAGAAGCTTGCGGCTTTCTTCAAATGGTAGTCGACAGAAATCGTACTTCCCACCATTTACCGCAAGTGCTGTTGTTTACACGATCACGCTCTGCTAACGGGATTTAATGATAATCCGACTTAAGATCTACGGTTGTGAAGTATTTTGCCTCGCCGAAATTTCCTAGAATCATGGAAATGTTGGGCATGGGATACCTGTCGGCGATGGTCTTTTCGTTAAGTTTACGAAAGTCCATCACCAATCGCATGCCTTTATTTTCATGCTCATCTGTGCCCTTCTTGTCAACTACCCAAATGGGATTGTTGTAAGGGGTACAGACTTCTGTATCATACCGTTGTCCAAGAGAGCCTCTTAGATTTCCTTATTGACAAAATCGGCTGCACTAGTGGGATATGGGTACAAACGGACAAGAACTGGTTGTTAATCGGTTGTCCTCACCGTAGCTACAACCGATGTGTTGGCAGAGCTTCATTAGCATCCATAAATGCTTTTTTCCTATGTTTCAGTAGCTTCAAAAATTTTTTACGTGCTACTGTTGGAACAGCAACACAGTCCAAGTTCGTAAAATTAACGTCAACGCATTCATGGAAAGGATTGGCTCGGTCGAATTGCTGACTTTGATTTTACTGGAGCTAAGGCAAAGAGTTACCCCTGTAGGTGTTAACAACTCTAGCCCTAATTCAATCAAACGTAAGAGATCTTGCAGTATGAAGAAAGGCAACTTTTGTCCGAAGATAAACAAATATCTTTTCTTATTAATTTTCATCGTTCCATGTTTCGAGTGGATCGTGAACGGAGCATGTACCAGGATCTGCTCCCTTATAGCCCACTGTGCGGCCGGATGTAGCTTATGGCCGCACCCGTGTCTATAAGGAAGCTCATAACTGATCCCGCTGCTCTTCGTGGGAGGAAGGGTAGCAGGTACCTCCCCCTAAAAAATGAAGAGCATCAGAGACTTAATCTGCTCTACAGCATGAGATGCCTTAAGCGCTCCTTCTCGAGCGCTGCCTCCTGTGCAACATATATAAGTCTCTGTTGTTTTCTTTGTCCGCTTGTGCTGCCCGAAATGGCCGCCTGATTTTTAACATGGGCGAAAGCCGAGGTGGGTTGAATAAAATTAGAAAGCGAATAATCTAATTCCATCGCTTCCTGGGTGACAGTGCCACTAGACTGTCTGCCACTATGCTGGCCCTGCCTGAAGTGATTGTATTTAAAGTCGCTTGGCTGTGAGTTTCTTTGCTGGAGATCTTTCTTGTGTTGACGACTTTGATTCTTTTGCAAAGGCTTGTGCTACCTCTCTACTTGAGTAATTCGCTGCATAAGTGTATCTTTCGTGGTTGGAATCCACCTCCTGCGCTAGTGCTAGGGCTGACAGTAAGTCCTTCGGCTTTGATGCGAAAAGCACATCCGTAAGATTAAGCCTCATGCCCAACATAAAGACCCACAATGTGTCCTCTCGGAATTTTAGGCAAAGACCCTGAGCCATGGCAACATCGTATGACATGTTGAATTTATTACTCCACAGTTACTCAATTTTATTACTTTTCTATTTCGTCTAGTGGCTCGTCACATCGAATTTCGTTGTTATTTTGAATAGCGATGAATGCCTCAACATCAGGCTGAGGTATATAGAGAGATGAGGCTCTAGCCGATAGCTGCTGTATTTGTTTTTTTAAAATTTGCTCTCTTTGCGCATTAGCTGAGGCGTGTTCAGCTAAGGTGGCCCTAACGGCCGATTGAAGTAATCTTAATTAATCCTAATTAAAGACAATATAATTGAGAAAAATTCCCACTTACATGTTATTTCGTAAAAAACTGAGGGTTCCACTATTACAAATTTCCGCCCTCTAATCTGGCTCATCTTCAATGCTGGAGTCACGAGTTTATTTATCGCTGCCCAGATAGCAAGAGCGCTGCTGTGGGGACAATCCGCTGCCCGAAGAGTTTTTGCGGCTTCGGTGAACAAACTGTTATTTGCGTGAGCTCGCCCGTATTTGCAAAGATTTGCTCCAATAGACTTTATGCACTTAGCTGCACTTTGCTGCATTTCTCTGCCTTTTTTGCTCAATTAACTGTTGTTATTGAGTCGATTTAGATCTCACGTTATATTTCTTGAGTTTTTTTGCACGAACACACTTTATTTTCTTTCAAGTCGTCGGTTCTTACTAACGTTGGGCGCCAATTAACAGGACTTTGTTAAATTCTTTATTTCTTTATTAATTCTAAAGGTGGGGTGCACCGAGTGGATGGCTGTAGAGCGGATTTGTGGAATTACAAATGAAGACTAAAGGGAAATGCCTACATCAGCAATTTAATTATTTTACTTCCCGATCGTCCTTCTGTTAAGTAAGGAGATCCGGGAAAGAAGGAATAATGTTTAGCGACTATTGTCGGAGTGATAATTAACCAACACTTGGCTGTTGCTTTATTAATTATAAACTTCGTTTCCTGATCGTCCATCTGTTAAGTAAGGAGATCCGAAAAGGAAGGATTACAATTTAACGACCATTGTCGGAATAATTAATTCGTTTCCCGATCATCCTTCTGTTAAGTAAGGAGATCCGGGAAAGAAGGAATAATATTTAACGACTATTGTCGGAGTAATTATTAACCAGCACTCAGCTTTATAAATTTTGAATTAAACTAATTATGAAAACTAAAAGCTATTTATTACATTATTTTCATAGCGACCGCTCGAAATATGCAGCGTTTGGCGGCTATGCAGTTTCATTCGGTCAAATGCGAATTCAGCGACTGTTGACTGGTGTCTCAATTGGGTCAGCATTCTGGAATCGTCTGCTGATTGCAATGACATCCGGTCAAACGCTAAATCAGCGATTTTTGATCGGTGTGAATTGGGTCAACATTTTGGAGAACGTTGACTCAAATTAACTTGCAACGTCTGCTGACTGCAGCGACTTCCGGTCAAATTCTAATTCAGCGGTTTTGACCGGTGTAAATTGTGTCAACATTCTGGAGAATTTTGACTCTGATGAACTTGTATACTACTGGCAGTCAACGTAGAAACGCTGACGTAGCATAGCTCACAAGTGTGTGACCATATTGCACGCCCACTTCGATTGGTATCTTTACCAAATGCAAAAAAAGTGATGCTGTTTATTTGATGATACAGTTTACCCTCGATATATGAACATACTACAGTGGTCGCCACAGTAACAAACTTATAAAGACAAAATCGAGTCGGCGCAAAAAAAGTTTCTTATTTTGAATACTGCACTTAGCATTATAGTCTTTGCGTAACCTTTGTATAAGTCCAAATGTGACGAAGTGGGTAGGAATGCATTCTATTCTTGTTAGTTTGCGTACTTCACTTCATTCATGAGTATATTAGATAACAAGTATGTGAAGGGTATTATTGAAGGATTTCTGCGGAGTCATTTAATAGCGACTCAAGAAAATTAGTAGTAGCGTATTACAAACAATGCAGCTATGTATGGTATTGTCGCAGTTATTATAGATATTCCAGTCACACTCTGGTTACTACGGATGCAACAGTTGGATCGTAACTTAATTGAAGCATCATTTGCTAGAACTTGAGATCAACTTCGTACTCTGACACAGTCTTGCTTTAAAAGGAAATTTCTGTGGATAATTGGTTAAGTGGATCTTCATATTGTACTATATTTCTGGAGAATGATATCAAAATAGGCTGTACCATGGCAGAGAAGTGATTGATGATCATAACCGATTGAATGGGTCTAAGCCCGCTGCTGACAAAGGAATGGCTGTTGTACTCTCACTGCCATCTGAAAAGATCTTGTCTATGCGAAAGGAAGCTGGTCCTGAAAAAGCCAGGCAAAGGTCTGTTGGAAAAGGCGTTATGGACGATCGCTAAATACTGTGTGATTATGCAACAGATATCCTCCTTGAGAGTGAGCTTCTGTCCCCGGTGGCCATCTGGTGTGAATACAATATACGAAAAAATAGAGTGAACACATACCTTGTTTGTTTATTAATAGTAGCAACCAAAAATAGGAAAGTACACTATTACATTAGTATATTGCTTGAGGCAGGTGGATCTGTTTAAATTCGCAAAAAATATAAATATAAAATTATTTCTTATGTAACATAATCTTCGAGAGCAAGCGAATAAACTTATTACGGAAATTCGGTTAGCAACTACTCGCATATGCACACAAATATCAACACCTTTTGGGGGAAAATTTCCAAAACAGAAGTTCCAGAATAGTCCTTGCTGGTCGTATTTACACTCTTACTGACCTAGTTGATCTACAAAACATTGTTGAAATCCTTTTTCCTTATAGTATGGTCAATCTCGATACACATCACTTCACAACCGGTTTCGTCGAGTACAACAATTACGGTCGCTAAAATACTAAATGTGGCAAGGCAAATGAGAACATGTGTGCCACAGGTCCGGATAGAATTCCAAACTCCGACTTGGAAGCTACCTTATCGCTGCAACCGGACGCCTTCACAACTTTCCCCAAAAAATACTTTACAGATCTGAAGCGCGCAAACATTTGGATGAAGGATTCTTTGGTGGTGCCTCACGGTGCAACACGTGGTCACAAGCACAGCTAGTGATCTAAAAGTATTGCTTGTGGTCATCCAGGACAAAAAGAACGCCTTTGATACTGCCCTATTGGACAAAATACTGAAATCCCTAAAGATACCACAATATTTATTTTGGCTTTGTAAGAGTTACCCTGGAACAGGACGTTACGGTATTATACTGCAGTTCGAACTTTGTCCGATGAGGTAGCTCTAGTAATCTTTAGCATGACACCGCTCAAGGAACTAGTCAAGAAAACTGAACTCAACTAGCGCCCAATGAAGGAAAGGGTATCGCTACAAGAAGTGTAGCCTAGAAAGGACCCGATTCTCGAAAGTTTGGTTAGCTGGAAAGCTCGTTGGGCCGAATTTTTACAAAGTACACTGGACTTTCTTGCTTACACCAGAGCTGAAACTCTGGCTAACGAGAAGGCGTGGAAAAATAATTTCTTCCATTTAACGCAGCTGCTATCTGGACATAAGTGTTTCCGGAGATCCCTCCACCGCTTCGGACATGACAAAAGCGGCGAATGTCCGCTGTCACAGATATTCCCAAAGATGATAACTTCAACTGCCCTCGATACCCCGCGACCCCGCAGCATCTGATTTTGGTTTGGTAGCTTCTCCAGACACGCTGGTCCATAAATTTGTCAAAATCCAACAAATTTGCTGGCGATATACCTTTCCTTTCTCTCTCTCTATCATTTGATGCTTGCAATCATAAAAGACAACGCAGGTACGACAGGAAGCGTCCATCTTCGGTAACTTACCAAACTCTATTTAATAAAGGTGTTTTAAGTTCGAACAATTAATGATCGAAATTTTCGGAAATTGTTCGAATGATCTGATAGGGGTATGTCGTGACCCAAAAGGGGTATGTCGAATGAAGCTAAAATTCTGCTATATTCTCCTAAATATAAAAACTATAGAATATATGAAAAAGCTTTAAAAGTCAACTGCATATTTACCTTTATCAAGCTGACCTAAAAGAATGATATCTATTGAATGTGCAGCATACCCTATCCATCCGTTTTAATCTGAGTTAGTGTCTGTTTCTCAGAAACTGTAATAGTAGAGACTCCAAATTTGTAATGAATGTATACCCTGCTAATCCACAATTTAATACAAAATTGTATGAATAATGACTGTCAGACACAGTTACGTATAGAATATAAGATGAGTATGTGTACCTAAGATGACAAAGAAAAAGTGCAATTATTTGGCTCGAAATAATTGTCAAGCATTGTCTAGAAGGTTCATAAAAATGCATTTAACTTTGGTGTAAAATCAGTGACTTTTATTGAACAAAATAGGAAACTAATTTAAAGTCGATCGGGGTTCTCCACTTATCATGAACTCTATTTATTTTCATTACAATGCTCCAATTTTTTAAATTTCCAGCTTCCCTGGCCATCAAACTCAAGAATATGGGTGTGGAATTTCCTGTTTAAATATAAGTTTATTTATATTATATATAAATCAGTAGACTGTAGTCGGGCGCCCGAATACAAAGTATCTCTCACCAATTCGTATAAACGTTGCCGAAATTTCATATAACTATAAATGTCCTTGCACTTAATTTTTTTGCACACGTTTTTTTGTTTTTATGTATGCATAACGCAATAAACTGTAATTAAATATCTTTCACTGCGACGTCGGATGTTGACACCAACGCATATTCTCGCAATTGATCAAAGTGGTGTGACTTATTTAGATAGTGTTTTTTAGATACATGTACGTATCAGAGTTAATAAGTCATTACTCAGATTGTTATATATCAGACTGACATATTTTGATTAAGTTATCTATTAACAAGAATTTGACGTACTTTTGGTTTGAAATAAATTCCTTAATAGCATAAATACATACCAGAGAGTTGGTCTATGAGTAATAGTTAGCAGCGTGATCCCCATGCTTTTTGCAGTTTCATAAATTGAACTCTCAACGTCAATAGAAACAGCGCTAGTACATTCATCGAGCAGTGCATATTTAGGCCTGATTAATACCCAATGAAAATAATATATATTAATTTCAAGAGAATTTTCATGTAACACTAATTACATACTTATGATAGAATAAGCGTGCTATTGCCATGCGCTGCTTTTCACCACCTGATAGTATGTCCTTCCAATCACGAACAACGTCAAAGCTATCACTAGTGGAAATAACAATAAATATCACTAAATTAATTAAATTATTACTGAAATATTTTATTACATGGTACTAAAATATTATGTGCGAGATAGCTGAGACAGTAGGCAACTCAAAAGACCGGGTGGGTCATATCCTGCATGAAATTTTGGGCATCAGAAGCTGTCGGCGCGATGGCTGCCGCGTTTGCTCACTCCGGACAAGAAACGCAACCGTCAGCCCACTTGAGATCAGTGTTTGACGCTGTTTAAGCGCAATCCGAAGGAGTTTCTGCGTCGTTTCGTGACCGTCGACGAAACATGGATCCACTGGTACACACCAGGGACCAAGAAACAGTAAAAACAGTGGACAGTAGACTCGAAGAAGGCGAAGACTGTCCCATCGGGCGGAAAGGTGATGGGCACCGTTTTTTGGAATTCACAAGGTGTGATATACATCGACTACCTTGAGAAGGGCAAAACGGTCCCGAATTATTGGACCAATTCGCCGCCGAATTGCAGAATATACGGCCCCATTTAGCGAAGATAAAAGTGCTCTTGCATTATGATAACGCACCAGCTCACACTTCCGCTCTTGCCACGGCCAAATTGGTCGAATTGGGCTACGAACTGCTACCCTATCCACCATTTTCTCCAGAATTGTCCCCGTGTGACTTCTTTTTGTTTCCAAACTTGAAAAAGTCACTCGCTGGACAAAAATTTGCCTCGAACGAAGAGGTCGTTGCCGCCACAGAGGCCTATTTTGCAGATCTCGGGAAAACGTATTTTTCAGATGGATTAAAGAAGTTGGAGCATCGCTGGCGTCAAGTATATCGAGCTAAAAGGAGATTATGTTTAGAAATAAATCGCCATTTTTCCAAAATTTTCGTTTGTTTTTTTTTTGGAGGCTAATTACTTATCGGACCACCGTCGTACATGGCGTGACATCAAAAGACGGAAAAATTATTTAAATTATCTTATATTATTGTATGTCATTTATTATTTATGCAGCTTATAGAGGTTATACTCTGAGAAAAACGCAATACAGACATCAATAAGAAAGATAAACTTTATCAGCATATACAGACATAGCAAATTGTATTCTCTACCTTTTAAGGTTGCTGAGATCTACGCACTTACGCGGGCGAACAGGCGGTGAGCAATCGGACCAACACACAGACGGATAGAGCTCAATCGATTCCTCTAATAATCCAGAGTCAGAATATGTTATTGTTTTTAGGAAAGACTACTTTTACTTGTTACCCACTGGAACAAGATTATAATATAATTTTATGATAATTTCCTAAGAACACTTAATATTTGTGTTTGTATCGTAGTCAAGGTTAATATGACTTTCTGATTTAAATAATTAAATAATATTTTATGCACTATCACTAGACGTGGAAATATGCATTCGTATAAAATTGTTACATTAAAAACATACGTACTTACCGTTGAACTATATGCTCAAGGGAAACCATTTTAAGAATATCGTTTAGCACCGTTTCGGAAAGACCTTTTCTTTGCATGTCTTCTCGTGTATCTGGATAAATGATCTGATCACACAAGCTACCAATTGACATATATGGACGTTGTGGAATATAAAACATACAAGGTTTGTTTTCATGTGGTCTAGGAATATGTAATTCTCCTCCATAAATTGGCCAAAGTCCACTTAAAATTCGGAATAGGCTAGACTTTCCGCACCCATTCGGACCTGTAATAAGTAGATGAACTCCTGGCTCAATGCACAAATTTAAATTCGGTACCACGATTTCACAATTCGGAGTTACAACCGGAATGTCTCGAAGATTAATTGACATGTCATTTGTATTGTCTGTATAAATAATACGACCTTTTGCTATCGGTTTACCATTATGGAATTCAATTATCTTATTGATTTCATTATGTTTCAATACCGCAGCCTTATTATAAATTCCTTTAGATGTTTCTTCAAAGACATGTAGCATTCCTGCTACCCGATGTGTATATCCAGCTAAGGCCACAATTTCTTTATAAGAAGACATTAGACGTTCTATAGCATCAGCAGCCGAAATTAATAGGTTCCTTGCCGTCGTTAGGTATTGGGTTCTCTCGCTCACACTAGATTCTTCCTTATCTCTACTTAATGTTTCAGATGGCGCATCATCTTTAAATCCTGTTAATATTGGCAGAGATACCATAATCATTCCAGTACCAGACCATACATATTTCATGAAAAATTGTTCTAGCATAATGAACCACAGTTTTTGACTAAATATTTTATTCATTTGATTAACAAGACGATTATATGCCTGTCTTAATTGCAGCAATTCAACCTAAAGGAGATATTAAAATGTTAGGAACTCGCATATTCAATTTTATTTTGTTTTGTTTTGTTTTGTTTTGTTTTGTTTTGTTTTGTTTTGTTTTGTTTTCTTTTCTTTTCTTTTCTTTTCTTTTCTTTTCTTTTATTTTATTTTATTTTATTTTATTTTATTTTATTTTATTTTATTTTATTTTATTTTATTTTATTTTATTTTATGTTATGTTATGTTATTTAATTTTGTTTGTTTTATTTTAATTTATATAATAAATATGTTAATTAGTTGATACGATGATTATTTCATATAAATGACTTAGATTAAAAAAAAGAATATTACAGCACTGACAACATAACACATAAATATTATTATTTAATACATCGAAAATCGACACGCAATTTTTTATCGAAATAACAAGTTCTATGATCACTACGTTGGTCAGGACAGACACTTCGTACCGAGCTCACATTATTCATTGATATCAAAAGGACCCATTGAGGGGCTGATCAGGGTCCAACAGGCTGAAGATGTACAATCGCGTCTTCCGAAACCCATTTCGAAATGAATCAAGAAGCTCGCGAGGCCTATGCAGGGAAGCACCTGAAAGCAATGGCAAGGCATACATTCTGGAGTGGCAGAACAGCTGACCATAACATCTCAGCCGGTCGGAGGCTCGGGGAGAGGATAGAGAAAAGGGACATCTCCTTTCATGTATGCAGGGAGAAGTTGTTCGTGGAGGACTTTGTCGATTAGGTAGAGCTCCTGATGACGCTAAGTCTGCACATGTAAAGGGACTTCCCAAAGGAATTTTATCATCTCTTCGCTCGGAAGTGATACTGGCAGTAATGTCTGTGACCAGGAAGGGGACTACTAGGAGACGCTCAAGTGGGACTTGGACCGACGCTTTTGTAAAATCGCCTTCGAGTTTAACAAGGAACGCAAATTCCACAAGGGAGTGCAACGATACGGCGAGAGAGTGGAGCAGCTCTTCCACGAGTTTGGAAGCTCTCTCGCGTAGACTGGCGATGTCACTAAACGAGCGAGTGCCAATAAGCGTGCTTAAGAAAGCCTTTCAAGAGGACATTGCCAGATACATATATGGGCGCCGAGTCTACTCTGCAGATCAGTTGCGAGATGAGTGTATTGAAAACGAGGCGCTTCTTTGGAGGCGTCAGCTGCGATCACACTCTCCACATCTACGAGTCGGAGGATAAGAGGTGTCGAATCAAAGCGGAAGAGGTAAAGGAGCCGTCGAGGATCGTCCTTCCAGTTATTGTGCTAAATAGCAATGTTCAAGAACAATTTTTTCGAGACTATCTCTCGGCGGAGCGGCGAGTCTTCTGCTAATTTCGTGGAAACCGGACACCACCCGGGGAACGGAAGGCGGCATTGTTTCGAGGGCGATGAGCCCATGATAGGAGTAAGGTTATATTGTAGGGTAGAAGATAAGCTACATAAAGTATTTAGGACCAAGGTAGTAAGGATTTATCGGTGGAGGATAGTGATAAGATAGATAGGAAAGTTGTGGACCATAAAGAAACAGTAGTAGTAGTAGAAGATCCGAAACCAGTTAAATGGTGAGCGTCTGTGAGAATCAGGAAAGCCAAAGATAAGTACCGTAGGAGGCGAGAGAGGAGATGCGCAGTGGTGAATTAGGTATGGAGAGCCAGTGATGATGATTTTAGAGTTTTCGCGGAAGTGGAGATCCACGGCCAGACATTCGCCATACTCTTGGGAAAAGGAGGTTGTGGGTTGTCGATTCCCTTGGATTTCTCGATTTGTCTTTGGAACCCATACTCGAGGATGGGACGTACCAGAGCGACATCCAGCTTTAGACCAAAATTTAATTAAACCTAAGACGTTCATCGCTTTATTTACCATGAACTCAATGTGATCATTGAAGGAGAGTTTACGATCAAGTAAGGACATTGATTTGAGATATTTTCTCTCGAAGATGGCAGCCTAACAAAAAACTTAGGAAAAGCGGACAACTTAGAAATAGCTCTGTAGTTCATTACATCAATAATATAAGAAATTTTTCATAACTCAGGAAATAAACCGTTCGAAACGAACAAACAAAAAGTTTAATAATTGGATTACAGAGTGAATTAGCACAGCATCTGAAAATACAGACCGGCACAGCCTAACGGCCTTTCCGTAATCTACGGACCGAAAACAGAGTTAAATGGATAAATACTACAAGGATAAGGATACTTAGAATCGTAAAACTTACAGGAATAAGTGTCATGGAAAATATCAGAAAATAACTCCGAAAAAGATTGGTCAGTACTAGCTGTTTTTACATTTAGAAGTAAGGTAGAAGTATATTTAGCAGTTTTAGATTTACGAAATTGTAGAACTGCTTTGGGTCATTTGCAAATTGTAATCGCCAGCAAGTTTAGAATGCACTGTAGCTATGGTGATTCAGAGTATTAGCGCTAACATACCTTGAAAAATCTGTAAGCCTGCAAGATAATTTGAACTTTTTGTAAAGCTTGAATTTTAAAGCCAACAAAGTTCCCTAGTGAACCAAGGTAGATTTGTAGACTTAGAATGATACACCCTAGAAACACTCAATTCAAAAATAGAGTTAATAGCTCTATTAAAAACATCAATCGCACGTTCTGAATTATTAGAAAAGTACAATTCCGACCAATCTTAATCATTAATTAAAATATTGAGATCACTATAGTTTACTTTAGGACAACAGTAGTGTTTAGTGGATGAAAGTGTTTTGTTTAGCTGCCCGGATGGTGACAACACAATAGAGAGCTCCAGAGAGGGATGGAACGCAGGTGATACAAAAGTATCGCATACCTAAAGTCACCAACAACCATTAAACAGTCTTTACCAAAGCATGCTGGAGAAAGATTCAATCACCGCTAGGTAGGCTAGGTATACCGACAAATCAGACTGGAAATGAATATATGAGCAGGAAATATATAAGTTAATGTTATGAACTCGCACTTTCACACATACAATTTTTATATCCGTGGGGGAGTTATTTACTAGATGCGATATAATAATAAATTTTATCTCGATAAGGACTCCACTACCTTTTCTATCCATTCAATCACATCTATAAGTAACATAAAGTGGTGAAAGTCTAGATGCATCAAGAATATCAGGTTAAAGTCTTAGTAAATGCCAAAATGTTACGTTCAAAGGAAAAACTATCTACATAAAGGTGAGAAAGTGTAGACTTAAGGCCTCTAACATTCTGATAAGCAAGTAGACGGGAAGAATTAATTAGTTTACGTTAGTAGGAAGAGAATGGGTAAAGACTTGGCTCTTTTGCGAACTGTACTCCTTCACAACCATTTCATCAAGCCAAAAAGAACTAGTGCAAATTGTCCCAAATGTACTTGTGGGGACAGATATCTTAAAAGAAGAAAAATCACTATGATGTTAAAATTTAATCTTCACAAAGGTCAAATTGGGACATTTAATATTAAGTTTGTTTAAAATATACGCCTTGACATCTTCAGTTGAAGTGTCAGATGCCAGGCGAGAAATAAATATTTGGCATCTATTAGGCACAGAGGTCTGGCAGTCTCCACCACGCTAGGAAGAACGTTTGTAGACGCGAAATTTTGGGTAGAATTAAACACCCGAAAATGATTAACCTCGTATGACACTAGATCATTTTTAAACCTATTGGGTTTAGAACTAAGCGGATTTGAAATAGTTGCAGAAATTGTTGTTTTAGAAATTTTATCAGTAGTCAAAACCGGAGTGATAATAAACACCGGTGGTGAGCTATTAGAGGATCGCACAGACACAAATGTCGGATCGGCAAATATTTTAAAATTATTAAAAATTATTCTTTGCAGAAGGTCAAAGCTTTATTTTTAAGCACAGAAATTATTGGAACACTATGTTCCCGAGAAATCCGATCCTCTGCAGCTAGATTCATAGGTATTGAATACTGTGCAGCAAGGAGCGTTGGAGACAGCGACAGCCAGCTTGCTAACATTTGAGGATGTCGGTCTGGGCAACACAGATATGGAGAAACACAGGATTGAGGAGCCATTATTACCATTAAAAAATCAATAATCATCCAGTGTAATTTAAAAGTGTATCTAATTTTCTTTTTATCAGATTTAGTATGTGATAATGATTATCAATTTTATAATTATGTTAAATTTTTATATATTTATTATGTTAATATTTTTTAAATTATAGTTTCAATATATATTACCTTATGGCCACCATAAAACGCAATTTCTTCAGCGTTTGTTATAATACGCGAATGAATGTGCCTTAAATAACCATAACGATTAGCTTCCTCAGATACTAGTTGGCCAAATTTGGGAGAGACAATCCGTAATATATGAGCCGTTATTGCAATAACACATACAGACAATGCTGGTCCTAAGATCATTAATAATTAAAAAAAATTTGGAATGATATTAGATTATTTATTAAAATTGGTGTTAGCGAGTAAACTAAGTGGAAATTTAAAATATTACCGGGAATACATAAACATTATATTAAATAAACATTTGTTGTCAAGGTTAAAAAACCTGCAAAAGCAATGTTAATATGTTAATGACTATATAACTTAAGTTGATAACATCATATAGTGTGTCAGTTAGTTTTTTTTTTGAAACAAGAAGTAAAAGAAACTTACTCCCTATTACTACTGAGCAAACAACATATAAATATCCCAATTCATAGACACTTTTTTGACAGAAAAATTTCTATCAGAGCGTCGTGTGCGGTCCTAGCAGATGCTAAGTGTCGTTTCGAGTAGTGCTAGCAGAAGCCAAAGCTTGCGGAAATCTTCCTTTCATTCGTGCTGGATAACAACTTTTTTAGCATGACTATATATCTTTTACGGGCGTATGCAATGAAAGCATGGAAGACATCGCAGAGTGAGTGTTGGGGCTTTCCAGAGTTGGGGCTTTCCAAAGTCTGTCAGGTTAGAACGATGGTGATCAGCTGAGGAGATGGGATCACAGTAATTCCCATCAGTGACGTGATTTCACGTATCTCAAGAATTCGCGTTCGGTATTATTTCGTGTTGGTGTTACTATAAGAAATTGAGAGGATCAGCTTACGTTCATAGCAAGGTAATTTAAGTTTCCTACGCTGTTTAATAATCCGTTAAACACCTGATCTAGCAACAAGAAGAGGTGAAGATGGCTGAGTCAATCCATCGTCAGTTGAAGGCAATGAATAAATTTTGCGACTATGAGGAGTTTTCCCGCTTCGACGAATCCAAGCTGTCCGTTCATATTTGAACTGTTGAGCTTGTAATGTCTCAATTTGATAGCGCTCAGACCAGTCTGGAGCGTATCAATTTGCTAGAACCAACTTCAGATACCAGATCGGACTTCTTACAAACTTACGTGCAACTGAAGGCGAAACTATCACGGGGCCTAGCAAACCGGCAAAGGCCATTAGGACCTAATTCGACAATGATAGCCAAGGAGATCGACTCTCGAGGATTCTGATGAGATTCGCCACGTTTAAGTCGTTTGCCAGAGCTGAGACTTCCAACATTCTCAGGGTCTTATGCCGATTGGCCGGATTTTATAGCTATGTACAATACCATCATCGGAAGAAACGACGACTTATCCAGCATCGAAAAGTTCCAGCACCTTCACTCTTGCTTATCTGAAGCAGCACTGAACACCATTAGCTCCTTGGATCCTTCTGAGGCCAATTATGACACCGCCAATGACCTTTTAATGAAGCGCTTCGATAACAAATTACTTCACTTCCAGGCACATGTGCGGTCAATATTTGGAGCTAGATGTGTGGAAAAAGGATCAGCAAGCAGTCTGCGCGATCTCAGTGACAAGCTCAATTCGTATTTGCGTGCGCTGCGCACCATGGCGAGCCGTGGTCAAATCGCTGATGGATTGTTAGTGCATCTCGTCGCATCAAAGTTGGACCCTCAAGCGCAGGAAAATTGGGAAGAAGTACTACTGCGCGAATCATTACCAAGTTGGAAAGATATGGCTTCATTCCTTGAGAAGAAATGTCGCATGTTGGAGAACATGGAAATATCCAAGAACACCAAGGCACCCAACTTGCACTTCGGAACTCCATTCAACAGGAAGGGAACGTACACATCGGCGATTACCACTTCAGGTAGTTCGTCCACTCTGTGTGGATTCTGCAATGCTCCAGATCATTCTCTGGCAAAATGCCCTGCTTTCCTCACGTTATATTCAACCCACAGGCAGAAATAAGCAGTGAAGTTGCAGCTCTGCAGTAATTGCCTCCGCTCCGGTCATGGACAGTCACAATGCAAATCATCTCATTCAGGCTTTGCCAAGGAAAGCACCACAGACTTTTGCATAGCGATACAAGCACCTCTGCAGACACGAGCGCTCATGTATCTGCATCGACCTCAACGCCTGCTGCCCTTCCTGCATCTGCTTGTCAATCCCGAGTATCGACACGCGAAGAATATGTGCTGTTAGCTACTGCTATCATCTTTGTGAAGTCCAGTTCTAGGCAACTCGTACCGTGTCGTGCGTTGTTGGATTCCGCCTCGCAGTCAAACTTCATTACCGCCCGGCTAGTTGGACAGTTGCAGCTAAAGGGACGCAATTCAAACATCGTCGTTTCAGGCATTGGGGATACCTCGCTGTCTACTCGGAAGATCGTCGACGTAATAGCCCAGTCGCAAAGCTCTGGATACTGCGCATCTCTTCAAGAGGTGGTCACTGAAACGATCACTGACTATCAGCCGCAGCTTGACATCGATTTGAAGGAATGGAAAATCCCCAGCAACATAACTCTAGCCGACCCACTTTTCTTCAAGAGTCAGCGAATCGACATGCTTATTGGTGCGGGTATATTCCATGATCTTCTCTGCGTGGGTCAAATCAAAATATCAAGTAATTTGCCAGTGCTGCAGAAAACCAAACTAGGATGGATTGTTTCCGGAAGGATAACGTCTCCAAGCTCAAGAAGCCTCTCTCTGTCCTCAACAACAGCAGGTCCCGCAAGCCGAACACGAGGTTCTGAGCGAGTTATTAAAACGGTTTTGGGAGGTAGACAGCTGCAGCGGTTCCGTCCCAGCTCTTTCTGAAGAGGACTCAGCATGCGAGCAGCTTTTCCAGCACATTGCACCGTCTGGTCAATATTCGGTTCATTTGCCCGTTAAGGCATCGTTGGATGGCCTTGGAGATTCCTTTGATCGAGCTATTCGGCGGTTCAGAGCACTGGAATCAAAGTTTTCCCGCAATCCGGCAATCATGGAGCAATATGTAGCCTTTATGAGGGAGTGTGCAGAGTTAGATCACATGTCAATTTCGTCTAAGCAGTCCAGGCATCCCCAATATTTTTTCCTCATCACTGTGTTCAGAAACTGGAATGCAAAACTACCCAACTTCGAGTTGTATTTGATGGATCTGCTAAGACAACATCTGGAGTGTTCCTGAACGAGTTGCTCTTCGCGGGGCCATCTATTCAGCCTAAGTTGTTTAGCACTCTTATTCCGTTTCGCTTCTTCAAAGTCGCACTGTGTGGGGACATCTGCAAGATGTATAGATGCGTGCGAATTTCTCATCCTGATCAGCTCCTGCAATGCATCTTGTGGAGGGACGACCCGGCATCACCAATTCAGGTGTACCAGCTAGATACGCTCACATATGGAACTAAGCCTGCCGCATTCCTTGCTATACGAGCAATGCAGCAACTTGCATTGGATGAGGAGTACGCGTTTCCTGAAGCTGCGAACATCTTGCGTCGAGACTTTTACGTGGATGATCTGATCACAGGAGGTAATTCCGTGGAAGAAGTCGGCAAACTGCGCGTGCAGATCAAGGAGCTTCTCAGAAGAGGACACTGTCCGATTCGAAAGTGGTGTTCAAAGGTTGCAGAAGCACTAGAAGGAGAACCAGATAGTGATCACGAAAAGGTGATAAAGTTTCATGACGGTTCGGATATAACCAAGGCTTTAGGCTTTGCATGGAGCACCAACTTGGATCAGTTGCTTTTCAGCTTGACTGGAAGCCCCTCAGAAAGGACGCCTACAAAACGTGCCATTCTTTCTGCCATTGCAAGGATCTATGACCCTCTCGGTCTGATTGGTCCAGTAATGACAAGGTTGAAGGTATTCATGCAAGCTCTTTGGAAAGATAGTCTAGGATGGGATGAAAGCCTACCTCAGGCGTTTCATCACGCATGGTTAGAACACTCAGGACAATTAACTTCAGTCGCTTCCTTCAAGTTTCCTCGGTTTGTGATGGAGCAAGGATCTTTGTTGGAGATCCACGCCTTTTGTGATGCCAGCATGGCGGCTTATGGGGCATGCGTCTACACACGTTCTTCATTCGAAGGGATTCACACTTCGCACCTATTAAGCTCCAAATCTCGTGTTGCTCTGTTGAAAACGCTCTTCGCTCCCAAATTGGAATTAGCCGCTGCGCACTTGTTGGCTGAGCTCATCACTAACATTGCTGATATTATTCCCCCAAAATGTCCAATCCATTGCTGGACTGATTCAACAATAGTGCTTGCTTGGATTCGGGAGTCGCCTTCAGCATTCAACGTGTTCGTTGCCAATCGGGTAGCCCGGATTCAGGAACTCACAGATGGAATGGTGTGGCACCATGTACCGACCCTTTTGAACCCAGCAGATATATTATCACGAGGATGTACTCCAGATGAGCTGATGATTTCACCGCAGTGTTGCGAGTGCCCTGCTTTTCTTCGACAGGATGAGTCATCGTGGCCGCAGAGCTACTCTATGCCAGGAGAATTACCTGCTCTTCAACCAGAGCAGATATATCCGAAGGATGCAAATTCATCAATTCCTTTGGCAAGCTGCAACGAGTCTTTGGATATGTACATCGCTTTTGTTATCGAAAAAGATTGCATCAACCGACTGAGAAGTTATTAACTGTAGATGACGTCAAGGCAGGCACACATCTTCTTATAAGGAGCATACAGCGCGTCCATTTTTCTACTGAGTTTGACGCTTTGAATTCCGGACAAGAGATCTCAAATAGAAGCAAATGGTCACTGCACCCGGTCATAGTCGATTAAGGTCTTCTGCGCGTTGGCGGACGTCTTCAGAACTCAAATTTGGATTTCGAAGCCATGCATCCTTTATTGCTGCCCAAGAGCCATCCAGTAACAACGGCCTTAGTGATGCATTTTCATCACAAATTTCTGCACGCAGGTCCCCAGAGACTCTTGGCGTCATTGCGTCAGAGATTTTGGGTCATCGGAGGACGAAGGTCAGTCGGATCAATAATTGGAAAATGCATCCGCTGCTATCGATTGATGCCAAAGCTGTTGGAACATGTCATGGCCCCGCTACCTGCAGATCGCGTTCAAAGAAGCCGACTGTTTCATGTCACCGGAATTGACTTTTGTGGGCCTTTCTACGTCAAGGCGTCAATCCGGAACCGACCCCCTACGAAATGCTACGTCTCAATGTTTGTCTGCTTCTCGACAAAGGCTTGCCATATGGAGTTGGTGGAGGACTTGTCAACAGCTTCGTTTCTGGCAGCGCTCACTAGGTTCATCAGCATTAGGGGAAAACCAAACACGATATGGTCCGACAACGCTAATAATTTCGTGGGAACAAGGAATGAGTTAAATGAACTGCGGCAGTTATTCATAGATGATCCTCCAAACACTGAGCTATGGAATAAGTGTCACTCAACATCAAGTGGAGTTTCATCCCTCCGCGCTCCCCTCACTTCGGTGGTCTCTGGGAGGCAGCGGTAAAGTCGCAAGTTCCACTTTCGGCGTGTAGTTGGAAATTCTACTCTCACCTTTTGCGAGCTGAGGACATTGGTTTGCGAAATCGCTGGTATGCTTAACTCTAGACCACTTTGTCCACTTTCAGAAAACCCCAGCGACTTAGACGTGCTTACACCTGGGCATTTCCTGATTGGTGGTCCTATGTCAGTCATTGACGAACCTGACTTAACGCATCTTAATACCAACCGACTCAGTCAATGGCAGCGCATCAGCCGCATGCAGCAAGTGTTTTGGCGTAAATGGAGTTTGGACTACCTCTCCTTGCTGCAAAAGCGCAGCAAATGGCGTTCCCCTCGAACCAATTTGAAGGTGAACAGCATCGTGATCCTCAAGGACGACAACACTTTTCCCCTTCAGTGGCGTCTGGGCAGGGTGGAAAATACCATTGCAGGAAAGGATGGTACAGTTCGTGTAGCCATAGTCAGGACTGCAGCAGGACTCGTAAGGAGAGCTGTCGGGAATTTGGCGCTTCTACCCCTCGACGAAAACTCAGTTGAAGGATGTTCATCCTCCAACGGGGGGACTATGTCGGAAGCAGAAGCAGCCAATTCAAGGGCACAATGTAAACAAAACTCATATGTGCAGCCATCAGCTGATATCAGCCGTCCGCAGATTGCCAGCCTTGCCTGAGGTTGCCATATGCTGCGATCGGTTATTAGTTGGTGGCCCTTCTCCTCTTCCCTTTCTCGTCTCTTGCGTTGTTACTTTTTCTTTACTACTCTCTGCTAATAAAAGCTGCAATACAATCTGAATTTCGCAACTGTTCTAATTATTATTGAGTAAAGTGTAATTATTATTCGATAGATTGTATGTATGAAAGGTGCCTTTAAATTAAAAGGCCTCCTCAAAACAATTATGAAAAGGGAATGTCAGAGAAATTATATATAATTTCTTACATATTAGTGATATTTACGAAAAAGTGTTTTCTACCACTCCTTGGGTGATCTAAAGGGAAAGTCAAGGGGGTGGTGCCTTTTCAGTCGTCGGCAGTGTTGACTGTTGTCAAGGAGATTAACGGGCAGCGGGTTGCAGTGTCGATCCAGTCTTTCCTGGTATTTCAGCGCGTACCTTTTAACCTCTTCGGTTACGCTAGGAATCTCAAGGTCCTTGTGGATCACCTGATTTCTAACATAATAGGGTGCTTTGGCTAATCTTCTCAGGGTAATGTTTAGGAACCGTTGCAGAATTTCGATGTTTGACGTTGAGGCTGTGCCCCACAGCTGAATCCCGTACGTCTATATGGGTTTGAACATCACTTTATACGGTAGGACCTTGTTTCTAAGGCTTAGATGTGATCTGTTGCCCAGCACTCACCTCATTTGCCGAAGCTCCAGACTTAGCTGTTTTCTCTTTGTTTTGATGTGTTCTACCCAGGGTAGTCTTTTGTCAAGTGTTAAGACGAGATATTTGACTTTTTGAACTACAGACAGTGTAGTGCCATTCAGTCAAAGAATAAAATACAAAAAATTAATCGAAAATAATTTTAATTTTGTATTAATTTATCTAGAACAGAATTTTAATTCATTAAGTTCAATAGGTTTCGAAAAGAAAAAGAATTTTAAGATTTCTGCTTTTGATACAGAAAGTTGTCCGCTTTGCAAAATACCTGGGCACCCGATAGTTTACTGTCACAATTTAAAGGCAATGTCACCAGACAATAGATACAATAACGTAAGAAAACTGATTTTTTGACGTGCTTGAATAATTCCGGATACAGAGGATGCTCTGGTGGATAAGTCTGTTCGATTTGTAAGAATTTTCTTCATATAATGCTGTCTTATATTCAAAGGAAGAAAGTGAACACTTGCATTACAAAAGATCAAACTTTATTGGCAAGATATTTTCGATATAATTGTGAAATAGCGTAAGTGGAAATTCGTGGTATCAGCGTACATTGAAAAAATGTACTGACAGATCAATATAGATCATGATGACCAGGAATACCTTTATATAGATTGAACAAATTCTCCAAAGGAACAGTTGAAGAAGCAATACAAACTTACGGAACAGCCTCAGCACCGTATTTAGCAACCAGGTCGTTACGAGAAATAATTAAAAATAATTTTTAAATGAATGATTTAATGACCGGTGCATACACCAAAGAAGGAGCTGTAGGAATCACAAATCTAATATGTATAGAACTAGAAAGAGTTGGATTTATTTCGAGAAAATGGATATCTAATCTACCAGAAATTATTCGACCATTAGAAGATGATAATAAAATTCTAAATATTGAAGAAAATTAAGCTATCAAGACACTTGGATTGCAGTGGGAACATAACAAAAAATGAATTTAGATTTAATGTTATCTATGAAAGAACAAGAAAATTAGTAAAAGATCAGTATTATCAATACAAGCTAAGATTTATGATCCATTAGGCTGGTTATCACCAGTAACTGTAACAGGGAAATTATTTATGCAAAAATTATAGGTATCATAGCAGAATTGGGACCAAGAATTATTGCAAGAAGATTTAAACTATTGGGAATTATATTTAATAGATAATAAAACTAACTATTGGGTGTTATATTTAAAGGAAATAATATTAATAGAAAATATTCGAATTCCAAGATGGCTGAGAGCTCAAGAATTTGTAATAACACAAATCCTGATGCCTCTGAGAAAGCTTATGCAGCTGTAGAATATGCTAAGTTAGTGATTTAGTAAATATTAGCAACCCGGCAAGCTCCGTTTCACCACCAGATGGCTTTATTTCTTTTGGTGATTAAAAGATGAAGAAATTAATTTTTTTTTTATTTGAAATTTGTTTCATTTTTCAACAGTAATGAGTTTATTTCAACAACAAAATTAAAGTGTTATTTAGTCAAACTTCTCTAGGTAAATGGAATACAAAGTAAATACTGAATCGTACGTGTCCGCAAATTATCCGAGTTGTTGAAGTGCTCTTTGAGAAACCACATTTTAGTCTGACGTTAACACAAACAAAGCGTATGGTTTACCAACTCGTGAACACGCAACTTATAACTGCCCATTATTAAAACAATGATTTTCTAAATTTATCCCGCAAACACTAAGCAATTGGCATTGCGAACGCAAGGCGAACTGGAAATTGAAATCATTTGAAGTCACCTGCGTACTTCCATTGATAATGGTTGCCTCAATCGAATTCGGCATAAGTCTTTTTACCGAAAGTCGAGTACCATTACAAAGTCGCGGTGTATTCAAATTGCGCAATATCATAATAACTGTACAAACTTTGAGTTGCAAGTTATGTGGTGGAAATGGTGGTAAGTCCAGAGAGTTCGAAAACTCTGTTAATTGCGCAATATCATAATAACTGTACAAACTTTGAGTTGCAAGTTATGTGGTGGAAATGGTGGTAAGTCCAGAGAGTTCAGAGAGGTCACCCTAAAAACTATTCGTCGACGTTCTGTAGTGCTCGTCCGTAGGACACCGTGAATTAACACATTACACCGCAGGACAAAATCCAGAAGACAAGCGCGGATGATTCGACGAATGTATATTATTTTGTAACCGTTACATAATAAGTTATTAACAAAGTGAAACAACAAATCAAAGAAATCAATTGACAACAAATTAAAATGAAGAGGAACAATTTTTTTGAAACTAATCATAGTTCATGGAAGAAAAACGTAGAACGCATTATGAGCATTTATGAGGGACAAGAAGGGACTTTCAAGTACTATTCAATAACTCTTGCGATTCGCAATAAAGTAGTGGGTGTAACAGATGCAGTATTAAAATCTTATAATACACCCATGAATAGGAAAGCCATTTCCAAGTGTCTCACCGACCACAATGCCGACAAACGCGATCTCAAGACACTTGCGTACCAATTGTTCTCGCTGTCTCAGAGTAGCTTGACTATCCACGAATTCTACCAAGAGACGGTTTACTATCACCTCTCTCTCATCTCGAATCAGATAAGTGTACACGAACAATCTGCCGAGAGCATAAGTACGTGAACACAAAGCTACAGTGAGAAAGCTTTGGACGTGTTTATTTGCGGATGAAACGGAGATTCGCCATGCTTATTGGCTATCAAGGAGCCAAGAGACCTTAGTCATGCGGTGCATCTCTGTGACTTAGTAGAGAATAAAGAACATAGGAATGCTTTTACCCCTAAGTTCGCGCAACATCCTCCATAATTGCCACCGAGGCAATCGATGTACAATCCCAGACCAGTGCCTCAAAAACAATCATCGCCGAACACCGGCACTAAACGATATATTAAGGGATCATGTAGGAAAAATATGTTATGTCTACATAGACGACATAATAGTATTCAGTCAGTCCGAAAGTAGTCATTCTCTAGACTTAGAAAATATTATCGCAACATTAACCAAGGCCAACATGAAGGTCCAAATTGACAAGTGCGAATTTTTCAAATCGGAAGTCGATTTTCTAGGGTTTACCATCTCTTCCATTGGAGTTAAGAGCAATACACAAAAGATCGAAGCAATACAAAAATTCCCGGAGCCAAAAACCCTGAAAGATCTACGATCTTTCCCCGGGTTATCTAGCTACTGTAGGAGATTCATTCGCGACTACGCGAAAATGGCAAAACCATTAACTACTTTGTTAAGAGGAAAAAATGGAAAGCTTTCAAAGAACATATCTAACAAAGTTAAAATCGAATTAGAAAATGATGCAACCGATGCATTTAATAAGCTCAAACGAGCCCTCACATCCCAAGATGTTGTACTAGCTTACCCAGACTTCCAGAAGGAATTCCATTTGACCAAAGGCGCATCCAACTATGCGAACGGGGCAGTGTTAGAATAAAATGGCACGCCAATAACTTTCATTTCACGCACACTCTCTAAGACCGAAGAGAATTATGCAGCAAACGAAAAAGAAATGCTAGCTATAGTCTGGGCATCTCAGAGTTTGCGTATGTACCTGTACGGTACTTC
The DNA here is from genome assembly GCA_018150725.1 of Drosophila quadrilineata. Classification (NCBI taxonomy): domain Eukaryota; kingdom Metazoa; phylum Arthropoda; class Insecta; order Diptera; family Drosophilidae; genus Drosophila; species Drosophila quadrilineata. The sequence continues at coordinate 588,050 of JAECWN010000450.1, forward strand.
TAAAGTTATCATATTCACGAATGAACAGCCATTAACCTTCGTCCTTAGCAACAAGAATCACTTCCACGGTGCATAGTGACGAAAGTTCATCGCATAATCTGAACTATGTGAAAGAGGTTCCGATAAATGTTTTCAGGAATCAACTCTTTTTACTAGACTCCGACAAAGATTCATACGAATTTAGTATACCATTTCCGTCTTATCATAGACACACTGTAAAAAGAAGATCTCATTAAAATTCTAAAAGAAAGACTAGACCCAAGACTCTTGAACGGACTCTACACCCCGGAACACATAATGGGTCGAATACAAAAAATGTATCCACTTCACTTTTGTAGCTACAGACTCAGATATACCCAAAGACTGGTGACAGACATAATAGGGAATGAGGAACAGGAAAACATCATAATCGCGGAGCACACAAGAGCTCATATGAATTGTATCGAAAATAAGATACAAATTCTCGGGGAATTTTTTTTCCCCGGCATGAGGCAAAAAATTAAGAGAATAACAAAGAGTTGCGAAACCTGTAAGGTCGCAAAGTACGACAGACAACGAACAAATGGAAAGCTCCAAGCGACACCCATTCCAACATACCCTGGTCAGATTGTTCATATTGACATTTACACCACGCAGAAAAAAGACCTAAAGCAGCCCATAAGAGAGATTATGATAGCATTCGGTGCACCCAAGCTAATTGTCATGGATAACGAAAAAGCTATGAACTCCGCGTCCATTAAATTTCTACTGCAAGAACAGCTAAAGTCAAAAGTCTACACGACACCGCCATATGCTTCAATAAGCAACAGCCAAGTTGAGCGCTTTCATTTAACGCTCACGGAAATAATGAGACGTATTAAGACTGTTAATCAGAGTCTTGAAATAAAGAAACTGATGAGTCGAGTTGTTGTATTGAACTGAACTACCGACTCTGGGCCTGTCTCCCTTTTATTTGGTTTTTCTAATCTTATTTTCTATATACAGAATTTATTAATAGACTAGTATCTAAGCTAGGTAGGACCTATGCTGAGTTGTACATATGCGAGTATTCTATGATAATCTATTTTAACCCATGATCTCCGTTGATCTCTTTCTTCAGCGTCCAGTGAAAGGGTTTTCCTTAGTTCATTGACAGAATTGTACTCTTATCGTACTTATTCTCAGCGCATGGTCGTAAAATCTATTTTTGTTCGCTCTTGGACTTCGTGTGACAGTATTACAATATTTTGGTGCACAGTAGTACATTTTTTTTTTAATCTATGTTCATGCTTGAACAAAGACAGAAAACGATAACGAATGTTTCGAAGATCTCATGTTTAGGGCCGTACAGAAGTATAATGAATCAGTACACTCGACCACAAAGAAAAGGCCAATCGAAGTTTTCTTTGGAAATAAATTTTCATTCAACCCACAGGAAGTAGAGGTAGCAAGAAAACAGGTTCAGGAAAATATTGAGGAAAAACAAGACGAAGACCTTGCTTATCATAATTCAAATAGGAAGCCCGTACGAAGATTCAACAAAGGGGACGTAGTGTACGTCAAAATCGATAAAAGACTAGGTTCTAAATTAACACCCAGATTCAAGAGGGAAATAGTGCGGTAAGACAAATATACTACCATCATAACACTATCCGGTAAAACCATCAATAAAAATAATATATAATCATAATGTCCATTCACAGGTTTCTATTACCACTATGCCATGGCTTGGCAACCATCTTAGACTACTCCCACTCTCAGCTCATAACAATAAAAACGGGATCGGCGGCACTACAAAATGGCTCGTTTAGAACATTGTAGAATACGAAACCGCGTTCAATGACTTAAAAAATACACTAAAAAATGTTAGTCAAACCCATGAAATGTATTCATTCCTGAAATTCGAACTAACAAAAATTTAGAATAATCTGCGTAGACTCAAGCCATTTATGAGATGACCTCGTTTCATAGATCTATTGGGTATAGCATGGGAATGGCTGGCCGGCACGCCGGACAGAAAAGACCACGAAATTTTGATTCAAAAAACTAATAAGCTACTTACAAACAACAATAGGCAAATTGTCATCAATAAGGCGATAACCAACATAATAAACGAAATCAGCGAAATAACTAATTCAATACTGAAAAGCTCTTTAGACAGTAACAAACTCAGAAACGAGCAAATATTTTAAATTCAAATATTCAAATTCATATTTTAAAATTCAAAATTCAAATATTCAATGATGATTTAACTAACATAATCCATGCCATAGATTGGGCAAAAACAGATACAATAAAGTCAATAATTTTGTCCGAATCAGAAGTAACAGCAAAAGATCAAATATTAGACAAAGAACAAATGTTATTCATAAATACAGAAGAGTTTTTAAAATTCGCAAATATAAAAATAGCCACCAAGGCATTTACTCTATATCATTTACTCAATATCCCTTTAACCAACAGCGAGTCTTGCACATCGATGCTCCTTAAAGTAGTTAAAAAAAGAAAGATTATAAATAACATTAAACATGAAAAAATTATAAAATGTAACAAAAAAATATACGCTCAGAAGAGTAACTGCGAAAAGCATAGTGATAAGACTATTTGTAAAAAGGATGACTTAATAGATTTAAGTAATGATCATTGTATAAAACCGTTGCTCAGCAATCCGAAACCAAACTGCAAAACTATCAACAGCCAAAATGTACCAGACTATGAAGAACTACTGGCCGGTACAATTCTGCTAAATGATTACGTGGGAAAAATCCAGATCGACGAGGAAGAACTGACTTTGGAAGGAACGTTTCTTATCCAATTCCTAAAATCGACAGTACGGATTGGAGACGACGATTTCGATTTCCACTATTCCAAATCTTGGGACAGAGAAGCCAAGTCGAGGAAGTACTTTCCTTGCAAATGTTGAAGGAAATCAACATAAACAACACCAATTAACTAGAGTTACTTAAAGATGACAACACCATAGTAACATCAGTCGGATTTTCTTCTGTCGGATTCCTAATTTTGGGATTTGTTCTGATGATCAGTCAAAGATTGAGACAGAAACGTTAAGTACAAATTCAGCCGAAAACAGTCGAGAACCCACCAACGGAAAACGCAGAGGTTTCCAAGATACAACCTCACTCCTAACTAGAGATTGCGGACGATCGCACTTAATGGGGGTGAGTTAATAACGGATATGTTCTCACGAAGTGGCACAAACACCACAGCCACCCATCCAGCGGATGAACATGTCAGACGTGCGCCTTGTCAGCATATCGACACTTGGTCAATTTTCCCAGACGGTAACACGATACCCGAGCTTATGCAAGAGGGACCACTGCATAACCACGGAGATCAGCGCCTTACCATACTCCACGTGCGCTGCATCAGCACGTCGGCACCAATAACAGCGACTTAACTAGTGCAGCGGGATCGCTGCCAGCAACAACAATGGCAACGGCAACGTCGACGCAGGCAGAATAACCAGCAGCAGCGTCAACATTAATAAAATTAAGTCATTAAGTTCTGAATTTTTACTGAATAAATAAACAAGTCGAGCTCTGCTCGCAAATTATATCTTTTGAAACTAAAAAAAACCGAATGTTCTAATTTACATAAGATGCTCGAAAAATAGGGGAATCAATTCCTACAAAGGGTACATTGCAGTATTTGTGTGCATTGTGGTATGCACACATATTGAGAGTATACTGTTGTGAGTTATAATTAAAAATGCATTGATCGGCAACTTTCTGTTACCGCATAAACATAAACAATGCAACGACACTTTGTCATACGTAGCACAACAAAGTATATGACCTAGTTCAAGTGCAATGGTAATACGATCGCACTTGAACGCAGCAAGCCGCGTAAGCATAAACGCTGGTCGCTGACCGTCGTCTGTCAGCATATGTGCAATGACACACTCCGCCCTTTTACACACGAGTATGTGTATATGTATATTAAGTTGTAAGTATTTTCGACAGCGCTGCCGCTGCTTCCTAGATGAAGCAGCGCCTTAGCAGCGTCTCAAATAGTTAACGTAATATTAAGAAATAATTTGTAAAAAGCAGACACGTTCAAACTGTTGAAGCGGCACCATTGCTGCTTCTCAATAAATAAAGATTTATTAAACAAAATAAAACCAATCTTACTTCATGGCGACCGTGACATAAGCCGAAATCAAAAGGCTTGGATAAGGACCTGGCCCTGACAGTGATCTAAGTCACCAGGAATCAGGATATAGGCAAAAGGACAACTGGAAAATTCAAACAACAGGCAGCTGAAGACTGGAACGAATAAATCTGAGTGAGTAGAGATGGAGCTATGGCTAAAAGAGGGGGCGTGAAGAACAAAATAAATAAGAGAATAGCGCACATTAAGTGGCTATTATTCACGAATGAACCACCACCCCCGTGGACAACAGCGAATAAACTGCAAGAAGAACTTGATTTTCTTAAATCAAATCTTGCAGAGAGAAAGCCCAAAGCTCCAGCTCACTCAGTAAACGAAAAGATAAACAAACATAAAGTATCCCATAATATTCCAAAACAGCTACCAAGGAAAGATAAAGAATGTCCCAAAGATTGCCCAGGACCGTTGGAGAGTCCTTATTGCGAGTTCACATGTTACAAACTTAAACTACAAACTGGTGCGATGACCGGCACCGGTACCGCCTGAGCTCATAGGCCCAGGACATCGTTATCAATATCAACAAGTGTGAGGGGCAGGCCGTCCCTTACGCCAGCGAAGGATCATAAAGCCAATCGGGATCCGACAGCGCTGAATAGAGCGCACTTCGTTTATATTAATTAGTAAATAACAACTAAACATACTAGTTTTGTAAAATTGAGCGGAACCATATCTGCCCAATTAGAGGTGTGGCCCGTAAAGCCATACTGACAAAATAGGTAGGGAAACCTGTCAACCTAGTAGATTAGAATATAACACCAATAGTATATCGAAATACAGCGATTGCCCGAATAGTTTAGAAAGTAGAAAAATGGGCCTGGTAGAAACAAAGACAGTGGATTCCACTGCAAATGTTATTAATAAGGTAGAATCAAGCAGTGTTGACTTAAAATATACAAACATTCTTTTGATAATAATCGTTGTCATATTAGCTGCGAATGTATTTTTTAAAATATGCAAAACGCACAACAAATGTTTAAAAAAGAAATATTTAAGCAAGGCAAATGATTTAGACCTTGTATAATCAAAAAAAATATAATAACAATTATTATTATCAAATAGAGTGAATGATTAAATAAACTAATTAATTTGATTTAAATTCAAAATAAAATGGATCGTAAAATCAATAGACAATTTTTGAATAACCTGATTATAGCAGAATGAATAATGGAATGGCAAGAAATACATGCCAGACTTCTAGAAATAAAATCTAATTTTGATAAATCCTATAAATGTTTGTCTCAGAAAAGACCTACGCAAACTGACACCGTCAGTAAACATGCGAAAATATTAGTAGAGTGTTTCAATGATGCACGAAAACTAATTCATTATAACCGCCAAGAGTTAAGTCAGATACATTGGTCTAGTGTTTCTAAATTATTAATAAGATTCCGATCAAATTTAACGACTGTCAAAGCAAGGTATAATTTGGATTTAACAATACCTACTATACTAAATACCCCTTTGACGTTTGATCAGGAAAACAGGGACTTCTCAGGATCCGAATCAGATAGTAGTATCGACCAAGACTTCAAAGAAAAAGATCTTAACGATCTTACCATACCCGCGGTAATAACATTACCAGAGATAGAAGAATTAGAGTGGTCAGACCCTGATTCGAACTCAAGTGTTATTGAACAGAAACGCTTAAACATGGCACAATCTAATATTGATTTTATCAATACAGCATCCAAGCTTATACCAGCATTCGATGGAAAAGCTGAAATTTTAACTAGTTTTGTTGATGCATTACAAATAATAGAATCAATAAAAGGCGAACACGAACAATTAGCTATTTCAATAATAAAAACAAAGCTAAAAGGTGTCGCCAGAAATCTAATCGGAAATGTGACAACAATTTCTGAGTTAATTTCCAAATTGAAAAGCAATGTCAAAGGCGAAACTGTAGAGGTGTTGTCAGCAAAACTGATGAACCTACAGCAACGCAATAAAACTGCCAACCAGTATACACAAGAGGTTGAGCAGATGACGAAAGCTTTAGAAGGTGCATATATAACAGATGGACTACCTCTAGAGTTAGCCAGAAGTTATTCCACTCAGCATGCAGTTAAAGCAATGACTAAAAATTGCCCAATCGATAAGGTAAAACTTATCATGCAGGCTGGTACCTTCAACACTATGAATGATGCCGTATCAAAATTTGTAAATAGTTGCACAGAAGCGACTGGACAGGCAAACAGTGTCCTATACTTCAAGAACTATACACAGCGCGGCGGAAATCGCGGACGTGGAAATTATAGAGGTAATTTTCGGTGTTATCATAATAACAACTATAACTACCAAAATAACAATACAGGACGAGGCCAATATAGAGGAAACTATAGAGGCCGTGGTAACTCGAATCGAGGCCACAATAGCAATAACAACTCACAGAATAATATAAGAGTTGCCCAAAATACATCGGGAAACTCAGAAAACCCTTTAAATATTCAGCAGTAAAAAAAGCAAGAGTTCACACTATTAATCTCAGTCAAAATATATTCGTTTCATTTATTAATGTAGCTACTGGAAAAGAACTTGTCTTTCTAATAGACACAAGTGCAGACATATCCATTTTAAAAGAAAATTCCGACATTTTTCAAAACATCCAAGAAAATTATATAATAGATATAAAAGGAATAAGTAAAGAAATAACCAAATCAAAAGGTCTGGTTTTTATTGAAATTCAGACGACTAAATATATAATTCCGCATGATTTTCATATTGTTACTTCACAATTCTCTATTCCATGTGATGGAATATTAGGAATCGATTTTATTAAAAAATACAACTGTCAACTAGACTTCAACCCATCTGAAGATTGGTTTATAATTAGACCCAATAACTTAAAATTTACAATTAATGTACCAATAGCCCACAGTTCTGGCAACAATTCAATATTTCTGCCAGCAAGATCCCAAGTTATTCGAAAAATACAACTCAATTCAAAAGAAGACAGTGTTTTAATTCCAAATCAAGAAATTCATAATGGTATTTATATTGCAAATACCATAGTAACATCCAATAACGCTTTTATAAGGCTACTTAATACTACAAATACCGACCAAATAGTAATTACAGACAAACTAACATACGAACCACTTTCGAACTACGATATAGTCAATACGAATGAAGAAAATAGGGAAAAATTAGTATTATCTCAGCTATCAAAAAATTTCCCTACACAGTTTAAGACACAGCTTTCTATCTTATGCACACAATATAGTGATGTTTTCGGATTGGAAACTGAACCAATAACTACAAACAATTTCTATAAACAAAAACTGAGATTAAAAGATGATGAACCTGTATACATAAAAAATTATAGAAGCCCTCATAGTCAAGTGAATGAAATACAAAAACAAGTAGGAAAGTTAATTTCCGACGGGATTGTTGAACCATCCGTATCAGAATATAATAGCCCATTGTTAATTGTTCCTAAGAAACCATCCCCCGGGTCAGTTGAAAAGAAATGGCGTTTAGTGATTGACTATCGCCAGATTAATAAAAAATTACTATCAGATAAATTTCCACTACCTAGAATTGATGATATTTTGGATCAACTAGGTCGAGCAAAATACTTTTCATGTCTTGACTTAATGTCAGGATTCCATCAAATTGAACTAGAACAAAATTCGAGAGATATAACGTCTTTTTCAACGAGCAACGGCTCATATCGCTTCACGCGTTTACCTTTTGGATTAAAAATAGCGCCTAACTCATTTCAGAGAATGATGACTATTGCATTCTCTGGACTAGAACCTTCTCAAGCATTTCTCTACATGGATGACTTAATAGTAATCGGTTGTTCCGAAAAACACATGCTTAAGAACTTAACAGATGTTTTTGAGAAATGTAGGAAATACAACCTGAAATTACATCCTGAAAAATGTTCATTCTTTATGCATGAAGTGACTTTTCTAGGTCATAAGTGCACTGATAAAGGAATACTTCCAGACGAGAAGAAATATGATGTAATTATGAATTACCCAGTGCCGCACGACGCGGACAGCGCTAGACGTTTCGTAGCATTTTGTAACTATTATAGACGTTTTATAGAAAATTTCGCCGACTATTCACGGCACATAACAAGATTATGTAAAAAGAATGTTCCTTTTCAATGGACGGATGAATGTCAAAAGGCATTCCAATATTTAAAAACAAAACTTATGGAACCTACCTTGCTACAATACCCAGATTTTACTAAAGAATTCTGTATAATAACAGATGCAAGCAAGCAAGCATGTGGAGCGGTTTTAACTCAAAATCATAATGGACTCCAACTTCCAATTGCATACGCATCAAGAGCATTCACAAAAGGAGAAAGTAATAAATGTACTACTGAGCAAGAATTAGCTGCAATTCATTGGGCAATATTACACTTTCGACCTTATATTTATGGAAAACATTTTACAATTAAAACAGACCACAGACCTCTAATATATCTATTTTCAATGGTCAATCCTAGTTCAAAACTGACACGTATGAGGCTCGAATTAGAAGAATATGACTTTACAGTCGAATATTTAAAGGGAAAAGACAATTATGTAGCAGATGCGTTATCAAGAATAACTATTAAAGAGCTACAAAGTATTACAGGACATATAATGAAAGTCACTACTAGATATCAAGGTAGACAAAAATTCCGCGCGGAAAATAAAGAAATAGAGTTGCCTAAGCAAACTATTGAAAAAGCTTCTAAGCCCAACGTACATGAAGTCATCAACAATGACGAAGTACGTAAAGTAGTGACCTTGCAGATTAAAAATATGCTATGTCTCTTTAAACATGGTAAGAAAATAATCGCAAGATATAATGTTAGCGATTTATATACTAATGGGATTATTGACTTAGGTCAATTCTTCCAAAGGCTTGAAACGCAAGCCGGTATACATAAAATCAGCCTACTAAAAGTGGCACCGTGGGAAAATATCTTTGAACAAGTTTCAATTGATAATTTTAAAGAAATGGGCAATAAAATATTAAATTCATTGAGAGTAGCGCTACTCAACCCGGTGACCCCAATTAAAAAGTTTAAAAGAAAAAGAAGCAATCTTGTCTACATTTCATGATGATCCAATTCAGGGAGGTCATACTGGTATATCAAAAACTTTGGCCAAAGTAAAAAGACACTATTACTGGAAAAATATGTCTAAAGATATAACTGAGTACGTAAGAAAATGTCAAAAATGTCAGAAAGCAAAAATTATAACGCATACAAGGACCCCATTAACAATAACCAATACACCTACAAATGTTTTCGACAGAGTGATAGTGGACACAATTGGTCCACTACCAAAATCAGAAAATGGCAATGAATATGTAGTCACGCTAATATGTGACCTAACAAAATATCTAGTTGCCATACCAAGTGCTAATAAAAACGCAAATACTGTCGCTAAAGCAATTTTTGAATCATTTATTCTGAAGTACGGTCCAATGAAGACGTTCATTACGGACATGGGAACAGAATATAAGAATTCAATTATAAATGACTTGTGCAAATATTTGAATATTAAAAATATAACATCTACCGCACACCACCACCAGACAGTCGGAACAATTGAAAGAAGTCATAGAACTTTTAACGAATACATACGATCCTACATATCGGTTGATAAAACTGATTGGGATGTATGGCTTCAATATTTCGTCTTTTGTTTCAACACGACCCCATCAATGGCACATAATTATTGTCCATATGAGTTAGTATTTGGTAAAACAAATAATTTACCAAAGGAATTTAATAGTATAGATAACATAGAAACAATATATAATATAGATGACTATGCTAAAGAGAGTAAATATAGACTTGAAGTAGCATATAAAAGAGCTAGAATTATGTTAGAAGAAAATAAGCATAGATGTAAAAAATTATATGATCAAAAAGTAAAGAATATAGATATATCCGTAGGGGATAAAGTTTTACTAAAAAACGAAACAGGTCATAAGTTAGACTATAGATACACTGGTCCGTATAAAGTAACGAATATTGGAGATAGAGACAATATTATAATATCCAATAATAAAAATAAGAAGCAAACAGTTCATAAGGATAGATTAAAAAAGTTTATTTCATAATTGAATTTAGTATGGCCATGCATAGATACAAATCTTTTCTATTGATTTTACTTAATTGTCTTAAAAAAATTAATTGGTTAAATTTATTAATTTTATTAAAATAACTTCATATTATTACGTTATTTTTCAAAAGGAGGGAGATGTGGTATGCACACATATTGAGAGTATACTGTTGTGAGTTATAATTAAAAATGCATTGATCGGCAACTTTCTGTTACCGCATAAACATAAACAATGCAACGACACTTTATCATACGTAGCACAACAAAGTATATGACCTAGTTCAAGTGCAATGGTAATACGATCGCACTTGAACGCAGCAAGCCGCGTAAGCATAAACGCTGGTCGCTGACCGTCGTCTGTCAGCATATGTGCAATGACACACTCCGCCCTTTTACACACGAGTATGTGTATATGTATATTAAGTTTTAAGTATTTTCGACAGCGCTGCCGCTGCTTCCTAGATGAAGCAGCGCCTTAGCAGCGTCTCAAATAGTTAACGTAATATTAAGAAATAATTTGTAAAAAGCAGACACGTTCAAACTGTTGAAGCGGCACCATTGCTGCTTCTCAATAAATAAAGATTTATTAAACAAAATAAAACCAATCTTACTTCAGCATGGCCACGAAAGCAATTCATCTAGAAGTAGTGAGTGATTTAATAATAATCCAATGGCATTTAATATATGTATTTGTGGAAGGTCAGGGTATCAAATTGTCTTCCCAAGCATCAAAAGTCTTTCTCGAGCTAGAAATATAATTTGGCAATCGAGAAGAAGTCCCAAGCAAAGTCACGCATACATGTAGACATGTGTGTACACACAAAATGCTATGCTTGTGTTTGTATATTCTGGCAGGCATTGATCTGGTGGGATAGCCCAATTCAGAATCTGCGACATGCAAAGCAATGACAAAATAAAAAATATCCTGTAAGAAAAATAATGGCATGCCGCCTTGTAAAATTATTGACTTAGGTCAATTCTTCCAAAGGCTTGAAACGCAAGCCGGTATACATAAAATCAGCCTACTAAAAGTGGCACCGTGGGAAAATATCTTTGAACAAGTTTCAATTGATAATTTTAAAGAAATGGGCAATAAAATATTAAATTCATTGAGAGTAGCGCTACTCAACCCGGTGACCCCAATTAAAAAGTTTAAAAGAAAAAGAAGCAATCTTGTCTACATTTCATGATGATCCAATTCAGGGAGGTCATACTGGTATATCAAAAACTTTGGCCAAAGTATAAAGACACTATTACTGGAAAAATATGTCTAAAGATATAACTGAGTACGTAAGAAAATGTCAAAAATGTCAGAAAGCAAAAATTATAACGCATACAAGGACCCCATTAACAATAACCAATACACCTACAAATGTTTTCGACAGAGTGATAGTGGACACAATTGGTCCACTACCAAAATCAGAAAATGGCAATGAATATGTAGTCACGCTAATATGTGACCTAACAAAATATCTAGTTGCCATACCAAGTGCTAATAAAAACGCAAATACTGTCGCTAAAGCAATTTTTGAATCATTTATTCTGAAGTACGGTCCAATGAAGACGTTCATTACGGACATGGGAACAGAATATAAGAATTCAATTATAAATGACTTGTGCAAATATTTGAATATTAAAAATATAACATCTACCGCACACCACCACCAGACAGTCGGAACAATTGAAAGAAGTCATAGAACTTTTAACGAATACATACGATCCTACATATCGGTTGATAAAACTGATTGGGATGTATGGCTTCAATATTTCGTCTTTTGTTTCAACACGACCCCATCAATGGCACATAATTATTGTCCATATGAGTTAGTATTTGGTAAAACAAATAATTTACCAAAGGAATTTAATAGTATAGATAACATAGAAACAATATATAATATAGATGACTATGCTAAAGAGAGTAAATATAGACTTGAAGTAGCATATAAAAGAGCTAGAATTATGTTAGAAGAAAATAAGCATAGATGTAAAAAATTATATGATCAAAAAGTAAAGAATATAGATATATCCGTAGGGGATAAAGTTTTACTAAAAAACGAAACAGGTCATAAGTTAGACTATAGATACACTGGTCCGTATAAAGTAACGAATATTGGAGATAGAGACAATATTATAATATCCAATAATAAAAATAAGAAGCAAACAGTTCATAAGGATAGATTAAAAAAGTTTATTTCATAATTGAATTTAGTATGGCCATGCATAGATACAAATCTTTTCTATTGATTTTACTTAATTGTCTTAAAAAAAATTAATTGGTTAAATTTATTAATTTTATTAAAATAACTTCATATTATTACGTTATTTTTCAAAAGGAGGGAGATGTGGTATGCACACATATTGAGAGTATACTGTTGTGAGTTATAATTAAAAATGCATTGATCGGCAACTTTCTGTTACCGCATAAACATAAACAATGCAACGACACTTTATCATACGTAGCACAACAAAGTATATGACCTAGTTCAAGTGCAATGGTAATACGATCGCACTTGAACGCAGCAAGCCGCGTAAGCATAAACGCTGGTCGCTGACCGTCGTCTGTCAGCATATGTGCAATGACACACTCCGCCCTTTTACACACGAGTATGTGTATATGTATATTAAGTTTTAAGTATTTTCGACAGCGCTGCCGCTGCTTCCTAGATGAAGCAGCGCCTTAGCAGCGTCTCAAATAGTTAACGTAATATTAAGAAATAATTTGTAAAAAGCAGACACGTTCAAACTGTTGAAGCGGCACCATTGCTGCTTCTCAATAAATAAAGATTTATTAAACAAAATAAAACCAATCTTACTTCAGCATGGCCACGAAAGCAATTCATCTAGAAGTAGTGAGTGATTTAATAATAATCCAATGGCATTTAATATATGTATTTGTGGAAGGTCAGGGTATCAAATTGTCTTCCCAAGCATCAAAAGTCTTTCTCGAGCTAGAAATATAATTTGGCAATCGAGAAGAAGTCCCAAGCAAAGTCACGCATACATGTAGACATGTGTGTACACACAAAATGCTATGCTTGTGTTTGTATATTCTGGCAGGCATTGATCTGGTGGGATAGCCCAATTCAGAATCTGCGACATGCAAAGCAATGACAAAATAAAAAATATCCTGTAAGAAAAATAATGGCATGCCGCCTTGTAAAATTGTGCTACGCAACACAGGGTAAAGATCCGTCTTGCAGTGCGATGGGTCGGACCCGTCACAGGTAGTGGAAAAAAACTTTGCTGAGCTCGAACAGCAGCAAAAGTCAAAAATATGAAATAGGCTGGGGACCCACACACAGCGATGAGTATGTGTACGTACAAGATGATGAGAGTGTATTTGTTGTCATAGCTATGAAAATGGGCAACAGAATGAGAGAGGCAGGCAAGAAGGAAGCTCTCAACAGCGAACAGCATTGGTTGTGAGGGACTCTCACTGTGAGAGTCTCATGCAAATTTGCTCTTTCTACCTGCGATCATGAGAGTAACATGCGGGCTCTATACGAAGCGTCCGCCCTAGACGACGTACAAAACGCTATTAACTCAGTATAGGTTCGCTCATTGAGAGATCGAACTTGTCGGAAGCTGTTCGCTTCGAACTGGGGTATGTCGGCAATCGAACTGGGGTATCTCGCTAAGAAATATCGTGGCCGTTTTCGTTGTATGAAATGTCCCATCTATATGTTATATGGTCAGTGATAATACTCAAACCCAAATAGATGAATTGGAAGAAAACAGCTAAATATTCTTGAACAAATGACAAAATATAACTAAGCGGGCTCCATTTGAATTCAAGGAATCAATTTATCACATCTTATACTTATATTATAAATCTGCTAGATAATCAGCATAATTAAAATGACTTAATACGTAGATGTAGTAGATTCCACAGCTAATTTATTAAAAATATCTGCAGAAGACACAAATAATAACTTCAACAAAATGACCCAACGAATTGATAATATGACAGAACAGGAAAGCTATTATTTATATAAAGAATCCATAATTTCTTTTTTTTTTTTTCGATTACAAAGCAGTTAAGTGTGTTAATCGATGAATGCGGCAAGATCCAGGATGGTATTATAAGCTTGCTGGTCGATAAACTGTGGTAGGCTTCAGAGAACGGCTTCCGTCGAGCGAAAAATATTCATGCACAAAAAATACGCGAATAATCAGCCCGTTCGGCCAACAGCTCAAATTGGCGATCGTGCACATATGAGCTGTTGAGCGAAGTTCGCGCATATGCGGTAAATTCGGTTGCTTGCTGTGTTTATTCATGTTCGTGTGCAAACAGCTCATCTCGGCTCAGTATTTTCTCCATATTTTGCTCCAATATTTATCAAAAAATGAGCTAGACTTTTAAAACCAACTCCATCAATTGCTGAGAATGGTTGGCAATCTTGAGTAACCCAGTCCACACAAACATCAATAACAGCTTTTTTTCCTCGGGTGTGACACTTTTAAGTAATTTTAGCGATTTGCAGCACTTATGACGAGTTAAATTTGACGAATTTTTTTGGAAATATTTTAAAATGGTTTTACAGGATCGACAGAATATTAATCCATCGAAAATAGTTCCGTCCTCCTTAATAATTTCAGATATAATATTCCAAACATATCTTCTTCCTTTGTGTCGAGTTGACAATGTGTAGGTATTTGCGCGTATTTTTTCTAATATATGCTCTGGCTCCATATCGATGAGACAACAAATACATACTGAGAGATAATTGTACAAAGAATTCATAGTGCCCAAAGAAAGAAATCGTTTGCTAATCACCGTTATTTAGCTTATTCTGTTTTGCTAACTTTACGCCAACGATACCCAAGGCCATAAGAATGGTCTCAATCCTACACACACACAGTATTCAGCATAGGAAAGCAAGCATAAAAAAAACAATTTTTCGTTTTTCGTCTACTGTCTGTTGCTGCTTGGGCATCTCTGCTTTACGCACATCAAAATATAGCAAAAGACAAATGCGAAAATTAACAGTTATTAGGAAGCCGCTGAGTTTATTCAATGCTTGCAATCATGTGGTGAGTGAATGTGAGCGAAAAATTTCGTAGGCTGAGCGAATGTGAGCGTAAAATTTCGTAGGCTGAGCGAATGTGAGCGTAAAAATGCGTAGGCTGAGCGTAGTGAGCATAAAATTTCGGAGGCTGATTCAATGTGCGCTAAAGATTTCGGAGGCTGATTGAATGTGTGCGAAAGATTTCGTGAAATGAAGAAACGTGAGTAAAGCAATTCGGCAAAACGCTCATATCGTACACGAATGAGCTGTACGAAAACATGTGCGCTTTTTATGCATTGCTGAGATTCGCTCGTTGACTTGAATTGAATTAAATTTTTGTGTATGAGCGAACTCAAGAAAATTGTGAGTTTTGCAGTTCTCTGGTAGGCTTAATATAAATATTCTCAAGCCAAGTCAATTAAAAGAAGAAATCTTTAAAATAAAAGAAAATCTGTCCGAAAATCTAGTTCTTCCAGGCAAGAAAACAGGATCAGAACTCAACAAAATTTATGCATCATAAACTGCAAAGGATCTTTTTGTAGAAACGAAACTTATTTTATATGCTAGAATACCATTATTCAGCAGACACCCAACCAAATTGTTTAAGATTATAAAAATTCCTATAAAAAATTAGGACGATCTGATAATGGTACACAGAAGCTCAAAATATTTAATATATAATTTTGAAATAGACTCATACAATTTGATGATCGAGTTCGCATGAAATATATGTCGAATTTGGCCTTCAAATAGAAGAATATGTGAAACTAGTTGGCACTGCACAATTGCAAATAATAATGCTTCGGAATTAAAACCACTCAAACCACACAGACACGCTAACTGTGCGTACAAAACAACAATCAATTTACCAACCTATTGGGGAGAATTAGAAAAAAAGGAAGCTGGCTATTTAAAGTTCCATAGAAATCCAATATTAAACTTCAATGTGCTAACTCAGAATTAATATTAGTAAACTTGCCAGAACAAGGTATCTTAAGTATTGGATCCGAATGTACTGCAAGCACTTATGACAAGATCTTAATAATCTAATAAAGATTATCAATCTAAAAAACAAGAAGAGTTTACAGCAATACACATAGGAGAAGTTAACACAATGCCAAAATTAGTATGGGATCCCTTAGAAATATCGCATATTAATCATACAATTGAAATTGAATTATTGCATACTAAAATAGAAGAGATAAAAGAGTCTAAATTCGAGTTCGAAGGTCTTCACTTTCATCATGTTTCTGGGCATGATGCATCTCTTATCATAACTCTTATTACAGTACTAATAATAATAGCTTATACTATTAAGAAATGTAATGTTCAAAGACAGTTAAGAACAATATTTTCCGGCCCATCACAAGGAAAAAAAATATATATATATTTATTTATATATATATAAATAAAAATTTACATGCATTGTAAAAAAAAAAAACATTTTAAATACAGTCCGTTAAAAAAATAAAATACATTCATAAAAAAGATATATAATGAATAAGAATTTACTTGCTCTGGCATGTTCAAGCATGAAATTAGATTAAAAGAGAAATGCACCCAAAAAAGTTAAAGTTAAAGTTAAATTTACACGAAGTTCAATAGCGAACAAAAATAGATTTTACGACTGTTAATCAGAGATTCAAAATAAGAAGGTCTAATGAGTAAAGTTGTTGTACTGAACTAAACTGAACTGCCGACTCTGGGCCGATCTCCCTTTTATCAATTTTTGTTATTGTATTATCTATATGCAGAATTTATTTATAAACTTATATATAAGCATGTATGAGCACTTCTTCAAAGGGTTTTACAACTGACCATATAACATATAGATGGGACACTTCATTCAACGAAAACGGCCACGAAATTTCTTAGCGAGATACCCCAGTTCGATACGACATACCCCGATCGGCTCACACGAACAGCTTCCGACAAGTTCCATCTCTCAATGTGCGAAGCTAAACTGAGTTAATAGCGTTTTGTACGTCGTCTAGGGCGGACGCTTCGTTAGAGCCCGCATGTTAGTCTTATGATCGCATGTAGAAACAGCCAATTTGCATGAAAGAGTCCCTCACAACTAATGCTATTCGCTCTTGAGAGCTTGCTTCTTGCCTGCCTCTCTATTTCCGTAGCCCATCAGCACCGTCTAGTTGAACACAGCTTCGTTATATTAAATTTCACATTCACTTACATATGTGTATCTACTAAGCGTTAAATAATTCAAAATAAAGAAAACACACCGATGCCAACAACCGATGCGTACAACTACAACCGATGCAACTGACTACAATTCGTATCCTGTGTTCGGAATTGCCCAAGATACGATTAAATCTATGCAAAGCAATATCACCTTCATGCCCTCTGGAGCCGCAAGTAATGTAATATGCATTCATAAGCTAATCTGTACTTATGTAAATTCACCTCACCATTTAAAAGTTTTGTTGTTTGACCAATTATTATCGTTTTAAAAACCTATTCTCTATAAACTGAAGTTCAGGCACTATTTCATTATAAAATCGGCAATTCTTCTTGGTCTTAATTCACTGTAATATTTTATGCATATTTGGTCATATTACTGACCAAATAACATATGGATCAGACATTTCATACAACGAAAACAAAATATTTCTTAGGGAGAAACACCAGTTCGAATTAACATACCCCAAAGCCCGCACATTACCCTTATGATCGCAAGCAGCAACATTAACTCTCAGCAACATTGTCGGATAAAGGAAGCATATGGCCATCCCTCACACATCAATGCTGTTCAATGATGAGATAGCTCGCCTCTTGCCTGTCCCACTGTTTCAAAGATGCTCATTTTGATTGGTATGACAACTAGAAAATGCAAAAAATTGTATTTAAGGACGGTCAGGTTCCCAATTTGCCTTCGCAAGAATCAAAAGTATTTGTCGAATTACGCATTCATGTGTAGACAAGAAGCAATGCTTTTGTTTGTCTATTCTGACTGTCAGCATAGCCCAATTCAGCCCAATTAACAAAATACAAAAATTAACTGAAGCAAATACAAAGATCGAAAGATCGAAAAGTCACGTTTTTTGTTTAAGGAAGCCGAATCACTACACACAAATTACAAATTTTTGGGCCTAGAAACACAGAGCGGAGATATTTCTTGCAGTGTATGGCTTCGACCCGTCACAGGTAGTTGGACAGACGTTTGCCGAGCTGTCAGCAGCAAAAGGTATTAACCCTCTACTGCATGACCATAGAAATATCAATGAAAAATTTTTTTTAGTTTGTATGAATTTATTGGGGAAAAAATAACATATATTTCAACTTTTTATTTTGTGCAAAGAGAATAACTTATAACAAACGGTAAATTGTATGTTGTAATATGCACATATGTTGCACGTAGCGAGGGTCCATTGTACCCAACACTTTGCCAGCAGCAACACATTGTTGCATTATAAACAAATAATTGAATCAATTCAAGTGAGCGCGATATATGATCGCCCACTTAAGAATTGGTCTGAGTCAGCATTCCCACGCTGACTGCTACTGACAAATACATATGTACGTAAGACTCTCTCAGCGTGTATGCCCATGTGACATACTCGCTCTCTTTTAACATAGTACGTAAGCATAAACATTTAAGAGAAATGAATGCAGCTGCTCCGCTGCCGACAGAACTGGCAGCGTAGCGCGCATTCAGAACTGTATCAAAAAATGAAAGCAATGAATAAAGAGACACCAAGGAAACAACACGTATGTTGTTTTTTTTTTTTGATAATGAATAAATTAACAATGCTAACACTACATGGCGACCGTGACAAAGAGCTAAGGCTCTTCGGATAAACTAATATAATAAAATTCTCAAAATGCCTTACAATAATAAGTTACAAAACAACTACAGTGACTCCAACAACATCTGTTGAAATCTATAAAATAAATAAAAATGTAGTACATAAATAAAATATATAACATGATACACAATGTAAAAGTTTACATCAATACAAAAGCATTTTGAGTGAAATGAACATCAAATAAAAACCTATGCGCAATGAAATACCAACACTATATGGCGAAACGAAAACGAAACAATTCGTTTTTGTAAATCAAAACGATAGAAGGAACCTTCGTACATGTAAAGTATGCATACTTCGTATAAAGTATGCAACTAATGCAACAACAATAATTACAAAAAAAATAGAAATTAACACGATCTACAAAACAAAACCAATAGAAAATTGAGAAGAAAACTAATGAATGACTGCCAAGCCGACCTTCGAACACCCTGCTCCTATCGAGCAAAGGGATCTGCCAAGCCTTAAAAAGGCAATAGAGGTAGATCCAACCGCGGGACCAAAGCCCTTGACAATAGAGGAGTACAAGGCACGGACAGCGGCGAGGGAAAAACCACCTAAAAAGAAGCGAGGTGGCCACCGAATAAAACTACTAAGCGCTAGACGATTAAACATTGAACTGCTGAAGACGGCAGACAACGAAGAAGACCGACAGCGCTACAAAGAGCGCCTTGCAGCTGTCAACCAACAACCTCGCGGTGCGAAGTAAAGCGGCGAGCTGCGTTAAACGCCATAGCTCCAACCGCCAAATATTATTAATCTTGCCAATGCGGTTCCCGCTGCAACAACAAATATACTAACTTATTAGGACATCATTTCCATTACTAACACATTATAATCAGTACTAAACTTACTATAAGTAAAATATTGTAAAATTGCTAATTGCCATTTATGTAAACTGAGTATAATGAAATCATTCATTAAATAGGGAAATAGTATAGAGTTTTAATGAATCCCAAAATAACAACAGTTTTAATTTATAATTATTCAAGATATATCTATGTCTTTAACTGAAAGAAAAAAAAAAAAAGGTTTTCTCATTATGGGCGGAACCAAATCGAAAGCAGACGATAACACCGCAAATGTAGTAAATACAGTAGAGGTCGTGGACACAACCCCACATTTAGATTCACTGTATGTGCTACTTTTGATTTTAGTAATAATATCAGCAATCAATCTTGCACTAAAGATACACCTAGCATCAGAAGTCTGCGTACACCCTGAAAAAAATGCGGCATCAAACTTTCTACTTAAATTATTCAGCCATTTATTCATATATTTTTAAAATTCTTTTTTGTAAACATAACTATAATCAATTGTCTTTATTAACGTATTTTTTCCAATATTTTTTATTGATGTCTTATAATTTATTTTTAATTTTAAACTAAACCCTACTAAAAAGTGTACACGCAAAAGTCTGCGTACAGCTGTTTCAAGCTGCGTGGAATGCAAGAAACAACGATTACCGTTGGATTTTTTTGATGTAGATAATTTCAATATTGTGTTAGCAATTAGTATTGCACATTTGAAATGTAAATATAGCATAATATTTAGTAGAATCGCAATATGAACCAAAATGTGGAAGAAAATTTCTGTTTTCCACCAAAAATTATTTTAAAGTTATCTTTTCTGGCACAATTATGCAATAAAAATACTGTAATAGATGGCGGAGACCACTCCTCTATCCAAAAAGTAATATATAATAGTAATTCTTTTGGCTGGATCTTCTCAAAGGCCCGATCTGGCCAACTAACTTCGGTCACCCATCGCGAGCGGACGGCTTTTGCTCAACTTCTAGCCCCAATGTATTGGAGTTTTGATCCAAATTGTGTTCCATAATGTTGATATAATCCTCCTGTCCCTTAATACACTCAATAAATTTCAAATTTTCCACTCCTCTTCCTGTAATGAATCCCTACATCAACATTCGGCTTCGTACATATACTACCGTGCAAACTAAATTATCTGTTTTTAGCGGTTACCGTTCGCTAATATATTAGTTTGAAAGATCTATAGCATTTAAAATATTGTTATATATTCGGAAGAAACTAAATTTTTAATTTTTGCAATGTTTTGTATTTTCTCCAGGCGAAGAATCGCTAAAAACAGATAATTTAGTTAATGCGCAGTAGTATGTATGAAGCGTAATATTTGGGTATGGGTCCATTGCAAGAAGCGGAGTGAGAAATTTGGTATTAATTGAGTGTATTATGGGACAGGAGGACTATATCAACATTATGGAACACAATTTTGATCACAACCCTATTAAATTTGGGCTAGAAGGTGAACAATAATCCTCCGCTCGCGATGGGTGACCGAAGTTAGTTGGCCAGATCGCGTATTTAAGAAGATGCAGCCAAATGAATTACTATTATTTATTACTTTTTGGATAGAGGAGTGGTCTCCGCCATCTATTACAGTATTTTTATTGCATAATTGTGCCAGAAAGGATAACTTTAAAATAATTTTTGGTGGAAAACAGAAATTTTCTTGCCAATTTTGGTCCATATTGCGATTCTACTAAATATGATGCTATATTTATGATTTAAATGTGGAATACTAATTGCTAACATAATATTAAAAATATCTACATCAAAAAAATCCAACGGTAATCGTTGTTTCTTGCATTCCACGCAGCTTGAAACAGCTGTACGCAGACTTTTGTGTGTACACTTTTTAGTAGGGTTTAGTTTAAAATTAAAAATAAATTATAAGACATCAATAAAAAATATTGGAAAAAATACGTTAATAAAGACAATTGATTATAGTTATGTTTACAAAAAAGAATTTTAAAAATATATGAATAAATGGCTGAATAATTTAAGTAGAAAGTTTGATGCCGCATTTTTTTCAGGGTGTACGCAGACTTCTGGAATTGGGTGTATATCTGCTGCACAAAAGATCATTGAGAAAGACTTACATGAGTAGAGCCAATGAGCTAGATAAAATATAAAAAGAAAATACCTAAACCAAGTTTTAGTTAACGACCCTGATTTTCGAATTCGTGCATTTAGTATTCTGCACAAGCACAAGGGTTATATATCTTTGTATGAATTCGAATATGAATATATGGAAACATATAACCATATGTTCAGCCCTCTTTTGCATTTCGATAATACAATCAAAGCAATAATTTTGAATACATTACCATATGTATATATAAAGAAAGTACAAGAAACTAACCCAATACTGGGCGAATGTAAAATTTTAATGTTAAAACTACATAAATAAAAAAAAAAAAAATATATCGTTAAATAATTTTATAACACATAGCGTAGTACAGCCCATACCCAGTAACACCATAGGGGTACAGGTGCGACTACATCGCTAATATGTACATACATGGAATGGTTAAATTTAGTAACAGCCATAAACAATATTAGAGATGCTTTTGACAAATCATATAAATGCATCAACAAAAACGCGCTGATAAAAACTCAGACGCTAATTTTCCACATAAAGGTATTGATAACGCAATATAACGCGTTACAAACCTTGATACTTAAAAACAAAGACAAACTTACTGAAGAACATAAAGCCCAATGCTTAATCGAAAGCGATATAGAATCAATAGATGAAATAAAGTATAATAAACCACAACTAGCTATAATAAACATGGCCAATACAGTAGAAGCTCAGAGAGCATACCTTAAACAGGTATCCGCCACAATACCTAAATTCGATGGTAAGAAACTCCATCTAAACAGGTTTGTGACAGCATTAAAGTTAACAGATCTGACTAAAGGAGACCAGGAAGCGTTAGCCGTAGAGGTCATCAAGACCAAAATTATTGGCCCACTGACGTATAAAGTAGAACATGCGACGTCCATACAAGCAATAATTAACATATTGCAAGCAAACGTAAAAGGTGAATCACCAGACGTCATTAAAGCAAAGTTAATGAATGCCCAACAGAAAGGCAAGACCGCATCCCAATACGCGACGGAAATAGACAATATGCGTAAGCAGTTAGAAGCAGCTTACATAGACGGAGGATTAGACGCCGACAATGCCGACAAATTCGCTACAAAAGAGTCGATATCGGCAATGATCAAAAATTGTGCCAATGAGTCACTAAAAATGATCTTAACAGCAGGTACATTTAATACATTCAATGATGCAATGGAAAAATATATACATTGCAGTACAGAAATGACCGGCAATTCTAATACAGTTTTATTTTATAATGGAAACAACAGACGAGGTAATTATAATGCAAACTATCGAGGTAGAGGCAGAAATAATTACAACCAGAACTATAACCAAAGCTATAACAATAATAACAGAGGTCGCGGAAGCTATCGCGGCCGCAGTAATAACAGAGGTGGAGGTAACCGAAGGGGTAACCAAAACCAATATAACAATCAAACCCAAAATGTCAATAATAACTCCTCTAACGTGCGTGTCACTCAAGGTAGTTCGGAAAACTACCAGGCACCTTTAGGTACACAAAATTTAAACAAAAAGTACACACGGTAAACCTAAGTCTTAATATGTTTGTAGTATTCAAAAACTCCACCACAAATAATAACCTAACATTTCTACTAGACACAGGAGCAGATATTTCATTACTAAAAGAGAATTCAGATGTTTTTGAAAACATCGAACACAATAGAACAATAGATATACAAGGCATTGGACAAGGAGTAATTAAGTCCAATGGCTTAGTTCGAATAGAATTGCAGACAGACAAGTATATAATTCTCCACAATTTCCATTTAGTTTCAGAAAATTTCGCAATACCATGCGACGGAATTATAGGAATTGACTTCATAAAAACATTTAATTGTAAATTAGATTGTGAACTAGCAAATGATTGGTTCATAATAAGACCAAACAATTTAAAATATTCAATAAACGTTCCAATAAAGTTCAGTTCCGGTAATAATTTAATACTGTTACCAGCGAGATCCGAAGTTGTCCGAAAGTTAGACATTAACTCGACAGAATATAATGTCTTAATTCCAAATCAAGAAATAGTATCTGGTATTTATGTTGCGAATACAGTAGCAACATCCAATAATAAGTTTGTCCGTTTACTGAATACAACAAGTACCGACCAATTAATAGACATAAAAAATATACAGCATGAACCTCTTTCGAATTACGAGATAATTCAACCAAGCAAAGGTTCTAGAACAGATGAAGTCATATCCAAATTAAAGAAAAACTTCCCTACACAATTCAAATCAGAGCTCATTGACATATGTTCTAAATATAGTGATATATTCGGACTTGAAACCGAATCAATCACAACTAATAATTTTTACAAACAAGAGTTAAGACTAAAGGATAAAGAACCGGTGTACATAAAAAACTATAGAACACCACATAGCCACCACGAAGAGATAAAGAACCAGGTAAATAAACTAGTAAAAGATAAAATAGTTGAAGAGTCTGTATCTGAATACAATAGCCCACTTCTTTTAGTACCAAAGAAATCACTCCCAGGTTCCAATGCTAAAAAATGGAGATTAGTAATAGACTATCGCCAGATTAATAAACTTCTGTCCGATAAATTTACCCTACCTAGGATTGACGACATACTCGATCAATTAGGTAGAGCTAAATACTTTTCATGCCTTGACCTTATGTCAGGTTTCCACCAAATAGAGCTAAAAGAAAACTCAAGAAATATAACGTCATTCTCAACCAACAATGGCTCATATCGTTTCACGCCATTGCCATTTGGTTTAAAAATAGCACCTAATTCATTTCAGAGAATGATGAAAATAGCATTCTCGGGCCTTGAACCATCACGAGCATTCCTTTATATGGACGATTTAATCGTCATTGGATGTTCAAAGCAACACATGATTAAAAATTTAATTAATGTATTTGAACTCTGTAGGAAGAATAATCTTAAACTACATCCAGAAAAATGTTCATTCTTCATGCACGAAGTGACATTTCTTGGTCACAAGTGCACAGATAAAGGAATACTTCCAGATGACAAAAAATATGATGTCATCATGAATTATCCCGTACCACATGACGCGGACAGTGCTAGGCGATTCGTTGCATTTTTCAACTATTATCGACATTTTATAAAAAACTTCGCCGACTATTCACGGCACATAACAAGATTGTGTAAAAAGAATGTCTCATTCATATGGACAGACGAATGCCAAAAAGCATTCCTGTATTTAAAAAAGAAACTTATGGAACCAACCCTGCTGCAATACCCCGATTTTAGCAAAGTATTTTGCATAATCACTGATGCAAGTAAGCAAGCATGTGGAGCAGTTTTAACTCAAGACTATAACGGACTCCAACTTCCCATTGCCTACGCATCGAGAGCTTTCACAAAATGCGAAAGCAATAAGAGTACTACAGAACAAGAATTAGCAGCAATCCATTGGGCAATATTACATTTTCGACCATATATTTATGGTAAACATTTTACAATTAAAACAGATCACAGACCCTTAACATATTTATTTTCCATGGTAAATCCAAGTTCTAAATTAACACGCATGCGGCTAGAATTAGAAGAATACGACTTTACTGTCGAGTACCTAAAGGGTAAAGATAATTTCGTGGCAGACGCCCTATCAAGGATAACAATATCCGAATTAAAGGACATACAAAATAAAATCCTGAAAGTCACTACCAGGTACCAAAGTAGACAAAATATCTGCGCAGATAATGAAAAAGTAGAGCTGCTAAGGCAATCTACAGAAAAAACTTCTCAGCCCAACGTATAAAGTAGTGACCTTGCATATAAAAGACATGCTATGTTTCTTTAAACATGGTAAGAAAATTATTGCAAGAATAGATATTGGTGATTTATGTGCAAATGGAAATATTGACTTAGGACAATTATTTCCAAGGCTTGAAAAAGAAGCCGGTACACTAAAAATAAACCAATTGAAAATGGCACCGTGGGAAGACATCTTTGAAAAATTTCAATAGATGACTTTAAAAATATGGGCAATAAATTATTAAACACATTAAGAGTAGCGCTACTCAACCCGGTGACCACTTTAACAAATGTTAAAGAGAAAGAAGCAATATTGTCTACATACCATGATGATCCTATACAAGGAGGTCATACAGGCATTACAAAAACCTTGGCCAAGGTAAAAAGAAACTATTACTGGAAAGGTATGACTCGTGATATAACACAGCATATCCAGAAATGTGAAAAATGCCAAAAAGCTAAAATAAATAAACATATTAAAACACCATTAACTATTACCGAGACGCCTTTAACAGCCTTTGACAGGGTTATAGTAGACACTATAGGTCCACTACCCAAGTCAGAAAATGGAAACGAATACGCAGTCACATTAATTTGTGACATGACTAAATATTTAGTAGCTATTCCAATTCCAAATAAAAACGCTAATACAGTAGCGAAAGCTATATTTGAGAATTTTATTCTGAAGTACGGTCCAATGAAGACGTTCATTACGGACATGGGAACAGAATACAAAAATTCAATAATAAACGACCTGTGCAGATATCTAAAAATAACTACCATAACATCAACTGCACACCACCACCAGACAGTTGTAACAATTGAAAGAAGTCATAGAACTTTTAACGAATACATACGATCTTACATATCGTTTGATAAAACTGATTGGGACGTATGGCTCCAATATTTCGTCTTTTGTTTCAACACGACCCCCTCAATGGCACATAATTATTGTCCATATGAGTTAGTTTTTGGTAAAACAAACAATTCACCAAAACATTTCAATAGTAAAGAGTATATAAATCCTTTATATAATATAGACGATTACGCTAAGGAAAGTAAATATAGGTTAGAAGTAGCCTATAAAAGAGCAAGAAGCATGCTCGAACAGAATAAGTATAAGAATAAAATACTTTATGATAGGAAAACTAATGACATAGATTTATGTATAGGAGATAAGGTATTCCTACGTAACGAAGTAGGTCATAAGTTAGATTTTCAATACACAGGGCCCTATAGCGTAGTAAAACTAGAAGATAGAGATAATGTAGTAATAACGGGGAATAAAAATAAAAAACAAGTAGTTCATAAAGATAGGCTAAAAAAAAAAAAAAAAAAAAAAACATAGATATAAACAAATGTTAATAATTACAAAAAAAAAAAAAATAAATAAATAAATAATTTTTATCTACTTTATTCATTAAAACTCAATACAATAAATCATTTTAATTCATTAATATTAGAAACACATTAAATAACACATTAATATTAAAAAAAAAAT
Organism: Drosophila quadrilineata; assembly: GCA_018150725.1. Lineage (NCBI taxonomy): Eukaryota > Metazoa > Arthropoda > Insecta > Diptera > Drosophilidae > Drosophila > Drosophila quadrilineata. The sequence continues at coordinate 615,337 of JAECWN010000450.1, forward strand.
ATATATATAATAAATACCCATATATATTATTAAGATACAATTATAAAAAAAAAAAAATAGTACATGAAAATAACTTCATTTAATTACGTTATTTTTCAAAAGGAGGGAGATGTAATATGCACATATGTTGCACGTAGCGAGGGTCCACTGTACCCAACACTTTGCCAGCAGCAACACATTGTTGCATTATAAACAAATAATTGAATCAATTCAAGTGAGCGCGATATATGATCGCCCACTTAAGAATTGGTCTGAGTCAGCATTCCCACGCTGACTGCTACTGACAAATACATATGTACGTAAGACTCTCTCAGCGTGTATGCCCATGTGACATACTCGCTCTCTTTTAACATAGTACGTAAGCATAAACATTTAAGAGAAATGAATGCAGCTGCTCCGCTGCCGACAGAACTGGCAGCGTAGCGCGCATTCAGAACTGTATCAAAAAAATGAAAGCAATGAATAAAGAGACACCAAGGAAACAACACGTATGTTGTTTTTTTTTGATAATGAATAAATTAACAATGCTAGCACTACAATGTACCTTTTTAGCACAACAAAACACGATTGAAAATGAGAAGCCACATATGGCTTTGCATGCGGTAGAGGGTTAAATAAAATTCGACTGGGAACCCACATACACACAATAATGAGTATGTGTATGTAGAAGATCTGAATGTACTTGCTTGTTGTCAGTGACCAAATAACATATATATTGGACATTTTACACAGGCGTTTTTGACACTAACATTTTTTGCGAGATGTTTTAGCAGATGCTGGGCATTGTTTCGAGGCATCCCAGCAGCAAGGCTTCGCTTCATTCGATCTTGGACTCATTGATGTTCTGAGTAATAGATTCCTATTTCGATTGATTGCCACCGACAGCATAAGAATATACAGCAAGACGAATTTTCGTCGCGTGTTTTGAAGCATGGTTATTCAGATTTTGTATGTAACAATACTGTTGCCGAACGCAAGGTTTTTGAAATGTTTAATGCCTTTCAATATCTCGGTAGTAGCTATCATTAGGACGGTCGATGAACAAACCGTTCATGCTAAGATTTTCCCATACCCAACAGCATAAAGCATAGAACGGAAGTTGGGTCACTGCGCAGTTCGTAATTTTACACGACTGTCGACCGAATGAAATTTCTGGTCACTGGCTGTTTAACTGCTGTGCTGTTGAGACGACTGCCGATCGACCGAAAAAAATTCCACTCTCGTATTTAGTAAGTGGTGGAATTTTTTTCTGTCGATCGACAGTCGCCTCAACAGCACAGCAGTTAAACAGCCAGTCGCCAGAAATTTTATTCGGTCGACAGTAGACACACGACTGCCGACTGCTGCTGTTGAGTTTTACGAAGCAGCAGCCGGCAGTCATGAGGCAGCTATGAAATGTGACGAAAATTCGGACATGAGAAACGACGAAAAAGACGACTATTTACTATTTGCTGATAGTTTTTCAAACCCTGCACATTATCGACTACTCAAATACTAAGTACATCCACATCGTGGACTGTAGGATGTTAGTATGGGAAGAATTTGCCTATGTTAAACATTCGGCGAATCTTTCAGAGTACATGCGAGTTGTAGTGGAGATAACCAACCTTGTCAATTCTAATGACATATTCCCACAATCGCACATGAGAAAACTGTTAAGCGTCGAGTCGACATGGCTCATCTCCAGGACCTTTTAGAGGCTTTAGGGTCGCATCATAGAAACGCCAGGAGCTTAGATTTCCTAGGTTCTTCATTACAAGTCGTAGCGGGCACACCCGATACTAGCGATCTGGAGAAGACTAGGTTACCGAGGAACAATTAATGAATTCAAACAATAGGCATATAGAAATAAACAATTAAATTCTTAAAGTTGCGAAATGTTCTCAAATCGACACCTACCATTTGTATGAAACGCTTTTGGCTAGGAATAGAATGTTTTTTTTTTTTTTTTTTATTCAAAAAGAATAATGCTACAAATATTGTTTTCTTCCGTTGTGGATGTCCTCACTTAAAACTTCTTGAAGCTCTTCTTGGCGCCCTGACCCTTGCTGACTTCCAATACATTGAAGCGCACGGTCTTTGAGAGGGGGCGGCACTCGCCAATTGTGACGATATCGCCCTGCTCAACGTCTCTGAAGGCAGGAGAGCAGTGGATGCTCATGTTGCGATGACGTTTCGCGAAACGGCTGTATTTGCGCACAAAGTGCAAGTAATCACGACGAATGACAATAGTCCGTTGCATTTTAGTTTTACGCACAACACCAGTCAGGATGCGACCACGGATTCTGACATCGCCGGTCCATGGGCACTTCTTGTCAATGTAAGTGCCATCAATGGCCTCACGTGGGGTCTTGAAACCCAGACGAACATCACGGTAACGGCGGAGCACCTTCTTTTTGGTGATGCCGGGTTTCACCTTACGGTTGAGGTTAACACCGTATTGCTTTTGGAACGCACGCTCGTTCTGATCAGCCATGTTGGAGCAAGAGGTAAGAAAGCAACTACAAAATTTAATGCTTGACATAACGCTTGCAAAATCTAATATTGTTAGCCCGAAAATTTGGGAACACTCAAATTTCAAATCGGTTTGGCTAGAAGAACCCACCAGTACCCCCATTGGGGACCTCATTTCTGTCTCATCCGTTAGAACCTTGCTATCCGCTAACGTGATCAATTTTATAATTAACTCTTTTCGTCAACAGCAACAACGTCCAGAATAAAGTTCTTGCACTTGCCAACTCTCCCCAACTGAACATCACCGCCAGCCAAGCCTCCCTTACCTTCATCGCTTGAATAAACGTAATTTGGAGAGATACCACGATTCAAAGAGGTAGATGGTAGTTAGCCAGAGTCAAAGTTAACCCAATTCACACCGGTCAAAATCACTGAGTTAGAATAAGACCGGATGTCATTACAGTCAGCAGATACTGCAAGTTAATTGGAGTCTCCAGAATTATGACCCAATTGAGACACTGGTCAAAATCGACAAATACGCATTTGACCGGATGTCATTACATAGCCGGCAGACGCTGCATATTTCGAGCGGCCGCCATGAGATTAACCTAATAAATAGCTTATAGTTTCTGCTTTGTATTAGTCCTGACTTAGTAAAGCAACATCTACTTACTGTGCGAACATTACTACGGCAAAAGTCGTTATCATTGTTCCTTATTGTTATAAGGCAATCTCACCCAAATCTCCTTGCTTAACAGAAGGACCATTAGGACTTCAACTATTGTGTACTCTTCTACTCTTTATAGCGACTTAAAGCTGTTTTCTGTCGAAGAGCAGGCATACACGCCGATACAGAGACCATTTTACCTGTTTACTTGCTCACAAAAAATTAGAATAATTTAAGTATTTGTAAAAATACATTTTTCATATATACAGTATGTGCATATTATCTGTAATTTATATTATACCATACAGATTATGAAACCTTTACATATGGGATGCCAAGCCCCATCGTCTAATTAGCCAAAATAGCCAAACGTTTGGTCTACTTCGTAAATTTCTATGTGATTAAATAAAAAGTTCCAGAGTTATGCAACAGATGCGCATACGTGAGGACACATTTACTGTTGGAGACAGGGACACAAGACATACTATTGGAGCCATCTACCCTGTTGTGGTTGAAGATTCGTCTTTCTCCATAAATTGTTACTATAGTATTATTACTAATTTTTAATTTTATTACTTACCTGATAGAATATTAGCTTTCATTCTTCTCGATGAACGCAATAATGCCAAGCCTATCAGCATAAGATCGAAACATGGTTTTGTCAAGCTGCTATATAAATGAGCAATAGAACTTGCAAATACAGAAATGTCCTCAGTGAGTCTGGAATAATGATTAATTTTGTATTGAACTATCTTGATATTTTTATAAAAAAAATTTTAAAGTAGTTAATATGTTACATAGTTTAACACAATTTGTATCAGAAAACTACAGCTGCATCCGTTTACGGTTAACCCAACGTTCTATAAGTGTTTTTCACTCTGAAAAACTAGATAAAACTATTTATAATCTTTTGACAGGGACAATGAGAAGTTTCCAACTTTTTACATTATATATATTTTGACTCAGGATCACTAAAAGAGTCGATTAAGCACTGTCCGTCCATCTCTCTGTTAGAGTATATTAATAATTTTTTTTGTAAAATAGTAATAAAAAGAAAAAATATTAAAGTATTTGACAATGTCAAAATAAATAAATAATGTATAGAAAATAAAAACTTTTCAACTCAAAACTAGGAAGTTCGATAATTTAAATTTATTTAACTTTGACTGACAAAACCAAGGAAACCTCAATTAATGGAATCAAGTGAAAATTGTTGTTATCAGTTGAGAAGATGAGATGTTCTGTTCCAGGAAGAACATACAAATCAATCATGCAAGCATAAGTTAAATATAAGTTATCACGCAACCCTCGCAAGCTTGTTTACAACTCAAGAGTTTAATGCTGACATAGCGAATAAGAAGAGTCAACGCCCGAATTACTAAATCAGCAGCGGTAACCTGATACTATCAATGTGTTGCTAGAATAGCGTTATCGCTGACCTAATGCCGGCTCGCCGGCTATAACTGTGTAGCTCAGTTTTGATTCTTTTAGTTAGGAATAATACTTCGATGTCTTGTAGATTTAGTTTGCATTTAATAAAGAAACAGAACCGACATTCAACCAAGCTCCGGCGAAGCCGTTAATTTAATTTATATAAATATTACTGAGGCACAAGGCCAATAAACGGAACTTAGTTTCCCAATATAATCTTCACATGAGACCCCCGCAAAGAAGGAAGACTTTGCGGGACAAACTTAGTTTGTACACATATGCTTACATGCATGCGACACTTTGATTGGGACCTCTTTTAGAGTGCCAAATTAGACTGTTGAGGCTTGGGAAGACAATTTGAAACCCTGACCTTCCACAAATACATGAATTATCATTTGTATGGAATTCTAGTATTGCAGCTTCACTATTGTTATCGGATGGAAAGGAAAGTTTAAGGATGATGAGATTTATGGAATAGTCAATACATTTAAAAATTTTTTCCATATTCATGCAAAACTTTAATAAAAATAATATGCCATAGGACTTCAAAAATATAAGCATTACTGCACACAAATGCTAAACTTTGTGCTTCGAACCACAAGCAAATGAAATGAAAATGGGCAACGGAAATAGAGAACGTTGAACGTCATTAACTCATGCGCACATTGAGAGATCGAACTTGTCGGAAGCTGTTCGTGTGAGCCGATCGGGGTATGTCGCATCAAACTGGGGTATATCGCATCTCGCTAAGAAAGTTCGTGGTCGTTTTCGTTGTATGAAATGTCCCATCTATACGCTATATGGTCAGTGATATAACCTAAATTATATCTTTTTCAAGATGAGCATAAATTTATTGCAGGCTATGAAGTTGACGATCTGCGCACTAATGGAATTCTAGACTTAGGTCAGCTCTTCCAAAGCCGGTATACAAATTTGAGTAACTCAATTAGACCCATGGTGAATTATTTTTAAAGAAGATTCAATTGAGAATTCTAAAATAATGGGCGCTACTCATCCTGGTGAGCCCGAAAGGAAAAGAAGCAATAATGTCTACATCTCAAGACTATACACTCAAAGATAACAGCAAATAAAACTTCTATCAAAAATGATAGACCACCGATATACGCTTTTGACAGTAAAAATACAGTTACTAAGATTATATCTACTTTCATTTAAAATTTGTATAAAATAAGTATTTATACATAAGAGATAAAATTTAAGAAAGATTATTGAATGTACACACTGTTAACCGCTTTTGTACCTGCGTCTCTTAACACTCATAATGTTGAAAGAGAGACAGTGCAGCGTAGAGCATCGCGAAATAAACTTACTTACAAATTCACCAACGAAGTGCAAAGACGTGTTTTGATTTCGATACATTAAACCAAGATCAAAAGATCTAACATGTCCACAAATCAAACAAGTTGTCGAGTGTCAATTGAGGCACTACATACATAACATAATTGACATTGGCGAAGCAGATATTCCTAGTACAGTCCATTACAGACGTTCAATAGAGACACGTAAACGGAATTTAAAATATCCAAATGTGATATAACAAATCAAACGAACATGTGAAGTATAAAATATAATATGATTGTATGGGTCCAGCACTTATTTAATAAACAAACAAACAAAAAAAAAAAAAAACAAAAAAAACATAAAATGCGAATTATAAATCATGTGATCATGAGTCATCAATTTGGATTTTTAGGGGGAAATCGTGCTATTGAAAAAGTCCACCTTGCAGGCCTTTGGTGATCTGGAGTGCTCCAACGCTGTCTTTATTGATATGCAAAAAGCTTTCGGTAAGGTTTGGTATGTTGGCCTATTTTGCAAAATCAATAACCTCCTACCAGCTCCCTACTATGGACTTTTCAAATCGTATCGGGAAGGTTAAGAGTTAAAAGTCTGAGCTAGGTTTAAGTTAACTGAAGTGAGCAGTTTGCTATATGTTGACCAAGGACCAAGGATCTTGTGAGCATCCAAATCGGCTCTTTCACAACAGTTTATTCTAAAAAAAAGTCAGAGAAGTGGAGCAAAGTGCAGTTAAGCGCATAAAGTGTGTTAGAGCAACCCTAGTGAGCACGGATGAGCTCACGCAAATAAAAATGAACAGATTTATTCACCAAAGCCGCAGGAACTCTTCGGGCACAATAAAGTCGTTACTGCAGTGTTGTAGAGAAACCACATTAGTCGGAGGAATTTTTGAATAGTTCAAATCTCCGTTTTTTACAAAATAACATGTAAATGGGAATTTGTATTGCAAATCGTTCCAAAGTCTTTAAACAAAAAAGTTTTGTTCTCGCATAAGTTAAGCATCTCCTGAGCTCAGAAAATATTTAAATGAGAAGCGAAACAGAAGAATCGGCCTGCGACCAGCGCATACGACGCCTCAGCGGATGACAACATAGATCCTGAACAAATGAAAATATTAGTGCCAGCGGTCATTCGGGCCGCCTTTGCTGAATAGGCCCCCGCTCACGAACAAAGAGAGCTAGTTCTAACACAGTTAATGTGACGAGCCACTAGACGCCATCAAGTGCCTTTGAGAGTTTACTGGGGTACAAGAAACTTATGTCTCTTGGAGACAGCGGCTGTGGCCGCGTACCACATATTTAGACAATACAACGATAGTTGACGCCGCTATCAAGCAGTAATAATAATCCGTAGTAAGGTTAGGGGACCAGTTGATGTCCTCTCTTCGCTCGGCGCAGTGTTGAATTTTGACGCAATTATAAGTCGCTTGGACTTCACCTATAGTGATAAACGACCGATTCATGTCATAGAGCAAGAACTAAGTACACTAAGACTACGGAACCTGTCCTGGCTTCAGTACTACGACGAAGTAGTAGTAGCATCATCATAAGATGATGCCATGGCTCAAGGTCTTTGCACGATAATCCGAGATAATGTGTTGAGGGTCTTTATTTCGGGCCTGAGGCATAATCTTACGGATGTGCTTTTCGCGGCAAGGCCGAAGGACTAACCGTCGGCCCTAGCACTTGCGCTGGGTGTGGAATCCAACCACGAGAAGTACATTTTTGTAGCGAATTTCGTAGGGGGCCAAGAAAAAAGCCTTTGCAAAAGAGTCAAAGTCGTCAATACGAAAATGATCTTCAGCAAAGACACTTGCAGCCAAGCAGCTCTAAACATCCCCATTTTAAGCAGGGCCAACAGGAGAAACAATCTGACCAGCGTAGTGGCAAGCAATAAGGTGGCACAAACACCCATGAAGCGATGGTAGTAGATCCTTCGCTTTCAAAGTTTAATCAACGCACCTTGGCTCCCGCCCATGTTAATAAGCGGAACAAAAAGAACAACAGAGATTTGACCATGTTGCACAGGAGGCAGCGCACGAGAAAGAATCTTACGGCAACAAGGCATCTCATGCTGTAGAGCAGATTAAGTCTCTGATGCTCTCCATTTTTTAGGAAGAGGTACCTGCTACCCTTCCTCACACAAAGAGTAGCGGAATCAGTTATGAGATTCCTTATAGACAAGGGTGCGGCCATAAACTACATCCTGGGCACAGCTGAAAGGGAGGAGATCCCAGTGGATGATCAGTTCACGATGCACTCGAAATATGGAACGATGAAAATTAATAAGAAATGCTATTTGTCCATCTTCGGACAAATGTCGCTAGAGTTGTTAACACCCGCAAGGGTAACTTTTTGCCTTAGCTCCAGTAAAATCAAAGTCGGCAATACAACCGAGCCAAGTCTTTCCATGAATACGTTGACGTTAATTTTACGAACATTGACTGTGTTGTTGTTTCAACAGTAGCACGGAAGAAATTGAGCTACTGAAGAATAGGAAAAAAGCATTTGTGGATGCTAATGAAGCTCTGCCAACACATCGGTTGAAGCTACGGTGAGGACAACCGATTAACAACCAGTTCATGTCCGTTTTCACCCATATCCCATGGGTGCAGCTGATTTTGTCAATAAGGAATTTCGAAATCTGTTAGGTAATGGTATTATACAGAAGTCTGTATCCCCTTACAACAATCCCATTTGTGTAGTTGACAGGAAGGGCACAGATGAGCCTGACAATAAGAACATGCGACTGGTGATGGAATTTCGGAAACTTAACGAAAAGACTATCGCCGACAGGTATCCCATGCCCAACATTTCCATGATTCTAGAAAATTTGGGAAAAGCTAATTCTTCACAACCTTAGACCTTAAGTCGGGTTACCATCAGATTAGCAGAGCGTGATCGTGAAAAAACAGCGTTTGTGGTAAATGGTGGGAAGTACGAATTCTGTTGACTACCGTTCGGTTTGAAAAATGCGGCAAGCTTTGACTTCCACACACTGGCACTTGTCCAGGACGAATTGGTCAGGCGTTTCCCTGCCACAAAATTCTGGCATTGCAAAAGCAGACCAGTAGGTATATTCCGCTCAGAGGAAAAAATGAAAATCGTTACCGTAAAACACACTAGAGCTTATCAATCCGGTCAGGAGAACATTTTGCAAATATTGTCTGAATACTATTTCCAAAAAATGGCGAAAATGGCATGTGAAATTGTATAAAACTGCAAAGATTGTAGCAGAGCCAAGTACGACAGGCACTCAAAAAAGCAGGAACTTGATGAAACTTCAATCCCGGATGAATGGGAATGTTAAATATCGATATATTCTATACGGACATGAAATTCTTTCTGATTTGTGTCGATAAGTTCTCAAAACTGAAGAACTATAAGGGATATGAAACCGACCTTATGGCAGCGGACGAACTTCTTCCCAGAAGAAAAGACAATCTACTGCGATAATGAACCTTCTCTTAGTTCTCAGACTATTATCACATAGCTAGACTTTTAGCAGCTTCACTATTTTTATCGCATGAGTTCAGAGATTCGAAATTTTGTTATGTCTATCAATAATAATTAAAAAATGTTATTTGACACTCGAGAAGAAGTCCCAAGCAAAGTCGCGCATACATGTAAACATGTGTGTACACACAAGAAGCTATGCTTGTGTTTGTATATTATGGACGGCATTGATCTGGTGGGATAGTCCAATTCAGACTCAGCGACATTTAAAGCAATGAGAAAACAAAAAGTATCCTGTAAGAAAAATAAAGGCAGCATTACTGCACACAATTGCTAAAGTTTGTGCTTCGAACCACAAGCAAATGAAATGAAAATGGGCTACGGAAATAGAGAGGCAGGCAAGAAGCAAGTTCTCAACAGCGAACTGCATTAGTTGTGAGAGATTCTCGCATGCTAATTTGCTGTTTCTACCTGCGATCATAAGAGTAACATGCGGGCTCTAACGAATCGTCCGCCCTAGACGAAGTAAAAAATATAGATTCGCACATTGAGAGATTGAACTTGTCGGAAACTGTTCTTGTGAGCCGATCGGGGTATGACGCATTCAACTCTGGTATCTAGCTAATAAATTTCGTTGCCGTCATCGTTGTTTGAATTGTCCCATCTATATGTTATATGGTCAGTGGTGTAATGCAGTAAAACACTTCCGCCATTATCTACATGGACGCCCATTTGTAGTGTATACAGACTGCAACTCACTCAAAGTTAATCAACATAAAGAATTGACACCAAAGGTCCATCGTTGGTGGGCATATTTTCAGTCCTTTGAATTTGAGGTTGATATTAGGAAAGGAAGTGGTATGGCACATGTTGTTTTCCTCTCACGAAATCCACTAGCGCAAAATGAGCATGCCAAAGCAGGTAAAGTAAATGAAGTCCGTGAAGATTTAGAAGATATCGCGAAGAACTGGCTACTAGCAGAGCAACATCGAGATTCGGAGATTTTGGATATAGTAACCAGGTTGGAAAACAACGAAATGAATCGCGAAGAGGCGAAAACGTATGAGATACGGTGTGGTATATTGTATAGAAATATTCAGAGAAATGGTCGAAACCGATGTTTGCCTGTTATACTACGAGAGTTTAGGTGGTCAGTAATAAATCACATTCATAAAGCCTTAATGCACTTAGGATGGGAGAACCGTTAGATAAGACGAACAATCAATATTGGTTTCCAAATATATCCAAGTACGTGCGAAAGTTTGTTGAGAATTGCATTACGTGCAACCTATCATAGTCATCTGAGGGCAAGTCCCAAATAGAACTCCAAAGATCTGTATACCATGCCATACAGTGTACATGGACAGGTAAAAACTACGTCAATGAGTATGTGATGGTGCCAATAGATGCTTTCACTAAATACGTTCATTTTCATCACACGCTTAGTCATAACACTGAAAGCTGTACAGAGGCGCTTAAGTCTACTATATGTATGTTCGAAGTACCTACGCGCGTAATTGACGACCAAGGCCGTAGCTTTACTAGAAATGATTTTAAGCAATTTTGTTCGTCATTGAAAATATATTTGCATTTGATAGCAACAGGAGATAGCAGACCGAATGATCAAATAGAGCGTGTTATGAGTACCATGAAAGCCATGTTGACAGCAGTAGAGACGAGTGAGCGGTCGTGGCAAGAAGCGTTAAGAGAAGTGTGATTGGCTATGAATTGCACGGTCAATAGAGTAACAAAAGTCAGTCCACTGGAGTTCTTAATTGGTAAAGAGGCAGGACCAATGGGCATGATACCAACGGTAGAGGAGGAGATTATTGATATTGAGTGTACCAGAACCAGAGCAATGCGGAATATAGAGAAGAATGATGATTACGAAAATGACCAGTTTGATAAAAGTGAAGCTAAGATCAGAATATATAATGTCGGCGACCATGTCCTGCTCAAGAATGAAGAACGGCATCAAAAAAAACTGGATCCAAAATATAGAGGACCATATGTTATTATAGAACAACTTGATGCCTACCGATATATTTTGAAATCTTTATCTAGTAAGAGAACGTAAAAGTATGCCCACGAATAATTGCGTGCGATGCCTGATGAGGTGTGCGCATATGAATGCGAGAGATCGCCGGCTGAGGCACTCGTAGTTTACATGGGGACAAGTTAAATCATTCATAAGGCTACAGACGCACTATGTAGTTGTCTGCGCATTGATTACATGGCGGGGGCTATAAGGGTCGAGAGAAAGAGATCATAACGCAAGAGGCGTGAAATAGTTGCAGGGAGAGCAGCAAGAGCCTGGGAGTGTTGAAAGAGATACGCTATATATGACGAATATGAATGATAATGAAGAGCGTTAAGAGAGAAGCGCTATATATGAATTTTGATGAAGAGAATTGAGAAAAAAATGTAATGATGAGAGAAGGTGATGAAAATGGACAATGAACAAGTTGAATGGTGGAGCTAAAAAAAAAATGTTTACTGGATTTAAATGAAAATAAAATGTTAGTGTAAATAAAATAGAGTTGAATAAATAAGTGAATCACGATACCGGTTGAGTGAGTATGGAGAGATGACACGCGAGGACGCGTGAATGTCAGGAAGTCCGTGTCATAGAGTCAGTTAAATTGCTAGTTTGAATTTCAATTTAACTGACATTGGGCAGTGGACTCGATGTTAAGGGTATGTTAACATTCTGTAAATTTGTGCATGATTTGAGTACAGCTCATTTGAGTATAGCTCTGTGGTCTGTGTACAGCGCATTTGAGTATGGCGCCAAGTGATATTCAGCGGGATATCGGAAATAAGAGAATGATAAAATAATTCGGCAGGATGATGAAATAGATGCTGAATGGTGAAATAGACAAGCGAAGCGCGCTAAGGCGGCATAGTAACGACGCTTGAGAAGTCAGTCGAAGACAAGAGCTACAACCGAGAAAATCAATACTGGCGACTTACTGTGCTACATCAATAATATGGGTGACGGAGATTCTCAAAGATCTCCCTTACCAGATCATCGCGCTGCTACATATTTAAATTTTTAAAAATAATTAGTGGAATTAAATAAAAGAAGAGAAAAATAAAATAATAAATGATTCTGGGGTGAGTAGATTGTAAATTGATTCAACATTTGTTGCTAGGAAACCCAGAAAACCCCAATCAAATAATGTGTGAGTAAATGTTCTAAGATCAAGGCTTTATTAGTGGAAACAAAAGACTTTAAACTAATAACCCCGTAAAGTCTGTTAAACTCAGAACATAGTACTCTAAATGGTTCATGCATTAGGTGATTAGTAGGGCAAGTGCTAATTGTTAATAAGGAAAAGAATCGGGTTGGACCAGTTTAAGTTTCTTAGTGCGAAAATTTGAAACTTCTTTTGCACCGACTCGATTTTGTCTTTATAAGTCTGATACTGTGGCGACCACAAACAAGAGCCACACTCGAGGATGGAACATTCCAGAGAGACATAAAGCTGTTTAGTCGTATAAGGGTTATTGAATTCCTTCGATCAACGTTTAATGATGGCTTTATTTACCATGAACTCAATGTGATCATTGAAGGAGAGTTTTCGTTTAAGTAAGATGCCCAGGTCATTGATTTGAGATATATTCTCAACATATATATTCTCTCTAACAAGTATTCAACATGCACAGGTTGTGTCCTACAAAAAGTCATGGCTTTGCAATTTGAGCAACTGAGGGCAGTAAGATTGGTTTTACACCAAGAATTGAAGATGCCGAAATAGGATTCTTATAAGAGAGGCATCACTTAACGTCATCTGCATACAGCAAAACAACACTATTCTTGATAATAGACGGAAGGTCATTAATAAATAAATTGAAAAGCATAGGTCAGAGGTGGCTACCTTGGGGCACTACTGTAGAAACAAATATCTGCTTAAGATAGTTTGAAATACAATTCATAAGAATATGAGGAAATCCAAGAAAATGTTTTCCTGAAGTCAGTGTAGATAACGTGCGTTTGCATTGTGCTATGAAACCCACTAATGACAATAGAGAAGAGTTCCACAATATTATATAATATTTATTCGAATATTGTATTATTGGTAGTAAGTTTATTTTTATTTTATTTTATATCAAATATTAATAGTCGACTGAAATTAATTAAAATATAACATTAAAGTTATATGTAAAACTTAATTAAATTAAGTATTTATATATTTAAAAATAAACATTTGAAAAATATTAAAAGTAATCAGAAATAAATTAATAACTAATTCTGGAGTGAGTAGATTGTAAATTGATTCAACAACACAGAAGCCCATAAACTGATATTCCCGCAAAGTCTATTAAACTACTGACCATATAACCTATTGATGGGACATTTCATACAACGAAAACGGCCACGAAATTTCTTAGCGAGATACACCAGTTTGATGGGAGATACACCACTTCGATGCGACATACCCCGATCGGCTCACACGAACAGCTTCTGACGAGTTCGATCTCTCAATGTGCGAGCCTATATTGAGTTAATGGCGTTTTGAACGTCTTGTAGGGCAGACGCTTCGTGTTACTCATGATCGCAGGTAGAAACAGCAAATTAGCATGTGAGAGTCCCTCACAACCAATGCTGTTCGCTGTTGACAGCTTGCCTCTCTATTTCTGCCCATTTCCATAGCTATGACAACAAAAAACAAATACACTATCAACGTCTTGTACGTACGCACACTCATCACTGTGTATGTGGGTCCCAGCCGAATTTCATATTTTTGCCTTTTGCTGCTGTCCGAGCTCAGCAAAGTTTTTTCGACTTCCTACGACCCATCGACCCATCCACTGCAAGACGGATCTTCATCCTATGTTTTGAAGCACGAAGTTTAGCATTTGTGAGCAGTAATGTCGCCTTTATTTTTCTTACAGGATATTTTTTATTTCGTCATTGCATTGCATATCGCTGATTCTGAATTGGGCTATCCCACCAGATCAATGCCTGCCAGAATATACAAACACAAGCATAGCTCCTTGTGTCTAAGTTATCACGCAACTCTCGCATGCTTGTTTTGTAACGGACGGAACTGTTGCAGAATTTTTTTTTTTAAATTTTTGAAATCCAACGGACATTCGCGATAAGAGCTCAAGCGATTACGTATGAAAGAGAATTAGATAAAAATCTTATCGCGAACGCAAAGCTCGTCGCACGCACAATTGAGCGCTCAAGGTCAAGCTTGCACATTGATAAGATCGGTAAAATGCAATGCAGCGATTAGAAAAGCTTATTAACCGCGGCGTACGTCACGCACATCCGCAAGCCCAAAATTTGTGTATATAAGGGCCACTTCGGTAAAAAATGCGTTCTCTTATCTTTTTGCCTTTCATACGAGTAGTCACCGGGACCAAATTTTTTTCGCGAACCGTCAAAAAAAAAAAAAAATTTTTAAAATATCTAAATATATAATATATAAAATCAAATAAAATGCCGTTGTGCCGGGCATTGAAATTTCGGCAAGGTCCGCGAATCCATCGTTAAACGCCGCCGCATCCAACCTACGGAGTCGCCGCCGCAGCGCACGTGCAGCCTCAGCCGCCCCAGCGCCGCCGCCGCCGCACCTAATCTCCACGGAGTCGCTACCGCCGCGCCCAAGCAGCATCAGCCGCACCAGCGCCGCCGCCGCCGCACCTAATCTCCACGGAGCCGCCGCCGCCGCACACGTGCAGCCTCAGCAGCACAAGCGCCGCCGCCGCCGCCGCTGCACAAGCAGATATTAATATAGCAGATTTAAAATATGATCGATTTTATTGGTGCTTATATTAGGATACCGTCAGTCAAAAATTTTATTTAGTTTTTTTTTTGGTGAAAAAAATGGAAAAATGTGTGTATGAGTGTGGGTGCAAGTGAATGCCCGCGACAGCAAGAGATTTTTTTAATATTTCTTTCTTTTGATGCTCACCCTCTTGCGGGTAATAACAGTGTCATCGTTGAGTGCCGCGCACCCAGGAGAAGGCCTTCGTCCAGGAGTTGCAGGGTAAGTGCACATACACTGTCTCTATTAATTATTCCTCCCACTCTCATTGTCATTCGTCTCGAGGGCCCTGGTCTCGAAGAACTCGATTGAGTTCCCGGTATCGGGTCCGGATAGTCCGACACGATAGCAATGTAACTGGTTTGAGTTGCGATCCCACCCGTATTGCCTTCAGCAATATCGCAAAGAAATATTAATAAAATCATATATACTTGTGCTGTTTCGCTTATGCCCATTTAACGCCTGCACTGGCAGGCTGCATTCTATTATTATATTATTCTTCTCTTAGAATATCTATCTCTCACACACACACATAGATATTTTTCCATTCCATACCTAAAGCTTATATTTTAAATAGCCTGAGTATGACACTAGGTCATACCCTGTAAAAGTGATAATCAAATGATATTTTTTTTCTTTTCTCGAATTATTTTTCGGTCACGAACTAAGTAAAATGTAAATAAATCGAAATTGATAATGTTTATAGAGAAAGTTGATGATAAGGAAAGTAATGTTGTAGTTTAAATCTATTCTTTCGCGAATTACCCCAAATGTGAAAATATCGAAAAACATTCCCTACTGGAAGGAAATGATTCGTGTCTAGAGAATTTCTAAGTTAGGGATCATGCTAATCTAAAAGGAAGAGGGGGGGAAGGATTAGGGGATCCATTGATGTGATTATCATTGGGTCATAGGTAGGGTAGGGTATAGACCGCTGGAGTCCCTCACCATCTAGGACTCTAGCCCATGCCTCTTCTGCTCGTCGGGTCGAGTTCGAACTCCTATCAGGAGCCTCTTGGCTTAATAATGAGGTCAGGAATGATGCCATCCATGCTTGTATTTCAGGACTTAAAAGGTCTTTGAAAGCAATAGAATTCCCAGATTGGCTCAAAGATTTGCCAGCTGCACTGGCATTAGCCATAGAAGCTGAGGCAAGCATCGATAGAAGCTTTTTCGAGAACTCCTATGCCAAAGTCATGGAGAGAGAATGAGAGGAATAACGAAAGAAACCCCATTATTTAAAAAAACAGAGTCAGAGCAACCCGCTGCAGGGTGGAGTTGAAAAGAAACATGGCAATAGCCAACATCAAAGACAAGAACCCATGGAGGTCGGTCCGTCTTCCTCAAAGTTTAGGTACCCTACAAACTGGAAGCCTCAGAACCACACTGCAGGCAATGAGCGGAAGCAAAAAAGATCCAACAATTGTGAGCGCATGACATATCACAGGCGTCAAAAGTTTAATAATATAAAGCAGGTGGCAGAGAAAGAAGACTCTCAGTCCTATCAGGAGCTGGCCTCAGCAGCTGTAGCCGCCGTGACTGACGACAACGAATCTGGCGCTGAAGACGATTCGCTCAATTTTTTAGCAGGAGCTCCCGGTTGTCATTCATCGAAAGGGAACTTAATGGGATGAAATTAAGAATCCTAATAGACACAGGAGCAGCTAAGAACTACGTGTATCCCATAAAGGAGCTGAAAGATGTAGGCGTTTTCTACCCCAAACGAAGCGCTGCCATTTAATACGTCGGTTGTTGCGATAATTCGCACGATAGACGATAAGGCTGTCTTCACTAGACTATACCCACACCCGATGGGCGTTGCCGAATTCGTCAACAAGGAAGTAAAGGACTTGTTAAAGAATGTCATAATTCGTCCCTCTAAGTGCCCATATAACAAAACATAACATAAAAGGCTTGTCATAGACTTCAGAAAGCTAAACGAGCGGACTGTAGCTGACAAGTATCCAATGCCTAATATCGCTATGATATTAGCCAACCTAGTTAAAGCTAGGTACTTCACAACGTTTGACCTTCGGTCTGGCTATCACCTTGCGGAGCACGATCGGGAAAAAAATCTTTTTCTGTTAATGGCGGCAAATTCGAGATTTGTCGGCTGCCATTTGGGTCGAAGAATGCTTGTAGCATTTTTCAGAGAGCAATCGATGACGTTTTAAGGGAACAGATTGGTCAGACATGCTACGTCTATGTAGATAATGTCATAATTTTCTCAGAAAACGACTCAGACCATGTAAAGCATATTGATTGGGTTTTCAAAAGCCTTTGTGATGCGAACATGAAGGTGGCTAAAGAAAAAAAAAAACTTTTCAAGGAAAGTGTGGAATACCTAGGTTTCATTGTCACGAAACGAGCAGCCAGAACGGACCCTCAGAAAGTAAAGGCTATTCAGAAATACCATGTACCCGAGAATCTTTTTGCCCTCAGAGTTTGCTGCGATCGCGAGACCTTTAACAAACATACTTAAAGAAAGGCTTGGTCTTCAAGCACATGTCAATAAAAATTCCAATTAACATCAGTGAGTCGGAAATGGATGCTTTCGAAAGACTAAGAAATATTCTAGCTTCGGAAGACGTAATATTAAAGTACCGAGATTTCAGGAAGCCGTTCGACTAAACGACGGATGCTTCTGCGTACGGTATAGGTGCTGTTCTTTCTCAAGAGGGCAAGCCAATCACGATGATTTCTAGAACTTTAAAAGATTCTGAGACTCATTTGGCCACAAACGAAAGAGAACTACTAGCTATAGTTTGGGCATTGGGAAACTTACAGAAGTATTTGTATGGAACACGGGATATAAATATCTACACTGACCACCAGCCATTGACCTTTGCAGTTTCAGATAGAAACCTTAATGCAAAAATCAAAAGGTGGACAGCGTTTATCGACGAGCATAACGCTAAAATTTTTTATAAACCCGGTATGGAAAACCATGTCGCGGATGCGCTCTCCCGTCAAAATTTAAACGCCCTACAAAATGAAAAAAAATCCGATAAGACCACCATGCATAGCGAACTGTCATTGACCTGCACAATCGAGGCCACGGATAAGCCACTCAACTGCTTCAGAAACCAAATAATTTTGGAAGAAGCCCAATTCCCACTGAAGCGCACATTCGTACTCTTCCGCGAGAAGATACGTCACACTATACACTTCACACATGATGAAGAAGCTCTTATGACATTAAAACAAGTTGTACAGACAAACCTGGTGAATGCAATTCACTGCAGTCTACACACCCTGGCACAAGTACAGCATGAGTTAGTAAAAACCTTTCCGGCTACAAGATTCTGGTATTGCAAAAATCTTGTAACCGATGTAACCAAAAAAATTAACAGAGTTATAGCAGAGCACGGACGATCTCACAGAGCCGCACAAGAAAACGTAAAGCAAATTCTGTGCGACTACTATTTCCCAAAAATGTCCAAGCTTGTCACAGAAATAATAGCTAACTGCAAAATCTGCACTAGAGCCAAGTATGATAGACATCCAAAAAAACCAGTACTTGGTATAACTACTATATCGTCGTATGCTGGAGAGATAATCCATATAGATAATTTTTCTACTGATAAAAAGCAGTTTTTAAATGTATCCGAACAATATCGGATGTTAAAGTCCCAATTATTCAGCTTGTAAACGCTTTCCCCAAAACCAAGACAATTTACTGTGACAACGAAGCAGCATTTAACTCCGGGACGTGATGTCCCTGCAGAAGAACTAATTCGGGATTGACGTGGTTAACGCACCACCCTTGCATAGTTCCTACAACGGACAAGTGGAACGCTTTCCCAGCACACTATTAGAGATCGCGAGGTGTTTGAAATTGGAGAGAAAGTTTGAAGACACGGTTGAACTTATTTTGCAAGCCACGGTTGACAATCAAACAATTCACTCGGTGACGGTGAACTATAGAGATAGTTCACGTTTCGAGCGAGGAATTCAAATAGGATATCAGGAAAAGAATAGCTAGCTCTCAGCAAATGCAGCCAGAAAGAAATAACCCATCTCGACAGAATAGAGTCTTTGAAGTGGGAGAACAAGTTTTTTTTTTAAATAATAAAAGATTAGGCAACAAACTCACTCCGCTGTGTTCCGAAGAAATAATTCAGACCTAGGAATGTCTGTTCTTATTAAAGGGAGTGCGGTCCATAAAGACAACATAATGTAACAGCAAAATTTTTTCACCCTTTTATTCTCTATTTCAACAATTACAATATCGAAAATTAAGAATAACAGTTAAGTGAAGAATAAAGAACAACTATAGAGTTAGCTTACTTATGTCTTACAGGTTTTCTTTACATTGCTAGCCATCGCTTACGCTCGGGTTATCGACTACTTCCATTCAAATTACATACCCATCATTGATGGAGAGGTAATGGTATGGGAAGAACGTGGCTACCTGAGACACTCGAGTAATTTAACCGAGTTTGCCGAAATATTAGATGGAACTGATAGATTAACCGAATTTTTCCCGCTATCACACATGCGAAAGCATTTAGATGTAGACATTGAGCATGCTCGAAATTTATTGTCCGCTTTAAAAGTCCATAATCGAATATCCAGAAGCATTAACTTCCTAGGTGGTGTTTATTTCTATTTTGCTTCCTTCTCAACACTCAAGAATGTTCACTATTTTCACTATTTTCCACTCAGGCCTACGATGTGCATGCAAAACAAAGCATAAGAGCAAAATCTGCCCCTCCCCTTTCACTTTTATCGTGTTACGCAGTACTTGATTGCAAGCTCTGCCAGCTTCGTCTGTAAGGCGCCTGTTTTTTCGCCGACGACCGGCTTGATGATTACTCAAAGAATAAAGAGAATCAAAATTAAATAAAAAGGTTCAGCAGTCAGAGCGTGCTGTGACGGTGTATAATGAGTGATTTGAGGGTTATTTGCTAGCTATGATTTATATTTATTGTTTATATAACTTTGGTATTTCTTATTTTGAATCTTATATTGCTTACAACAATGACTTTGTGCTGCATTAAAGTCTTTAAGGTAATGTCTGATTCTAAGAAAGAAGAAGAAATTAGCTTTCCGACCGATATTGAAATTGTTTTGTACTGCTCATATGTTCCCCAATCTGATGTTAGTATACCTAGCCCACCTGAAGGTAATTGGATAAGCACTGTTTGGTAGTTGTTGGTGACTTTAACTTGGTCGGATAAGGTATTCTAACGAGTTGCTACTGGGACTTCTGGAACTTAATCTATCTTATATCAACTCAATTCCAAATACTATGAACCGAATTTTTGATCTTCTCTTTTTATCAGATCAGGTATGCGGCACTGTTGTAAGAACTGGTCCTTTAGTTTCACTATCAAATGAGTACCATCCCACTCTCACTATTTTGCTGGAGAGATATAGAGATATTAACTCAATTTTTTAATTATGTGTGCCACGAGTGCATAACTTAAAGTCTAAAAAACCATGGTGGTTCTTAGAAACTATAGATTTAAAAATCTAAAAATTAGGCTTTAGAAAAAATCAAAGACTGTCAGCTTACAGATATTTCGATATATGTTAGTGCTAAAGCGGCCCATCCACAGTCGAACATGTTGGCCGAGCATGTTGTGCTGGACGGAATTTTCATCGTTAGTGGTAGTGCTTGCGTACAAATTTCGTGTTCGTCGAGCCGCTCGCACAAAATAGAAATGATTCTATCTTGCCTGTGTTCGCAACAACATGCTCGACAATGGATGGCAGCGCTGGCACGAACATCACTTGACACAAACGTTTGAAGTGAAAACAAGTCCTAGCGAGCGCTGCTAAAAATGTCTAAACAATTTATGCAAGAGTTTATGTATATATTATATATATTATTTATATATTTATATATTTTTGAAGCAAAAATTAATTGAAAAAAAGTGCAATTATAGTGGCGCTGTCGTCTTTCGTTGCCATGTTCACTGCTCAAAATTTGCCACCAAATGACGTTTGCGAGCATGTTCGCACTAGTTGGTGGACAAGAAAATTTTGGCTCGACGAGCGGCTCGGCCAACATGGTCGTCTGTGGATGGGCGGCTTAAGACTGGCTTTGATACTCTGAACCTCCAATGCTATAGTGCTTACTTAACTCGCTGTAGATTGAAATTTGAAAATGAACCAAAGTTTTAAGATTCTAAGTGTAATTATTATTATAATAATTATTTATCTAAATTCCAGATTACGGAAAGGCCGTTAAGTAATGCCGTGTTCTCAGATATTGTTCTGATTCACTCTGTATCCAATTCATAAACTTTTATGTTTGTCCGTTCGACTGACTTATTTCCTGAGTAATGGAAAGAATCTTACATAATTCCCTTACATAAAAACGGCTATAATTCTGATGTAATGAACTAAAGAGCTATTTCTAACTTGTCCATTTTTCCTAAGTTATATTTATTTATTAATGACCTTTCGTCTATTATAAAGAATAGTGTTGTTTTGAAGTATGGAGATGACTTCAATGAAGTATGCAGATGAGTATGGCTCTTGTTTGTGGTTGTGCACCGCAACTAATAGTGAACCGCAAAAATATTAAATATTTTCATACACGAGTAAAAAAACACCGCATCAAAAATGTATGCAGTCTTTTTACACTCGTTTATTCTTTCCACTCCTTCGAGTTGCGGTGCCTGTAATATTTTTCGCAATTTGAATGCATAGAATCAAATCGACACCGAACAGAAAGTGTGCGATGAAATTGTGTTGTGTTTTTAGTACTCAGCAGTCGAGTGAGTAGATCATTTTGTGCAATTCCGTTTAGTGATTTGTTTCGCATGTGCGTAAGTGTATGTGTGATCTGCTGATGTGATGGTTGCGTGAACGTTAAAATAAATAGGCATTTTATATCAAAATGTAAATGTTTAGTTAATTTTTGTAATTTTTATAGTATTTTAGTTTCATTGTGACATAAATTTATGTACATGATATAGAAATTATCAATAAACAATAAATTTTAATTGTCATTTTTAAAAAAAAAATTATGCGGTTAATATTTACATTATTTACTTACACAATCTAATCATGTGATGTTTAAGTACTTCAAGCTATACAGATTCTTCACTTATTAAATATATTAAACAAAAAAAATATTTACATTGCTCTTTCAATAACAAACGAAGACACACTATGTCAATCCGCTCCTTAGTATTGAAACACAGCACAAAAGAGATGAAACGATTACCGTAACGGGTAACTTTAACTTGCCCGATGTTATTTGGTCGGATAACAACGACTTAATGACTTCTGAAACTCTTTAGTCGGGACTTTTTGAACTAAATCAATCTCAGGTCAACTCAATTCGAAATAGCAGGAACCGAATACTTGATCTTGTCTATGTATCATATAAGGCATGCGATACTGTTGTAAGAATTGATCCTTTAGTTTCACCTGAAGATGCGTTCCACCCCACTTTAGAGCTCGCTATTTTTCTGCCACTTCTAAACACTACTGCTTTCGTAAAGTAAAACTTTAGTGATCTTAATATTATATTGAATAACTACGATTGGTCGGAATTGTTCTCTCCTAATAATTTAGAAGGTGCGATTGACATTTTTTATAGAGCTATTAATTCTATTTTTGAATTGAGTGTTCTTAAGGTGTATCATTCTAAGTTTACAAAACTACCTTGGTTCTCTAGGGAAGTTTGTAGACTTAAAAACTTGAATTCTAAACTTTACAAAAAGTTCAAATTATCTGGTAGGCTTACTGATTTTGCAAGGCATGTTAGCGCTAAGTCTGGCTTTGATACTTTGAACCACCGCACTATAGCCCTTTTTTGACTTTTCGTGTTTTATATTAATATCTCATGAATGAAACAAGATATTTTGGTTTAGTTTTTTTTATCTGGTAGATATAACCAATAGAAAGTAAAATTTCGAAAAAAAAAATTTGGGTGTGGCACTGCCCATTTTTTTATTTTTATTTATTTTTTTTATTTGGGGTTATTTTTAATAACGAGTGTTTAAACATTGGTATTATTAAAAAAGCATGTAAAACTGCAAAATTATAAGTAATAATATTTATAATTATTATTTCAACAAAAAAAATTAGTAAAATTGAAGGATACATGTGTATTTATTGCATTTCAAATGGTAACCAACTCTGAGCTGTTGAATTTGAGGTTATGCCCCAAAAGCTAAAATTCCAAAAAATCGGGTTGAACCTGGCAATTCTGACTATATGCAATTAAACAATAATTAATTACTTTACGACATACAATAGGTTACAGCGTATTTCCATTTGCGGCACACTTTTAAACCTTTCTAAAAATTAAATTTATTAACAAATCTGTACTTGTTAGAACACTTATTTTGACATATAACTACGGAGATACCACAACGACTTCAAACACTTCAGATATCAAAACACGCAGTACAAACCCCACTGATTCGATTGCATCACAAAAATTTGATCAGACAAGAGTTTTATTCATAGTTATTTGATATTGACAATTAGACTAAAAAATGCACATCTGCACTGATTGCGCCCATGGATATAAACAGCCGAGTTTCAAACCCGATTTCGCCACAGTGGCGCCACCTATGAAAATTTTTGGTATGCAACTTTGATGGTCACTCTTTTTTAGATACAGAGCGATCAAAATTATTTTGATAGTTTAACTTTTATAAATGGGGTTTATAGCAGCTTTTTGGCAAAAAAACCTATAGTGCACCGTTGCTATAGTGCATACTTAGCTCGCTGTAGATTACAATTTTCAAAAGACCCTAAGCAGTTTTACAACTTCGTAAATCTAAAACGGCGAACTGCTACATATCCTTCTTCCTTAACTCTTAACGAGAAAACAGCTAGTATCGATCAATATATTTCGGACTTATTTGCAGATTTTTCCAGGATACTTATTCGTCTAAGATTTACGATTCTAAGTGTCCTTATCCTTATAGAATTTATCCATCTAACTCTGTTTTCGGTCCGCAGATTACGGAAAGTTCGCTACGTTGTGAACTGAGTATGGTTAAGCCATCTTTTTCTCCTGGGCCAGATGGGGTGCCTGGCTGTGTTCACAGATACTGTGCTAATTCGCTCTGAGCGCCAATTCCTAAACTTTTTTGTTTGTCCGTTTCGACCGGATTATTTCCTAAGTTATGGAAAGATTCTTATGTTATTCCCTTACATAAAAAAGGCTCTAAATCTGATGTCATGAACTATAGAGTTATTTCTAAGTCGTCTGCTATTCCTAAGTTATTCGAGAAAATCATTACTTCTCAACTCCGACACTTATGTAGCTAAATCATCGCACCAACCCAGCATGGCTTCGTGAGATCCAAATCTACTACCACAAATTTATTGGAACTCTCCTCTATTGTCATTAGTTGGTTTCATAGCTCGATGCAAACGGACGTTATCTACACTGACTTCAGTAAAGCATTTGATTCTGTAAACCATACTCTCCTAATGTACAAGGAACTGGATTTCCAATTATTTTAAAAATAGAACTCAGAGAGTTATGTTCAATTCTGTCCTTTCTAAGCAGATCACCTCGGATTCTTTTTATTTAATTCTAAGTTTTTATTGTTAAGAATATTTAGATTTAGTTAATGATTTTTAAATTTAATTTTAATGATACTTTTTAATTAACTTCTGTCGACTTCTAATAGTTTACATTAAATAAATAAATAAATAAATATATAAATTTAATTTCATTTCATTTCATTTCATTTCGTTTCATTTAATTTAGTTTAGTTTAGTTTAGTTTAGTTTAGTTTAGTTTAGTTTAGTTTAGTTTAGTTTAGTTTAGTTTAGTTTAGTTTAGTTTAGTTTAGTTTAGTTTAGTTTAGTTTAGTTTAGTTTAGTTTAGTTTAGTTTAGTTTAGTTTAGTTTAGTTTAGTTTAGTTTAGTTTAGTTTAGTTTAGTTTAGTTTAGTTTAGTTTAGTTTAGTTTAGTTTAGTTTAGTTTAGTTTAGTTTAGTTTAGTTTAGTTTAGTTTAGTTTAGTTTAGTTTAGTTTAGTTTAGTTTAGTTTAGTTTAGTTTAGTTTAGTTTAGTTTAGTTTAGTTTAGTTTAGTTTAGTTTAGTTTAGTTTAGTTTAGTTTAGTTTAGTTTAGTTTAGTTTAGTTTAGTTTAGTTTAGTTTAGTTTAGTTTAGTTTAGTTTAGTTTAGTTTAGTTTAGTTTAGTTTAGTTTAGTTTAGTTTAGTTTAGTTTAGTTTAGTTTAGTTTAGTTTAGTTTAGTTTAGTTTAGTTTAGTTTAGTTTAGTTTAGTTTAGTTTAGTTTAGTTTAGTTTAGTTTAGTTTAGTTTAGTTTAGTTTAGTTTAGTTTAGTTTAGTTTAGTTTAGTTTAGTTTAGTTTAGTTTAGTTTAGTTTAGTTTAGTTTAGTTTAGTTTAGTTTAGTTTAGTTTAGTTTAGTTTAGTTTAGTTTAGTTTAGTTTAGTTTAGTTTAGTTTAGTTTAGTTTAGTTTAGTTTAGTTTAGTTTAGTTTAGTTTAGTTTAGTTTAGTTTAGTTTAGTTTAGTTTAGTTTAGTTTAGTTTAGTTTAGTTTAGTTTAGTTTAGTTTAGTTTAGTTTAGTTTAGTTTAGTTTAGTTTAGTTTAGTTTAGTTTAGTTTAGTTTAGTTTAGTTTAGTTTAGTTTAGTTTAGTTTAGTTTAGTTTAGTTTAGTTTAGTTTAGTTTAGTTTAGTTTAGTTTAGTTTAGTTTAGTTTAGTTTAGTTTAGTTTAGTTTAGTTTAGTTTAGTTTAGTTTAGTTTAGTTTAGTTTAGTTTAGTTTAGTTTAGTTTAGTTTAGTTTAGTTTAGTTTAGTTTAGTTTAGTTTAGTTTAGTTTAGTTTAGTTTAGTTTAGTTTAGTTTAGTTTAGTTTAGTTTAGTTTAGTTTAGTTTAGTTTAGTTTAGTTTAGTTTAGTTTAGTTTAGTTTAGTTTAGTTTAGTTTAGTTTAGTTTAGTTTAGTTTAGTTTAGTTTAGTTTAGTTTAGTTTAGTTTAGTTTAGTTTAGTTTAGTTTAGTTTAGTTTAGTTTAGTTTAGTTTAGTTTAGTTTAGTTTAGTTTAGTTTAGTTTAGTTTAGTTTAGTTTAGTTTAGTTTAGTTTAGTTTAGTTTAGTTTAGTTTAGTTTAGTTTAGTTTAGTTTAGTTTAGTTTAGTTTAGTTTAGTTTAGTTTAGTTTAATTTAGTTTAGTTTAGTTTAGTTTAGTTTAGTTTAGTTTAGTTTAGTTTAATTTTATTTTATTTTATTAGTTTAATTATATATTTTACTTAAATAAATTTTTGTCGACTGATAATAGTTAGACTTAAACAATTAAATAAATTCAATTGGCAATTAAAAAAAACTTACCTATGATCAGCATTTTCAATTCTTCCATCCAAATTCGATACACGATAGTAGTTTTGATTCTTAAAGTACAGTTGATACGAATGTCTCACCAAACGAGTTCTATTACAAGACATCAAAAAGTGAGTACTATTTTTATCAACACCAAAGTGAAGACTTGCGATTTTAAACATTTTTCGTTACGGTTTAAAATATACAAATTTTCAATATTAATAATATTAATGAGCTATTATTTAAGTAATTTTTAATAAATATAATGAAACATAAAGGATTATAATTACCTGAATGCCAAAGATAATTTACTTTCCAAGTATCTTATCATTGAATTAATAAAAGTTGCCGGAATAGCAATCCCAAACCACCTAATTAATACCCAGATAAATTGTCTGATATCTTTTCGAACAATAAACTTTACAATAGTTCCCTCCAATGATGCTACATATATACTTAAAAATGTACGAGATATAAGGCATAATGTGTGAACGGTTAGAAGACTAGTCTCATAACATATCATTTGGGGAATCATAATTTGAATTAGAATTTGAAGTTGTCTTAAAAATTCTCTGTTTAGACCAGGTTCTAACATATGAAAGTTTTTTTTCTTTAATTGTTGTGCAACTAATAACTTTTCGGCTTCTTCCAACTTTACATCATCGTCTGAGTCCGGTAATATTAATGATGATAGGGCTCCTTTTCCATTTTTTTCTTTTGTTGTCAAACCATGTATATTTCGTAGGTGAGGTACTGTGACTTTAATTGTTAATGCAAATATTGCGGAACACACTAAAGCATAACTAAATGCTTCATTCGATATTATAAGTTTCTCATATTTATCCGTTATACGTGCAAGATATTTCGAAAATATAGCCATAATTCAACTATATAACTTCAAAGCAAAATTAGTATTCTGAAAATAAAAATGTCAAAACGAATACATGAATTTATGGATTTGCAAAGATAATTATTGGTTATATGAAGAAATAACTAAAATATAAAATTGAGCACAATATTATATTCTTTCTCAAAATTGCACAGACGCTGCATTCTAAAAAAATAGAAATCAAGATACATATGTTGGAATTACACTGGATAGTACTGAAATTGAACCCCAGATGACAGGAAATAGGTATTTAAAAATGCATCACAATATAATAAATTTGAGTCAAGAGTCGAAACCATGCGAAGCAAGCCGGTAAACGGTGGATGCTGTTAGATGGCTTATAGCTGCTTACCCTAAGGCTTATACTTTATAGCATTACCGGCCACTACACAAGACTGGTAACATATTCGACAAATGTCAATATTTGAATATTGTAAAATTTGGTCTATTTGATTTTACAAAACAAAGAGAGTTTACATAGAAAGAAAAATCCACTTACAAAAGTTGACGTCCCCTCATTCTATATATTCGCTACCATGTGACTTCATGTGTCACTATTAATGCCTAACGATAATATTAAAAGAATAAATGTGTGAAAGCTTCACTATATTTATTACTTTTAATTTGAGTATTTTCTCATTTCATCATTTATTCCTTCATCATTTTTAACAGCACAATTTGGTGTACTTTTAAAAAGATATCGAATAGGTGAAAGTGTATGTTGATGTGTATGTTACTTTTCTTTTATATGTGCAACAACCCTCAGAACAATATCTGATGCATCATCATACCTCAAAGACGCAATGAAAGCAAAAACAGAGAAATATATTAATTAACTGCAGAAACACGAAAATGTATTATAGTCAGATTTATTAGACAACTGTCAACGCCCAAGTCGCCTGATAAGATAGCATGTACTGGACTTATCATTTAGAGTTCATTAAAAACATAAAACTTGTATTTGAATTGGGTAAACTGGAGGCCAAATCATCTGGTCAACGAATTAATTTTATTAAATTTGTTTTCTATCGAAAATTGATATTGGAAAAATATTTAATTTGCTCAAAATTGGATAGTGTCCCAGCAGAGGCTCGGTGTCGTTACGAGGCGTCCCAGCAGAGGCACAGCGTCATTACGAAGCGTCTCAAAAGAAGCCGAAGCTTGCGGAATACTTAGCAGCAATCATTCTCATTTGCACAGCGGCTGAGAACACATTAATTGGGCTAGAATATACGTCTCTTTTGAGCGTAGACAACAACAGCACAATAACATGAGCATGAAAGAGAAGGCTAACCGACGTACCTCACGCACCCATGTATCTTGTATATAGATTTCATTCTTTTCCCTCGCAGCGGAAACTTCAAATTCTGAAGTTTCCTAATCATGTAAATCTTTTTTAGTTGAAGGTGAACTTAATGAACACAACAATGTATTCCCCGTGTTTGCGTCAGATAGCAACCCCAATCAACTAATAGGCTGCCTCTCACGGCTGCTTCACCATACCGATGAATGCGAATGGGTATCGACTATTGCGATCTGGTTACTTGACCATCTTGAACTAATGCTAACATACAAAAAGAAATAACAAGTCATATTCTTGACTCCCCAGAAAACTCTCTCCAAAGAGATTTTTCTACAATAAAGCGAAGTGCAACCCAGCAGCTTTTATAAATAGTATCAAAATCAACAGCTTATCTGCTATCTTCACATATCAGCGTACCAACACAACATATGTACATACGTACATATAACAGCAGCTGACCACTTAACTCAGCAGCGACGAGCTGACTCCACAACGGATTCTTCGCCGAGCATTACTACAGTGAGCACACACCCTATGACCCCAGGATACATTCCCGCCCACTACAACATTTGGTCCTTCGAACCGGATCAAATATGATTTCGTAACGAATATCCTTTCGTCTTCACCGGCTCGCACCGCGAAAACTTTCAAGCTTATAGCCTGATAAGTACAAGTGATATTTATTACAAAAATTGTTTTTTAAATCTATAAAATCAAAACGAAACGGAAAGTTGAACGTATGTGTGGTTTCATATAAAGATAACCAAGCATTTGTTTGTGTGTTCGGCAGTGTGCGGTATTCTACACCTGTGGTTATCTAATTAGATCCACCCGTGTACCGTAAATTGGTGATACACTGTTTTTTCGATTGTGCTAGCACCAGCTGCCCACCGGCGGGAACAAATATGTTAAATCATAGCAGGTGCATATTAAATGGTATACACATTAAGGGTTACCTAACTAACAGAGTGGCAGCGTGGCCGTTGCTGTGGACACTGGCTAAATACGAGAGTGGAAATTTTTTCTGTCGAACGGCAGTCGGCTCAACAGCACAGCAGTTAAACAGCCAGTCGGCAGAAAATTCATTCAGGCGATAGTCGTGTAAAATTACGATCTGCTCAATGACCCACCAAGACTGGATGGACCCTATCCTAAGGACTGCTCTCCAACGTGCTTTTGTGTCCGAGACACTACTGCCTGCTGCGATTGCTGGCGTGCACATCCACTAACGAATGGAGTTTCCAGGGACAACCGCTCCATTCTCTCGCGCTGCAGCATTTGGAAGATGACCCAGATGATCCTCTGTCCAATCAGCTCTCAGCATCCACTGATGCTTTTAAGGGCTTCCACGATTCCTTCAGCTGACTGCGGAGAAACGGCTTCGGGTCGTAATAGCCAATCGGTACTGGCCAAATTGTCGTGCCCATCAGCATTCCGGGACATTATGCCAGACTCTCCAGGGATGCCGCAAGTGTGGAGGAGATCACCACTCATTATTGCACCTCGAGTCGGTAGACTCCCTGCTGCGGCCACCTAAGCCTAAGATCGTCGATCAAAGATATGTCGATCGCACTGCCAATGGACTGCTGCAAAGCTGTACCCCAAAATAAAAATTTTCATATAATTATTACCTGTGATTAAAGGAGTAAAAAGTCAGTAATAACAAAAAACCATTCATTGTTTTGGGCCTCATAAAGCAATAAAAATGTCAAAACATTTTTTCATTGTTAACATATGAGATCATAAACGTATGATTTTGGATTTTCCACCAATAGTGTGGAAATTCCTTCACGAATCTATGAGCAAATATTTTGTTAAATATTTTTAAATATGTGTATTAAAATATAAAATAATAATAAAAATAATTATATTTTTCAATAAATAATTGCATTCTAATCATTTTAATAAATGTCATTTCCGTCGCGAGGGAATAAAATAAGAATGAAAAAATTTGTTTCACAGGGCTAGTCACACATACATTCAAATGGATGTGTACGTACAAGATGTAATGAGTGTGTTTGGTTGTTTTGGTAGCAATGAAAACTGGCAGCGTAAATGGAAAGACACACAAGAAGCAAGACATCTCAAAATCAATGCATGGGTGCGAGAAGTACTGCGGTTAGCCTCCTCTTTCATGCTCAGCTTATTGTGCTGTTTTTGTATACCCTCAAAAAGCGACGTACATTCATGAGCAATTCATATGCTCTCGGAATCTAGCCAAATGGGAATGATTGCTGCTAAGCGAAAACGTTTGGCAAGCTTTGGCTTCTGCTGACACGCTTGGTAACGACGTTCAGGCTACGCTGGGACGCCTCGTAATGACACTGAGCCTCTGCTGGATCTATGTGTTATTTGGTCATTGATAATATATACATATGTATGTCTGAAAAGACACATTGTTATTAATTTAATTATATCACTTACATATATCATAATTCTCTCAACACCATTCGTTGATACTGTTTCTCTTGATCAGTCAGCAGCTACGCTAACCGTCATGAACAATGTTCAAATAAGCTATTCTATGACACTCAAGGGCAATGGACAAAATATAGAATATTGCTTTTCTGGCAAAGCATATGTCTGTTTGAGTCTAGTTTTCCATTGCTTTTTATTTCGCAATTGCACTATGCTCAATCCCGTTTTTCGACTTCATTCATTCTCTGCGAGCATTTAATAACATTAATTGTCTTTTATAAAATATACATTAGTGCAGCTCCTTTAACACATTGTCCTTATCAGTAGTTTTTATTTCATATTTTTATCTCTTAAATACAAATTTTCAAATTAATTAAACTATTGTGCGAATCTTTTAATATTCATCCATCAATAACATGTCTCTTCAGTTATACAAAGTAAGTACTCTTTCACATTTATTTAATATTGTTAGCCTATCTTCACTATAGCTAAATGCCATGTAAGCATTATAAATGATTGATACAGAGCTAATACCTCGTTACAAGAGGTAATCTCTCGTTTTCACTAAAACGTACCTCAATAGGCGATCCGTCGCTTTCTCAACGATTGCCTCAATTGGTTGCCTCTCGTAATATCCTGCATCTATCTCATCATCATCTTTCGTCATACTTTGTATTGACGTTTGATTTTATTTCCACCCCGAACCATGTGATGGTACTTTCTACTCTACTTAAAAATATAATATTATAATATATAATAAGTTTACTTAGTTATCATATTGCTTTTGGCAATATAATTTCTTTTATGCACTGGACTCCGCTATAGAGTATATTTTTGCGTTTTACAATTGTCTCTGTTCTCTGAAACATTGTAAAATTATAACCAATATTTGTCATAATACTCTTTCTAATACATAATACTCATTTTAAGATGTATCTCCTATTGTCCTTGTCGCCAAGCAAAGTATCCCTTTGTCCTTCGACTTCAGGTGATATAAATTATATTATTGTTTCTAACATAAATATTTAGAATATTTTTAGTCATATTAGATTCATGCTCAGCAGAGTCTCGTTTGTTTACTTAAAAAACACGGGATCTGGAATAATTTATTGAATGATTCTGATAATTAATCGATGGTATCTACGTTATGATTCCTGAATAAAAACAATTTTGAAGAGTTCGCTGAAACCATTAAAAAGATTCGGAGATATCCCAATGCAGGAAACATTTGATATAGATACATTTCAAAATCGGCTCTACTATCAATACTATATAATTGCTGAGGTAGCTAAATCGCTTACATATATAGATAAATCACCTACAAAGGAAAATAAGTCTCCTAGAAAGGTAGATCAAAAACCTAAAAAGGTACATAAATCCACAACACGAAACAATTCAGTCGACCGAAAATGAACTCGAGGGCAACTTTCAATATTCAAATTAAAAGGAGCTTAATGTGCTCGTCCTCAAGAATTTTCACCAAAAATGCACTCATGACATGTTTCTCGCAATATGTTATTAAGGATAATTGTTTGGTGTACAATTTCTACACCAACTTTATTCAAAATATGATAAGATGGCCTTCAAGCTGAAAAAAAACCTCTTCTGTCCCTTCATTGAGGACCTGATTGCTGACATTAATAAACAAAATTTCTTGTGCTAAAAGTACTTTAGGTAAATCCCCTACCCCTAATTCAATTACCCCTAAATTTAGACCCACCCTCTACATAAATATAACGCTACTCTAGGACAATCCTCCCCTTACCGTGAAGATTTAATAAAACAACTTATTTTCTTTACCCAGCTAGGAAACCCAAACATATTTCCATCCCTAGCAAAGCAGATTCAAAAAGTGATAGTGAACTGACGTTGATATTATTTTATTTAATTAATTTTATTTTATGTCAACTATCATCAGTCGACAAAAATTATATTAAATTTAAATATAAAAATAAAATTAAATAATTAAATTAAATATTTTTATTTGGAAATATTAAATGGGAAGTTAAAAAAAATATAAAAAATAAATAAATTATTCTGGAGTGAATAAATTGTAATTGATTTAACATTTGTTGCTTGGATTGGGGAAATCCAGAAAAAAACCCAATGAAATCAATGACCACCACCAGAGATTACATGTAATTGTGTGAGTAAAATTCAAAGATTAGGGCTTTATTAGAACAGAAGACTCTAATCTTATAACCCCGTAAAGTCTGTTAAACTCAGAACATGTACTATAGTCATTGCATAAGGTAATTAGTAGGGCAAATGCTAATTGTTAATAAGAAAATATTACGGGTAGATCTAATAGGAAATGAAAAGTTTAATTTATTAATTAAGAAAGGAGAATTAATATCACCATCAATATATATATCAATATAAGTTTTAGATTGAAAGTTACACCCAGCATTGTATGACGGTGAGAAAGAGAAGGAAGATTAATTAATAGTAATCTACTAGGTTATAGACCGTTAAGCGGAGGTGACCAGTTTAAGTTTCTTAGGGCGAAAATTAGAAGTCTGATACTTCGGCAACTCCAAACAAGACCAATAATCGAGGATAGGACGAACCAGAGAGACATAAAGCTGTTTAGTAATATAATGGGCATTGAATTCCTTAGACCAACGCTTAATGAAACTTAAGACCTTCATTGCTATATTTACCATGAACTCAATGTGATCATTGAAGGCGAGTTTTCGATCAAGTAAAATGCCTAGGTCATTGATTTGAGATATATTCTCAAGAAGATGGGCATGAACAATTAAGGACAATAAGACTAATTTAACACCATGAATAGAAAATGTTAAGATCAGCATGCAGTAAAAAAGCTGCAGTAACGTCATACATCGAAGAACATTATTCTTCAAAATAGAGAATTAGATTACACAAACGAATACGACTCTTCTGTAAATTAAAGTATTAAGAAATTCCTTAAATTATAATTCCGAAGTTAAAAAATGTCAATGACTTCATAGCTCTAAACTTTTCAGGTGAAAACACTTTAAAAAGTTTCTCTACCATTGCCATTGGGTTTATATATTCAATGCAACTCCATTGAATCCTATCATAAAGTTCTACATCTTTGTTATGACGATGATATCACCGACCGAATTCATAATAGCAAAACAGGCTCCAAATATTTTTAAAAAATAAGAGCTCTTCATATATCAGGTCAGGTTTTTAACTTGCCTTCCCAAGAAATCCAAAGCAAAGTAACGCATTTATGTAAACATGTGTGTACAAGTTATAAGATAACACATAAGTAATTATTGGTCAGAAGCTTATGAATAACCCTCGCTGAACTATATTTCATAAGTTTATTAACCCTCGCAATTGCTGCGCTAAGCACTTTGTATCAGCGCACCATAGCTGCAATGGTCAGCGGCGGTAACCGGACACTTTTGTTATGTCGCAAGAGTTTTCCGTTATTGCCTGTGATTATGCTGAGTCGGCTTGCCGACTATGATATTGTGGCGTGATGCGAGTTTTGATTTAGCTTAAGAAGAACTTTGTAAGTTAGTTTTGAATACAGCGCTCCACCAATAAGTCGCTTAATAAATATCATTGCTCCGGCACTTGCCGTCAAATATTATATTTTCTTATTATTGTCTGAGCCCAAGGCCAGCAATAGAAAGTACAGTCACTTTCCACCGTAATCATCCTACTGGCAGCAGCAGCAGGACGAGGACACCACACTGGACATAGGATCCAAGGAAGAAATCTTAATTGGCGCCCAACATATATTAAGAACTCACACACTGATTGTAACATGTAAGTTCTACACAAAATACATCAAATCGACAAAATTCAACAAAATAATTAAAGTGTTTGATCTGGCCAACAGGTAAACTGAGCCGATATAATTTATTAAAGAAGTGAATTTTTTTTTTACAATTAAATCAATTCCGTGCATAACCGATTTAAAATATTCGGAAAACCATACGAATAAGTGAGAAGTGTTTAAATAATTGATTGATGAGTTGGTCGAGGGTCTATACAGAGGTTAAAATAGAATACGACAGTGAAGACAGTTGGAATTCTAACCAAGAGGAGAATATTTCCGATCACGAAAGTAATAGCCAACAGTGCCCAACAGATACAGTCATGGACGCACAACAAGTTCAAGCCTTAGTAACAGCTGCCGTTAACGCAGCGTTAGCACGTCAGGAAATAAATTTTCAAGCGCGCATTCAAGCGGTTGAGAATCAGATTAGCAATTTGCGTGTCGACGCCCCTCAGATCCACGTCTACGAAAGGATTGCTGTAAATCCAGAAATCAGGTGCGACATTCCTTTAGACATTATAAAATCAATACCAGATTTTAACGGGACCCAAGATGAGTACGTGGCATGGCGACAATCTGCCAATGACGCATACGAACTTTTTAGGCCATATAATGGCAGCAGTTTACATTATCAAGCTGTTACTATTATTAGGAACAAACTCAGAGGCCCTGCACGGGCATTGTTAGTCTCACACAACACAGTGCTAAATTTCGATGCAATTATAGCAAGACTAGATTGCACATACGCAGATCGCACATCATTGCGCACTCTCCGGCAAGCGCTTGAGATGGTTAGGCAAGGCGATTCGAGTCTAATGGATTATTACGACGAAGTCGAAAGAAAATTGACTCTAGTAACCAATAAAATTATTATGTCACACGATCAAGAAGGCGCTGACCTAATGAACAGAGAAGTCAGGGCAGATGCGCTGCACGCATTTATTTCGGGTCTAAAGAAATCATTAAGGGCCATTGTTTTTCCAGCTCAACCCAAAGATCTGCCGTCCGCGCTAGCACTAGCGAAAGAGGCAGAGTCTAGTATCGAAAGAAGCATGTTCTCGAGTTCATATGCCAAAGCTTTGGAAGAGAAAGCCCATGCAACGGAAGCCAGCAGGTCTCGCGGTCATTCCAAACAGGGAAAAAATAGTAAAGATGAGCGTGGCTATGACAAAAACCCCCATTTTACCAAGAGGCAAAATAATAACACTAATATCGAACAGAATAGAAGAGACCAGGCCCAGGCTCCTGAACCAATGGAGATAGATTCGTCCTCTAAATTTAGGCAGCACACCAATTTTGAGAAACAAGCAAACAATGGTTCCCCAGCTAAAAAGAGGCAAAATTCGTCTGAGCGAGTAACAGGTCAAAGGCGTCAGCGAGTAAATAATGTAGTCCAGAATGCCCAGGTCGACTCAGATAAGGACTATAAGAACGTAGCCGACAACGCAGTCGAGGACATAGATGATGACAGCGACTCAGCATGTGGTAACGACTCGTTAAATTTTTTAGTGGGAGGTCCCGGCTACCCGTCATTGAACGACAGCTGGCTGGGAGAAAATTGAAAATCCTAATAGACACTGGGGCGGCGAAGAATTACGTAAAGCCCATAAAGGAGCTAAAAAACGTAATTCCAGTCGATAAGCCTTTCACTGTGAGCTCAATACACGGCTCTAGTGAAATCAGAAACAAATGTTCGATGTCAATATTTCATAAAATTTCCCCATTTTTCTTGCTAGACACGCTTAGTACGTTTGATGCCATCATAGGCTTCGATCTCTTAACAGAGGCAGGAGTGACATTAAACTTAAACAATAGCACCCTAGAGTACAAGAATACATCGGAAAAGCTTCAGTACTACAACTGTGACAGCGTGAACTTCACAGATGTAAATGACATAGTGGTACCAGACTCCATCAAAAGGGAGTTTAAAAAGATGATATTAGGAAAATTAAAGGTTTTTTCGACCTCTAACGAGGCATTACCATTCAACACTTCTGTCGTCGCCACTATTCGTACGGAAGACAACGAACCGGTGCATTCAAGACTGTACCCACATCCTATGGGTGTGGCAGATTTTGTAAACACCGAAATCAAACAGTTGCTAAAGGATGGCATAATTAGACCATCAAAGTCCCCATACAATAGCCCAACTTGGGTTGTTGACAAAAAAAGGAACCGACGCCAACGGTAACAAAAATAAACGTTTGGTAATTGACTTTAGGAAATTGAATGAAAAAACTATTCCAGATCGCTACCCAATGCCTTGTATTCCCATGATTCTAGCGAATCTAGGGAAGTCAAAATATTTCACTACTCTAGATTTAAAATCAGGGTACCATCAGATTTTCTTAGCGGAACAAGACCGAGAGAAGACTTCATTTTCGGTAAACGGCGGGAAATATGAGTTCTGTCGCCTACCCTTTGGTCTTAAAAATGCTGGTAGCATTTTTCAGAGAACCATAGATGACGTTCTTAGAGAACAAATTGGGAAAATTTGTTACGTTTACGTAGATGACGTAATAATTTTCTCTGAAAACGAAGCTGATCATGTTCGGCACATCGACACAGTACTAAAGTGCTTAAGCGATGCGAACATGAGGGTTTCTCAGGAGAAAACCAAATTCTTTAGGGAAAGCGTCGAGTACCTAGGTTTTATAGTTACCAAAGGTGGAGCAAAAACTGACCCCGAAAAGGTTAGAACCATACAGGAATACCCCGAACCAAAAAATTTGTACAGTCTCAGATCGTTTTTAGGGTTAGCAAGCTACTACAGAAGATTCGTAAAGGATTTTGCCGCAATCGCTAGGCCTTTAACAGACATCCTGAAGGGGGAAAACGGAACGGTTAGCAAACACAGGTCTCGTAAGGTACCAGTGGAGTTTAGCGAATCACAACGCGATGCATTTGAACGATTGAGGAACATATTAGCATCAGAAGACGTTATTCTCATGTATCCCGATTTCAAGCAGCCGTTCGACCTTACTACCGATGCTTCCGCAAATGGCATAGGAGCTGTTTTGTCTCAAGGGGGCCGACCCATTACAATGATCTCGCGAACTTTAAAACAGTGCGAGTTGAATTATGCCACAAACGAACGTGAGCTATTGGCAATTGTGTGGGCACTTGGCAAGCTACAGAACTTTTTGTACGGCACCAAAGACATAAAAATATTTACCGACCACCAGCCTTTAACCTTTGCGGTATCTGAAAAAAATACAAACGCAAAGATTAAAAGGTGGAAGGCTTACATAGACGAACATGATGCAAAAATGTTCTATAAGCCAGGTAAAGAAAATTTCGTGGCTGATGCCTTATCTCGACAAAACGTAAACGCTTTGCAAGATGAGCCTCACTCAGACATAGCCACCATTCACAGTGAAATCTCTCTGACCTACACGGTTGAAACCACAGATAAACCTTTAAATTGCTTCAGGAATCAAATAGTCCTAGAAGAAGCACGTTTTCCACTAAAACGCAATTTTATACTTTTCGGCAGTAAAACTCGCCACTTAATAAATTTCACTGATAAAGATAACCTGTTTGAGACGCTTAAGGAGGTAATTAACCCAAATGTCGTAAATGCGTTTCACTGCGATTTACCAACACTGGCCAGTTTTCAACACAAAGTCGTGTTAAATTTCCCCACAACAAAATTTAGGCATTGTAAGAATTTAATAGCGGACATCTCAGACAAAAACGAACAAAGAGAGATAATCACCACTGAACACAATCGAGCGCACAGAGCTGCTCAGGAAAATACTAAGCAAGTCCTTCGCGATTACTATTTTCCAAAAATGAATAAGCTAGCTAACGAAATCGTCGCTAATTGCAAGGTGTGCATCAAGGCAAAGTACGATAGGCACCCCAAAAAGCAAGAGCTTGGAATAACACCAATTCCTTCTCATTCCGGGGAAATGCTTCACATCGACGTTTTCAGCACAGACAAAAAACAGTTTCTAACTTGCATCGACAAGTTCTCGAAATTCGCCGTAGTTCAGCCAATAATGTCTCGCACAATAGTCGACGTAAAAGCTCCTATGTTACAGTTAGTAAACTTGTTCCCAAACATTAAAACCATTTATTGCGACAACGAGCCAGCCTTCAAGTCAGAAACAATAACATCTCTTCTCAAAAACAATTACAATATAGATGTCGTAAATGCACCCCCACTCCACAGCAGTTCAAATGGTCAAGTAGAACGATTTCACAGTACCTTAAGCGAAATCGCGAGGTGTCTAAAATTAGACAAGAAAGTCGACGATACATCTGAACTAATAATGAGGGCAACGGTGGAATATAATAGAACACTCCACTCAGTCACTGGTAGGAAGCCTATAGAGGTCATACATTCGGAATCTGAAGATATCAAGCGCATCGTAAAAGAAAAAAATAAAGAAAGCCCAGGAAAACAATATCGAGAGATGCAATCCTAATAGGCAGAATAGGGTATTCGAGGTGGGTGAGAAAATATACCTGAAAAACAACAAAAGGCTTGGAAACAAGTTGTCCCCTTTATGTTCAGAAGGAAAAATACAAGCAGACCTAGGAACGTCTGTTCTTGTAAAGGGGAGGGTGGTCCATAAGGACAATATTGTATAACCTCATGCATAAAGATTAGATTAGTATAGAGTAAGTTGCACAATATTTTTTCTTATAATGTTTCCCTTGTCTTACAGGATGATTAGCACGATCCTACTTATGATAATATCAGTGAACGCTCGGATTACCGACTACTCGCATTCTAACTATATTCCCATAATAGATGGGGACGCGTTGGTATGGGAGCAGAGGGATTATTTAAAACACACAAGTAACTTGTCCGATTTTGTAGCAATTACAGAGAGCACCGAAAAATTGTCCGAACATTTCCCGCAGTCACATATGCGAAAACTGCTAGAGGTCGACACAGACCACATTAGAAGTCTTTTATCCGTTTTGAAAATACACCATAGGATAGCTAGAAGCTTAGATTTCCTGGGTACAGCACTCAAAGTGGTCGCAGGCACCCCTGATGCCTCGGACCTCGAAAAAATTAAAATAACAGAATCTCAACTGATCGACTCAAATAATAGACAAGTTTTAATAAACTCAGAAACCCAAAAACAAATTAACAACCTAACCGATACTATCAATCAAATTATTAAAAGCAAACAACAAAACTTCGTTGACACTCCTCACCTATACGAGGCCCTTCTGGCCAGAAACAGAATGCTAATAACAGAAATTCAAAATTTAATGTTAACAATTACCTTGGCCAAGTCAAACATAGTGAACCCAACAATTTTCGACAACAATGATTTGAAGTTTTTGGTAGAACATACAATAAACACACCAATAGTTAGTCTGATGGAAGCATCGACTATTAAGGTCCTCCAGTCCGAAAATATTATTCATATCCTAATTGCATACCCTAGAGTTAAGTCCATCTGCAAGAAAATCACCGTTTTCCCCGTGTCACACCAACACACAATATTAAAACTTCAAGATGACATAGTAGCTGAATGCGATGGAGACATCCTGGCAGTAACCGAGTGCATTGCGACGACCTACTCCACCTTTTGCAAAGCAGCGACGCACGACACCTGTGCGCGGGCACTTCACGCTGGAGGCACAGCTATGTGCCATACGCAGCCCAGCCACCTGGAACTGGTCACTCAGGTAGACGATGGCGTGATAATTATCAACGAAAGCGCAGCAAAGGTTAGCACAGACGGCGGACCAGAAATTCCAACAAACGGCACGCATCTCATCACTTTTGAGCATCAGGCAATCGTCAACGGGACTAAATATGTTAACATACGTGAAGTCCTGAACAAAATGCCAGGCGTTGCGGGGTCTCCACTACTGAACATTGTAGGCCACGACCCGGTTTTAAGCATGCCACTCCTTCATAGGTTGAATACTCAAAATCTAATGACCATACAAGGATTCAAAGACGAGATGACGTCAACATGGCCGCCCAAGTATTGGTTCGCAGCTGGAATAGGATTCAGCGTCATTCTTACTGGTTCACTTTTCCTTTTCCAAATGTTAAGGAGAAGTCGAGACTCACGAGAAATGCAAGAAGCCATCAGCAAGTTTAACGTGACCGAGGACGGCAACGGACTTGAGGGGGGAGTAGTTATAAGATAACACATAAGTAATTATTGGTCAGAAGCTTATGAATAACCCTCGCTGAACTATATTTCATAAGTTTATTAACCCTCGCAATTGCTGCGCTAAGCACTTTGTATCAGCGCACCATAGCTGCAATGGTCAGCGGCGGTAACCGGACACTTTTGTTATGTCGCAAGAGTTTTCCGTTATTGCCTGTGATTATGCTGAGTCGGCTTGCCGACTATGATATTGTGGCGTGATGCGAGTTTTGATTTAGCTTAAGAAGAACTTTGTAAGTTAGTTTTGAATACAGCGCTCCACCAATAAGTCGCTTAATAAATATCATTGCTCCGGCACTTGCCGTCAAATATTATATTTTCTTATTATTGTCTGAGCCCAAGGCCAGCAATAGAAAGTACAGTCACTTTCCACCGTAATCATCCTACTGGCAGCAGCAGCAGGACGAGGACACCACACTGGACATAGGATCCAAGGAAGAAATCTTAATTTACACACAAGAAGCTGTGCTTGTGTTTGTGTAATCTAGCAAGCATTGGCCTTTTGGGATAGACAATTTCAGAATTAGCGACATGCACAGCAATAAAAATTCTAAACTATGTATATCGAAGGTCAGAGTGAAGATCCGTCTTGCAGTGCACGAAGCCGACTTGTCGCAGGCAGCAGCAAAAGGCAAGCAATGAAATTCTACTGGGGACCCACACACACACAATGATGCGAATGTGTGTGTACAAGATGTATATATGTATTAATGAATGTATATGCTTTGTTTGCGCGTTTGAAAGGTCCCATCTATACGTTATATAGTCAGTGATACTATAAGTTAAGTCGGACACCCAACGCGGCGACCGCGTCGACAGCATTAGCAACAGCAGCAGAGGTGTAATAATTTATTATTTTAGATTATTTAAGTTGGTCTTATTTTAGAACTCAATAAAAGCAAAAGCTTTTTTTAAAATCAAAATCTTATAAAGAATTGTTAATTAACGCCCGAGCAGTGACCAAGTGGTTCAAATAGTAGTCAATCGTGTCCCGTACCAGTGCCTCAAAAGTCATATAGTGTTACTCGTCATAAGTGCCTGAAACAGACACAGCGCGAGTGTGAATATAAAGAACAAAAAGATTCTACGCAACTTAAACGAAACTCTGTCGATTCACTCGGTCAACATATCCGCTGACGTAGTCAGAGTTATAAAGGATCCCCACTAGCCGTTGCGCCGCCGCTACACCGCACAGCAACAGGAGGAAAAGAAGTTATCCAATAGACCAGCGCGGGATAGATTCAGCGAATGTACTTCTTAGTAAAGTAAAACTATAAAAAATATTATAACCATTATAACAAACTCCCATCTAGTAATTCCAACGGGACTTTCGCGGATAGAAGGAGCAAACCAGCCACTGATTTTAAAAAAATATCAAAAATAAATAATCTGACTCAATTAGAAGCACTGTCATCCAATCATAAATCATTTTTTACCATCATTTTTTATCATCAATCGTGCTATTCTAATTTTCCCTTAAAATTGTTCAAAAGGCATTCAAGATAAAATGAAGGAAGATCTTTAATTACTGACAATCTTTAGGGAGGTCAAGTCATTCGACAAGCGCTATGGTGAATGAGAGAAAGTATCTGATAGAATTATGACTATATTCAACGGACAAGAACATACGCATAGATACTACCTAGTTACATTAGCTGTACGTATGAAAGCAATAGGTGATGCAGAAACAGTGTTAGAGTCATACAACAGCCCACGGAAAGTGATTTCCAAATGCTTGACCGAACATTATGCAGATAAACGAAATCTCTAGACTCGATTATCAGTTGTTCTTACTAACGCAAGGTAGATTTTCCATTATGGAATACTATCAAGCCGTATACCATTAACTGTCCTTGATACTTAATCAAGTCAGTGTACAAGAAGATTCTGCAGACTTCATTAGAGCCCTGACGAATAACTACCGAGGTAAAGCCCTAAATACTTTCATACGAGGGCTCAACGGAGACTTACCACATCTCTTGGCCGTTAAGGGACCTCGACATCTAAGTCATGCATTGCATCTGTACAATCCGCTCGAAAACCAAGATCACAGAAATTCTTTTCATCAAACGTTAGAATTCCACCAAGGCAAGTCATGAAACCTACGCTAGACATACAGCGATGAAGCCGATGCATAACACTAACAATGGTCAAAGGAGAAATGTCGATCCAAGACTTTACTATGCGCCGCGGCCCGCTAATCAGCCTCGACAGTTCGATTCGTTCAACCAGTGAATTACATAAATCATCCACAACAAAATCAAGTCTATGGTAAACGTCCACCGCCATTTTCAAGACAGCCCCGAAAATTCCAAAGACAATTGCATATTTATACTGAACCAACAGAACAAAACACCGAGGACCAACCGGCTCCTAACGTTTCAATAGAACAAGAACCAAACGTAGATGCATACCCATATAATAGCAATAAACAGGATTATTACACATGCATGGAATCAGCAGGTTTTTCATACAAATATTATGACATGGAATATGCTTACCATGACTCAGAAATGGGACATGTCAGATGACAATTTCTTTTTAAACCGTTACTCTACCATATTTCCACTGTAAAACGAGGAAAGTCAAATAAAGAAGCCTTTTTCGCAAACTCCATAGGAGGTCAAATAGCAATTACGCACTCTTAATCAGAGTATCGAAATAAAGAAACTGAGCTGAGCTGCTGTACTGAACTGAACTTCCAACCGAACTGAACTGCCGACTCTGGCCGGCCTCCTTTTTAGTCGATTTTGGTTATCTTATATTTTATATACAGAATTTATTTATAAACTAGTATACAAGCTTGGTATTACCTATGCTGAGTTGTACATATGCGAGTATTCTATCATAATCTATTTTAACTCATGATCTTCGTTGATCTCTTTCTTCAGCGTCAAGTGAAAAGGCTTAAAATCGTAAAATCGTCGTAAAATCTATATTTGTTCGCTCTTGAACTTCGTGTGACTTCAATTACAATATTTTTGGAGCACTGTAGTGCCTTCCTTTCTTGATCTATGTTCATGCTTGAACATTCTG
The DNA here is from genome assembly GCA_018150725.1 of Drosophila quadrilineata. Taxonomy (NCBI): domain Eukaryota; kingdom Metazoa; phylum Arthropoda; class Insecta; order Diptera; family Drosophilidae; genus Drosophila; species Drosophila quadrilineata. The sequence goes on from JAECWN010000450.1 coordinate 659,295, forward strand.
CCAGGGGCCAGAAGAAAATTATGAGTGACCACCATTTCTTTTAAAGTATGTTTGCTTAATAGTAATATATTAATTATTTAAAATATGTTCATGCTTGCACATTTTGCCTAGGGGCAAATATGGCAGTTATTTCTTAATTTTAATTATTTTTTTTTTAAAATGTAGTGAATGCCCATGCTTCAGCAACCTGCCAGGGCCAAAAAACTGTCAAAATGTTAGTTGTTCCTTTTTCTTTTTAAGTGAACTGTATGATTGAAAAAATTAAAAAAAAATATGATGATTTGCTGCTCCCTTTATTTATGTATTTATTTATTTAATGTCAACTATAAACAGTCGGCAGACAATTAAAACGTAACGTAAAAATTAAATTTAAAAATAATTAAATTAAATATATATATATTTATTTTTAAAAATAAAAAAATTAGAATTTAATTGAAAGAAATAAAAATAATAAATAAATAGTTCTGGGGTGAGTAGATGTAAATTGATTCAACATTTGTTGCTAGGATTGGGGAAACCCAGGAAAACCCAATCAAATCAATGACCACCACCAGAGATTATGTGATTAATGTGTGAGTAAATGTTCTAAGATTAAGGCTTTATTAGTAGAAACAGACGACTCTAATCTAATAACCCCGTAAAGTCTGTTAAACTCAGAACATAGTACTCTAAAAGGTTCATGCATAAGGTAATTAGTAGGGCAAGTGCTAATTGTTAATAAGGAAAAGAAACAAGTAGATCTGATAAGAATTTAAAAGTTTAATTTGTTAAGCAAGAAAGGAGAGTTAATATAAAAATTGATAAGTTTAAGAATGAAAGTTACACCCAGCATAGTGCGACGGTTAGAAAGAGAAGGAAGATTAATTAATAGTAATCTACTGGGATATGGCAGTAGGTTAAGCTGTGGTGACCAGTTTAAGTTTCTTGGTGCGAAAATTGGATACTTCTTTTGCACCGCCTCGATTTTGTCTTTGTAAGTCTGATACTGTGGAGACCACAAACAGGACCCATACTCGAGGATGGGACGTACCAGAGAGACGTAAAGCTGTTTAGTCGTATAAGGGTCATTGAATTCCTAAGACCAACGCTTAATGAAACCACTGACCAAATAACATATAGATACCCCACTTCATATACACGTTTTGTTCACAAAAATTTCTTGCGAGCGGTCCCAGCAGAGGCTCAGCGTCGTACGCGAGCGGTCCCAGCAGAGGTTGAGCGTCGTTACAAAGTGTCTCAGCAGAGCCGAAGGCAGCCGAACTCTTCGTTTCATTCTTACTTGGACTGCTGCTGAGAGTGCATCAATTGCGCAAGAATGTACGCCTTTTAGAAGCGTAGACAACCACAACTAATGAGCGAGAAAACATGATAGGGATCGCATATCGCCATGCTACTCCCACTCTTGTCATTGATGTTGTGAGCAACCCACCCCCGTTTCTATTGCTTGCCACTGTCATTGATGATGTTCTTTGTTTTTGTTTTGAGCTCGTGTGTATGCGTATTTCGCTGTCCAGACAGGCAATAGACAAATACATGCATAGCTTCTTGTGCGTATACATATCTTTACATGTATGCGTGATTTTCGTTTGGAAGTCTTTCTGAAGTCTGAAATCTTATTTCTGGCTTGCCAGAGAATTTTCGTTCAAGCGGGGGTAGCTTGAAAAGTTCTTCATTCGCAACTATAATTTCAAATGTCATTCGTATTGAATTACTATTTTATAGCTTCATTATTATTATTGGATGCGTGATAGTTTTATCAATTTATTTAAATTACAGAAAATGTCCACCAAAAATAATTATTTAATATTAAATTTTAGAAATTAATTTTCTAAATATTTATTATAATTTGTAATGAACATGCAAAATAATTTATAGCTCTTCCTATGCATAAACCACCAAAAAAAATATTTATAATAATTCCATAAAAACTGTATATACACATATTATTTCATTGCGAATGAAGAACTTTTCAAGCTACCCCCGCTTGAACGAAAATTCTCTGGCAAGCCAGAAATAAGATTTCAGACTTCAGAAAGACTTCCAAACGAAAATCACGCATACATGTAAAGATATGTATACGCACAAGAAGCTATGCATGTATTTGTCTATTGCCTGTCTGGACAGCGAAATACGCATACACACGAGCTCAAAACAAAAACAAAGAACATCATCAATGACAGTGGCAAGCAATAGAAACGGGGGTGGGTTGCTCACAACATCAATGACAAGAGTGGGAGTAGCATGGCGATATGCGATCCCTATCATGTTTTCTCGCTCATTAGTTGTGGTTTTCTACGCTTCTAAAAGGCGTACATTCTTGCGCAATTGATGCACTCTCAGCAGCAGTCCAAGTAAGAATGAAACGAAGAGTTCGGCTGCCTTCGGCTCTGCTGAGACACTTTGTAACGACGCTCCACCTCTGCTGGGACCGCTCGCGTACGACGCTGAGCCTCTGCTGGGACCGCTCGCAAGAAATTTTTGTGAACAAAACGTGTATATGAAGTGGGGTATCTATATGTTATTTGGTCAGTGATGAAACCTAAGACCTTCATGGCTTTATCTACCATGAACTCAATGTGATCATTGAAGGAGAGTTAACAATCAAATAAGATGCCTAAGTCATTGATTTGAGATATATTCTCAAGAAGATGGCCGTCTAATAAGTATTCAGCGTGCACAGGTTGTGTTCTGCATAAAGTCATGGCTTTGCACTTTGAGCAATTGAGGGCAATAAGATTGGTTTTACACCATGAATTGAAAATATTTAGATCAGCTTGCAACAAAGAAGCAGAAATAGGATCCTAATAAGAGAGGCATAATTTAACGTCATCTGCATACATCAAAACAACACTATTCTTAATAATAGACGGAAGGTCCTTAATAAATAAATTGAAAAGCAATGGTCCGAGGTGGCTACCTTGAGGCACTCCTGAATAAACAAAGATCTGCTTAGAAAGGGCAGAATTGAACATAACTCTCTGAGTTCTATTTTTAAGATAATTGGAAATCCAGTTCATAAGAGTATGAGGAAAACCAAGAAGCGATAACTTGTGCATTAGGAGAGTATGGTTTACAGAATCAAATGCTTTACTGAAGCACTGACCATATAACATATAGATGGGACATTTCATACAACGAAAACGGCCACGAAATTTCTTAGCGAGATACCCCAGTTCGATTGCCGACGTACCCCAGTTCGAAGCGAACAGCTTCCCACAAGTTCGATCTCTCAATGAGCGAACCTATACTGAGTTAATAGCGTTTTGTACGTCGTCTAGGGCGGACGCTTCGTATAGAGCCCACATGTTACTCTCATGATCGCAGGTAGAAAGAGCAAATTTGCATGAGACTCTCACAGTGAGAGTCCCTCACAACCAATGCTGTTCGCTGTTGAGAGCTTCCTTCTTGCCTGCCTCTCTCATTCTGTTGCCCATTTTCATAGCTATGACAACAAATACACTCTCATCATCTTGTACGTACACATACTCATCGCTGTTCGAGCTCAGCAAAGTTTTTTTCCACTACCTGCGACGGGTCGACCCATCGCACTGCAAGACGGATCTTTACCCTGTGTTGCGTAGCACAATTTTACAAGGCGGCATGCCATTATTTTTCTTACAGGATATTTTTTATTTTGTCATTGCTTTGCATGTCGCAGATTCTGAATTGGGCTATCCCACCAGATCAATGCCTACCAGAATATACAAACACAAGCATAGCTTTTTGTGTGTACACACATGTCTACATGAATGCGTGACTTTGCTTGGGACTTCTTCTCGATTGCCAAATTATATTTCTAGCTCGAGAAAGACTTTTGATGCTTGGGAAGACAATTTGATACCCTGACCTTCCACAAATACATGAATTGGGGTCTGGTCCGTCTGGGGTATCTCGCTAAGAAATTTCGTGGCCGTTTTCATTGTATGAAATGTCCCATCTATATGTTAAATGGTCAGTGACTGAAGTCAGTGTAGATAACGTCCGTTTGCATCGTACTATGAAACTAATGACAATAGAGGAGAGTTCCAATAAGTTTGTGGTAGTAGATTTGGATCTCACAAAGCCATGCTGGGTTGGTGAGATGATTGAGCTACATAAGTGTTGGAGTTGAGAAGTAATGATTTTCTCGAATAACTTAGGAATAGCAGACAACTTAGAAATAGCTCTATAGTTCATGACATCAGATTTAGAGCCTTTTTTATGTACGGGAATAACATAAGATTCTTTCCATATCTCAGGAAATAATCCGGTCGAAACGGACAAACAAAAAAGTAACTTTCCGTATTTTGCAGACCGAAAACAGAGTTAGATAGATAAATTCTATAAGGATATGGAGACTTAGAATCGCAAATCTTAGACGAATAAGTATCCTGGAAAAAATATGCAAATAAGTCCGAAATATATTCATCGGTACTAGCTGTTTTCTCGTTTAGAGTTAAGGAAGAAGGATATGTAGCAGTTCGCCGTTTTAAATTTACGAAATTGTAGAACTGCTTGGGGTCTTTGGGAAATTGTAGTCTACAGCGAGTTAAGTTTGCACTACAGCAACGGTGGTTCAAAGTATCAAAGCCAGACTTAGCGCTAACATACCTTGAAAAATCAGTAAGCCTACCAGATAATTTGAACTTTTTGTAAAGTTTAGATTTCAAATTTTTTAGTCTACAAAGTTCCCTAGAGAACCAAGGAAGTTTTGTAGACTTAGAATGATACACCATAGGAACATTCAATTCAAAAATAGAGTTAATAGCTCTATAAAAAATATTAATCGCACCTTCTAAATTATTAGGAGAGAACAATTCCGACCAATCGTAGTTATTCAATAAAATATTAAGATCACTAAAATTTTACTTTACGAAAACAGTAGTGTTTAGTCGTAGAAAGTGTTTTATTTAGCTGCATACAAGATTAGATTTTATCGCAATAAGGACGCCACCACCTTTTCTATCCATTCTATCACATCTATAAGTAACATAAAGAGGTGAAAGTATAGATGCATCAAGAATATCAGGTTTAAGCCAGGTCTTAGTAAATGCCAAAATGTAATGTTCGAAGGAAAAACTATCTACATAAAGGTTAGAGAGTTTTGACTTAAGGCCTCTAACATTCTGATAAGCAAACAGAATGGAAGAATTTATTAGTTTTTTGACGGAACATTAGTAGGAAGAGAAGGAGGTACTGATGACTTATGTCTCTTTTGCGGACTGTACTCCTTTACAACCATATCATCCAGCCAAAAAGCATTAGTACAAATAGTACTAAATGCACTTGCGGGGACAGATATCTTGAAGGGGGAAATTTCTCTACGATGCTTAAATTTGAATTTCTCAACGATCATGTTGGGACAATTATTTTTAGATTCGGTTTGTGCTAGTACTTGCTGGCCGGTTACGATGAGCATTGTTGGATTGTTTTTTGAATCAGTTGATCCTCTTTCAAATTGCTGAACTGAACTTCCAACCGAACTGAACTGCCGACTCTGGGCCGGCCTCCTTTTTATTCGATTTTGGTTATCTCATTTTCTATATACAGAATTTATTTATAAACTAGTATATAAGCTATGTATGACCTATACTCAGTTGTACATATGCAAACATTCCAATCTATTTTATCCCATGATCTTCGTTGATCTCTTTCTTCAGCATCATGTGAAAAGGCTTTTCTTTAGTGTGTTGACAGAATTGAACTCTTTTCTAACTTATTCGCAGCGCATGGTCGTAAAATCTGTTTTTGTTCGCTCTTGAACTTCGTGTGACTTCTATTACAATATTTTTGGTGCAAAAACGACATTCTTAGAGTCAATGGCCACAGACAATTTCGTATCAAACAGTTATTAACTCAGTCAGTCAATAATATTAGAATTCGTATCTACGATATGTCCGAAAGCCAGAAAACAATAGTAAACAAGCTCGTTGCAAGCCATAGAACACTGTTTGCAGAGCCAGACGAAAAACTGATATATTCAACGAGAGTACTCGGAAAAATTCGGACTACTTCCGATAAACCAATCCATACTAAACTCTATCCATAACCTATATCTCATAAGCAAGAAGTCGAAAAGCAGATCCAAGAAATTCTGGAGGACGGTATAATTATATATATCCTCTAGATCGCCGTACAGTGCCCCAATCTGGGTCGTACCAAAGAAAGTAGACGGTTCTGGAAAAAGAAAGTATAAGAAAGCTGAAACGATTTCTGATCTGCTTGAAATAGGAGAAATTGGGAAACAATAAGTTTTTCACAGTGCTTGATCTCAAAAGCCGATTTCATAAGATTTTGCTAAAAGAATACGATATTGAAAAAACAGCATTCGCCTTTAACGGAAGCAAGTTCAAATTCACTCGTCTTCCCTTCGTTCTTAAAAATTTACCGTCCATCTTTCAAAAAGGTCTAGATGACATTGTTTGAGATCATATTTGAAAGCTCTGTTATGTCTATATAGATGATATTATCATCTTTAGCAAATCAGAGGAGAAGCACGCAAAACATATGGAACAGGTATTCTTAACGTTGCTAGACGCTAATATGAAGGTTGAAATGAATAAGTGGGAATTTTTGTAGAAATAGGGTTCACGAAATCCGACAACGGCGTTAAGACGAATCCGGAAAAGGTAAAAGCAATATCCGAATTCCCCATACATATTTCTTTAAAGGAATTAAGATCATTCCTAGGTCTGTCTGGATATTACCGACGGTTTATAAGAGACTCCGCCAAACTCGCCAAACCACTTACCACACTCCTCAGAGAAGAGTTATCTTAAGCTATCAAAATTTTAAGAAGGAATATTATCTAACTACAGGTGCATCAAACTTTGCGATGGGAGCACTACTAGACCAAGAGGGCAAACCAATTACAATTATTTCCCGAACTTTGTCCAAAACAGAAGAAAACTATCCCGTGAATGAAAAGGAGATGCAATCGTATGGGCGTTACAAAACCAAAGAACATACCTATACGGTACTGCTAAAGCTGTGATCAATACAGACCACCAACCTCTCTGGTTCGCATTGAGTAATACGAACCACAACGGTAAGCTTAAGCGTTAGAAGAGTTAAATCAAGAAATTTAAGTACGAGTTAAAGTACAAACCTGTTACCTCTAACATAGTAGCAGATGCTTTGTATAGAACACCAGCAAAGCCTGAGATAAATGTTCTGACATCATCCGCAACCGTTCATAGTGACGATTGGCACAACAGATAGTAGAAGACGTGACTCAAAAAGTAATCAAAACGATCTCATAGTACAGAAACATAAAAGGTGTCAACAGTCAACATATCCCGGAACCTGCAGAAATCCTGCCGGGAACAGTACTGCTGAATGACTTCGTGGGAAGGTCAACATCAATGGTGAACACCTACATCTCGATGGAACCTATCTCATCCAATCTAGAAACACATCAATCGAGATAGAAGGAACTCTCTACATGAACAGAGAGTATGTTCACGCCGAACCCTTGCCCCCTTTGCTTCAATTGTTGGAAACAAGAGCAAAATTGAAGAGGACCTATCGTTAGAAATGGTGAAGAAACTTAACATCAACAATACAGCATGTATCCAGCTCACGAAACAGGCCCAAGAAATTAACACAATAGTCAGTATCGGCATCTTTATCTTCTTACCGATCTCCATACTAACACTAGCAATCAGCAATCTAAAGTCTAAAACGGCAAAGCAATGACCAATGACCAAAGTTAAGGCCACCAGGGTTTGAAAAACTATTAGCAAATAGTAAATAGTCGTCTTTTTCTTCGTTTCTCATGTCCGAATAAAATTTCTGGCGACTGGCTGTTTAACTGCTGTGCTGTTGAGGCGACTGCCGATCGACAGAAAAAATCCCACCCTCGTATTTAGCAAATTTCGGCAGCAACAGCCAGCGACAGTAACAACCGCTTTCTGTTAGTTAGGCTCAAAATTCTGGTAAACTACAGCTACATCACAATTGCTGACGTAGTTTTTTTGACTGCCGATGGGTACTTCAGCCGCAAACAAAGAATTTGTTGTCGCTTGTACATTGCCATATGCGCGGCAGTCAATGGTCGCTTTACATAATGCAAAAGCGGTAAAACGCAAATGAAGTAAAATTAACATAAACTAATATATGTTATTATAGTTAATTGTGGATATTGATATATTCAAATATAATCTTTATATAACTTGGGTTCAATTTGGCAATCAAAATATTTTGAAAATAAAATAAATGATAAAATAATCTTCCGCTTTTGCATTATTTACATAACAAAAATGTTTATTATCAATACAAAAACCCAGTTTAATTCATCAATTTTAAACTGCAAGAACATATATGTATGTACCAGACGGTCAAGTCCATCTGCTTTCCATTTCGGCCCAATTATCACTGACCGTTGCTTGGAGCCCTTCGACCATCTGGAGTACTGAACAAGTAGGTGATTACTAAAAGTGAAGTCTGCACAGACCATCCACTCGGTTCTGCCACAAATAGAATCGCTACTAAAGGTGAGGTCAATAATTGATCCTCTACCATTCCTCCTGTACGTTTGTACCCGCTCGTCGTTGGTTAAGTTAACATTAACCTTGGAAAACTCCTCGAGGAGTCTGAATGATACCCCACTCCACCACCCAAGCGTTTAAATCCCCTGCGATCCCCTTCCGCCCATGGGCATCTATTGACACTGTGTTTAAGAGAACCTGAAACTCGCTCAAGCACCAACTTGGTGGTGAGTAACAACTATGGAAAGTCAGCCTTCTGACTTTCGCCCTAACAAAGCCCTCGAGGCATACTGGGGTCATTATGGACCACAGTGCTGCTTTCCCGCATTTGCTGCGGACCCACAAACTACCTGGGATAGACTTGTATTTCGTAGTTGATAGCTACATCTGAACGCTTATTTCGTATAGTCTGCATCGGAAGTGCGTGTGTTGCTTCACAGTGATTTAGATTTGGCTGCATGCACTTCAATTTGGATTAGTTTACGGTGTACGCCTTGACCTCGGACATCGGCGGCTACCAGCTAAATGGTTCGAATCAGTGCCTGTGGCAGTGCAGAATATACACCGGGGATTATTCTGACAGTCCCTTTCCAGGTGAATTTCATCCCCACATCGACGAAGGAGAAGCTCCCCCTTTTTGGTTCAACTCGCCCTGACTACGGCTTCTACTAAAGTCTTAAGCTTTCTTCTTTTTTCTCTCCTTTTTTTTGTATACTAATAGCACCCTTTCGTACTACTTTACTCTACGTTGGCCCCTACGTAGGCAAATTGCTACAGGCGTGCCAAGGTTGTGCGATAGGTGTACACTCGGTTAGCTGCCAGCTACAGCCCTGGACTGAACGTATTCACCTTGTCCACGCTCCATTTTCGTTCTTGGACTTGACCCTGGACACTAAAATTGGTCATTGTTTTGCAGGACTTAGGTGTCCTAATCACCTCCACTGCGCTCGCGTCATTCGATCTGCAATGACCTCAAAGAGAGAACTGATTCTCTCAATTGAGGTCCTCAAGAGTTGGTGTATAGATTTCGTTTATCAATCCGCTAACATCTCCACCAGGTTAGTGATCTCTTTGCCAAAATCGCTGAGTCTCCTGTTTTTTGTGGCTCAGTAATCGCAGCTTCCAAGTCGCTATCAAAAGTCGGACGTACAGTTACGAAAAGATCCCATGGTTATCTATGCAAGCAGGGAGGCCATGCGAGGGTTGACATGTGCAGCGCCAGGTCCGCATTAGTCAGGAAGTAACATCTCAGCCTCTCAACCTCAAACTAATTAGAGACGAACCTTTGAGCGTGTTTGGAGATCTGCTAGGGTTTTAGTGGGACAGAAGCCGTTGTACTAGGGTAATGGAATACTACATCAAACGGTACATGGCTTCAAAAACAGTTCAATGCGTCTGGTATTCTGAACAGGACCTACTGGGTTCAGCCCTGATGACACACTCAGTCGACTTTCATGACAAGTACTGATCAGTTATGATGGTATTCTGAGTGGCCGCTCACCACACGGTATAGTGTTTGTGGGTTCCCAGTCGTTCTGTTCTGTTACCTGTGTCGGGTCGAAACACAAAGTTTAGAATTTGTGAATGATACTGCCGCAGCCGCGAACAAAAAATGTTTTTTTTTCAATCTTTTTATTTCTTTCAGTGTATTTTTTATTGTTTTGCCTGTCGCTGATTCTGAATTGGGCTATCCCAACAGATCAATGCATGGCAGATTACACAAACACGAGAATTGCTTCTTGTGTGTAGATACATGTTTTCTTGTATGTGCGACTTTGCTTGGAACTTCTCGAGTGCCAAATTATATTTCTAGCTCGACAAATACTTTTACTACTTGCGAAAGCAAGTTGAAAGCCTGATCTTTCATAATTGCATGACATGCCATTTTTTGTGTTTATTAATATTACAAAATAACAATATAAACAGTTATCAATAAAATCAAATAACAATAGAATCTTATAGCAATACAACCAATTTACCAATAGATCAGCTAACATTAAAGCCAAATAAAACTTACCAAATACAAATCAAAGCTGCCAATTAAATTATGCTTCTACTCCGTTTTATTATGAAGCACACCATTTTTGTTTGTTTACTTAAAAAAACCAAAACTGGTCTTCTCTTGAAATATTTTATTGAATGATTAAGGCATGTGTCTGCCTCTTTCTACGATATACAAGAGAACGTTGATTCCACCATCGACTTGCAAATCCCTACTGTTCAGCCTCTTAACTATATCGTAGAGCAAAGTGAATATAATTGCTGACGTAGCTAAATCGCCTACAAATGTAGATAACTCACCTACGAAGGTAAATAAGTCTCCTAAAAAGGTAGATCAACAACCTAAAAAGGTACATAAATCCACAACACAGGTAGGGCACCAAGCAATTCCGTCGACCAATAATGAACTGTAGGGCAACTTTCAATATTGAATTTCGAAGGAGCTTAACGTGCTCTTCCTCAAAAATTTTCAATAAAAATGCTCCCAGAAAGAGCTTATGGCATGTTTCTCGCCATATGTTCCCACAGTGCTAATTAACAACGAGGCGAAGCGTCGCATGAGACTCCAACAAGTTGAAAAAACGAGGCAGTAGGATCTTCAGCATTAGCATGGACAGTAGCAAATAACTCTCCAGCGACTCGTAAATGATACAAAATTTCTACCCCAACTTTATTCAAAATATTATAAGATGGCCTCAAAGCTCATAAAAAACCCCTTCTGTCCCTTCATTGAGGACCTGATTGCTGACATTAATAAACAAAATTTCTTATGCTGAAAGTACTTTAGATAAATCCCCTACCCCTGATTCATATACCCCTAAATTTAAACCCCATTTTTAAAATAGAAAATGGCTTTATTAAAGGAAACAGAAGACTCTTGTTGCATTCTCGTTGAGCCGTCTGTAGGGTTATCGATGATATCAGGCCTAGGTCAACGATATAACCGGCGTTGCCATAAGTCTGAGACATCGATAGCCTGATTTTAAATGTCACGAACAGCTGATTGACCACGAGAGTGTAACAAGAAAAAATCTGCAATTAAATGCACGTGCCGGTGGGTGCCCGGTCAATTGAAATTAAAATAAAATGAAGACGGGCTCTATATCTATAATTAATTAATTTTAAATAACCAATTGTTAACTACGCTTTGAAGAAGAAAATGAGTTGCTAGTTTCCAATAGGAGGGTAGGAAGAGAAGGCTGTGAATGCCAGGAATAGTCAGCTGTGACTTTCCTCGAAGGGCGATGGACCACAAATATTACGCCTTGGTCCATGGAAAAGTGGGTGCGCCTCCGGTCATCAACACCAGACAAGCAGTAATTCCACTCAGCTGTAGATTGTTGTTATTGTATGCATGCTTCTATTTGTGATTGTGAGTATAGTATTTTATTGATGTTTAGTAAACGAGACTGAACTCGTTCGGGATCTGGCTACCCATCCCTGGGTACACTGAGCTAGCTGAGGTTGCCCACCGTAAAATAATCGGTTCGTAACACTCTTAACTGATGACCCCGTAAAGATTGTTAAACTCAGAACAAAGTACTTTGAATTGTTCATGCTTAAAATAATTAGTAGGGCAAGTGCTAATTGTTAATAAGAAAAAGTAACGGGTAGATCTCACAGGAAATGAAAAGCTTAATTTATTCATCGTTTAGAAATGAGAGTTAACATCACCATTGATAAGTTTTAGATTGATAGCCAGCATAGTATATTATGACGGCGAGAAATTGAAGGAAAATAGATTAATAGTAATTTTCTAGGATACGGCGGTAGGCTAAGCAGTGGTGAACATTTTAATTTTCTAAAAACTAGAAACATACTCGAAGTCTGTACGTACTAGAGAGTTATAAAGCTGTTTAGTCGTATAAGAGTCATAGAATTCATTAGACTAGCGTTATTGAAGTCTTTCATGGCTTTATTTATAATAAACTCAATGTGATCATTGCAAGAAAGTATACGATCGCAAGATACCTAGGTCATTATGTACATTTAAGGGCAATAAGATTTGCTTTACACCATGAAAATGTTAAAAGCAGTAAACAGCCGAAATAGCATCATTTTAAGAGAGGCATGATTTAACGTCATCTGCATAAATCAAAACAACACTATTCTTAATAATAGATAATTAAATTATACTAATGATACAAACAAATAAGACTCTTCTGTAAATTAAAGTATTAAGAAAATTCCTTAAACTATAATTCCGAAGTTAAAAAATGCCAATGACTTCATAGGGAAGCTCTAAACTTTTCAGGTGAAAACACTTTAAAAAGTTTCTCTACCATTGCCATTGGCTTTATATATTCAATGCAACTCCATTGAATCCTATCATTAAGTTCTACAGCTTTTTTATGAAGAGGATATCACCCACCGAATTCATAATAGCAAAACAGGCTTTCAAGGTTGAACTGATCTGTTGGGAAAGCCTAATTCAGAATCAGCGACATGCAAAACAATAACAAGTTTTTTGGTAGAGTCTGCGGCATTACAGCACACAAATTCTAAACTTTGTATTTCTAAGCACAAAGTGAAGATCCGTGTTGCAGTGCATGGGGTCGACCCGTCCAAGGTAGTCGAAAAAAAACTTTGCTGAGCTCAGACAGCAGTAAAAAGCAAGAAAATAAATTCTGCTGGGGACCCACACACACAATGATGCGAATGTGTATGTACAAGACGTATATATGTATTTATACAAGGACGGACTGTAGAAAGAAGGGAGACAGACGCGAGTTTTGTCAGCATCAACCAGCATTGGTGTCTGACAGGGCTCTCTCTTGATAATTTTTTTTGCTGGCTGTGATCATTAAAATAACATGCAGGCTCTGTACGAAGCGACCGCCCTAGACGACGTACAAAAAGCTATTAACTCTCAATAAGTTCGTACATTGTTGGGTCAAACTTGTCAGAAAGTTGTTTGTGTGAACTGATCGGAGTACGTCGCATTGAACTGGGGTATCTCGCATTGAACTGGGGTATCTCGCTTTGAATTGGAGTGTCTCGAAAAGAAATTTTGTATGTATTGTATGAAATGTCCCATCTATTTGTTATTAATTATTTATTTATTTATTTAATGTCAACTATAAACAGTCGACAGAAATTAATTAAAACGTAACATTAAAATTAAATTTAAAAATAATTAAATTAAATATATATATATTTATTAGAATTAGATTAAAAGAAATAAAAATAATAAATAAATAGTTCTGGGGTGAGTAGATGTAAATTGATTCAACATTTGTTGCTAGGATTGGGGAACCCCAGGAAAACCCAATCAAATCAATGACAACCACCAGAGATTATGTGATTAATGTGTGAGTAAATGTTCTAAGATTAAGGCTTTATTAGTAGATACAGAAGACTCTAATCTTATAACCCCGTAAAGACTGTTAAACTCAGAACATAGTACTCTAAATGGTTCATGCATAAGGTAATTAGTAGTGCAAGTGCTAATTGTTAATAAGGAAAAGAGACAAGTAGATCTGATAGGAATTGAAAAGTTTAATTTGTTAAGCAAAAAAGGAGAGTTAATATCACAATTGATAAGTTTATGAATGAAAGTTACACCCAGCATAGTGCGACGGTTAGAAAGAGGAGGAAGATTAATTAATAGTAATCTACTAGGATATGGCAGTAGGTTAAGCTGTGGTGACCAGTTTAAGTTTCTTAGTGCGAAAATCTTCTTTTGCACCGACTCGATTTTGTCTTCGTAAGTCTGATACTGTGGCGACCAGAAACATGAAGGAGAGTTTACGATCAAGTAAGATGACTAGGACATTGATTTGAGATATATTCTCAAGAAGATGACCGTCTAATAAGTATTCAACAGGCACAGGTTGTTTTGCAAAAAGTCATGGCTTTGCACTTTGAGCAATTTAGGGCAATTAGATTGGTTTTACACCATGAATTGAAGATGTCAAGATCAGCTTGCAGCAAAAAAGCTGAAATTGGATCCTTATAAGAGGGTCATAATTTAACGTCATCTGCATACATCAAAACAGCACTATTCTTAATAATAGACGGAAGGTCATTAACAAATAAATTGAAAAGCAATGGTCCGAGGTGGCTACCTTGGGGCACTCCTGAATAAACAAAGATCTGCTTAGAAAAGGCAGAATTGAACAATTGAAAATCCAGTTCATAAGAGTATGAGGAAAACCAAGAAGCGATAACTTGTGCATTAGGAGAGTATGGTTTACAGAATCAAATGCTTTACTGAAGTCATTGTAGATAACGTCCGTAAGCCTACCAGATAATTTGAACTTTTTGTAGAGTTTAGATTTCAAATTTTTAAGTCTACAAAGTTCCCTAGAGAACCATGGTAGTTTTGTAGACTTGAATGATACACCCTAGGAACATACATTTTAAAAATAGAATTAATAGCTCTATAAAAACTATCAATCGCACCTTCCAAATTAATAGAAGAGTACAATTAAATAATTATAAAATAAAATGTTGAGATCTCTAAAGTTCACTTTACGATAGCAGTAGTGTTTAGTCGTTGGAAATATTTTATTTTGTTGCCCGGATGGGCAACTCTAAAGTGGCTTGGAGCGAATCTTCAGGTGAAACTAAAGGATCAATTCTTACAACAGTATCGCATGCTCTCTCAGCAGCAGCCCAAGTAAGAATGAAACGAAGAGTTCGGCTGCCTTCGGCTCTGCTGAGACACTTCGTAACGACGCTCAGCCTCTGCTGGGACGTCTCGTAACGACGCCGAGCCTCTGCTGAGACGCCTCGCAAGAAAATTTTGTGTCAAAAAAGCTTGTATGAAATGTCCGATCTATGTGTTATATGGTCAGTGCTAATACAAAGACAAGATCAAGTATTCGGTTCCTGCTATTTCGAATTGAGTTGACCTGAGATAGATTTAGTTCAAGAGGTCCCGACAGAAACTCGTTAGAAGTCTTAAAGTCGTTGTTATCCGACCAAATAACATCGGGCAAGTTAAAGTCACCAACAACTACCAAACAGTCTTTATCCAAAAGAATGCTGGACAAAGATTGAACTACATAAAGGTTAGAAAGTTTTGACTTAAGGCCTCTAACATTCTGATAAGCAAACAGAATGGAAGAATTTATTAGTTTTTTGACGGAACATTAGTAGGAAGAAAAGGGGGTTCAGAAGACCCAAAAAGCATTAGTACAAATAGTACTAAATGCACTTATTGGGACAGATATCTTGAAGGAGGAAATTTCTCTACGATGCCTAAATTTGAATTTCTCAACGGTCATGTTGGGACAATTATTATTAAGTTTGTTTAAAATATACGCCTTAACATCTTCAGTTGAAGTGCCAGAAGCCAGGCGAGAAATAAAAATTTGGCGTCTATTATGTACAGACTTAAGACGTCTGGCAGTCTCAGCTTAGGGGAATTAAACACCCGAAGATGATTAACCTCTGATGATACAAGAGGCATATCATTGGAAGGCCTATCTTTCTTGGGCCTATTGGATTTAGAGCTTGAAATAGCTGAAGAAGGAATTGTTTGAGGAATATGTTCAGTAGTCAAAACCGGAGTAATAATTACCTCCGGTGGTGAGCTACTAGAAGAAGTCACACCCACAATAGACGGCTGAGGAAAAATTTTAAAATTATTAAACTTAAATTCCATTGCTTGCAATTCCTAATGAAGAAGGTCAAAGTTTTTTTTTAAAGCACAGAAATTATTGCGCGAATGCATTGCAAATGATTGCATATTAATTTCCGTCTCACGGCAAGCTTCACAACACCATTTAAGACCCATCTTATTGGCGATGTAATCTTTCACACGCGTGGTGAAACCTGCACATTTAACATGAGCTAGATTGTCACACAACCAGCAGCTTATAAAATCTGCCTTAGGATCGGACATTACCTTACAGACTTTAATGCAGCACGAAGTAATGATGTAAGGAGATATAAGAAACGAACAAAGAAATCGAGAAATAATAAGTGAGCTATATTTGAAATGTATCTAAACTTGTGTCGAGTACTGTAGGATAACAATCAGCAATGACACAATGCAAACAAAGCATGAGAGAGACAATAAGATACAGTTAGTGTTAAGAACTGGCGTTAAGAGCGCAAGCTATACAGATAAGCATGCAATGAGAGAGCATAAAGTTAGGAGAGTAACGAAAAGTAAACGACTAGAGTAAGCGAAAAAGAAAAAGAAATTAACACAGCTGTTAGCGACGCGCACTGTTTGTAAAATATACAAAGAAAATGCAAACACACGAAGTTTGACACTAACACCAGTAATAACGCACTACACAATAATATTGTTAAAATCGGTACCTTTGAAAGTATTAAACAACAGTAAGAATTACAGAATTCAGTGATTTAATAAGAGCAAAATCAGACTCGTCTTCTCCGTACAAACAACCAATGTTAACCAGTGTTATATGGCCAGTATTACCATATTAGTGTGGTATGCATTTTAAAATAATTCCAAATGTTTATTTTAATACTTTAGGAAGGAACATTATGTCAAGAATTGGCATCAGCGAAATGTACACAAATTGGTTACTCGACTTAGGTCAGTTCTTATCACTACTTAAGCCGGTGACCAAATTCAATAGAATGGGTTATTTAGGTATAGCTAGAAAACTATCAACAATTTAAACGTTTTGGTTGTTTTTTTGGGAAATTACACGTGAAATTATTTACCACCCTCAAGAGCTCCCGCACTGCGTCATGACTTAAGAACTCTCAGAGAATCGCTTCAAAATCAGTTTCTAATCAAACCCCAACTACTTTTCATTTTAATGTAAATATCAAAACATGGTTGATCTAAACATAGTTTTACTTTTAATATTCATATCTTGTTGCCACAATGGTAATAGAACACTATTGAATTATTCTTTAACTATTCAAAAAATGTAAATGTCTAAAATGAGTCAGATAAACGGACTGTAATCGAGTATACGATCGGTCCACTACATAAACCGGTACATCCACATGTTGGCCGAGCATGTTGGGCCGACGAAATTTTCATCGTTGATGGTAGTGCTCGTTTCCAAAATTCGTGTTGGCCAACATACTCGAATGAAGTAGAAATCATTCTATTTTTTCTGTATTCTGGTACGAACATCATTAGGGCAAACGTTTACGCAATAGTCCATGAAAAACGCTACTCGGAGAATATAAAAAGTGCAATGAGAACGCCACAATCGATACTATGCTTCCGTGCTTGCGGTTCCTCGTTTTATTTTTCAAGCAAATATTTATTTAACTGTACTCTGAGACTTAACCAAATATTTTGAAGACAAAACAAAAGGGCCACAACTATAGCCAAAGGTATATCTGAAGATTGTATTCGAAAGTACCGCTTAATAAAGACGTTCATTACGGGCATGGGAGTAGAAACTAAAAATTCAATAAAAAATATTAGATTTATGTAACAATGTAATGTGGTATGCACACATATTGAGAGTATACTGTTGTGAGTTATAATTAAAAATGCATTGATCGGCAACTTTCTGTTACCGCATAAACATAAACAATGCAACGACACTTTGTCATACGTAGCACAACAAAGTATATGACCTAGTTCAAGTGCAATGGTAATACGATCGCACTTGAACGCAGCAAGCCGCGTAAGCATAAACGCTGGTCGCTGACCGTCGTCTGTCAGCATATGTGCAATGACACACTCCGCCCTTTTACACACGAGTATGTGTATATGTATATTAAGTTTTAAGTATTTTCGACAGCGCTGCCGCTGCTTCCTAGATGAAGCAGCGCCTTAGCAGCGTCTCAAATAGTTAACGTAATATTAAGAAATAATTTGTAAAAAGCAGACACGTTCAAACTGTTGAAGCGGCACCATTGCTGCTTCTCAATAAATAAAGATTTATTAAACAAAATAAAACCAATCTTACTTCATGGCGACCGTGACATAAGCCGAAATCAAAAGGCTTGGATAAGGACCTGGCCCTGACAGTGATCTAAGTCACCAGGAATCAGGATATAGGCAAAAGGACAACTGGAAAATTCAAACAAGAGGCAGCTGAAGACTGGAACGAATAAATCTGAGTGAGTAGAGATGGAGCTATGGCTAAAAGAGGGGGCGTGAAGAACAAAATAAATAAGAGAATAGCGCACATTAAGTGGCTATTATTCACGAATGAACCACCACCCCCGTGGACAACAGCGAATAAACTGCAAGAAGAACTTGATTTTCTTAAATCAAATCTTGCAGAGAGAAAGCCCAAAGCTCCAGCTCACTCAGTAAACGAAAAGATAAACAAACATAAAGTATCCCATAATATTCCAAAACAGCTACCAAGGAAAGATAAAGAATGTCCCAAAGATTGCCCAGGACCGTTGGAGAGTCCTTATTGCGAGTTCACATGTTACAAACTTAAACTACAAACTGGTGCGATGACCGGCACCGGTACCGCCTGAGCTCATAGGCCCAGGACATCGTTATCAATATCAACAAGTGTGAGGGGCAGGCCGTCCCTTACGCCAGCGAAGGATCATAAAGCCAATCGGGATCCGACAGCGCTGAATAGAGCGCACTTCGTTTATATTAATTAGTAAATAACAACTAAACATACTAGTTTTGTAAAATTGAGCGGAACCATATCTGCCCAATTAGAGGTGTGGCCCGTAAAGCCATACTGACAAAATAGGTAGGGAAACCTGTCAACCCAGTAGATTAGAATACAACACCAATAGTATATCGAAATACAGCGATTGCCCGAATAATTTAGAAAGTAGAAAAATGGGCCTGGTAGAAACAAAGACAGTGGATTCCACTGCAAATGTTATTAATAAGGTAGAATCAAGCAGTGTTGACTTAAAATATACAAACATTCTTTTGATAATAATCGTTGTCATATTAGCTGCGAATGTATTTTTTAAAATATACAAAACGCACAACAAATGTTTAAAAAAGAAATATTTAAGCAAGGCAAATGATTTAGACCTTGTATAATCAAAAAAAAATATAATAACAATTATTATTATCAAATAGAGTGAATGATTAAATAAACTAATTAATTTGATTTAAATTCAAAATAAAATGAATCGTAAAATCAATAGACAATTTTTGAATAACTTGATTCTAGCAGAATGAATAATGGAATGGCAAGAAATACATGCCAGACTTCTAGAAATAAAATCTAATTTTGATAAATCCTATAAATGTTTGTCTCAGAAAAGACCTACGCAAACTGACACCGTCAGTAAACATGCGAAAATATTAGTAGAGTGTTTCAATGATGCACGAAAACTAATTCATTATAACCGCCAAGAGTTAAGTCAGATACATTGGTCTAGTGTTTCTAAGTTATTAATAAGATTCCGATCAAATTTAACGACTGTCAAAGCAAGGTATAATTTGGATTTAACAATACCTACTATACTAAATACCCCTTTGACGTTTGATCAGGAAAACAGGGACTTCTCAGGATCCGAATCAGATAGTAGTATCGACCAAGACTTCAAAGAAAAGATCTTAACGATCTTACCATACCCGCGGTAATAACATTACCAGAGATAGAAGAATTAGAGTGGTCAGACCCTGATTCGAACTCAAGTGTTATTGAACAGAAACGCTTAAACATGGCACAATCTAATATTGATTTTATCAATACAGCATCCAAGCTTATACCAGCATTCGATGGAAAAGCTGAAAATTTAACTAGTTTTGTTGATGCATTACAAATAATAGAATCAATAAAAGGCGAACACGAACAATTAGCTATTTCAATAATAAAAACAAAGCTAAAAGGTGTCGCCAGAAATCTAATCGGAAATGAGAAAACAATTTCTGAGTTAATTTCCAAATTGAAAAGCAACGTCAAAGGCGAAACTGTAGAGGTGTTGTCAGCAAAACTGATGAACCTACAGCAACGCAATAAAACTGCCAACCAGTATACACAAGAGGTTGAGCAGATGACGAAAGCTTTAGAAGGTGCATATATAACAGATGGACTACCTCTAGAGTTAGCCAGAAGTTATTCCACTCAGCATGCAGTTAAAGCAATGACTAAAAATTGCCCAATCGATAAGGTAAAACTTATCATGCAGGCTGGTACCTTCAACACTATGAATGATGCCGTATCAAAATTTGTAAATAGTTGCACAGAAGTGACTGGACAGCCAAACAGTGTCCTATACTTCAAGAACTATACACAGCGCGGCGGAAATCGCGGACGTGGAAATTATAGAGGTAATTTTCGGGGTTATCATAATAACAACAATAACTACCAAAATAACAATACAGGACGAGGCCAATATAGAGGAAACTATAGAGGCCGTGGTAACTCGAATCGAGGCCACAATAGCAATAACAACTCACAGAACAATATAAGAGTTGCCCAAAATACATCGGGAAACTCAGAAAACCCTTTAAATATTCAGCAGTAAAAGAAGCAAGAGTTCACACTATTAATCTCAGTCAAAATATATTCGTTTCATTTATTAATGTAGCTACTGGAAAAGAACTTGTCTTTCTAATAGACACAGGTGCAGACATATCCATTTTAAAAGAAAATTGCGACATTTTTCAAAACATCCAAGAAAATTATATAATAGATATAAAAGGAATAAGTAAAGAAATAACCAAATCAAAAGGTCTGGTTTTTATTGAAATTCAGACGACTAAATATATAATTCCGCATGATTTTCATATTGTTACTTCACAATTCTCTATTCCATGTGATGGAATATTAGGAATCGATTTTATTAAAAAATACAACTGTCAACTAGACTTCAACCCATCTGAAGATTGGTTTATAATTAGACCCAATAACTTAAAATTTCCAATTAATGTACCAATAGCCCACAGTTCTGGCAACAATTCAATATTTCTGCCAGCAAGATCCCAAGTTATTCGAAAAATACAACTCAATTCAAAAGAAGACAGTGTTTTAATTCCAAATCAAGAAATTCATAATGGTATTTATATTGCAAATACCATAGTAACATCCAATAACGCTTTTATAAGGCTACTTAATACTACAAATACCGACCAAATAGTAACTACAGACAAACTAACATACGAACCACTTTCGAACTACGATATAGTCAATTCGAATAAGGAAAATAGGGAAAAATTAGTATTATCTCAGCTATCAAAAAATTTCCCTACACAGTTTAAGACACAGCTTTCTATCTTATGCACACAATATAGTGATGTATTCGGATTGGAAACTGAACCAATAACTACAAACAATTTCTATAAACAAAAACTGAGATTAAAAGATGATGAACCTGTATACATAAAAAATTATAGAAGCCCTCATAGTCAAGTGAATGAAATACAAAAACAAGTAGGAAAGTTAATTTCCGACGGGATTGTTGAACCATCCGTATCAGAATATAATAGCCCATTGTTAATTGTTCCTAAGAAACCATCCCCCGGGTCAGTTGAAAAGAAATGGCGTTTAGTGATTGACTATCGCCAGATTAATAAAAAATTACTATCAGATAAATTTCCACTACCTAGAATTGATGATATTTTGGATCAACTAGGTCGAGCAAAATACTTTTCATGTCTTGACTTAATGTCAGGATTCCATCAAATTGAACTAGAACAAAATTCGAGAGATATAACGTCTTTTTCAACGAGCAACGGCTCATATCGCTTCACGCGATTACCTTTTGGATTAAAAATAGCGCCTAACTCATTTCAGAGAATGATGACTATTGCATTCTCTGGACTAGAACCTTCTCAAGCATTTCTCTACATGGATGACTTAATAGTAATCGGTTGTTCCGAAAAACACATGCTTAAGAACTTAACAGATGTTTTTGAGAAATGTAGGAAATACAACCTGAAATTACATCCTGAAAAATGTTCATTCTTTATGCATGAAGTGACTTTTCTAGGTCATAAGTGCACTGATAAAGGAATACTTCCAGACGAGAAGAAATATGATGTAATTATGAATTACCCAGTGCCGCACGACGCGGACAGCGCTAGACGTTTCGTAGCATTTTGTAACTATTATAGACGTTTTATAGAAAATTTCGCCGACTATTCACGGCACATAACAAGATTATGTAAAAAGAATGTTCCTTTTCAATGGACGGATGAATGTCAAAAGGCATTCCAATATTTAAAAACAAAACTTATGGAACCTACCTTGCTACAATACCCAGATTTTACTAAAGAATTCTGTATAATAACAGATGCAAGCAAGCAAGCATGTGGAGCGGTTTTAACTCAAAATCATAATGGACTCCAACTTCCAATTGCATACGCATCAAGAGCATTCACAAAAGGAGAAAGTAATAAATGTACTACTGAGCAAGAATTAGCTGCAATTCATTGGGCAATATTACACTTTCGACCTTATATTTATGGAAAACATTTTACAATTAAAACAGACCACAGACCTCTAATATATCTATTTTCAATGGTCAATCCTAGTTCAAAACTGACACGTATGAGGCTCGAATTAGAAGAATATGACTTTACAGTCGAATATTTAAAGGGAAAAGACAATTATGTAGCAGATGCGTTATCAAGAATAACTATTAAAGAGCTACAAAGTATTACAGGACATATAATGAAAGTCACTACTAGATATCAAGGTAGACAAAAATTCCGCGCGGAAAATAAAGAAATAGAGTTGCCTAAGCAAACTATTGAAAAAGCTTCTAAGCCCAACGTACATGAAGTCATCAACAATGACGAAGTACGTAAAGTAGTGACCTTGCAGATTAAAAATATGCTATGTCTCTTTAAACATGGTAAGAAAATAATCGCAAGATATAATGTTAGCGATTTATATACTAATGGGATTATTGACTTAGGTCAATTCTTCCAAAGGCTTGAAACGCAAGCCGGTATACATAAAATCAGCCTACTAAAAGTGGCACCGTGGGAAAATATCTTTGAACAAGTTTCAATTGATAATTTTTAAGAAATGGGCAATAAAATATTAAATTCATTGAGAGTAGCGCTACTCAACCCGGTGACCCAAATAAAAAGTTTAAACGAAAAAGAAGCAATCTTGTCTACATTTCATGATGATCCAATTCAGGGAGGTCATTCTGGTATATCAAAAACTTTGGCCAAAGTAAAAAGACACTATTACTGGAAAAATATGTCTAAAGATATAACTGAGTACGTAAGAAAATGTCAAAAATGTCAGAAAGCAAAAATTATAACGCATACAAGGACCCCATTAACAATAACCAATACACCTACAAATGTTTTCGACAGAGTGATAGTGGACACAATTGGTCCACTACCAAAATCAGAAAATGGCAATGAATATGTAGTCACGCTAATATGTGACCTAACAAAATATCTAGTTGCCATACCAGTTGCTAATAAAAACGCAAATACTGTCGCTAAAGCAATTTTTGAATCATTTATTCTGAAGTACGGTCCAATGAAGACGTTCATTACGGACATGGGAACAGAATATAAGAATTCAATTATAAATGACTTGTGCAAATATTTGAATATTAAAAATATAACATCTACCGCACACCACCACCAGACAGTCGGAACAATTGAAAGAAGTCATAGAACTTTTAACGAATACATACGATCCTACATATCGGTTGATAAAACTGATTGGGATGTATGGCTTCAATATTTCGTCTTTTGTTTCAACACGACCCCATCAATGGCACATAATTATTGTCCATATGAGTTAGTTAAAACAAATAATTTACCAAAGGAATTTAATAGTATAGATAACATAGAAACAATATATAATATAGATGACTATGCTAAAGAGAGTAAATATAGACTTGAAGTAGCATATAAAAGAGCTAGAATTATGTTAGAAGAAAATAAGCATAGATGTAAAAAATTATATGATCAAAAAGTAAAGAATATAGATATATCCGTAGGGGATAAAGTTTTACTAAAAAGCGAAACAGGTCATAAGTTAGACTATAGATACACTGGTCCGTATAAAGTAACGAATATTGGAGATAGAGACAATATTATAATATCCAATAATAAAAATAAGAAGCAAACAGTTCATAAGGATAGATTAAAAAAGTTTATTTCATAATTGAATTTAGTATGGCCATGCATAGATACAAATCTTTTCTATTGATTTTACTTAATTGTCTTAAAAAAAATTAATTGGTTAAAATTTATTAATTTTATTAAAATAACTTCATATTATTACGTTATTTTTCAAAATGAGGGAGATGTGGTATGCACACATATTGAGAGTATACTGTTGTGAGTTATAATTAAAAATGCATTGATCGGCAACTTTCTGTTACCGCATAAACATAAACAATGCAACGACACTTTGTCATACGTAGCACAACAAAGTATATGACCTAGTTCAAGTGCAATGGTAATACGATCGCACTTGAACGCAGCAAGCCGCGTAAGCATAAACGCTGGTCGCTGACCGTCGTCTGTCAGCATATGTGCAATGACACACTCCGCCCTTTTACACACGAGTATGTGTATATGTATATTAAGTTTTAAGTATTTTCGACAGCGCTGCCGCTGCTTCCTAGATGAAGCAGCGCCTTAAGCAGCGTCTCAAATAGTTAACGTAATATTAAGAAATAATTTGTAAAAAGCAGACACGTTCAAACTGTTGAAGCGGCACCATTGCTGCTTCTCAATAAATAAAGATTTATTAAACAAAATAAAACCAATCTTACTTCAGTAACAACCACCACCAAACAGAAGGAACCACGGAGCGAAGGTATGGAAAATTTAATGAGTTCATCCGCTCATACATCTCAGCTGATAAAGCAGATTCGGCTAACGAAGCTGATTTTAGGAAAAACTTCATATATCCCATTTTAATAGAATAGATAGGATAGAACCCATGACTACTAGAAAAGAAAAAAATAGGGAACTGTTGTTTTGGAAGGAGGAAGATCCGATAACGACCACATAAAGAATATTTATTGTGACTCAGGATCAAAAGGAAAATCGGTTGAGCCCTGTTCCTTTCTTAAAAACTGAAATAAATTTTTTTTCGGATCCTATTCCCCCTTTGCCCACAATAAATTAAAGTTATTGTTAGAGAGAAGCTAAAAATTTGCCAAATATATTCTTTGATTCTGCAGATTTGGTGTGAATATTATGCACCATATTATGCGTCAATATTGTAAATTTTAATACGATTAGATAAAAAAAAGTTATTATCGAATCAAAAAAGATGAACTTACGCAATGACGTAGGCAAGTCCGAACACAAATGCACTCATGTGTATTGTTTTTTGGTGACATTAGCACAGGGTTTTCCATAGTTTAGCCCGCTCAAATATAAATTTATTACTTGTAATTGTTCTCGTTTATCATCGAATTACTACGGAAAAATATCGGAAATGCATTGAAGACAGGAGGGAGGAGGGAAATGCATGAAGAGCTAGCATTCGCTTTGATATAGTTTTACAATTGTAGAACGAAACAAGTAAAAAACAACTTCCTAATATATCTACAGTTACTCAAGTTACACAAATTATTCGAAAAGTGGGAGTAATACGAGTGCCAATCAAATACTGAAAAAAAGATTACTCGATTTAGTAAAATCAATTAACTTTATACTGTGCTGCTTGAAACTTTATTATGAGCAAGCGAAGATCGCTGATGAAGGAGGTTGGTTCCTCCTGAACCAACTCTGCGCTCCACCGCTTCTGATTTTTGCATATAACAACTTTCGTCATGTCTTTCGGCCCATATCGACAGCTTAAAAACACTAGGACATATGTACATATCTTCTTCCACATATTAGACTCAAAAAATATCGATGACGTCAGTCACTCCATTAATTAAATGAATATGCTTCACAGATTATGTGGTGTCATAATAGATTAAAATTTATTAATTAATAATTTACTTATGCAGCTACAGACACTTTTTAAATCTATAAAATATACCTTCACGAAGTGCGTTTTTGTTAAGACTGAAGTCTTTTTGATTTCGATGCAACTAAAAGAGCTGTAAACCAAAAAGATAAGTTGACAGAACATGGTCAAAGGTTTATCAACAATAACTACTACTGGTCTTACGAACTAACGGAACACTTTAATGTACTAATAATGTCAGTAGTCGACAGTCAACACCATAAGTCTGCGAACTTTCAAAATAAAAAAAGCGCCAGACCTTTTCCTCAAATTGTTCGGTAATACAATATATATAATACATACATATATTTTTATTAATAATATATTTTACATTTTTTTTAACCAGTTTATCTTTTTTTTTGTTAAGATGTTCCTAGCATCGTTTAAGCGTTAGAAAATTAACGCAACACATGTATGAACATACATATTTAGAATAAAGTGGCCCATCCACAGTCGAACATGTTGGCTGGGCATGTTGTGCTCGACGCAATTTTCATCGTTAGTGGTAGTTCTCGAGTACAAATTTCGTGTTGGTCGAGCCGCTCGAACGAAATAGAAATGATTCTATCTTGCTTGTGTCCGCAACAACATGGGATGGCAACGCTGGCACATCACTTGAACCAAACATTTGAAGTGAAAACACGTGCTAGTGAGCGCTGCTAAAAATGTCTAAACAATTTATGCAAGAGTTTATGTATATATTATATATATTATTTATATATTTATATATTTTTGAAACAAAAATTAATTGAAAAAAGTGCAATTACAGTGGCGCTGTCGTCTTCCGTTGCCATGTTCACTGCTCTAAATTTGCCACCAAATGATGTTTGCGAGCATGTTAGCACTAGTTGGTGGACAAAAAAATTTTGTCTCGACGAGCGGCTCGGCCAACATGTTCGACTGTGGATGGGCCACTTAATCCAAATTTGAATCAAAAATGTTGTTTTGAAAAGAATTTTTTTTTTTAATTTATACTTAGGGAGTAAATAATGGTGTACTAGTTGCTTGAGCCCAATTATTCATCGTTTTAGTAATAAATATATACAATTCATTTGGCAGTATCTTGTCAAAGGCCCGATCTGACGGACAAAAGCCCAAATTATGATTCAAAGAATTATTACCGTGGTTGACTCCACTAATAATAAATGACCAATTCCATGACATTTTTTGTATAACAATTCTGAATGCCATTAAAAATAAGAAATAATAAATGAGCCAGCAATTTAAGTTGAAATATATATACATATATGAAATACATATACATATGTACACCCAATTCCAGAAGTCTGCGTACACTCTGAAAAAAATGCGGCATCAAACTTTCAACTTAAATTACTCAGCCATTTATTCATATATTTTCAAAATTCTTTTTTGTAAACATAACTATAATCAATTGTCTTTATTAACGTATTTTTTCCAATATTTTTTATTGATGTCTTATAATTTATTTTTAATTTTAAACTAAACCCTACTAAAAAGTGTACACGCAAAAGTCTGCGTACAGCTGTTTCAAGCTGCGTGGAATGCAAGACACAACGATTACCGTTGGATTTTTTTGATGTAGATAATTTCAATATTGTGTTAGCAATTAGTATTGCACATTTGAAATGTAAATATAGCATAATATTTAGTAGAATCGCAATTTGAACCAAAATGTGGAAGAAAATTTCTGTTTTCCACCAAAAATTATTTTAAAGTTATCTTTTCTGGCACAATTATGCAATAAAAATACTGTAATAGATGGCGGAGACCACTCCTCTATCCAAAAAGTAATAAATAATAGTAATTCATTTGGCTGCATCTTCTTAAATACGCGATCTGGCCAACTAACTTCGGTCACCCATCGCGAGCGGAGGATTATTGTTCACCTTCTAGCCCAAATTTAATAGGGTTGTGATCAAAATTGTGTTCCATAATGTTGATATAGTCCTCCTGTCCCATAATACACTCAATTAATACCAAATTTCTCACTCCGCTTCTTGCAATGGACCCATACCCAAATATTACGCTTCATACATACTACTGCGCATTAACTAAATTATCTGTTTTTAGCGATTCTTCGCCTGGAGAAAATACAAAACATTGCAAAAATTAAAAATTTAGTTTCTTCCGAATATATAACAATATTTTAAATGCTATAGATCTTTCAAACTAATATATTAGCGAACGGTAACCGCTAAAAACAGATAATTTAGTTTGCACGGTAGTATATGTACGAAGCCGAATGTTGATGTAGGGATTCATTACAGGAAGAGGAGTGGAAAATTTGAAATTTATTGAGTGTATTAAGGGACAGGAGGATTATATCAACATTATGGAACACAATTTGGATCAAAACTCCAATACATTGGGGCTAGAAGTTGAGCAAAAGCCGTCCGCTCGCGATGGGTGACTGAAGTTAGTTGGCCAGATCGGGCCTTTGAGAAGATCCAGCCAAAAGAATTACTATTATATATTACTTTTTGGATAGAGGAGTGGTCTCCGCCATCTATTACAGTATTTTTATTGCATAATTGTGCCAGAAAAGATAACTTTAAAATAATTTTTGGTGGAAAACAGAAATTTTCTTCCACATTTTGGTTCATATTGCGATTCTACTAAATATTATGCTATATTTACATTTCAAATGTGCAATACTAATTGCTAACACAATATTGAAATTATCTACATCAAAAAAATCCAACGGTAATCGTTGTTTCTTGCATTCCACGCAGCTTGAAACAGCTGTACGCAGACTTTTGCGTGTACACTTTTTAGTAGGGTATAGTTTAAAATTAAAAATAAATTATAAGACATCAATAAAAAATATTGGAAAAAATACGTTAATAAAGACAATTGATTATAGTTATGTTTACAAAAAAGAATTTTGAAAATATATGAATAAATGGCTGAGTAATTTAAGTTGAAAGTTTGATGCCGCAGTTTTTTCAGGGTGTACGCAGACTTCTGATGCTAGGTGTACATATGAACATTGATACGAATATGTATTGTGTCACTTTAAATCATGTATTGATTCCATGTAATTTATGATGTCAAAGAAATGTGTATATATATGAGAAAAAAGTTTTAGTTATTAGCTACATTTAAATAAATAACTCATTTACAATAATGAAAAAAAATATCTGAATAGTCAAAAAGAAATCGATTTAATCTTGTCTGTCTTTCCGCCTGAGTCTATAATAATAGATAGATAAGTCAATTGACTTAATTGTCAGCATTCAGCGGGCGCCGTATATATTGTAGGATAGTAAGATATTAAAGGAAATAACCGTACAAATAATAACAAATCTAAGATTAGCTATGCCAACACAAACTCAAAGCTTAAATTAGATTATCTCAATCAGGTTAAGCAGATATGGTGGTTCTTAGAGATTACCTAGCAATGGCAAGACAGTTTGACTTCTAGGTCCAAACGTCATAAAATGCCATTGTAATACTTCATAATCATCAATTTTAAAATAGACCTAAACCTAAAACTTTTTAGTAATCAATATAAGCCGCGACCAACTTGATTAAAACGTGTAACAAACATTTACTATTCTCTAATCATAATGCACTAATTCCATCAATAACACTATCAAAATAAGCTAAAAATAACCTTTTTCAGGTGCAACGAAAACAGTTAATTTTCTTGTCTATTAACCTTTGCTTTGCGTTATTTCGCCAGATAGGGGCGAAGCACATATATTCAGATTAAACCATCCAATTTACAGCTCCTGAGGACGAGGTAAAAGAAATATCACTCCAGCGAAAACTATCTACAATAGTATTTAGATTGTATTCAAATTCACAATAAAGGCGCTAAATATGGTATATAATATGTATCCCAAATCTGAAAAATCGATCTTCAAAACCAATTGAGCTCTAAAGATATTTTTAAATTGTGTGCGATGGGGCGTAACATCAAAAAAGTAAAGACTACATTACCTGACAAACTTATAGAGGAATATACTTGTCAAATATATGTAGGTTGAGAAATATTACTCGAATTATACGGGTTTGTTTTAGTTGTAGGCGTAATTGGAGTGGCATTGAAAAACTAAAAAAAAAACGACTTCTTCATTTAGTATTTAGTAACGTGAGTTCCTTGATTTTATATTTTTTGAAAAAATCGCTTTCAATGAAAATAAGTAAAAACGATAAAGTCGGGCAGGCTCGACTATGGTATACCCTGTTCGCCTATCCCCATATTACAGTAAACATTTTCGTGTGCTTGTAAATGTAAATGGTAGTACAAATATGAATGCGATATTGCGAAGAAGCATCTCTTCTGCGGACGCATGGGGATTACATGTTACCATATGAAAATTTTTAATGTAGACGCCGAATACATAATTAATATACCAAATCTGAAAAGCAAAACTGCAAAATCAAATAAAGTAGTAAGTTTTTTTATAATTGTGGACTTGGAATCTAAAAAGAAATTTCACCCGAATCGGACCCTTAGTTTTGTCTTGACTGCGTTTGGAATCGGACGTGTCGTAAATATAACTCAACATATACCATCATTGCATGATCCTTCCGCTCAATCTCAATAATTTCCCGTGAGTTCAGCATAGCTTCGACAGGATCAGGACAGTCAAATGCCGAGTCGCTAACTTTCCCGTTGTCAACGGAATTCCCCAAGGCTCCCCCATTTCAGTAATCCTCTTACTTATAGTATACAATAAACTTGCCAACATTATCAACATTTAAAGGAACTTCTCCTTCGTGGGCTACTCTGACGACTTTCATATAATAATGCGATTCCTCAAATCACAAAAGCACCATACCTGCAACCTCGACAACCTCTTCAAAAAAATCAACAAATGGTGCTCCTCCTCAGGTGCGTCCCTATCTTTAAACAAATGCCGACATCTACGCATATGCAGAAAACATAGTTGCCAATGCAAAATATCAACCAATAATTTTGTCATACCAACTGTGGACCATATCAAAATTCTCGGTCTAACATTTAACTCTATTTACAGATGGACCAAACACATCGACAATCTATCCCTCTCCCTCTCTAAAAACCTCAATATAATTAAATGCCTTTCCAGTCGCAAATTCAACTTCCACACCCACACCCTAATGACTATCATCCAATCCCTGATAACCTCCAAAATCGACTACGGTCTTTGTATCTATTGGAATTCGTCTAGCTCGCAGCTTAACCGAATCCAAGCAGTCCTCAATAGTGCAATAAGAACAGTTTTAACAACAACAAAGTCATCGAACGGCGCGACTTCCTGCAATCAAAACTAATCAGGAATATAATTTCTTCAAAAGACTCCCCCTTAATTTCATAGCCAAAAAATTTCCAATACCCAACATCAAACACAAACCACCAAACTACAAAACTACTCTGCCATCAACAGAGGTCTAGGTCCATAACAGCAAAATTTTTCGTCAATACTTCGTCGACATTATAAATCTCTTTCCAAACACACATTTATATTTACAGACGGCTCCAAATCCCATTTAGACATTTTCGAATCAATCCAAGCTGTAGAATCACAGGCGGGTAAATTCGTCATCTGCTCAGACTCCTTCTCCTCTCTTCACGCTATTGCAAATTATAATAACACTCCATTCTATCCACAATCCATCAAAGATTTACTAATGAATTCTCCCAGACACAAGAACACAAGAACTAGCATCTAAACTCCCACTTATCCTTACCCACAACTTTAATATAGCCGATATAAGCAAATATATCAAACACAAACTCTTCCAACAAAAACTCAATAGGAACAGCCAACCTTGTACCAACGAATTCACAGCAACAACCCTCACTACCTCCACGAAATCAACCAGTCATCCATCCAAAGGAACCTGCAATTCAAATTCATAAGGCTACGATTAGGTCACACTAAAGTAACACACGAACACTATCTTAATCCTAATATCAACAACAATTGCACCCTGTCAACCCCATAACCCTAAATTAAGTCTTTCTTGACAGCACCTTCCGTACCCACACTAGATCCAAATTCTTTGGTTCGTCCTCCCCGCTTATCTTTCTCTCCAACCCACCAAACTCCTAACCATCATGAGTTTCTCAAGCATATCAACATACTTCACCTAATCTAATGGAAATATACATATAAATATATATATTGAAAAATAAAACAATGTAAATATTCTCTAAAAACAATATTCACTAAATATAACCACTGACCATATAACATATAGATGGGACATTTCATACAACGAAAACGGCCACGAAATTTCTTAGCGAGATACCCCAGTTCGATTGCCGACATACCCCAGTTCGAAGCGAACAGCTTCCGACAAGTTCGATCTCTCAATGAGCGAACCTATACTGAGTTAATAGCGTTTTGTACGTCGTCTAGGGCGGACGCTTCGTATAGAGCCCGCATGTTACTCTCATGATCGCAGGTAGAAAGAGCAAATTTGCATGAGACTCTCACAGTGAGAGTCCCTCACAACCAATGCTGTTCGCTGTTGAGAGCTTCCTTCTTGCCTGCCTCTCTCATTCTGTTGCCCATTTTCATAGCTATGACAACAAATACACTCTCATCATCTTGTACGTACACATACTCATCGCTGTGTGTGGGTCCCCAGCCTATTTCATATTTTTGACTTTTGCTGCTGTTCGAGCTCAGCAAAGTTTTTTTCCACTACCTGCGACGGGTCCGACCCATCACACTGCAAGACGGATCTTTACCCTGTGTTGCGTAGCACAAGTTTACAAGGCGGCATGCCATTATTTTTCTTACAGGGAATTTTTTATTTTGTCATTGCTTTGCATGTCGCAGATTCTGAATTGGGCTATCCCACCAGATCAATGCCTGCCAGAATATACAAACACAAGCATAGCTTTTTGTGTGTACACACATGTCTACATGTATGCGTGACTTTGCTTGGGACTTCTTCTCGATTGCCAAATTATATTTCTAGCTCGAGAAAGACTTTTGATGCTTGGGAAGACAATTTGATACCCTGACCTTCCACAAATACATGAATTGCAATTTGTATGGAATTACTAGTATTGCAGCTGCACTTTGTTAGTTATGTCGCTCAATAATAATTATATGGTGTTATATTTTTGAAAAAATGAAAAAAAAAATTTGGAAAATCAAATTTAAATGTATTGGCTATACTATAAATCTCACCATGCTTCAACTTTCTTTTCCATCCGATAACAATAATCGGCAATACTCTGAAATCTTATTTCTGGCTTGCCAGAGAATTTTGGTTCAAGCGAGGGCTGCTTGAAAAGTTCTTCATTCGCAATGAACTAATATGTGTATATACAGTTTTAATGGAATTATTAGAAATATTTTTTTTTTTTGTGTTTTATGCATAGGAAGAGCTATAAATTATTTTGCATGTTCATTAAAAATTATAATAAATATTTAGAAAATTAATTTCTAAAATTTAACATTAAATAATTATTTTTGGTGGACATTTTCTGTAATTTAAATAAATTGATAATACTATCATAATAATGAGGCTATAAAATAGTAATTTAATTCGAATGACATTTGAAATTATAGTTGCGAATGAAGAACTTTTCAAGCAGCCCTCGCTTGAACCAAAATTCTCTGGCAAGCCAGAAATAAGATTTCAGAGTTCAGAAAGACTTCCAAACGAAAATCACGCATACATGTAAAGATATGTATACGCACAAGAAGCTATGCGTGTATTTGTCTATTGCCTGTCTGGACAGCGAACTACGCATACACACGAGCTCAAAACAAAGATCAACGGACATCATCAATGACAGTGGCAAGCAAACGAAACGGGGGTGGATTGCTAACAACATTAATGACAGGAGTGCGAGAAGCATGGCGATATGCGGTCTCTATTATGCTTTCACGCTCATATGTTGTTGTTGTTAACGATCTTGAAAGACATATATTCCTGCGCATTTCATGTGCTCTCGGCAGCAGACCGAATGAGAATGATTGCTGCTAAGCGAAAACGTTCGGCAGCCTTCGGCTCTGCTGAGACACTTCGTAACGACGCTCAGCCTCTGCTGGGACGTCTCGTAACGACGCCGAGCCTCTGCTGGGACGCCTCGCAAGAAAATTTTGTGTCAAAAACGCTTGTATGAAATGTCCGATCTATGTGTTATATGGTCAGTGATTAAAGTTAACTAATTAAGCTCACTTCCCACACAGTCAAAAGCCCAAGTAGCTAGCGCTGAAAAATATGCTATATAAATATATTTAAGTCAAAAATCTCCACTAAGTTACTTAATTTTCCAAAAGGAGGGATGTGTAGAATGCGCATATATCGAGGGTACACTGTACCCAGAATATAACGTAGATAAAAGAGTAACACATATGTATTTGCATTGCATAAACAAAAAGCAATTCAAGGGAGCGTGAAAAATGATTGTACACTCACAAGCTACGCTTAGTTAGCGTTCCCACGCTAACCATTCGCACATTTGCATAATACTGTCTTTCATATACATACATTCAACCGAAAAAGTCTGCATACCCACTGAAAAAAATGCAGCATCATAACATTCCACTTAAATTATTTACCTATTTATTCATATATTTGAAAAATTATATTCTGTAAACATAGCTATAATCAGTTGTCTTTATTAACGTATGTTTTGAGCATTTTTAATGGATGTCTTATAATTTATTTTTAATTTTAAACTAAACCCTCACCAAAATTTTACACGTAAAAGTCTGCGTACATCTGCGTCAAGCTGTGTGGAATGCGAGATGCAGCGATTACCGTTGGACTTTTGTGATGTAGACATTTTTCATATTTTGTCGGCAATTAGTATTGTTCATTTGAAACATAAATATAGCATCATATTTTGTAGAATGGCAATATGGAGCAAAATAGCAAGAATATTTCTTTTTCGCCCAAATTTATTTCAAACTAATTAGCTGCACTGCTCTATGCAAAAAGTAATAAACAACAGTAATAGGATCATTACTCATATTTTAGCCCCAACGTAGTAGAGTCGTGATCCAAATTTTGTTCCAAAAAGTTATATAAAATCATATAAAATTTTTCTAGCAAGTCATCTGTCAGATTTTTTCTCGCAAGTCATCTGTGGGGCGCGACGGAGGCAGCAACTATAGAAGTTATTGGCAGACGGGTGAAATTCAAAAAAGGAAGACGATAATACTTGGTCCAGGATCCCAGTCGGTCCCCATTTAGTTTTGTTGCTTTGACATCCGGAGAAAGAATACACTTTTGTGGGCACAAGAAGCTGTCACATTCAACGTCGCACCCAAAATGGTGCAACCATCGGCGCGGTTTACACCTATCCGACCATCCCAATATTTATTTCGTTATTAATTTTATAATTTATTCTTTGTTATTTATTTAATTTATTATTTATTTCGTACACGTCCCATAGATTAAGTTTGTTGTTAGCGTTAGGCTTTGATGGTTTTTTGGTTTAGAAATTTTTGTGAAGGTAAGCGCATTGCCGAGCTGCAATTTTGCTGCTTTCGGACAAGCAGTCGCTGGTCTGGTTACGCTTAGGTGTTCCCGGAATCCCTGAGGAGCACTTCTAGGTAGGTCAGGACCCCTTCATTTCGCCCTGGAAGACAGCAGTGTTGCTGCCACGGCTATCCGATTAATTTTAATTAATTTAAATAAAAAATGTTAATGCGCATTAAAAGTTAAAAATGAATTGCTAGTTTCCCACAGGAGGGTGGGAAGAGAAGGATCTGGCTACGAACTGAAGGCATTGCGACCCAGCAACCCATCCCTGGGTACACTGAGCTAGCTGAGGTTGCCCACCGGGAAATAATCGGTTCGTAACAAATAATGTTGAATTTTCGAAAGAAATGATATTTTTCATTTTTGCAATGTTTTGAATTTTCTCCAGGCGAATACAGATAATTTAGTTAATGCGCAGTAGTATTTCTATGAAGCGGAATATTTGAGTAGATTTCCATTGCAGGAAGCGGAGTGGGAAATTCGGCATTTATTGAGTGTATTATGGGGCAGGAGGACTATATCAACATCATGGAACGCAATTTTGATCACAACCCTATTTAATGGGGGCTAGGACAATAATCCTCTGCTCGCGAAGGGTGCCCGAAGTTGTTTGGCCAGATCGGGCATTTGAGCAGATCCAGCCACGGGGATTGCTATTGTTTATTCCATTTTGGATAGAGAAGTGGACAATACAAAACATTTGGTAAGAGAGCAATTTTCTTGCATAATAGTGCCACAAAAGATGACAATAAAATCATTTTTTAATTTCTGAATTCAGTTTCTTAACATTTATTATAATTTTTATTGAATTTTCAATATTTCAATTATTCAATAATTTATAGTTTCCTATGCATCAACAATCAAAATACATATTTATAATAACTCCATACAAACTGTATATAAACATATTATTTTATAGCGAATGAAGAACTTTACAAGCTGCCCCCGCTTGAACGAAAATTCTCTGGCAAGCCAGAAATAAAATTTCAGACGTCAGAAAGACTTCCAAACGAAAATCACGCATACTCATAAACATGTGTTTACGCACAAGAAGCTATGCATGTATTTGTCCATTGCCTGTCTGGACAGTGAACTACGCATACATACGAGCTCAAAACAAAGATCAAGGGACATCATCAATGACAGTGGCAAGCAAACGAAACGGGGGTGGGTTGCTCGCAACATCAATGACAAGAGTGTAAGAAGTATGGCGGTATGCGATCTCTATCATGCTTTCTCGCTCATATATTGTCTTTGTTAACGATCCTAAAAGACACATTCATGCACAATTCATGCTCTCTCAGCAGCAGCCCAAGTAAGAATGAAACGAAGAGTTCGGCAGCCTTCGGCTCTGCTGAGACACTTCGTAACGACGCTCATCCTCTGCTGGGACGCCTCGCAAGAAAATTTTGTGTCAAAAACGCTTGAATAAAATGTCCGATCTATTTGTTATATGGTCAGTGATTCCACACAGCTTGAAAACAGCTGTACGCAGACTTTTTGTAACCCAAAAACGTGTGCATTTTTAGTTTTTTTTTAATTTTAATTAAAGATGTTGTTGAATTAAATAATTGAAGAGTGGCTATAATTTTTGACTATAGCTGTGTTGTTAATATAAAAAAAATTTGGGCAACATCTTTCATTCAACCTTTTTTTATTTAACGTCAAAGTTTTGGGTTAAGTTTGTATGTACGCACATTTCTGCCTAGTGTATGTACACATACCATAACGCAGACTGTGCTTCATATCGCATACATACGAATGTATGTCGGTATTTATGTACATATGTACATATGTATGTATATATGCATTTGCTAATCTCAATTTTGGTTTTCAAATCACTTTTATGTTTATGTACATATGTATGTTATTTAGTTAATATTACCACGCCTAAGAGAATGTCATTAGCGAGTATACCAAATATCAACACCTACAGTTAAGAAATTCGCAACACACGAGCACGCTCAACATGTGTTTGAGTTTTGCTTCTTTTTGTTTGTGTTTCATCTATAATTTTAATATTTTCTTTTTTCACGAAATTGTTAACAATTTTCTCTATATTATTCATTAAAAAAAAGTTACGGAAAGTCAAATTTTTGCCTTTGAAATTGTAAATTCAAGTTGGATTTTCAAGTATATTTTTTCATTGCAAACAATTCTGTGACAAACTGTATGTATGTATATACATACATATGTGTATGTATGGTACGGTCAAAGTTCTAGTGTTACATATGTAAATATGTAGCACAGTCTGCGTTTTGTATGTGAGTATAAATTATGGTGCATCATGAGACTTGATTGTTATGAATTGTTTTTACCAATTTTTAGTAGTCTCATTTGTAAAATGTTTTTAATATTAAATAATGAATATCAATTCAGCCAATGTGGTAGTATAACAGCAAACTAGAACAGAAATTACAGTGTATTTTAATATAATTTCTACTTGGATTTATTAATTATATTTATTTAGTGTGATCTATTACTTACAGCATTCAGCTTTTAGTAGTGCACAATCAGCTGATTAGACTTTGTTTACTGCAATTTAATGCCTACAAATTGTATCATTAAATTTACTTTTGGTATAATTGCACAAATCATATTTTGTGATGTGAAAAATTCATATAATACATTAGAATATTTGTATATTTAGATATTTACTTGCAGTATACAAACTTTCTTGTAATAACGTCAACTAAAAAACAACACGACTGCTCAAATCGAAAGCTTAAAGCTTAGTGCAGTTAATTTAAGTAGTGTTGCCAAATAGCTTTTTAATTTCAAATTTAGTTGTTAGGTCACACTCTTATAGTTCATGAGTTTATTGATATTAGCACTGACCAAATAACATACATATATGTAGATACCCCATTTCATATACTCGTTTTTTGGACAAAATTTTCTTGCGATAGGTCCCAGCAGA
This sequence comes from Drosophila quadrilineata, assembly GCA_018150725.1. Taxonomy (NCBI): domain Eukaryota; kingdom Metazoa; phylum Arthropoda; class Insecta; order Diptera; family Drosophilidae; genus Drosophila; species Drosophila quadrilineata. The sequence continues at coordinate 697,898 of JAECWN010000450.1, forward strand.
GGCTCAGAGTCGTACGCGAGCCGTCCCAGCAGAGGGTGAGCGTCGTTACGAAGTGTCTCAGCAGAGCCGAAGGCTGCCGAACTCTTCGTTTCATTCTTACTTGGGCTGCTGCTGAGAGAGCATGAATTGCGCATGAATGTACGCCTTTTAGAAGCATACACAACAACACCTAATGAGCGATATCGCATATCGCCATACTTCTCACACTCTTGTCATTGATGTTGTGAGCAACCCACCCACGTTTCGTTTGCTTGCCAATGTCATTGATGATGTCCCTTGATCTTTGTTTTGAGCTCGTGTGTATGCGTAGTTTGCTTTTCTTAGTCCGATGTTAGCCCCGGACACGCTACACAATGTGATTTTTTTGAATAACCAGACTGTTTGTAAGGCTGGTTGTATTTTCTGCGTTTTTTATTTAAACGACAGAACATAGGTAATCTTAAGTTATAACAAAAACTATAAGATGCCATTTTTCACCCCATCTGTATCCACTGAGAACAAGGTAAATGTTAATCATAATCCTGCGTTTCTTACCTCTGGTGGGGGAAACAACAAGGATTATTTTTAACAGCCTATTTGTAAGACAGGCTCTAGTTAGCCCTCTCCTTTTATTCACTTTTACGTCACTTATAAAATCAGTTCTTAGGACTAATATAAAATGCATCGTGACCGCTGCCGAGTTTACATATATACTTATCTTATCTGGTACTCTCAAAGGGTCGTATACGCTGCATACCTAAATCTTAAGTGGCATATGCTTTACATAACACGATCTTTCGTTGACAGATAAGGATTCATATCGTGTCTACGAATAGAACACTATCCTTTCTTACAATTCTGTTCATGCTTGAACATTCTGCCGAGTTCCTAAGGAAGATGTGTGAAAGCTAAGTTTTCTTAAAATTATGTTATATTAATGTACCAGAGATCTGCAGCGGTACACCGCAACTACTAGTGCACCGCAAAAATACTAAGTATTTTCATACACGAGTAAAAAAACACCGCAACAAAAATTGATGCGGTCTTTTTATACTCGTTCCTTCTTTCCACTCCTTCGTTTGCGGTGCCTGTGATATTTTACGCAATTTGAATGAGTAGAATCAAGCCGACACCGAACAGAGAGTGTGTGATGAAAAACAACCCCCGAAATTGTCTTGTCTTTTTAGTACTCAGCGGTCGCGTGAGTAGATCATTTTTTGCAATTGTGTTTTGTGATTTGTTTCGCATGTGCGTAAGTGTATGAGTGATCTGCTGATGTGATGGTTGCGTGAATGTTGAAATAAATAGGCATATTATATCAAAATAAAACTGTTTAGTTAATTTTTTCAATTTTTATAGTATTTTAGTTTCATTGTGACATAAATTTATATACATGATATAGAAGTTATCAATAAACAATAAATTTTAATCATCACTTCTTAAATCAAAAATTATGCGGTCAATATTTACATTGCTCTTTCAATACCAATCACAGAGACACTATGTCAATCCGCTCGTTAGTATTGAAACACCGCACAAATCAGATGAAGCGATTACCCTAACGGGCTTTGATTCGGTCAAATTTTGAGTCTCAATTTTTTATGCTGTGCACAGGTACCGCATCTTTTTTTGATATTGTGCATATTCTGCATATTCTTTTCTTATGCGGTATTCAAACACCGCAACCGCTTACTATGCGGTGTCTACACCACCGCCACCGCAAAAAGTGTGAGTACACTACTAGTGCCGAAAACAGGCACCGCTGCAGATCTCTGTAATGTACTGAGTTAATTTCTATGTATGTGCTTGAACATTCTGCCAATGCACAGTGGTTCCGCTTGTATGGAAGCGCGGCCATAAATGCTTTTAATGGCATTAGAGGGCTGAAAGTTTTACCAAGCTTCGTAAATAGTGTTTGTAGTTGAAAAATTCCGCCAACCAATGAACCCCAAACAATAATTTAACAAATAATTAAACAATAACAATTTATGAGCCATTTATGTACTAAAGAAAATTTACAATGGTTGTAACTTCAAAATTATACAAAAATTTTAGGATGTCTCCTCAAGCAAGCTATTAACTGAGGGAAATAATTTTAAATTGTCCTTTTTTTCAATATTTCTCTGCCCAGTAATATATGGGTCGGACCGTAAAAGCAAATAATTCAATATGTCTGTATTTGTAAGAATTCGTGACATTTTGCGGGTATGATTCAGTCTGCATTTCTTTGTTGTTCGCCTCTGCAGCTTCCTCCGAGAGCTCTCCAATTGAAACAAGTGCGTGCTCTATAATAGCAGATCCGTGAATAAGCACTTTGTGAACCGTCGCAGGCAAATAGTACCAGGGATACTCCTTGATTAACCCTTTGGCAGTATCGAGGGCATATTCATTAAATTTGTGTAAGTTGATTTTGTGTCCCGATGCCAAAGCTTGCAGTAAGGTGGAACAGCGGTGAATCAAATTTTCATTAAGGCCTGTAATTTCTACAGACAACCGAGGATTCGAAAAAAATTTTCTCGCTACATTGCCATTGTTGGATGTTCCTTTGCCACCATCTCTAGGCTGGTCCACTATTAAGCCCATTTTATATCGAAAATCCCGTTGAACTTCTCTCTTTCTTTCTAAAATTTTTGTTTTTGTTGGGGCCCTCTGGCCTGCCACATTTTTATGACTAACTTATAAGAAAGGTGAAGAAAGTATTCAAAGAATCTTATTTTTGCATGCAGTGGAGATAAGCCAAACTCGAAATATTTTGTTGATACCTTTTTGTCCAAACATTCATTCAAATTGTTCATCTCCGTTGGCTTTGCTTCGCAAATATAACATTTAGTGGAGTGCGATTCACTTAAAGCGTTACAAACTTTTCCATCTACCATAGTTAATTGTAAGCTGTAAGCGTGCGAACACACACTGACTTTTGTTGCCTATGAAATTAAAAGTAACAAGCAAAAATTGTTAAATATTACGAAGTTTTTATACACAATGTAAACCACAAGTAAAGACGATGACAAACACAAAACAAACAAAACACAGGGGCTCTGCTCGACAAATTTGACCTTGAAGAAATAAAAAGATGCGTTAGATTATTGGTTGTTTCACACACATCTGCAAGTTTCTGCAGCTGACTTAAACACTTTTATTAAGTAAAAACTCTGATTAATACAATTAACATAATATCTATGGGGGAATCGGGGGGAACACAACTAAAACCTTAGGTAAACATAAAAAATTCGTTCACAAAATACACAAAATAATATTAAATTGATTTTGTTAACTTCACCAAAAAATTTGTTGGATTTATTTAATTCTTAATATATACATTTTAAGTAAATACCTTCAACTTTAAAATGCATTTTGAATAATGAAAATCGGATCACTATATCAAACGTTTGACCACTTTGAAGCGCAATTTTGTTTTGTAAAAATTCTTGCAAAGCACAGCTGCGCTGCAAAAATGTATACATGATCACGCTTTGCATTCTATTTTTAGAATGTCCCGTTAGATTTCCAGACAAAAACCGGTTTGCCATCAAGAACTTTAAACATTTTAGAGACAATTTGCATGAAATTTTTTTCTATGCGTTGTTATCAGTTTTTTTGATTTTTGGCCTCTGGCGGAACCACTGTGCGGTGTATCCCATAACCCCACGGTCATACAAATCCATGACAACACAGTAACGGAGTGCAATCACGGAATAATTGCAGTTAGCAAATGCAAACCTAGAAGTTACGCCACATTCTGCATGAAGTCGACAAGAGAAAGCTGCGCCTAAGAAATTCACGCCGGAGGCTTAGACAATTGCCACACACAACCAAGCTACCTGCTACCGGTGGCGTTGGTAGATGAAGGAATAATCGTCATCATCGAGCAACACTCCAAAGTCAGGGTAGACGAGGGGCCTATGGTAACGATGGATGGAACGCACCTAATCGTGTTCGAGCGAGTAGCAGTGATTAATAAAACTTTGAACCACAACTCGTTTGTGGAGAAAATTCCGAGCATTGCTGCCTCACCACTCCTCAACATCACTGGACATGATAAGGTCCTGAGCCTCACTGCATCGGATGAGCGAGCAGAACATCATCCTCCAACTCAAAGACGAAGTAGAGTCAGGAGTCAGGTTTTGTGCAGCAATCGCCATACACCAACAGTGCCACAAGAGATGTGCCTCTTTGAAGTTACAAAGAGCTATCGCCCAACTTAACGTCATAGAGGCCGGCAACGATCTTGAAGGGGGTTAACAGCCCACACTCCTAATCATTCGTAGAACTGCTCTCGAATGTTCCAACAAGTAACTCTGAAAGCAATCCACGTATGTAGGGCCTCGCTTATGATGCAATTCGCTGAGCAAGCAGCGACGGATTTATAGGAGGAGCTGCATGTCAATATTTTTCCACTGACCTTAGCATAGCTTTAGATTTAAATTTTGGTTTGATGAAAATTCAGTATTCCACTTCACAACAAGCAAACGGTCGAAGCCGTTAAACAATACATCTTTTTATTTCACATTGCTGAGCCATAAGGCCAGCAATACAGGGGAAAAGTTCCCCCATTCACCAAGCAGCATCTGAAGAAAGACACCACAAGATCTTATTTATATTCCTTAGACTTCAGTGACGCTGCCCACTTTTAACCCCGAATCTGGCGGGGCTGACGCTGTAGCATGGTGTTAAACTGCGAATAACATTCTGACCAGTTCCAAGAATTGTTTAGAAACCGATATGAGGGTATAGAAACGGAAGCATCCATTCTGCTTAACCTACTGAACAGGTGTCCCAGTGCAATCGAGTGTTTGTCTATATACTCTAGACGGTTATTGACGGTATTGATGGCAAAATGGTATCCGAGAATATCGTAAGAGGATGACAGGACGACAGTAAGTCGGCGAATGGGCGAGATAAATCAAATATGACGTGTTACAAGTGTGGCAATGTCGGGCACATTGCATTTACATTGCATTTAATGTGAAGTGTGTGCTCTGTATCAGATTCATGGGGAATGATGTATCACAACGGACAAGAAACCCGTTTATTGTATAATAATAAGACAGTTCAACGACACTTTTATAGGCACAGTAAGGATGAAAGTTATCTTGTTAGATTAAAATATACAGCAGATGTTGGATGCTGGAGTTAGTCCTAGTAGCTTGCCATTTGTTAGTCCACTATGTGTTGACTGTAGGACTATAAGTTGTCAGACAAGTATTCGTTGCCACTAATTTCTGACCATATTTAAACTGTCAGATAGAAAATATTTTTCAAGCCTACATATTACCAAATTCCTTTTACCAAATTCCTGTTCCGGCTGAATCAATTCAAAAAAACATCGTTTGAGACACCTGATGTATAAGTTGAGTTCCTTGCCATGCCTTTTTGGACAAAACATGCCTCCTCACATTTCAGCGATCTGTTGTAAGAGCGTTAGGTCAACTTGCATATTCATATGCTATTGTTTATATAGATGATGATATGATATGATATAGCGTGCGAATAATTTAAAATTTCTGTCCAGCGAGTGTCTTTTTCAAGTTTGGAAACAAAAAGAAGTCACACGGGGCCAAATCTGGAGAAAATGGTGGTTGGGGTAGCAGTTCGTAGCCCAATTCATGATGGAAGAGCACTTTTTTCTTCGCCAAATGAGGCCGTATTTTCTGCAATTCGGCTATGAATCGGCCCAATAATTCGGCATACTGCAGCCCTGTGACCGTTTGCCATTTTCCAGGTAACCGATGTAGATCACATCTTCTGAATCGCCAACCGGTGGCCATCACCTTTCGGATCGATGGGACAGTCTTCGCCTTCTGCGGAGCAGGTTCGCTGTGTGAAGTCCACTGCATCCACTGTTCCTTGGTCTCTGGTGTGTACCAGTGGATCCACGTATCGTCGACGGTCACGAAACGACGCAAAAACTCCATCGGATTGCGCTTAAACAGCGTCAAACACTGATCTGAAGTGGTCTCACGGTTGCGTTTGTTGTCCGGAGTGAGCAAACGCAGCAGACATCGCGCCGTCAGCTTTCTCCAAAATTTCATGCAGTATATGACCCACCCGGGCTTTTGAGATGACTTCTGTCTCAGCTATCTCGTGCATCTTCAATCCGCGGTCTGACAATACGAGATCGTGGATTTTTGTGACATTATCCGCGGACACGTCCGATTGCAAACACAGTCAAGACAAAACTACGAGTATTACAGGATAGTAAATTTCTCTTGCGATAGTGACGCCATCGGGCGGTGAAGCTAAGTACTTATCGGACTGCGCTCGTACATTTTTTGAGTTTTGCCTTATGGGCAGTTTTTGCTGAGTACTATTTTTACACCTATCCTTTTATGCTTTGAAACTTTGTATCTTTCACTTCTATTTAAATAGTTGCAATATTTTTTTCTTTTTTTATTTAAGAGTATTTTGTTTTACACAGTTTTACGATTAAAAGTGATTACATTTTAATTATTTTGTATTATATAAAATATTTTTAAATCCACTTTGTCATATAGAGCTCGTTCTTTCGACAAAGTCATTTATATTAATGCCAATCATTCGCTTTCAGTTAGTGTAATTTTTATTAAAAGCACGATAAGATATATAAACGTATATCTATGTGAAATATAATTACTAACATTTGAATTTCAATATTTGAAATTTAAAGTCTTGCTCAATCAGTGCTACTGTACTACATAAGCATTTTTCTTTATCAAAATTAATTTGGTTTTAGTTGATACTTATTACAACTATAGGCATAATTAGATGAATTTAATATTTTATCAGTTTCGTTTCAACTAAAATTTTGAATGTTGAGCAGAATTTTTGGAGGCAGAGTCAATATATAAATGCATTTACATTCTTAAATAAAATACATGGGTTTTATTCAAATTAAGCACCTTGTTATGTGCAATAATTGCTGAAGATAATTTCGACCAATATCACAGCCGATTTTAATACAATTTAATGCAGAACTAATCGCTTTTTAGTTAAAAAAAAAAACAAATGCTAAAAGATCAGAAAAATAAAAATTTTTCGAAAAGTTAATTTAAGAAAATATAATTAGTTTTTTCTTATGCGTGTACTAATACTATGATGATTATATTTTGAATGTTATTCTCAAAAATATCAAATGTATATGCACTTATTTACATTATAACTATATAATAATGTTACACACTAAGGATAAGCATAATTAATTATATTATTTTTATACGTAATGTTAAACAAATTATGAAAAATAAATAATTTCAGTGTTATGCTTTCATAATTATGTTGCCAGTTAACAATAGATTTATTGTATATAATAAAATGAAAACATAAAGCATTAACATTTTATTACTGCTTAATCTTTTAATTTTATTTATAGTTTTTATGTATAAATTTTTATTTGTATATCACAAGTTTGAAGAGAGTAGAATGTGGCGTTAAGAACTACAAATTGGCAGTAGGCGGCGAACAACAAATTCCAAATATCTCAACAAAATTTTAGTTTTAATTAGTGAAGCTTAGCAATTAATACCGCTATTAATAAAATTTGACTGGCGTACACGCCGAATGTGATCTACATTTTCCATATTTTGGGCCCGAATTCTGATGCTTTTTTCACTAGTTGTAGTACATTCTGAAGCTCTTTCCGCACCTGTTGCAGAGGGCACGGAGCCGTTCAATTCCGATGCATTTTCTGAAGAATGATAAGACTTAACATTGGTTGTTTGTACATGCAGGTGAGGTTGACACTGATCATTTTGAGAAGTCATATTAAAGCCTAGTTGATTGGTTGCTATTAGATTAGTGCGCTCCACATTACAACCGGGCACAATCTCATCATCTTCCTCTTCATCGTCTTCATCTGAAGTGCTATGACTGTAATACTTTTCATGTTGGTCTTGCAATTGTCGGTGCTGATGATTTGGTTGAAGTTTTTTAATAACGACTTCGTTGGGATCTTTCGGAGAATCAAAATAAAATTCATTTATCTCCGATGAATGTATTATTGATCCTCCATTTTTTTTATTAACTTGAGAGCGTTCAACTAAAGCCAATGCCTTGGTACCACTTAAACGTTTACTACTTGGTTTTGACGTACGAGTCGATAGTCCAGCAATTGTACGTTGTTCAGGGCCCGAACCCATGATAAGTCCTGCTGATAAACCGCTGCCAATATTGTTAAGAGTTCCACTCTTTCTTACACCGTTGAAATGACGAACTCCCCTTCGTTCGTAAGAATTATAGCTAGTACATGGTACTCCATTTGATGAGGAACCAGAATTCGTTGAATTTGAGCTACGACGTTCTGAATTTTCATGTGATGATCGCTCAATCGATCCTTTACTTTGTTGTCGATCGCGATTTTTTGACAATTCTGTATTTCTATCCGGACCCCGATCGAAGCGACCATCTTTAAATACAGGTTTCTGGAAGTTATTGAATTCAAAGCTGCAGTTCTCTTGCATAGGTTCTGAATAACAACTGTCGCTCTGCAATAACATTTGTTGTTGTGAATGACCCGAGGATCCAGTTCCACAGCCTGATCCATAGCTAATGGTATTTTTGGTGGCTTTCTGTTTTCCAACAGCAACTAATACATTTTCGGTTTCTAGTACAGATAGAGCTACATTTCTTTTAGCGTTTAAATCAAAATTTGGGTTCTCATAATGATCTGTTGTTACATCAGTCATATAATCATTACTCACATAAGCAGCAGTTTGATGTCCAATAATTTGGTGCTGAGGATGATAACGATGCTCATGAACACTATATTCAGTAGCGATCTCGTGATTAAAATCACTTCGTAAAGAGCCAGTATCATAAGGCCTCTGATACATTGCTTCTTGCTGATATTCAGTGCACTGTCCACCTGGCGAGACATCAGTTGCTACCGCAGTTGGACTAGTCAAAGAGCTCAGTGCGTAACTATCGTCATATATCAATTTCCCAGTTCGCATTGTATAAGTATGAAGATTTGTATTTGCATTACATATTGCAGGATAATCGTTTTCAAAATGCTCTTGACTTGCTCCCGAAGTGCATGGTAAAAAAAAATTCGCAACATTTGAATGAGAGCTTTGAGCACTTTCTAAGTTTACACAATGTTTTTTCTCTCTTATTGTACTACCAGAACTGGGATTTCCAGAAACTGGTCCAATCATATGCAAATCTCCATTGGCAATCCCATTTGAATTAACAGTGTTATTTACATTGGTTTTTAGTCCAGTAACCCACGAGATTAATGTGATGATTGCAATTTCAATTAAACGCAATGAAAATTGATACCCCCAGTGCATCCAATCGAACTCTACAACATTAGAGACGATTATTGATCTCATTGATGAAACAAACACTGCTCCAAATATCTGCAAACTTGCTAGTAAAACAAAAAGCAATGCAGTTGCAATTGTAATGTGAATGGCGTAAGATAAGTTCTGATAACCAAGTATATAATTTTGAGATTTGCTTTTCAGAATGCGTTTTAGCACTCGATATAAATATAAATATAGGAAGCCTAGGCTAATACATATAAATATGTATATTATTTGACATATAAGTGACAGTACTCTAGGCGGTTGTGGTGGGCTTGCTAAACTTGTCGATGGAGAAGTGGTAGCTAATATTGGAGAAAGTAACTCTGATCCAACTATGTATGATTGGGATAGATGGTGAAATTGTTGATGCCTTCGAAAATATTGTTGCTGATGGAAGTTCATATGGTTCTGAATGGTATATGACTCAACATAATGAAGGGTAATGCACAACATAACATGAACACCACACCCAACAACAACAGTTAGAGGTCTGACCAATGCTGAATAACGATTGTTTTTTTGGTTCAATGACTTAAGAAATAGAAAAAGGATTAACACAGAGAAAGCCACAGTCAAGAATGTTGATGGCAAATTCAACAGAATTTCAGCGGCAAATATGTGAAAACTTCCATTAATATTATAAGCATCGAAACATAAATAAAATATACGCATTATACAAATGGAGATTAAAATTAAATGAATATAAACAAAATACGATTGGGCAAATAAATGTGTTAGTTTGCTGTAGGTAAGCAACTTGTAAAGTGAATATACAGATAATACAGTGAATAATACAACTGATAAGTATACATGTATATTCCATGCCCATGTCCAGGTATTGTGGTCTGATGCAGTCATGGATGATTCTTTTGAATCGCTACTACTTGGTTCAGTCTTTCGGGAGCTATTGCTGTAATTAACTGATGCATCTGTGGAATTGTACTGATATGTTGGTGCTAGTGTAATCGAAGTAGTGGCCGTATCACTAATCGACGTTGCTGCTGATAATGTAGTAACTGCAAATTGGCTTATATTGTTGGCTGTTACACCAACTACGCCATTTATCTCAACATCACTATAATCATATTGGTTTACAGACTGTTTGCTTTTGTTTATATTTGAATTAGGGCCAGTTGAGCTTTCCTCAAAAGCTTTATTTTGATTTGTACTTCTGCTTTCTTTAAATGATTCTGTATTATCTGCAGAAACAACCGCCGAGACTGGGAGCTGAGAATAACTCACAACCGGACGATGAGTGACATGGCGTAATAAAACAGCTGGTATATCACCTTTTCTGCCAATTGATCCAAGTATGCGACGTATGTTGGGAAGTACTTCTTGCCTATTTATATTGCTGTGTCCTTCTGGTTTATCATTTGAGCTATTATTAAGATCATCAGAAATTGAAGCAATCGTGGGTTCGATATCATCAATACTGTCACGTGCTACTGTATTCAATGTTTTTTTCTTATTCATAAGAGTTTCAAATTCCATTTGTGTGTTTTGGGCCGTTTTCTTAAATGAATCTACAACGGGTTTTAAAACACTTCCATTAGAATTAGAAGAATTATTAGCTTCAGCATGCAACGCTGTTAGCTCAGGTGGGCGAAATGGAATTCTCTCATGTCCAGGCGTCAAACTAGGTGGTGGTATTGGACGTCGATTACTATAGGAAACCGTATTGACAATAGGACCTTCATTATTAGTACCACGCAGAGTTGGTTTATCTGCAAAGGGATTCTGATACTCCGGGGGTAATGGAGGAGTAAAAAATGATCTGGATGGCGGGGAATATAATGGAATCTCTGCAGGAAACATTGGTATTGTTGGTTGCCCTTTCGATGGTACTTTCTTCATTAAATTAGGAGCTGAAAAAAAAACAATGAATACAATAAAAAATGCATTTACCATTGAATAATTACATGGTGGGATGATAGTCGCATTGTATTGCAGCGTGTGTCGAAGACGATCTCTATCATGACTTTTACTATGATGACGATTTGGGTTTGGATAAGTTGGATTGTTGTTACTCTTCAATATATCAGCATTTGGTGCTGATGTAGGTAATGCATGATCTCTTTCCAAGTCCATTTCATAACTTCTTTGATGGGTTACGCTATTAGGAAATTGAGGCACAGGTTGATATCTACAAGCATAAAAGTAATAAAGTATCAAATAACTAATAACTTAAAAATATATTGTGACATTAACTTAACCAAGTATCTCATCACACAAAAAATTAAAATTCTATGCAAATAGCACTGCGTATGGGCACTCTTAAACCTGCGCTCGCCTAATGTAAGTTCTTTAACACAGAAAATTCGATTTCAAGCTTCACAAAAAGTTCCAAATCAAAATCACGCATACAAATTTATATGCACAATAATGTATATAGGGATGTAATAAGATCTACTGTTTTCTGCCGAGCAACACGTGTTTCGTCCGCTTAACAATGTAATAAAAATATTACAAATAATGGAGGAGAATAATAAAATTGTCTTTGAAAAAATCCTGCAATTCCAATAATGATTTGTTAGATCAATCAATAAATACTTCAAGCGTTGCTTATTTTTTCACAATTAATTCATAAATCAACATATAAGGCAGAAGAAACACCAACCCAAGAAGTTGACAGATATGCCAGAGAAATTTTTCAAATGTCGAACAATTTTAATTTGATTGATTGGTGGAAAACTAATAAAAGTAAATTTCCACAATTGTATGAGCTCGCCATGAATATACACTACATACCAGCACTGACCATATAACATATAGATGGGACATTTCATACAACGCAAACAGCCACGGAATTTCTTAGCGAGATACCCCAGTTCGATGCGAGATACCCCAGTTCGGTGCGACATACCCCGATCGGCTCACACGAACAGCTTCCGACAAGTTCGATCTCTCAATGTGCGAACCTATACTGAGTTAATAGCGTTTTGTACGTCGTCTAGGACGGACGCTTCGTATAGAGCCCGCATGTTACTCTTATGATCGCAGGTAGAAATAGCAAATTTGCATGAAAGAGTCCCTCACAACCAATGCTGTTCGCTCTTGAGAGCTTGCTTCTTGCCTGCCTCTTTCATTCTGTTGCCCATTTTCATAGCTATGAAAACAAAAACAAATACACTCTCATCATCTTGTACGTACATCATCACTGTGTGTGTGTGTGTTGGTCCCCAGCCGAATTTAATATTTTTGGCTTTTGCTGCTGTCCGAACTCAGCAAAGTTTTTCGACTACCTGTGACGGGTCGACCCATGCACTGCAAGACGGATCTTTACTAGTATTGTAGCTTTGTTTGTTTTGTTATGTGGCTCAATGATAATTATATAGTGTTATATTTTTGAAATTCTATTGCATATAATTGTTATTAAAGTTTGGCATAACTATGAAAAATAATTTAATTTGCTTTCCATCCGATATCAATAGTGCATCTGCAATACTAGTAATTCCATATAAATGGCAATTCATGTATTTGTGGAAGGTCAGGGTTTCAATTTGTCTTCCCAAGCATCAAAAGTCTTTCTCGAGCTAGAAATATAATTTGGCACTCTAGAAGAAGTCCCAAGCAAAGTCACGCATACATCTAAACACACAACAAGGTATCCTTGTGTTTGTATATTCTTGCAGGCATTAATTTGGTGGGAGAGCCCAATCGAAAATCAGCGATATGCAAAGCAATGATAAAATAAAAAATATCCTGTAAGAAAAATTAAGGCGGCATTACTGTACACAAATGCTAAACTTTGTGCTTCGAAACACAGGGTAAAGATCCGTCTTGCGGTGCATGGGTCGACCCGTCGCAGGTAGTCGAAAAAACTTCGCTGAGTTCGGACAGCAGCAGAAGCCAAAAATATTAAATTCGGCTGGGGACCAACACACACACACAGTGATGAGTATGTGTACGTACAAGATGATGAGAGTGTTTTGGTTTTTGTTGTCATATCTATAAAAATGGGGTTCGCTCTCAAGAGCGGGCTCTATACGAAGCGTCCGCCCTAGACGACGTACAAAACGCTATTAACTCAGTATAGGTTCGCATATTGAGAGATCGAACTTGTCGGAAGCTGTTCCTGTGAGCCGATCGGGGTATGTTGCATCGAACTGGGGTATCTCGCTAAGAAATTTCGTGGCCGTTTTCGTTGTATGAAATGTCCCATCTATATGTTATATGGTCAGTGCTTTAACGCAGAACGAAGTCATTATTGGAAGTACTATAAGAACCAAAAAAGAAATGAAGAAATAATAAGACGTAAGTTATATTTTTAATGTAACTAAAGTCGTGCCGAGTGCTGTATAATAACAAACAGCAATAAAACAATGCAAAAAAGGAAGAGAGAGACAATAAGATACAGTTAATGTGAAGAGCTGGCGTTATGAGCGCAAGGTATATAGATAAGCATGCAATGACAGAGCACAAGTTAGGAGAGTGACGAAAAGTAAAAGACGAAAAAGAAATAAACACAGCTGCTAGCGACGCGCACTGTTTGTAAATATAATTACAAAGAAATGGAATTTCATAATACCAATCACACGAAGTTTGACACTAGCACCAGTAATAACGCACTACATAGTAAAAATGTTAAAAATTGGTGCCTTTAAAAGTATTAAACTACAGTATGAATAACAGAATTCAAGTGATTTAATAAGAGCAAAAATAGACGCGTCTACTCTGTACAACAACCAATGTTAATGATAATATTAACTCTCCTTTTTTTCTTAAGAAATTAAACTTTTCAATTCCTAATAGATCTACCCGATTCTTTTCCTTATTAACAATGAGCACTTGCCCTACTAATTACCTTATGCATGAACCTTTTAGAGTACTATGTTCTGAGTTTAAAAGGCTTTACGGGGTTATTAGTTTAGAGTCTTCTGTTTCTACTAATAAAGCCTTAATCTTAAAACATTTACTCACACATTAATCAAATAATCTGTGGTGGTGGTCATTGATTTGATTGGGTTTTCCTGGGTTTCCCCAATCCTATCAACAAATGTTGAATCAATTTACATTTACTCACCCCAGAACTATTTATAATTTTTATTTTTAATTTCTCTTAATTTAATTCTAATTTTTTAATTTTAAATATATAAATATATTTAATTTAATTATTTTAAAATTTAATTTTAATGCTACATTTTAAATAATTTCTGTCGACTGTTAATAGTTGACATAAAATAAATAAATAATGACCCGAAAGACACTTCCAAATTAGTTCAAAATAGGATTCAAATCAGAAATTCCAATGAATGAAGTGGCCGGCCAACCACAATCTCCCGAAAATAATCTTATAGAAAAATAGCTTAAATAGGATCCTTATAAGAGAAGAATAATTTAACGTCATCTGCATACATCAAAACAATAATATTCTTAATAACAGACGAAAGGTCTTTAATGAATATATTGAAAAACAATGGATCGAGGTGACTATTAGCCACTGGCTACCTTGCGGCACTCCTAAAGAAGCACAGATCTGTTTAGAAAGGGCAGAATCGAACATAGCTCTCTGAGTTCCATATTTAAGATTGTTGGATTTTCATTTCATAAGAATATGAAGCAAAGTGACAACTTGTGCATTAGGACAGTATACGAGTTTATAGAATCAAATTCTTTACTGAGGTCAATGTAAATAACTTCCGTTTGCATCGTGCTATGAAACCCACTAATGATAATAGAAGAGAGTTCCAATAAGTTTGTGGTAGACGATTTTGTATCTCACAAAGCCATGCTGGGTTGGTGAGATGATTGAGCTACATAAGTGTTGGAGTTGAGAAGTAATGATTTTCGCGAATAACTTAGAAATAGCGGACAACTTACAAATAGCTCTATAGTTTATTACATCACATTTAGAGCCTTTTTTATTCAAGGGAATAATATAAGATTCTTTACAGTTTGTCGCACATTCATTGGCGACTGGATCGTGGGATCTCAAGTCCAATACCAGGAGCGTTCATTTAACTTAAAACGGTTAATTTTTGTTTATTCTGACCATATAACCTTTTAAAAAAACAGAACAATATTTTTAATTTGTTTGCCATTTACTCACTGGTAACAATGGCTTGCACAATAGCTCAATTACGGTGGCGATTCCATCATTTTTTGGATGAGTATTATTTCAAATGGAGTTGGTTTCCTCGAGTTAATCGATGGAATAATGCGTAAGAAACCATAGCTAGGGATTTTACAAAGCTATTGAGAATATTGGTATTTCTGCTCAAAAGTCTAATTCCAGCTAAATAATGACTCGAAAGGCACTTCTAAATTAGTTCAAAATTGGATTCAAAACAGAAATTCCAATGAATGAAGTGGCCGGCCAACCACAATCTCCCGAAATTAATCTTATAGAAAACTTGTGGAGTCATCATAAAGACTTCCAAACGAAAATCACGCATACATGTAAAGATATGTATACGCACAAGAAGCTATGCATGTATTTGTCTATTGCCTGTCTGGACACCGAACTACGCATACACACGAGCTCAAAACAAAGGTCAAGGGACATCATCAATGACAGTCGCAAGCAAACGAAACGGGGGTGGGTTGCTCATAACATCAATGACAAGAGTGGGAGTAGCATGGCGATATGCGATCTCTATCATGTTTTCTCGCTCATTAGTTGTTGTTGTCTACGCTTCTAAAAGGCGTACATTCTTGCGCAATTGATGCTCTCTCAGCAGCAGCCCAAGTAAGAATGAAACGAAGAGTTCGGCTGCCTTCGGCTCTGCTGAGACACTTCGTAACGACGCTCACCCTCTGCTGGGACGTCTCGTAACGACGCCGAGCCTCTGCTGGGACGCCTCGCAAGAAAATTTTGTGTCAAAAACGCTTGTATGAAATGTCCGATCTATGTGTTATATGGTCACCATATATTACCTACTTTAAGAATATTTCATGGTGTAATAGAAAACGACACTATATATATATCAAGTTCAAGTTGCTTTAAAGTGTCGTTTTCTATTACACCATGAAATATTCTTAAAGTAGGTAATATATGGTGACCATATAACACATAGATCGGACATTTCATACAAGCGTTTTTGACACAAAATTTTCTTGCGAGGCGTCCCAGCAGAGGCTCGGCGTCGTTACGAGACATCCCAGCAGAGGGTATATGCTGGCACGAGCATCACTTCAACCAAACATTTGAAGTGAAAACACGTGCTAGCGAGCGCTGCTAAAAATGTCTAAACAATTTATGCAAGAGTTTATATATATTATATATATTATTTATATATTTATATATTTTTGAAGCAAAAATTAATTGAAAAAAAGTGCAATTACAGTGGCGCTGTCGTCTTCCGTTACCATGTTCACTGCTCAAAAATTTGCCACCAAATGATGTTTGCGAGCATGTTCGCACTGGTTGGTGGACAAGAAAATTTGGCTCGACGAGCGGTTCGGACAACATGCTTGTCTGTGGATGGGCCGCTTAAGAGACGAGCATGGTAGGATCTGAAAAAACATTCCAAGCTTTGCAGAACCTACGAATGTACCTATCTGGCACATCGAAGCTAGTAGTCTTCACCGATCATCAACACCTGACTTTCGCTCTTAGTAGTAAAAATCATAATGGGAAACTTGGGAGATGGAAGATGGAAGAGCTATCTCGAAGAGTTTAACCATGAGCTCAGGTATAAACCCGGAATATCGAATGTGTAGACGCATTATCGCGAACTCCACCAATCTACTTTACACAAAGCTCTGCAGCAACAGGCCACAGCGAACAAAGGTTTTCCCATAATCTCATTCAAGAAGTTGAATCTCCAATCAATATGTTTAAATATTAATTTGAAGTTAATTCAAATAAAGATTCCTGTAAATTTGAATTACCATTCCTAAGTTACCATAGACACTTAGTTTCCAAGCCACACTACACAGAAATTGAAATTCTTAAGGACCCCAGAATGGTAAATGGATTGCTTATATCAGAAAATTAGGTCAAATTTAAGAAATATAGCCTAACCATTTCCATAATTACAAATCTAAGATAGACATGGAGGTAAGTAATAGACGAACAGATTGAGATAGGTACCAAAGAACATGTATATAGATTTTAAATAAATATTTCTTTCCCGAATTAGTGAGGAAAATCACCAGGTGAATCAGGGGAAATACAATCAACACCCACTCCTAAATAGACCTGTACTTAACTAAAGTTCTCGAAATACACCAACATAAAAATATTGAAATTAAAGTCAGCCAAGGATTTAAAACACCCCTTACGCGACGTAATGATAGCTTTTGACATGACACGATCAGTTATCATGTATAACAAAAACGAAATGAACGCCTTTCCTATTAAAAAAGAAAGCTTACATCCTCCCTAAAGATGAGATAAGAAGCGAGACTTTGGAGGCACCAAAACATAAATATTTCTACATTGCATCCGAGGACGTCAGCGCTTAAATGTGAAGAAGTTAACAACAGAGTTAAAATCGAATTGCAGGTTACGAAACACATTGCAGCACATAAACAACGAAACGCCGTGAGCCGCGTCATTAAAGTCTGGGGACCAGACGGTAACTTGATTCACGTAAATACAATGGGAACGACGGAATAGCGCCACCAGCAGAACAAGAAGCAGAGGTGTCTTCATTATATATTATAACAGAATGTAACTTTAGTTTTTAAAAAGCAAAGAGCCAATAAAGTCGATGTTACTTGTTGGTCATATAATTGGCAAGATTCGCCATTATTTAAACCGCTCGTCGATTGTCTTTCCATACGTTTAAGTGCCGCGAAACCACTTTTAAACAGTACATAAATTTAGCACACTTTTATTTACATATTTTATGAAAAAATCCAATTCATTGAACTAGAAACGATAGTTATAATCGTTATCTGGTTGTTAAAGCAAAAAGAAATTGGGAATAATATCAACTGGTTATCAAGGTGGTGAAAAATACTGGTGGTGGTATACAGTGTTGGAAAAAATAATAGAAACGCGGTGGCTCATTTTCGTTATGTTCAGATTTTAAACACTTGAAGTGATATTGAGATAATTATTATATTATTTTTTGGTCACTAATATATCTATCTTTCATGTTTATGAACAAAAATTAAAATATTCTAATTCATTCGACAAAAATATACAGTTAAAAATCAAATTTTATTTTCGACCTGAATATAAAAATAGAAACGATGAGGTTAATCCGTCTCAGGTTGACTATTTTTGGAAAGTTGTAAATCAAATCTTGATTACTTTATTCATTGAAGGTGCAGACATGATTTTTAACATCCGCAGGACTTTATATGTAGCAAGGACCTCAACTGCTTTAAACATATTGCATGATAAATTAACCACCTGGTTTTCGTACCCCTCATCCACTAATCTTCATTTTTTTTTCTACTTAAATTTACTAATCCTTTTTTTAATCAAAATCCCCTATTAGATACCAACATAATTTGGATCAGTTAATTGGAAGGACCGATCGCTAAAATGTACTTTGTTATAGAAAAACCACATCCCTGCAATTTCGGCGAGTGTTGGAGGCCACTATCCTGGCTAGCTATCCGATATTTTAAAATTCTTTTTGTCGGGAAATGCAAATATTATATCCCTAAGTATTTTGACATTAACCAAATTATAGACATTGCCCTGTCTCTAATGCAAGAGACCAAAGTGGCCACCGCCACCTAGTGTATTTATACCCGCCGCTTGCATAAGAGTCCTCTTAGTGTATTCAAAATAATAAAATGAATTTTTTTTTTTGCTCCTAACATATAGTCTACCATCAGGAGTAAGCTAATTAATCAGTCCCTTTTCAAAGTAAAGAATATTTATCCGATGTGATCGGATTTGATATTTCAGGCATAGGAGGCATTACTGCTGAAATTGCATTTTGGTCAGAAAGTGGTTCATAATAACCGAGTACGTCTTGACATCTCTGAAAATTTGCCTAGTTGGTATCATACGACTAGTAACTGATTAATTAAAGTCATATTTAGATGTCCTTCTACTTAGCAATTTTTTGATTTAAGTAAAGTCCTTTCTGCGAATTTCTCAGCAGTTGCTTGCTTTTTGTATCGAAGGGCAGTTTTATTTTTATTGTGAGTATCAAAAATACTCATTAGATCTGTGAATATCACCATGACACCAGTACACTATACCGCACAACATATTAAGGCTCTAAAACGCAATCTAATGATTTATTTATCGAAAAATCTCTATATTGACACTTCTGTTAATAAAAGTGATCCTAAAATTAACATTTATTGAGATTTTCACCAAAACAATCTATTAATTACAACAAAACATGTGCTCGTTTCTATTATTTTTTCCAACCCACACCCGTGCGCTCCTAATGAATCGCTATGTAGAAAAAAAGTTATTGCCGAAAAGTGGTCATAAGTACATCATATTGAACTACAGTTATCTAGGTCTGATACAGAGTAGATTTCATAAATATAAGTAAAGTAGAGTTTCGCGAAAAGGCTTTCAGTAAAGACACCACTTGTGGTTTCTATTATTTTTTCCAACACTGTATATGATAAGAAGTCATGTGAGATGGTTACTTATAGATATTTATTTTTAACTTGAAGGATGTAATGCTATCAGCTAAATACAGACACTTCTTGATGTGTCTGCTGATGTGTTTAAGGGAAGCGTGGTTTTAAAGGTGTTTTAATGAACTTTTTTTCATTTCGTTTAAGAAATCAATCTTTCTAATCTATAAATATAATTAATTATTTGCAATTTTACTTTGGTAACTGCCTTTCGATTAGTAAAACAAATTTATGAAAATAAGTACACTGCTTATCAATTGTGAGTGATTAAGATCTATTTATTTAAAATTCTTTTAAACCTTTCTGAATATTACCACTGACCATATAGCACATAAATCGGACATTTCATACAAGCGTTTTTGACACAAAATTTTGTTGCGAGGCGTCCATTCAGAGGCTCGGCGTCGTTGCGAGACGTCCCAGCAGAGGCTGAGCGTCGTTACGAAGTGTCTCAGCAGAGCCGAAGGCTGCCGAACGTTTTCGGTTAGCAGCAATCATTCTCATTCGGTCTGCTGCCGAGAGCATATGAAATGCTCAGCGATGCTCGTCTTTTAGGATCGTTAACAACAACATATGAGAGAGAAAGCATAATAGAGACGACATATCGCCATGCTTCACGCACTCTTGTCATTAATGTTGTTAGCAATCCACCCCCGTTTCGTTTGCTTGCCACACAGTCATTGATGATGTCCATTGATCTTTGTTTTGAGCTCGTGTGTATGCGTAGTTCGCTATCCAGACAGGCAATAGACAAATACATGCATAGCTTCTTGTGCGTATACATATCTTTACATGTATGCGTGTTTTTCGTTTAGAAGTCTTTCTGAAGTCTGAAATTTTATTTCTGGCTTGCCAGAGATTTTTTCTTCAAGCGGGGGCAGCTTGAAAAGTTCAATCTGAAAACTTAGTGTTAGCTTTGTAAATAACGGACAGATTTATACAGAAACTGTGAGCGTCCTTCCTCTTCGCTTTAAGGGCTAACGATCCACTCTGTTTCGTACCTCAGATTATTACCAAGTTTAGTACACTTTTGTGAAGCGACCTTACTAGGCAGAACTAATACCTAATCAAAAATGACTTTAATATCTATACGAACAACCTTTAGGCAACTCTTTTTTCTTATTACTCGCGACTCATAAGAACTAATGAAACGCATGTAAATTTAAAATTTGTCAGTTTTCTTACCGAAGGGTCGTTAAATATGGCGTTGCAACAGTAGTGAGCCCCAATATATAGTTACTGTCCGGTATACTGCGCTTTGTTGTCGATGTGGTTCCGTAGGCAACTTTAATTAACACAGCAGCCACACTTCTCTCCAAATTATTCAATTTATCAAGATATTCACTCGAAGCAACAGATGAGCCTTTCTTAATTATTCCGGCAGTCACATTGCTTGACACTGGTTGTTCATTACTCTGATCAAGACTTTTGGTTTGATTGAATCGTACACTGTTTTTACCATCAATACGACTAACAATATTTTGGTTATCTAATAAACTTGATTGCGTTTTACCCATAAGGTAAAAACTAGTAAGTGTTACTATGATCATTGCTGAATATGATCGTATAGCCGACCAGCGTATTATTGATTTCGCCATGCTCTAAAATTACTTAATATAATTATTACATCAAAGACATTCCAATCGCAATTTATTGTTGTTTAGACGTCGTTTTAATGGACGCTTCTGTTAATGCTTAGTCATCCAGCAGCTCATTTCTTAATTTTATTGATAACATTTATTATCCCATTCTGCGGCATATACTGCAACAACAAGAAAATATGAATTAATAATATACAATTTTAACAGGTAGTTCGCTCTTTAAATTAACTTAATTTATCATGAAAATATCAAAAATCAATCAATATGAATATTGAGATGCTAGTTGAAAAATATATTTATTTAAGAATATATATTTAAAATCCAGCTTTGAAATGAAATACGCTTTCCTACCTGCAGCACTACAACGCTAGATCGATATAATTTTCTAAATTATTTACGTTAAAAATATTGCTAATGGAGATCTCATTGACTCGAATGGTCGTACTCGAGTTTTTTTTTACAGGTTAAAACGAGTTTCCTAAAATTTTCCATGCAGATATTATAGGTTTATAAACCATTATGTTTACTTTTTACCCGTGAAAAGTTGTCTTAACTAAATTGAAAGACCTTGAATTTTGCAAGCAAATAGTTGACAAATGGTATAAAATAGATCGATGTAATTCGCTAGCTGTAAATTTGTCCATATGCACTTGTCAAAAGTCCGACAAAGAACTTAAATTTCTTTACACTTTACTTGTCAGGAAGAAAGCACTAATCACTTCTAAACTACAGTTGACATAACTAAGCAATTAATGAGTACATATTTTGTGAAACGTATTACTTTAAATTTGACCATTTATTTTTTTGTTTCCCAATTTGCTTTATACTAATTTATCAATTATGACGAAGTTGAATAATTAATGGGTTAGGATTATTTTACGGTAATTTCGTATTTATGCATTGTTTTTATTTGTATATACCTATGTGATTTAGACATACATACATAGACAAGAAATCACTGCCAAAATCCACGATAAATCCATGGAACTGAACTTGTCATCATATGAAAAAAAATGTACACAATATTTTTAAAATTTCTTGCACCAGCGAATTTTTACCGAGTTAACGTGGGATTCTTGCCAACACCTCAATTAAATGTATGCATATTCAACTACAGATGTAAATATGCCCAAAAAATGTAAAATATGTACTTGAAACATATTCAGGATCGTGATTATTTGATAATAATAACATATTTTCAAAGTTCCGTAAGTAAATATACAGTAATTTTAAGTATTTTTATTCGCAATATATATGTATAGCAATCCGAAGATGTCTACGAAATTATTTCATTAATATAGGAAGAAATTAATATTTCCTCTTCTACACAATTTTTCGCGTTCACACAAAATGGCGTTAATATTAGAGAAGGAAAACACATATTTCATTAGAATGAAACATATCGAATGTAATATTTACGCAGGGTTGCATTGTGTAGTGTTCCCTCTAAATATGATGCATTTACGTTGAAGCAGCCCATCCACAGACGAGCATGTTGGCCGTCTATTTTCGATGCCAGGTTTGTATATAAATGAATCTAACTCTACTAACAACATATCGACATCATATGATTTGCAATTTGAATTTTGCGAAAATTTGAAAAAATGCAAAGATATAAGTTTAAAATTATAATGTTAAATTTATTAACTGAAGGCTTTCTACAGTTACCACATTTTGCACGAACGCAAATACATTTTCCAGCGGATCGTGATTAACTCGAATAGTTAAAACGAAATAGTGGGCTGTGTGGTTTTTAAATATATCTTTAACTAATCCAAACATAGCTTTAGTAATTTGCAGCAAGCCATGAAGACAACATATATTGTTTCCTTGGTATTTAACGTGTTTTAGGTATTCAGACATTTCCTTCAGTTTATTCTGCTGCTACTTCGGAACTATTTCGTTGGAATTGCTTGGCTACAAATTTAAATTGCTTCTGCAACAGTGTGACTAAATGTCATGACGAAAATTACCCGCATTAGCTCAAATCTATTCGGATAAACGTGACTTCTTCTTAATGTAGTTATTCTCGTAGCTGATCCCTGTTCTACATAGTTCGTATACCTCTCGTATGATTTCCTCAAACTTGGCTTTTAGGAAATTATTCCTTATAGATTTGAAAAAATTCGGAGTGTCATAAAACATATAATATTTTTATTAAGACTTGAAGTAATTGGGTACATTATCTATTATAAGCTACTTGACTATACACAACGCTTTTAATTGTGAACCCCATATTTTCAGCAAAATCAAAGTTTTTATAAATAGGGCTTTTTGGGCATTCCCTTTAGTATAAAATTATAATAATAAAGATATAAAAAAAAATATCGTTTTATTCTTACAAAAAACTTGTAAGATTTTAACTTGTACACCTAGCCGCAGAAGTCTGCGTACATAATGAAAAAAATGCGACATCAAATTGCAAATTTTTCAGTCATTTATTAATAAAATTTCCATATTCATTTTGTAAACTCAACTACAATCAATTGTGTTTATTATCGTATTTTTTAAATATTTTTTATTAATGTCTTTTTTATTTTTAATTTCAAACTTAACCCTACTAAAACAGAAGATGAACAAAAATCTTCTGCTCGTGATGGGCGATTAAAGGTTGTTCAAGTATGAACATGTATTCTATAAAAAATATGTATGAACTTAGGGCAGTAGGAATATGTTAATTAAAGTGGCCCATCCACAGTCGAACATGTTGGCCGAGCATGTTGTGCTCGACGCAATTTTCATCGTTAGTGGTAGTGCTCGCGTACAAATTTCGTGTTCGTCGAGCCGCTCGGACGAAATAGAAATGATTCTATCTTGCCTGGCAATGCTGGCACGAACATCACTTCAACCAAACATTTGAAGTGAAAACAAGTGCTAGCGAGCGCTGCTAAAAATGTCTAAACAATTTATGCAAGAGTTTATATATATATATGTTATATATATTTTTTATAAATTTATATATTTTTGAAGCAAAAATTAATTGCCAAAAGTGCAATTACAGTGGCGCTGTCTTCATCCGTTGCCATGTTCACTGCTCAAAATTTGCTACCAAATGATGTTTGCGAGCATGTTCGCACTGGTTGGTGGACAAGAAAATTTTGGCTCGACGAGTGGCTCGGCCAACATGTTCGTCTGTGGATGGGCCGCTTGAGCCAGTTGCTGGGCTATACATGAGGCTGGGACGATAGTAATTTTAGAATGGCGTTGTCATAGTTTTGGAACATCGATAGCCTTAGAGCATTGCAAAGTTCGATTAGCTGGGAGGCCAGCGCGTTTTGAAAAAATTTTGGCAAGCAGTCTGCACGTGACGGTATGCGCCAGGTCAATTGGAAATTAATTTTAAATATAATACCAACCGGACGCAGATCTCAATGGCAAGCCTGAGGATGAAGTTTGTGTGCACATACACATATGCTAATTAAGCGGGAGCTTTGAAATGAGCCAAGTAAGCGGAGTGGTATTATTTTAGGAAATAATTCTAAATAATAGATGCGGGGCTCCATCTGTGGCTACATGAGTCTGGAATACAATATAATTGCATTTGGGATATTAGAAGATGCCTCAGCGAATAATACTGACGCCGGAACTCTCCCAATATATATATATATATATATATATATTTATATAAATTATCAATTTCCCGATCGTCTTACTGTTAAGGTAGGAGATCCGGGAAAGAAATTATTATATATACTGACTATTTTCAGAGTTATTGTTTAATTCCCGATCGTCCTTCTGTTAGGAAAGGAGATCCGGGAAGGGAGTTATGATATTAACGACTTCTGTCGGAGTGATTAATAGTCAGCACTTGGCTGTTGCTTTATTAACTTTTAGACTGATACAATTATGAAAATTACGGACTATTTATATTATTAATTTCATAGCGAATTCGGCGACTTTGACTGGTGTTGCAATTTGGTCAGCACTCTGGAAGCGTTTGCAATGACATCCGGTCAAACTCTAATTCAGCGATTCTTGATCGGCGTTGACTTCAATTAACTTGCAACGTCTGCTGACTGCAACAACTTCCGGTAAAATTCTAATTCAGCGGTTTTGTACGATGTGAATTGTGTCAACATTCTGGAGAATGTTGACTCTGGTTAACTACCCCCCCCTTCCAGTTTCAATTGTTTGGCATTCCTTCTTGCCATGGTAATTCGTCGATAGGTGAGGCCAATGCAGATGAGTGCGATACAGATGGCTATTATAACGAATGCCATACGCCATATGCGGTAAGTCTCAGCTGCGTTTTAGAATTGTTGTATCTCTTCCAAATTGCGTTCATTCAAGCGATGAAGGTACGGGAGGCTTAGAACATCTTGGCTGGCGGTGATGTTTAGTTGAGGAGAGTTGGCAAGTGCTGGAACTTTGTTCTGAACGTTATTGCTGTTGATGAAAAGCGTCCCATTGACCATTGCTCGCTCATTGAAGATAACGAGCTGAGTACCGTGTATCCAGACCTTGGTACCGTTATCCACCTGCACTTCAGCCGGACTGTTGTTTATGATTAGAATCCCGTCTCCTACTTCGGTGATTACGCCTAGATTACTTGGTTGGAGCTCGCAATGTGCAGTTCTTTCCGCATGAGGTTCTGTGGCGCATGTGCTTCCCTGGGCTAGGCGGCAAAATGTGGCACCGGGAGCAATGCGGCATTCCTTGAGAGCGTAGATTTTTCCGCGGCACTCAGCTATTACGTTGTCCATTGTGTCTTCCATTAGATGTAATACATAATTATTGTGGGTGACAGGAAAAATGATGACCTTCTTACAATCTAACTTAACTATTGGAAATTTAATTAAAAAATAGATCATGTTAGTGGACTGCAAAGTTTTTACGGACGAAACAGACATGAGATTCCCAATGGGGGTATTGGTGGGTTCTTCTAACCAAACCGACTTCAAATCTGAGTCATCTAAAATATTTGGGCTAACAATGTTGGCTTTTGCAAGCGTTATGGCAAGCATCAAATTTTGTAGTTCCATCATTAACATTCTAACATTCAAAGCGTCTCATACAAATGGCCGGTGTCAATTTGTGAACCTTTCGCAACTTTAAGAATTTGATTTACTGTATAAGTTAGTTGGTTTAACTGGTCTTGAACTCTAGTATTTATTTCTATCTGCCTATTGTTTGAATTTATTATTTGTTGCTCGGTGAACCTAGTCTTCTACAGATCGCTAGCATCGGGTATGCCCGCTACTACTATTAATAAAAAACCTAGGAAGTCCAAGCTCCTGTCGTTTCTATGGTGCGCTCCCAAAGCCTCTAAAAGGTCTTGGAGATGAACCGTGTCCACACTCAAGAGTTTCCTCATATGCGATTGCGGGAATATGTCGTTGGAATTCACAAGGTTGGTTGTTTCCTCTACAACGCGCATGTACTCCAAAAGGTTCGGCGAATGTTTAACATAGGCGAATTTTTCCCATAGTAAGATTCTACCATCTATGATGGGGATGTACTTGGCATTCGAGTAATGGGTAATGTGTGCCGATGTCAGAGATAACGAGAAGAGGAGTACGGCTCCGAACCTGTGGGGCAAATATGTTGAGCTATTAATAAGTTCGCAGGGAGTAACCCACCACCAAGAATAACCTAATGTTCGTTAAAAAAATAAAAATTAATAGAGGAATATTTATGAATCTATGGTAAATTGCCTAGGAACGGTGATTGTCCTCGTTATTTGATGTTGTCCTTGTGGACTACTCTCTGTTTAATGAGCACTGAGGTTCCCAGGTGCGCTTCTACAGGTTTCTCCTAACACAAGGGTGTGAGATTATTGCCAAGCCGCCGATTGGATTTTACTAAAACCTTTTCTCCAACCTCAAAGACTCTGTTCTGCCCGCAGCCTGAGCGTACCTAATCCTGTTTTGTATTTCTACTTGCGGTTCGTCTGAATGTGATTGAGCAACGTCAACTGGCCGGGATGGATTCAGATACTGCAAACGCCAAGGGTTTATGGTCTGTGAAGATATTCAGGTCTTTCACACCTAAAAAATAATTACGTAATTTGCCAAGGGCCCACACAAAAGCCAGAAGTTTCCTTTCATTAGTGGCATAATTGACCTCGGGACTCTTCAATGTCCTCGAAATCATTGTGATGGGCCGCCCTTCCTGTGAAAGAACAGCGCCAATACCGTAACCCGAAGCGTCTGTCGTTAGATCAAATGGCTTTGCGAAGTCAGGGTAACGCAATATAACAGCTTTTCAAACGTGTTGCGTTGAAGATCAGAGAATTCTACGGGTATCTTCCTTGACCTATGTTTACTGGCCATTCTATTTTCTCCTTTTAGGATGTCAGAAATGGGTTTGGCTATAGCTGCAAAATCCTTGATAAAGCATCTATAATAGCTGGCCAGTCCCAAGAACGATCTAACTTCGAACACAGTCTTTGGTTCAGGAAACTCTTGAATTGCCCTTATCTTCTCTGGGTCCGTTGTTGTACCGTTGGAGGTGACGACAAATCCCAGGAAATTCACGCTTTTCCTGAAAAAGCGAGACTTCTCCACTGAGACTCTCATATTTGCATCGAGGAGAGACTTAAGAACCCAATCAAAGTGCTTGACATGCATTTCCTCATTTTCTGAGAAGATGATCACATCGTCGACATAAACGTAGCAAAATTTACCTATCTGTTCGCGTAATACGTCGTCGTCGTCCATTGAAATATGCTAGCAGCATTTTTCAGACCAAAGGAGAGTCTTCGAAATTCGTATTTTCCCCCATTTACTGAAAAGGCAGTCTACTAACGATCACGCTCAGCGAGAATAATCTGGTGATAGCCGGACTTAAGGTCCTGTGTTGAGAGAAACTTACCCTTTCCTAAGTTTCCCAATATCATTGATATATTTGGTATGGGGTATTTATCAGGAATGGTTTTTTCGTTAAGTTTCGAAAGTCCATTACTAACCTCCTGTTTCGGTTACCGGCTTCATACTTGCCCTTTTTATCTACCACCCAAATGGGGTTGTTGTAGGGTGAGACTGATTTTTAAATTATGCCATCTTTTAGCAGAATTGAATTTCTTTGTTCACGAAATCCGCCACCCCCATTGGGTATGGGTAAAGCTTGGCATGGACGGTTTGTTCATCGACCGTCCTAATGGTAGCTACTACCGAGGTATTGTAGGGCAAGGCCTCGTTAGGGTCTGCGAAGGCCCGTTTCCTATTGTCTAATACCTTTAGGAAGGATTTTCTCACAGATAGGGGTGCTCCCAAATGATCTACATTCGTGTAGTTAACGTTGGCACAGGTGTGAAAGGAAATTTGCACATCCTCCATACCCCACTTGAATCGACCCGAGGCTAAGCAAAGTGAAGCTCCCGCCTCCATCAACAAATCATTCCTTATGATACCATCGAACGTCGACAGGTCTGGTACTAGAAAAAAGGTTGCCTTCGTATTAAACAATGAGACGAAACATTTCTTTGTTATTTTAGTATTTCCAAAAATGGAATGTATTGTGAAGGGGAACTCAACAGAGCGGACGCCTTTTAACCCCTTGTGTGGTCGGATAAAATTCTTCGACGCGCCCGTGTCTATAAGGAATTTCATATTAGTCCCCGCTACTCTTCGTCTGATGACGGGTAACAGGGAGCTCCACCTAAAAAATTGATTTCATCGGATTCGTAACCAGTGGTCGTTTCATCATCAACCAGTGCTTCTGCGCTCGAGGCAGCTTCAGCATAGGTGTCTGACTCTTTTGTAGTGCCTTGTGCAACGTGATTCAGCCTTTGCTGCCCCTTACGGCTACCAGAGTGGCTAGACGTATCTGCTGAAGTTCGGATAGGCTGCATTACCCTCGAAGAGAACGATTCGACCTTAAGCCTTCTAACGCGCCTTTACTATTCGGATGCTTAGCTCTATACTGATCTGACTGATCGCTCGTCTTATTCTGCCTCTTGAATTGGGGGTTCCTAGCACCGAATGCTTACGTGTCAGGCCGCTGATATTGAATGTCTTGCTGGTGACCCTGCCCTTTAGAAAACAGCTTGCGCTCTTTATCTTCTAGGCTTCTCGCAAAATTAGCCGCGAACGTGGCTCTGTCGTGATTAGCTGTGAGCTCTTGTGCGAGGGCTAAATCCGTAGGCAAATCTCTGGGCATTGCTGCAAAGAGAACATCTGTGAGATTACGCTTGAGACCCGAAATGAACACACGCATAGCGTCTTCCCTAACTTCTCACATAGGCCTTTTGCCAATATAGGCTCATAACACATGTTGACTTTATTCGTCAGTAACGTGAGTTTCTTTTCAACCTCGTCGTAGTACTGAGGAAGAGGAAGACCACCATGCCTCAGTATGCCTAGCTCCTGTTCTATGACATGGATTGGTCTCTTGTCGCTATATATAAAATCTAGATGACTAATAATGGCGTCAAAGTTTAGTACCGTCCCAAATGAGGATAGTAATGAATCGGCTGGACCTTTGACCTTACTCCTAATTATGAGTACTGCCTGATAAAGGCGGGAACTGCCATTATAAGGTTTAAAGATGCGATAGGCAGCGACTGCCGCCTCTCTCCAAGAGACGTATGCCTCCTGTGCCCCCATGAAATCGGACAAACATTTTACTGCGCCCAAGGGCTCGTCGCAAAAGGTGTCATTCCTAATGTCTATCGGAGTATAAGATGCCGCGACTGAAGCTGCAACACTAGTTGCTGCTACTTGTGTGGACAGTTCATTAATTTTTTCCAGCAAGGATTGCTGCTCACGCTGGTTAACAGCTTCTTGCTCAGCAAGCGCATTGGCAATTGCCGCTTCCACCATTAACTTGAGTTGCTCTGGATCCATATTTACGCAAGGAGCTGAGCGAGCGGACCTATGTCTAGCAACTCTGTTTCTGAAAACCCTAACAAGTCTATTCGGATCCGACTCCGAATCACTCGAATGATGCGGAGGAGGCGTTCTATAGCGAAACAACGGAGAGCTCATGGACCGACACAGACAACTTACAATAAATATAAAGAAAACGAAGACCCGCGATTGAGCACTTAAGTAACATAAATAAAATTCTTAGGTCGAGTTGCAAAGTATGCGTGAAGCGCTGACTTTTCTCAGATTTGAATTAAGTTTCAGCTAAATAATTGCCATTTACATGATTGCTTAAGTTTTAATGAAGTTAATTGAAGGCCTAATTAACAAAATTAATTAAAGTCCTTAGGTTTTTCCCGCGCAGCAGTCAATGGGTTAATGCGCGGACTACGTTGTTTGGTCCAACAACGTTCGTGGGTAATTTGTAACTAGTTGGGCGCCAATTATCAATTTCCCGATCGTCCTACTGTTAAGTTAGGAGATCCGGGCAAGAAATTATTATATTTACTGACTATTGTCAGAGTTATTGTTTAATTCCCGATCGTCCTTCTGTTAGGAAAGGAGATCCGGGAAGGGAGTTATGATATTAACGACTTCTGTCGGAGTGATTAATAGTCAGCACTTGGCTGTTGCTTTATTAACTTTTAGACTGATACAATTATGAAAATTACGAACTATTTATATTATTATTTTCATAGCGGCCGCTCGATGTGTGCAGCATCTGCCGGCTATATCCATATATATATATATATATATATATATATATATATATGTCGTAGAATGATTAATTTGCCCACTGTATATGTGTGGCATAGAATGGTTAGTTTGACCATTGTGCATACGAATACAGTTTTGAGAGGCGACACAATGTCGCTAACGGTATAGATCATGGTACAGACGAGAACATTTGTGAGTCGCGACATGATGTCGCTAATGGTTCTGAGAACGCGCAGCGGCTGAGGGAAAGAGACATCCTTTGCTGCTGAGTAAGGTCTGTTCGTAGGGGCGTAGAAAAGAGATGGCATTATGATCTGTCAAGAATTGTGAAATGGTTAGAATGTGCGTAATTATTGAGTGAGTCAGTTACGATCGCGCCACCGATACGAGCAGAACTTGCTGCGTCCGAAAAATGGAAAATGAGCTCTTTCCGACATCAGAAGTGGGATCTGCTTTGCCTACTGATCCACATTTGTTAGCATTGGAACTGCAAAATCGCAACCTAATGGAAATAATTAAAAACATGCAGACTCCAAAAGCGCCGCAATCCGATGGTAAAGCTTCACACATTGCCTTACCAAAATTTAACCCTGACGTGGCTGGAGTGGAGCCCTCATCTTGGTGTAGCACGGTGGACCTTGTATTTGCTGATAACGTTCTCCAAGGTAGCAATCTGGTGATAGCACTAAGTAAGGCATTAGAAGGCACCGCATCACAGTGGCTTTCACAAATATGCTTTGCCGGCATCACTTGGGCGCAGTTCAGGGAACTGTTTCTTCAGCGTTTTGTTGGAATTGAAACCTCTGCTGGCATGGTTCTCAATGTATTGAAGGGTCGACCGAAGAAGAAATAGCTGTGTCTGTAACCTTGGCTCACATGGCTCAAGTTGACAGCAAGTTGGCGCGCTGGATTTTTACTACGAATGTAAAAACTCGCAATGAGCTCCAACAACAGTTGCAGGCACACTCTTTCATGAAGCGTAGCATAGAAGACGATGCAACTGGCTCGGATCGCAAAAAGTTCAAATCCCCGTCCCTGGTGAAATGCAACTACTGCGGAAAGGTTGGGCATAAGTATGCCGAATGTCGGGCACGTTTGCAGCAGGGCCAGAGTAAAGGCAAAACCTACAGCGGCACAAATACGACGGGTGTGAAAGATCGATCGGGTGTCAAATGCTTCAAATGTGACGAAATTGGGCACTATGCATCCGCATGTCCTAAAGGCCGATCAGGAGGAAGCGAAAGAATTTTTGAGAAGCGAGTGGATATCTGCGCAGTAGCTCCACCCTCTGGAGCAATAAAGGCATCCGGTGAGTCTGTTCCATTTTGTTTTGATTCCGGTGCAGAATGCTCACTGGTCAAGGAAAGTGTCGCCCATAAATTTAAAGGGAAAAGAGTTAATAATGTTGTAAAACTCAATGGCATAAGTAACGATGCAATTTATAGCACTCAACAAGTTTTATGCAATATAAATATTGAACAATACTATTTTGAGATTTTGTTACACGTTATTTTAGACAAGTATTTGAAATACGATGTGTTAGTTGGTCGAGAGATTCTTAGCCAAGGTTTTGGCGTGATGATAGACGCTGAAAAATTTCAATTTTATAAAACAAAAATGATAGATAAGGTAACTTTAACTGATTACGAGGATAATGTAAGTTCTGATACAGATTTAGTTGATTCCGATAAAATTGTCTTAACAAATATCCTAAAATGCTACTCTGACTGGTTTATTAGTGGAATACCAAAAACTCGAGTCTCGACAGGGCTGTTGGAAATTAAGCTAATAGATCCACAAAAGACAGTGCAACGACGTCCCTATAGGCTTGGCGAGGAAGAGAAAAACCTGGTGCGTTCTAAAATCGATGAGTTGTTAAAAGCAAATATTATCCGTCCAAGTTGCTCACCTTTCGCCAGCCCAATGATGTTAGTCAAAAGAAAAATGGCACTGATCGTCTTTGCGTGGACTACAGGATGTTAAATGATAATACCATTGCTGATAGGTATCCATTGCCTCTTATCGCAGACCAGATTGCCCGGCTTCGAGGTGCAAAATATTTCTCGTGCTTAGATATGGCTAGTGGTTTTTACCAAATTCCAGTAC
Source organism: Drosophila quadrilineata (assembly GCA_018150725.1). Lineage (NCBI taxonomy): Eukaryota > Metazoa > Arthropoda > Insecta > Diptera > Drosophilidae > Drosophila > Drosophila quadrilineata. The sequence goes on from JAECWN010000450.1 coordinate 730,904, forward strand.
ACGAAAATTCAATTGAACGAACCGCGTTTGTGACTCCAGAGGGTCAGTACGAGTTTTTGACCATGCCCTTTGGCTTGAAAAATGCACCTTCTGTTTTTCAGAGGGCCATAACAAGAGCATTAGGATCACTGGCACACTCATGCGCTGTCGTTTACATTGATGACGTGTTAGTTATAGCCGAAACTAAAGAAGAAGCTTTAGAACGGTTGCGTATGGTATTAGAAACATTGAGTAAAGCGGGATTTTCATTTAACATAACCAAGTGCTCCTTTCTTAAAACTCGCATAGAATACCTAGGTTTTGAAATAAGTAACGGAGAAATTAGTCCAAACGCACGTAAAGTAAAAGCATTGTTAGATTTACCGCCTCCACAATCTGTGTCGCAATTACGACAATTCATAGGACTGGCTTCGTATTTTAGACAGTTCGTTCCAAAATTCTCGGAAACGCTTAAGCCTTTGTATCAACTCACATCAAAGAAAAATTCTGATTTTTCTTGGCAACAACACCATGAGCAAATAAGGACTAAAATTATAACAGTTTTGACGCAGGCACCTGTGTTGACTATATTCAACCCGAAACATGCAATAGAATTGCACGCCGATGCAAGTTCAATTGGCTATGGTGCTATATTGTTGCATAAAATTAACGACAAACCCCATGTGGTAGAATATTATAGTAAATGCACATCCCCTGCTGAGTCAAAATATCATTCGTACGAGTTAGAAACGCTAGCAGTAGTCAATGGTATCAAACACTTCCGTCACTACTTGCAGGGACGTAAATTTGTCGTATATACAGACTGTAATTCCTTAAAGGCTAGTCGCACAAAGTTAGACTTAACGCCGAGGGTACATAGGTGGTGGGCATTTTTACAATCGTTTGACTTTAATATAGAATACAGGAAGGGTGATCGTATGGCGCATGTAGATTGTTTATCTCGAAATCCAGTGCCCGATAAAAATAATGATCAAAATAAAATACCAGAAAAACGCATTAATTTAACCGAGGTAACTGACAACTGGTTGATTTCTGAACAGCAACGTGACCCTGAGGTAGCAGATATATTAGCTAAGGTCAAAAATAACGAATTGCCAGAACATTCATTAAAAACCTATGAATTAAGGAAAGGAGTTTTATATAGAAAGATTCAACGAAATGGCAGGACCAAATGTTTGCCTGTAATCCCTAGGGAATTTAGATGGGCAGTGATTAATCATGTTCATGAATCCATTATGCATCTAGGTTGGGAGAAAACATTGGATAAAGTCTATGGATTTTATTGGTTTGAAAATATGTCAAAGTACGTTCGTAGATTTGTTGAAAATTGCATTACTTGCAAATTAGCTAAGCCACCAGTTGGTAAAATTCAATCTGAATTACATTCGATTCCTAAGGTAGATATCCCGTGGCACACAGTGCATATTGATATAACAGGAAAAATGAGTGGAAAGAATGACCTAAAGGAGTACGTAATTGTCTTAGTAGATGCGTTCACGAAATTTGTTTACTTACATCACACCTTAAATATTGATACTGAATGTTCAATCAAAGCTGTTAAGGCCGTCGTGTGTTTGTTTGGTGCGCCTACACGCATTATAGCGGATCAGGGTCGTAATTTTGCAAGCTCGGGATTCCGTGAATTTTGTTCCTCCCTAAAGATTGAGCTACACTTAATTGCTACAGGCGCGAGTAGGGCAAACTGCCAGGTAGAGCGTATAATGAGCACGCTTAAGAGTATGTTGACAGCAGTCGAAACCACTCAGAGGTCGTGGCAGGATGCTCTAACCGAAGTACAATTGGCAATGAATTGTACCACCAATCGAGTCACAAAGTTCAGTCCATTAGAAATGCTAATTGGTAGAGAATCTAGACCTCTTTGTTTGTTACCAATAGGTGAAGAAGAGGATAATTTAATTGATAGAGAGTCTATAAGAAAGCAAGCCAAGGAAAATATGGAGGCTAATGCTCGCTATGATAAACATAGATATGATAAGAATAAAGCAAAGATAATAAAATATAATGTGGGAGACCATGTTTTACTAAAAAACGAAGAGCGTCACCAAACTAAGCTTGATCCGAAATTTAAAGGCCCGTTTGATATAATCGAACTACTAGATGGCGATAGATATGTTTTAAAGTCTTTAACAAGCAATAGAACTTATAAGTATGCACATGAGTTTTTGAGGGCATTGCCCAATAGAGAATTAAGTAAAGAAATTGATGAAGAACTAGATGACTCAAGAGGAGATGCATCTGACTCTCAAACGAGAAATAGAGATAAAGATGGCACATCAGTTACCTTGGAATCCCAAGAGGGGATATAGAGACCGCACTATAACAGAAGGAATTGTTATGGCGGGGGTCAGTCGACCGCACCATAACAGATGGAATTGTTATGGCGGGGGTCAGTCGACCGCACCATAACAGATGGAATTGTTATGGCGGGGGTCAATCGACCGCACCATAGTAGAAGGACTTGCTGTGGCGGGATAGTGTGGATAGCACCATGACAGAAGGACTTGTTATGGCTAGGATCAGTTAGAATAACTACACAACATAAAGGAATTACAGAAAAGAAGAATTGTTAAGTTTGACTTAAGAGAAAATGTTATGAAAACGTCTATGTGATGTCATTGTAAAACCAATTTGATTGTTTGGTATGAAAGTTGAAACTTTATATAAATAAAACTTAATGAAGTAAATGGTAAATAAAATTTGACGATAATTGAGAAAATCTTGTCCTATATCAAACACACGAGGACGTGTGATTTGTCAGGAAGGCCGTGTCGTAGAATGATTAATTTGCCCACTGTATATGTGTGGCATAGAATGGTTAGTTTGACCATTGTGCATACGAATACAGTTTTGAGAGGCGACACAATGTCGCTAACGGTATAGATCATGGTACAGACGAGAACATTTGTGAGTCGCGACATGATGTCGCTAATGGTTCTGAGAACGCGCAGCGGCTGAGGGAAAGAGACATCCTTTGCTGCTGAGTAAGGTCTGTTCGTAGGGGCGTAGAAAATAGATGGCATTATGATCTGTCAAGAATTGTGAAATGGTTAGAATGTGCGTAATTATTGAGTGAGTCAGTTACGATCGCGCCACCGATACGAGCAGAACTTGCTGCGTCCGAAAAATGGAAAATGAGCTCTCTCCGACATATATATATATATATATATATATATATATATATATATATATATATATATATATATATATATAAATTAATTAAATTATTACTTCCTGATCGTCCTACTGTTTAGTCAGGAGATCAGGGAAGGCTTTATTAGTTATTATTAATAGTTTGATTTATTACTGACTATTGTCAGATTTGTTAATTAATTAATTAATTCCCGATCTTCCTACTGTTAAGTTAGGAGATCCGGGAAAGAACTTGTTTAGTTTATTACTGACTATTGTCAGATTTGTTATTTCACTTCCCTATCGTCCTTCTGGTAAGAAAGGAGATCCTGGAAGGAATTTGGTTAATTTATTACTGACTATTGTCAGATTTGTTATTTCGCTTCCCGATCATCCTTCTGTTAAGAAAGGAGATCCTGGAAGGAATTTGGTTATTTTATTACTGACTATTGTCAGATTTGTTATTTCGCTTCCCGATCATCCTTCTGTTAAGAAAGGAGATCCGGGAAGGAAAGAATGATTTTAACGACTATCGTCGGAGTAATTAATAATCAGCACTTGGCTGTTTCTTTATTAATCTTAAACTAAAGAATACAATGAAACTTACAAGCTATTTATCTAATTATTTTCATAGCGGCCGCTCGGTACATGCAGCGTCTGCCGGCTATGCAGTGACATCCGGTCAAATGCGAATTTGGCGATTTTGACTGGTGTTGCAATTGGGTCAGTAACGACATCCGATCAAACTCTGACACATCGATTTTGATCGGTGTGAATTGGGTCAACATTTTGGGGAACGTTGACTCCAATTACTTGCAACGTCTGCTGACTGCAACGAGTTCCGGTCAAATTCTAATTCAGCGGTTTTGACCGGTGTGAATTGTGTCAATATTCTGGGGCATATTGACTCGGGTTAACTACCCCCCCCCTCCAACTAAAGGCCGTCCCCGGCCGTTCCAATTTCGGCAACCATCAGTTTTAATTGCTTGGCATTCCTTTTGCCAAGGTACTTCGTCGATAGGTTAGGCCTATGCGGATGAATGTGCTACAGATGGCTATTCTTAGAACATCTTGGTTGGCGGTGATGAAGAGTTGGCAAGTGCAGGAACTCTGTTCTGGGCGTTACTGCGTGTATCCAGAATCAAGAACCATACACGGTTTGCAAGCGTTACGGTAAGCGTGTCCTTGTGGACCCCCCTCCCTTTAATGAGGACCGATGTCCCCAGGTCCACATCTATAGATTCACTGAAGGACGTGCGTTTATTACCAAGCCTCCGATTTGGTTTTACTAAAATCTTTTCTCCAAACTTGAAGACTCTGTTCTGCCGCGGTGCATTTTCTCACCGTAGCCTGGGCGTCCTTAATCTTGTTTTCTACTTCTGCTTGCGGTTCGTCTGAGCAAAGACATTAGGTGCGTTTGCGATTGTGCCTCCAAAGTTATTTTTTTAGGTTCTCCCGCGCAGCAGTCAACAGGGTAATCCACGGGGTAATGCGGTTTACGATGTTCGCGTTCAAAACGTTATTGGGTAATTTGAAATTACCGCTAGTTGGACGCCAATTAATTAATTCCCGATCGTCCTACTGTTAAGTTAGGAGATCCGAGAAATAAGTTAATTGAAGTCCTAATTAATCAAGTAAATTAAGGTCCTAGGTTCTTCCGCGCAGCCGTCAATGGGTTAATCCGCAGTTTTACGTTGTTCGGTCCAACAACGTTCGTGGGTAATTCGTTATTACCACTAGTTGGGCGCCAATTAATAAATTTATTTATTACTTCCCGATCGTCCTACTGTTTAGTCAGGAGATCAGGGAAGGAATTATTGATTATTATTAATAATTTTATTTATTACTGACTATTGTCAGATTTGTTAATTAATTAATTAATTCCCGATCTTCCTACTGTTAAGTTAGGAGATCCGGGAAAGAACTTGTTTAGTTTATTACTGACTATTGTCAGATTTGTTATTTCACTTCCCGATCGTCCTTCTGTTAAGAAAGGAGATCCTGGAAGGAATTTGGTTAATTTATTACTGACTATTGTCAGATTTGTTATTTCGCTTCCCGATCATCCTTCTGTTAAGAAAGGAGATCCTGGAAGGAATTTGGATAATTTATTACTGACTATTGTCAGATTTGTTATTTCGCTTCCCGATCATCCTTCTGTTAAGAAAGGAGATCCGGGAAGGAAAGAATCATTTTAACGACTATCGTCGGAGTAATTAATAATCAGCACTTGGCTGTTTCTTTATTAATCTTAAACTAAAGAATACAATGAAACTTACAAGCTATTTATCTAATTATTTTCATAGCGGCCGCTCGGTACATGCAGCGTCTGCCGGCTATGCAGTGACATCCGGTCAAATGCGAATTTGGCAATTTTTGACTGGTGTTGCAATTGGGTCAGAAACGACATCCGATCAAACTCTGATATAGCGATTTTGATCGGTGTGAATTTTGTCAACATTTTGGGGAGCGTTGACTCCAATTACTTGCAACGTCTGCTGACTGCAACGAGTTCCGGTCAAATTCTAATTCAGCGGTTTTGACCGGTGTGAATTGTGTCAATATTCTGGGGCATATTGACTCGGGTTAACTTATATATATATATATCCAATATATTGTCGGCTGCCACAAATTTTCACAATTAAAATTGTGAACTAAAAAATTTAGACTCTCCTCTCACTTGGCTTTTTATAAATCTCCCGCATAGTTTATTTTCCTCTTTTTGGGAAGGATAAATTCGCTGCTTCCAAAGTTTTGCCGCTCTTGCATCAACGTGCAACACCGCTCTCTCTCAGTTAACTCACTGATGACGTCCTAGAGAAATCTGACAGATCCCTCTCCTAAGTAAGGAGATCCCTCTCCTCTTAACAGAGAGCAACCTTTCTTGCCAGCCCTAGCCATATCGAACATCCGCGGCTCTATCAATAACCTAATAAACTGTTCCTGGCCCTAACAGCTGATCAGAACGTAATACCACGCCAGCGATGAACATTGCCATGTATATTATCTGATCTGCGTCCCACAAAAACCATTCAATACCAATGTAGGCCACTCCCACGACCCTGAACGTCTAAATCATGTGGATTTTCGCATGAAATACAGCCTTTCCGGCCAAGTTTACTTACATTGGCATTGTACCCCTTTGAAAAATTCCTGAGCGTAAAGTTTCTCCAATACACCTCCTTACCTGGCACAGCTTTAAAAAGCCTAGCTGTTGCTTATCTGAAGCTGCAGCCTCTGCTGTGACGTCTCGTAACGAGGCCGACCCTCTGCTGGGACGCCTCACAATAAAATTTTGTGTCAAAAACGCTTGTATGAAATGTCCGATCTATGTGTTATATAATCAGTGCTGCAATGCGAATACGCCTCCTGCAAACGCTTATATTGCCTTACGATTTTGCCCTAAGCGTCCGGATGCTGGATTCGATGGTCAGACAAACACTGCAGTCCTCCAGCCAGCTTGTAGTCAGCGTCATTCTAGTACATCCGCTGTCCAAGCACAACAAAGAAAAGCATGACTCTAGTGGTCAAATGTGCCGCATTACCTGTTTAGCTCCGTTTGCATCGTAATGGCAATCGAAGAGAGTTCCAATAAGTTTGTGGTAGTAGATTTGGGGCTCATGTTGGGTTCGTGATATGACTGAGCTACATAAGTGTAGGAGTTGAAAGTAATGATTTTCTCGATCAACTTAGGAATAGCGGACAACTTAGAAATAGTTGATTACATAAGACCACTGACCATATAACACATAGATCGGACATTTCATACAAGCGTTTTTGACACAAAATTTTCTTGCGAGGCGTCCATTCAGAGGCTCGGCGTCGTTACGAGACGTCCCAGCAGAGGCTGAGCGTCGTTACGAAGTGTCTCAGCAGAGCCGAAGGCTGCCGAACGTTTTCGCTTAGCAGCAATCATTCTCATTCGGTCTGCTGCCGAGAGCACATGAAATGCGCAGGAATATATGTCTTTTAAGATCGTTAACAACAACAACATATGAGCGAGAAAGCATAATAGAGACCGCATATCGCCATGCTTCTCGCGCTCCTGTCATTAATGTTGTTAGCAATCCACCCCCGTTTCGTTTGCTTGCCACTGTCATTGATGATGTCCGTTGATCTTTGTTTTGAGCTCGTGTGTATGCGTAGTTCGCTGTCCAGACAGGCAATAGACAAATACATGCATAGCTTCTTGTGCGTATACATATCTTTACATGTATGCGTGATTTTCGTTTGCAAGTCTTGCTGAACTCAGAAATCTTATTTCTGGCTTGCCAGAGAATTTTTGTTCAAGCGAGGGCTGCTTGAAAAGTTCTTCATTCGCAACCATAATTTCAAATGTCATTCAAATTGAATTACTATTTTATAGCCTCATTATTATGATAGTATTATCAATTTATTTAAATTACAGAAAATGTCCACCAAAAATAATTATTTAATGTTAAATTTTAGAAATTAATTTTCTTAATATTTATTATAATTTTTAATGAACATCCAAAATATATTATAGCTCTATGCATAAACCAACAAAAAAAATATTTATAATAATTCCATTAAAACTGTATATACACATATTAGTTCATTGCGAATGAAGAACTTTTCAAGCAGCTGCTAAGCGAAAACGTTCGGCAGCCTTCGGCTCTGCTGAGACACTTCGTAACGACGCTCAGCCTCTGCTGGGACGTCTCGCAACGACGCCGAGCCTCTGCTGGGACGCCTCGCAAGAAAATTTTGTGTCAAAAACGCTTGTATAAAATGTCCGATCTATGTGTTATATAGTCAGTGATAAGACTTAAAGCCTTATTATGTAAGAGAGATTCTTTCTTATATAAGACATAAGACAAACAAAAAAGTTTAAGAATTGGCTTACAGAGCGAATTAGCACAGTATCTGAGAACACAGCCAGGCACACCACCTGGCCCAGGAGAAAAATATGGCTTGACCAAACTCAGCTCACAAACTTAAGGTCTTTGCGTAAGCTGTGGACCGAAAACAGAGTTAGATGCGATGTTTGCGTCAGATGGCAACCCCAATAAGCTGAGAGGCTGCTCTCACGGTATGCAATGTATGCGATCGTCTGGGTATTGGCTATCGCGATCTGTCTACTTGACCTTCTCTAATTAATTCTAATATAAAAAGGAAATTAGCAAGTCATATTCGTGACTCCCAAGAAAACTCTCTCCACAGAGTTTTAACATTCTTTTATCACACACATACTCTTGTGCACCTAACAAATAATAAAAAAATAAATAAAGTTCTATACAAGAACGAAGTGCAACCCTGCATTCTCAGTACTCAGTATTTTAATCTCAGAGTGATTTGCTACCACACACATCAGCGTAATAACATATGTACATACGTACAAATAACAGCAGCTGACCACTCAACTCAGCAGCGACGAGCAGACTCCACAACGGATTGTTTGCCGCCCACTGCCACAGGGATCACACACCCTTGGACCCTACGAATACTTTCCCGCCCAATACAACATTTGGTCCTTCGAGCCAGCTCGAATGTCGTTGCGAATTGAATATACTTTCGTCTTCACCGGCTCACGACGCGCGAATTTCAAAGCTTATATCCAGATAATTACAAGTGTGATTCCATATGAAAATTCGACTGTCTCGCGATTGTTTTTTAAATCCATAAAAACAAAACGAAACGCAAAGATGAACATCCTCAGCAACAAATTACAGCTGAGCCGAGTTACACCTATACATACATACATACATATATACAAGCATACGTCTCAATACGTGTGTGTGTAGTTTTGTATGTGTAGTTGCTGACCGTTATCAACTTGTCTTCTTTGCCCTGTTCACTCACACTCACGCACTAATGTTCAACGATAGAGATAAGCAAACATTTATTTGTGTTTTTGGGTACATTATCTTGATACAACTGTGTTCGGCAGCGTCGGGTATTCTACACCTGTGGATATCTAATCCACCTGTGTACCTTAAGTCGGTGATACACTGTTTTTTCGATCGTGCTAGCACCAGATGCCCACCGGTGACAAATCCTCGCGCCGGCGAACGTCGTCTGTTGCAGCACCACAAAGCGTTAGGCGATCCCCCATATCGCCCATTCCAGCAGGCCTCAGTTTGCCTGTCCCATACCCGTCGTCCTCTCGTCTTAACGACATCTGCTGCGGATTTAAGTCTCTCCACATCTGTTATGGCCCTTTCCGACTTCAAATCCATTGCAAGAAAACTTATTCAGTAGAAAGATCGCCTCAACCGACCCTCGAGAGAAACTCATACTCTCTACACACTACAAGTCCGTCGTGACCACATTAAATACTTGTGGCACAAAGTTGAGTCTGAGTACGAGCGTTGCTCTCGGGTTCTTAGACATAAAGACCTGAGCGATGATGTTGTGGACATGAAGTCGACCTACGACCACTGCTACCGCATATATGAGCAGTTTGTTGCCATGCTAAGCCAGCAGATGGATAATGCATCTAATATGCTCCATCCTGCTTCCACTGTCTGTCGACTACCCCCCTGCGACACTGAGGTGTTCAACGGGGATTACTCCAATTGTAGCAATTGTAGCACGATCTCCGCTGACTAAAGGCGGCTTCTGCTCAGCGTGGCCCGATCTCTCTGAGAGGTTTGAAAACAAGCGGCGATTGGTTGACAGTCAGCTTAAGACCATTTTCAAATAGTCGCCAGATACTACAGAGGCCCTCAAAGAATTACAGAGCACAATCCAAGGATGTCTGACAGCTTTAGAACACTCTAACGTTTCCACAGACAACTGGAATTGTCTCCTCATCTTTCTGTGCTCCTCCAAGCTTCCCAAGGCGACCCTTGCCAATTAGGAGCACAGCTTATTGAAGAAATATGACATCCCCACATGGCAAGAGATGGACAGATTCTTTGGAGAACGATATCTCACTCTTGAAGCCATCGAGAATGTCATAACGCCCATCTCGAACCGCCAGCCCCAACGAGTCAGCCATTCCAAGGTCACTCCAAGAAGCTCAGGGCCGGATCGGATTCAGTCCTGCAGATCCACCATCAGGGTAGCGGCTCCAAAATGTGATCTCTGCTCCAAAGAGAATCACCCCGTGCGGGTCTGCACCAAGTTCCTGCAGATGTCGGCCCAACAGAGGTCGATATACGAACTTAAAAGGGGCTATGTGCTAATGGCAGTCATCGCAGTTACCAAGTCCGTCTTCTGCATCGCGACGTCTCAGCTCCGAGTCGCGACGCCCCTTCCACATCAAGCGCTCGCGCTGCCTCAAGCGCTCTGGTGTGACATACCCCGTTAGCGCGCTGCTCGACTCTGGATCCGAAGTGACTTAATCCAGTTGCCTTTCCAGCCAGTTCTGCCTCAAGTGTCCGTCTTGAGTCAGAGGACTGAGGCCCAATCACACAAAGTATGTGGCTTCAAGATTGGGTCCCCCTTAAACCCAAAGTGCTCATTGATGCAACAGCCTATGTGCTCCCACACCTCGCTGGAGACCTTCGAACAACGAGGATATCCCACGGGGTTTTACATAATTTCCCACACCTAAAGTGGGTAGACCCATCAGTCTGCCGTAGCTCAGAGATTGACTTCCTAATAGGATCGGATATCCTTCCGTCTATTCTATTGGGAGTATTCAAACTGGATCTCTGTCGAACTCTGCTCGGCCAAGAGACTATTTTCGGATGGGTTGTCACGGGTCCGATCCCCCGTTCCACGGAAAAGTCGATCGCATCGCTCTCCGATCGCATTACTCTTATCAATGCGAGTCCTCGACAGCAGTGGCCCACCAAGACTGGCCCCATCTTAAGGACTGTTTTCCAATATCCGGAGATGCTCTTGTGTATGAGACACTCCTGCCAAATGCGGCTGCATCGGCCTCAGAATCCGCCACGATGCCGATCGCACTGCCAGTGGAAGACTGCTCCGAAGCTTACTGCTTCCCCTGTACCCCAAATAAGCAGGACTAAGACTACATCCAACATCGGTCGCCCCCTATCTAGGAGTGTCATTGTATGCAACAACGTTGCAAGGGGGCCGGGATGTTTGCGTCGGATCAATCACCAATCAGCTGATAGGCTGCTCTCAAGGCTGCTCCACCATGCCGATGTAAAGAAAAAATTAGCAAGTCATATTCTTAACTCCCCAGAAAACTCTCTGCACAGAGTTTTAACTTTTTTTTGTTACACACATACTCTTGTGCAACTAACAAATAAAATAAAATACTATTCAAGAACGAAGTGCGACACTGCATACTCAGTACTTAGTAGTTTACTGTTTGGTGTCTTTTACAAATTGTAATCTACAGGGAGTTAAGTAAGCACTATAGCAACGGTTGTTCAGATTATCAAAGCCAGACTTAGCGCTAAGACTTAATAATAAGTAAGCCTGCAAGATAATTTGAATTTTTTGGAAAGTTTGAATTTTAAATTTTTAAGTCTACAAAGTTCACTAGAGAATCAAGGTAGTTTTGGAGACATTGAATGATACAATCAAGCAACACTCAAATCAAGAATAGAATAAGTAAGCCTGCAAGATAATTTGAATTTTTTGGAAAGTTTGAATTTTAAATTTTTAAGTCTACAAAGTTCACTAGAGAATCAAGGTAGTTTTGGAGACATTGAATGATACAATCAAGCAACACTCAAATCAAGAATAGAATAAGTAAGCCTGCAAGATAATTTGAATTTTTTGGAAAGTTTGAATTTTAAATTTTTAAGTCTACAAAGTTCACTAGAGAATCAAGGTAGTTTTGGAGACATTGAATGATACAATCAAGCAACACTCAAATCAAGAATAGAGATAATACAATATATAAAAATAATTAATTAAAATAAAAAATTGATCTCACTAAAGTTTTCCTTATGAAATGGAAATGTTTTGTTTTGCTGCGGGGAAAAATAACGAGCTTAAGAGATGTATGTAACCCATCTTCAGGTAAGACTAAAGAATCAATTTTTAAAACAGCATTGCATACCTTATGTTTGCGTCAGATGGCAACGCCGAGGAGCTGATCCGGCTGCTCCACACGATACTCCCCATCGATAGTATCGATACCCGACGATCGGCTATCGTGGAGTTGACCTTCCCTAATTAATTCTAATAAGTAAAAGAAATATCTCGCAAGTCACCCCCGACTTGCTTTTAACTTTTTTTTGTAAACACATTCAATTCTGCACATACTCTTGTGCCCCGCCGAAAGTTGCCAAACACAGCAACAGTTAATTTAAAACAAGTGCAATTTCGCGTTTTGTTTTTCTCAACGTACATACAACAGCAGCGGACACATAACAGTAGCTGTACACTCAACTCAACAGCGACGAACAGCGGTTTCTTCGCCGCTCACTATAACAGGATCACACACCCTAGGACCCCAAGATTACATTCCCGCTCACTACAACATTTGGTCCTTCGAGCCGGAATATCCTTTCGTCTTTACCGGCTCGCACCGCGGGAATTTCAAAGCTTATATCCAGATAAGTACAAATGTGGTTCCTTCCAAAAGGTGAACTGTCTCGCGTTTGATTTTGAATCCATAAAAACAAAACGAAACGCAAAGTTGAACGTCCTCGGCAAGAAGTTACAGCTGTGCCGAGTTACAGCTATACATACATACATATATACAAGCATACGTCTCAATACGTGTGTGTGTGGTGTTGTATGTGTAGCTGCTGACCGGCCGTCCGTTATCAGCTTTTCTTCTTTGCGCTGTTCACTCACACTCACGCACTAACGTCCAACTTTAAAGATAAACAAGCATTTGTTTGTGCTTTTTTGCGTACTTTATCTTTATCCAACTGTGTTATTCTACACATGTGGATATCTAATTAGATCCACCTGTGTACCTTAAGTCGGTGATACACTGTTTTTTCGATCGTGCTAGCACTAGATGCCCATCGGTGACAAATCCTCACACCGACAAACGTCGTCTGTTGCAGCACCACACAGTGTCAGGCGATCCTCCATATCGCCCATTCCAGCAGGCCTCTGAAGCCCGTCGTCTTCTCGTCTTAACGACAAGACCCATCAATCTGCTGCGCCCTTAAGTCACTCCACATCTGTCATGGCCCTTTCCGACTTCAAATACATTGCAAGAAAACTTATCCAGTTTAATGATCGACTCAACAGACCCTCGAGAGGAACTCCTACTCTCTACTCCCTCCAAGTCCGTCGTGACCACATTAACTCCTTATGGCACAAAGTTGAGTCTGAGTACGAGCGTTGCTCTCGGGCGAGGCCAAGGCAATTGTAGCACGATCTCCGCTGACTAAAGGCGGCTTCTGTTCAGCGTGGGCCGCTCTCTCTGAGAGGTTTGAAAACAAGCGGCTATTGGTTAATAGTGAGCTTATAACCCTTTTCAACCTATCTCCAGGTACCTCAGAGACTGCAGATGCCCTCAAAGGACTACAGAGCACAATCCACGGTTGTCTGACAGCGTTAGAACACTCTTACGTTTCCACAGACAACTGGAATTGTCTCCTTATCTTTCTTTGCTCCTCCAAGCTTTCTAAGGCGACCCTTGCCCTTTGGGAGCACAGCTTATTGAAGAAATATGACATCCCCACATGGCAAGAGATGGACAGATTCCTCAGAGAACGATATCTCACTATTGAAGCCATCGAGGATGTCATATCGCCCGTCTCGAACCGTCAGCCCCTAGGAGCCAGCCATTCCAAGGCCACTCCAAGAAGCTCAGGACCGGATCGGATTCACTCCTACAGATCCATCATCAGGTTAGCGGCTCCAAAATGTGATCTCTGCTCCAAAGAAAATCACCCCGTGCGTGTCTGCACCAAGTTCCTGCATATGTCGGTCTAACAGAGGTCGACATACATATCTCGAAGTGGGTTATGTAGTAATTGTTTCGCCCGCAGTCACCAAGTCCGTGACTGTTCCAGTCAGCATAGCTGTTATGTCTGTACACGGCGACACAATACCCTTCTGCATCGCGACGTCTCAACTCCGAGTCGCGACGCCCCTTCCACTTCAACCGCTCTCGCTACCTCAAGCGCTCCGGGTATTAGTCTGTCCAACATACAGTCCACTCCTTCCAACACTGTGCAAAGCTTTTTTGCCACCAACACGCGAGGAGTCCTCTTAGGCACTGCCATTGTCCACATATGTCACTCAGGTGTGACATACTTCGCTCGCCCGTTGCTCGACTCTGGTTCCAAAGCGACTTTTATATCCGAGCGACTCAGCAACTCAATCCAGTTGCCTTTCCAGACAGTTCTGGCTCAAGTGTCCGGCTTGAGTCAGAGCACTGAGGCCCAGTCACACAAAGTGTGTGGATTCCAGATTGGGTCCTCTCTTGAGCCCAATGTGCGCATTGATGCAACAGCCTATGTGCTCCCACGCCTCGCTGGAGATCTTCCGTCAACGAGGATACCCCACGGCGTTATCCATAATCTGCCACTCCTCAAATGGGCAGACTCATCCTTCTGCCGTAGCTCAGAGATTGATCTCCTGATAGGATCGGATATCCTTCCGTCTATCCTATTAGGAGGATTTAAGCCGAATCTCTGCGGAACTCTGCTCGGCCAAGAAACTATTTTCGGCTGGGTTCTCACGGGTCCGATCCCCCATTCCACAGCAAAATCGATCGCATCGCTCTCCGCTCGCATTACTCTTATAAATGCGAGTCCTCAACTGCAGCGGCCCACAAAGACTGGCCCCATCCTAAGGTCTGCTCTCCAATGTCCGGAGATGCTCTCACATCTGAGAAATTCCTGCCTCCAGCGATTCCAAGAGTGCACCAGACGATCTCTACGACCGAAAGGAATCGGCGCTGTCGTCGCCAGGAAGGCGTTTCCAAGGACAAGCGCTGTACAACCCTCGGGCTGCTGCTTTTGTAAGATGGCCCACTAGACCCTAATATGGCGCCTGATTCTAATGACAGTGAGAACCAACCGAACACCTTTCGATGTCAAGCCTGTAAGGGATTCCACGCTCTCCGTCAATGTCAGCGATTCCTCCAACTGACTGCAAAGAAGAGGCTTCGGGTTGTACTCGCCAACCGGTACTGCCCGAACCCTAATTACTGCACCTCGAGTCGGTAGAGTCCCAGATGCGGCTGCCCTGGCATCGGCATCCGCCTCGATGCCGATCGCACTGCCAGCGGAAAACTGCAGCGAAGCTTACTGGATCCCCTGTACCCCAAAGCAGCAGGACTAAGAAAATGGCAATTTCACCCAATCCAGGAGGGTCATTCTTTGCAACAACGTTGCAAGGGGGCCGGGATGTTTGCGTCAGATGGCAACGCCGAGTGCTTTGTAGCTTTGTTAGTTTTGTTATGTGGCTCAATGATAATTATATAGTGTTATATTTTTGAAATTCTATTGCATATAATTGTTATTAAAGTTTGGCATAAATATAAAAAATAATTTATATGTATTGACTATACTACAAATCTCATCATCCTTCAACTTTCCTTTCCATCCGATATCAATAGTGGAGCTACAATACTAGTAATTCCATACAAATGGTAATTCATGTATTTATGGAAGGTCAGGGTTTTAATTTATCTTCCCAAGCATCAAAAGTCTTTCTCGAGCTAGAAATATAATTTGACACTCTAGAAGAAGTCCCAAGCAAAGTCACGCATACATCTAAACATGTGTGTACACTCAAGAAGCTATGCTTGTGTTTGTATATTCTGGCAGGCATTGATCTGGTGGGATAGCCCAATTCAGAATCAGCGATATGCAAAGCAATGATAAAATAAAAAATATCCTGTAAGAAAGATGAAGGCGGCATTACTGTACACAAATGCTAAGCCTTGTGCTTCGAAACACAGGGTAAAGATCCGTCTTGCAGTGCATGGGTCGACCCGTCGCAGGTAGTCGACGAAACTTTGCTGAGCTCGGAAAGCAGCAAAAGCCAAAAATATGAAATTCGGCTGGGGACCCTCACTCACGCAGTGATGAGTATGTGTACGTACAAGATGATGAGAGTGTATTTGTTTATGTTGTCAAAGCTATGAAAATGGGCAACAGAATGAGAGAGGCAGGCAAGAAGCAAGCTCTCAAGAGCGAACAGCATTAGTTGTGAGGGACTCTTTCATGCAAATTTGCTGTTTCTACCTGCGATCATAGG
The DNA here is from genome assembly GCA_018150725.1 of Drosophila quadrilineata. Classification (NCBI taxonomy): domain Eukaryota; kingdom Metazoa; phylum Arthropoda; class Insecta; order Diptera; family Drosophilidae; genus Drosophila; species Drosophila quadrilineata. The sequence goes on from JAECWN010000450.1 coordinate 747,122, forward strand.
AACAACATGCGGGCTCTATACGAAGCGTCCGTCCTAGACGACGTACAAAACGCTATTAACTCAGTATAGGTTCGCACATTGAGAGATCGAACTTGTCGGAAGCTGTTCGTGTGAGCCGATCGGGGTATGTCGCATCGAACTGGGGTATCTCGCACCGAACTGGGGTATCTCGCTAAGAAATTTCGTGGCCGTTTTCGTTGTATGAAATGTCCCATCTATATGTTATATGGTCAGTGGTTAAAGCCACCAAGAACTATCAAACAGTCTTTATGCAAAAGCATGTCGGAAAATGATTAAATTACCGTGCTAGGTATTCGAACAAATCAGACTGGGAGTAATATGTGAACAGGAAATATTTATATATGTTATGAATTCGCACTTTCACACATACAATTTCGATATTAGTGGAGGAGTTATTTACTAGTTGCGATATAAGATTAGATTTTATCGCAATAAGGACAATACCACCTTTTCTCTCCATTCTATCACATCTATAAGCAACATAAAGTCAATAAATGCCAAAATGTTATGTTCAAAGAAAAAACTATCTACATAAAGTTGAGAAAGTTTAGAATTAAGGCCTCTAACATTGTGATAAGCAAGTAGAAGGGAATAATAAATAAGATTGTTGATGGAACAGTTCGCAAAAGAGACATAAGTCTTTAGTACCCCCTTCTATTCCTACTAATGTTCCGTCAAAAAACTAATAAATTCTTCCATTCTGTTTGCTTATCCGAATGTTAGAGGCCTGAAGTCAAAACTTTCTAACCTTTATGTAGATAGTTTTTCCTTCGAACATAACATTTGGGCATTTACTGAGACCTGGCTTAAACCTGATATTCTTAATGCATCTATACTTTCACCTCTTTATGTTACTTATAGATGTGATAGAATGGATAGAAAAGGTGGTGGTGTCCTTATTGCGATAAAATCTAATCTTATATCACAATTAGTAAATAACTCCCCCACTAATATAGAAATTGTATGTGTGAAAGTGCGAATTCATAACATTAACTTATATATTACCTGTTCATATATTCCTCCCCAGTTTAATTTATCTGTATACCTAGCTCACATAACGGTAATTCAATCTTTGTCTAGCATGCTTTTGGATAAAGACTGTTTGGTAGTTGTTGGTGACTTTAACTTGCCCGATGTTATTTGGTCGGATAACAACGACTTAATGACTTTTAACGAGTTTCTGTCGGCACTTCTTGAACTTAACTCAATTCGAAATAGCAGGAACCAAATACTTGATCTTGTCTTTGTATCAGATCAGGTATGCGATACTGTTTTAAGAATTGATCCTTTAGTTTCACCTGAAGATTCGCTCCACCCCACTTTAAATAAAATATTTCTAACGACTAAACACTACGGCTTTCGCAAAGTAAACTTTAGAGATCTCAACATTTTATTTAATAACTACGATTGGTCGGAATTGTACTCTTCTAATAATTTAGAAGGTGCGATTGATTTTTTTATTCTATGTCTACAAAACTATCATAGTTCTCTAGGGAACTTTGTAGACTTAAAAATTTTAAATCTTTACTTCTCAAAAAGTTCAAATTATCTGGTATTCTTACTGATTTTTCAAGGTATGTTAGCGCTAAGTCTGTCTTTGATACTATGAACCACCGTTGCTATAGTGCATAGTTAACTCGCTATAGATTACAATTTGCCAAAAACCCTAAGCAGTTTTATAATTTTGTAAATCTAAAACGGCGAGCTCTACATATCCATCTTCTCTAAGTCTAAACGAGAAAACATCTAGCCCCGATCAATATATTTCGTACTTATTTTCAGATTTTTTCAGGATACTTATTCATCTAAGATTTACGATTCTAAGTGTCCCTATCCGTATAGAATTTATCCATCTAACTCTTCGCTCTGTAAGCCAATTCTTAAACTTTTTTTGTTTGTCCGTTTTGACCGGATTATTTCCTAAGTTATGGAAAGAATCTTGTCGCGTGTCGGATTAATCGAATAATCGATAATTATCTAAGAAGTAGGTATTAATGAGTTATGGGCACACTCAGATAAGCATGTCGCTGCATGCAAAAAGGGCGGGAGAAATAACTGCGGTAAGCTAACTATAAGATTGATGAAGTAGATTCGTCGTTCGTCTTAGTAGAAACCGTTACTTCGACGAACTTGAGTGAGTCGCCATATTTGAGTGGAAACCTTCACTTGACGCCATATTGAATGCAAACTAAGATGCGACGCCATGTTTGAGTAGAATCTCAAACGCACGTGGAATGCGTCTGGCAAAATCGGTACAGCCCCCGAAAGCTGCCGGATTTGCCGGAGTTTGGAGGACAATCCGAAGACTGGCCGATATTTTCCAGTGCGTTTACGGAGACGACGACGCTTGCATACAATTGCACGGATTTGGAAAGCAACAAACGATTGCTGAAAGCATTGAATGGAGACGGCCGCGAGGCCGTCAAGTCGCTGCTAATCCATCCGCGGAACATTAATGATGTTATGGAACAGCTGCGGTTCAGATATGGTCGTCCTAAACAGTTGATACGTAGCCAGCTCAACAGCGTGCGAGAAATGCAGACTTTACAAGAGCACAACTTGGCAAAGATTATTACGTTTGCCGCTCGTTTGAGTAACTTGACTGCCTTCTTGCGCACCGCTAGTGGAGAACACCATCTAGCAAACCCAACCCTGTTGGAGGAACTGGTCGGAAAGCTGCCTTCGAGTGCACGATTGGATTGGGCCAGACAGTCCGCTACGATAGTTCAATACCCGACTGTCGAGCACTTCAACATTTGGTTGATGATCTTTGGTCGGATCCTGTCGACAATATCTGACGTCGACACCAAGGAGCCTAAGCGCAGGGTGCTACATGCCAGCACCAAGCCAACAGAGGAGCAACATCGGAGTCATTGCAGCGATTGTCCTATATGCGGTGGACAGCATACAGTCCGGGACTGCAAGGAGTTCCAAAGAGTTTCCCCACAAGTCAGGTGAAAGTATTTAAAGTAGTATCGGTTGTGCTACTCGTTTTTAAGCAGTGGTCACATGGCACGAGCATGTAGAGCAGCAATCGAATGCAGAGTCAACGGATGCAAGAAGAAGCATCACTACTTGGTCCACGACTCACCACAGAACCAGCGTCGCAGCGCTTGGGGATCGGCAGCAGGAACGGCGCGCCGAAGATGAACTTAAGTTGTGCCAACGTCGGGGGAGAGCGATTATTGTTTCGCATATTGCCAGTGACGTTATACGGACCAACGAAGCGGATAAATACGTTTGCTCTTCTGGATGAAGGCTCGTCGGTGACTATGATCGACGACGACATAGTAGAGGCACTGGAATTGAAGAGTGAGCGCCGACAACATAATGTTCAATGTTTTGGAGGAAGGGCAACCAGAGAGCCCACCAATGTAACGAGCCTGAAAATAAGTGGCGTGGACATGGATAAGCGGCACGTGTTGGGTCACACTCTAATCGTTTATAGTTTATTGATATTAGTCATGAAATGTATAAACTTTGAACCACTGTAACTAAAATGAGAGATTGTCGCTATGTGCTGAATTGCTCTCATCTATGTTAAGCGCTTTGCTGCCGCTGGCTGCTAGACAGAATAAAGAGTTGGATTTTGAATTGTGAACAAAACGGTCGTGTTTTTAAATTGATATTTCCGCAAACTATCACCCCCCTCGCCTCTATCCATCAGAAAAAAGCTTCTGATTGTACATTTTGGCGCCCAACGTGGGGCAGTGCTAGTTTGAACACAAGGAATAACTAATCTTATAGATACACTTCACCTGGGTACACGCATTCACCGCATTAATAACTTTACTCTACACATCGCCGCCCTAGCCTAACACGCCTTGCAGTGTTAGCATTGTGCCACTAGAGTAATTATTCGCCGCTATCTTGTTAATACCTATGGTGACTGGAGCACCGTGAAGCAATTCGTTTATCTAGCCAAGTAAAGTCGTCATTGCACACATTGCACTTTACTTTACGCGCATTACATATCTTGTGACACTGTGCGCGTTCAAGACGATAACGCCGCCGCGCTTCATCCATCGCCGTTATTCATCAGACGAAGAGGTATAGAAGAGATAAGAATAAGAAGTCAGTTGAAGGTCAGCACATCTGCCTTTGAATGACTTCAAATCAATCCAATCGGTTATATACACTTGAGTGAGAAGGTGAATAAGGCGTTGCCAGCATAAGGTTTCCAACTTTATCTGTTGAAACTCCAACTGCAACGTTTATTAACTAGAGCTACATATTAAATTAATTCATAATGGCAAACTTGGATACCTTGAAGAAACAGCGGTCCAACCTGCGACGAAATATCACTCGTACTCTTACCGCGATTGAACCACAGCACTCACTTTCGTCCGCACAATTAAGTTGCCGCCTAGCAATTCTAGAGGCATACTTTAAGCAGGTTATGTCTGTGCAAACCGACATAGAGCTGCTAAATTTGGATGACGAGTCTCAAGGGAAAATCCGAACAGAGATTGAGGAGTCGTATATCACGGCTAAGGTCTGCATCAAAGAGCAGCTCGGACTTGAAGATGGTTATACAACAGTGCCTACGGTGGAGTCAACTCTACTCAGCAGCCACTCAACGTCCGCAAAGCTACCACGGCTGGCTTTACCAATTTTTGATGGCAAGTACTCTGAATACGAGAACTTTATTACCACTTTTAAACAAATCATTGACAAGCAACAGCATCTATCTTCCATCGAAAAGTTCAACCATTTGATAAATTGCCTTCGTGGGTCAGCATTGGAAACGGTGAAGGCATTTCAAGTCACAACCGACAACTATGCAAAGGCACTGAAACGTCTGCAGGATCGATATGGCAAGAAAACGCTAACATTCTTGGAGAACATACATGCTCTCTTCAATTTGCCAGCTTCGCTAAACAACAGCGCACAACAGCTGCGCAGCCTCATCGATAATGCATCAGCACTGTATAATTCTCTGCTGTCGCTGGGCAGCGAGTCTCAGGTCGCAGAGGCAATGCTCATCTCAATTGTAATGGAAAAGGCAGATTAAGGAACGAGAGCAAAATGGAACGAGTCAATGGATTTGTCGGTGTTACCGACATGGTCGTCGTGCGTCAGTATTGTTGAACGGCACTGTGAATACCTAGAGGCCGACAACAAGCCAAGCTCAAAGATATCTGTCCAAAGCAAATCTAACGAAAAGCCACGAGAGCTGCATGGCCCGCGCAGAGGCCTATCATTCAAATGGACCACTCAGCCATGTCAAATCTGCTTCAGCTCAGACCACAAAACACACAGGTGCGTTCAGTTCAACAATACTACTGTCGAGCAACGATCGGATATTGTGAAACGCCTCGAATTATGTCTGAACTGCCTACGACGAGGCCATCCAGTTACAACATGTCCATCTACTCAGAGATGTAGAATCTGCTCCAGGAATCACCATACAATTCTACACCACGATGCTGCGTCAAGCAACGCCGCGTGCAAAGGAAAGGAATCCGCAGTAGCTCACACACACATGGACGTGTGTCATGGTCAAGTCATATTAGCTACGGCGCTTGTACTCGTCAAGACTGCTTCTGGGTGCTATAAAGTAGGCCGTGCACTCCTTGACTCGTGCTCCCAGGTCAACTTCATGTCAGAGGACTTTGCCCAATGTCTGCGCATACCTCGCGCCAAGCATCACATGCAAATAAGCAGTATCGGCGATTCACAGACGCATATCAAACACAGGGCATCTACGACAGTAAAATCTAGAGTTGGAGAGTTTGAAATAGACCTTGACTTCTGCATCACTACTAGAATTGCTCATCATCCGGACTCAGATCTCGACATATCTGAATGGAACATACCTCAAAACATTTCATTGGCTGATCAGGCATTCCATAAGTCCAGACGAATAGACTTGCTACTGGGAGCTGACACTTTCTTTGACATACTCTCCATCGGACAGATCAAGTTGGGATCACACTTGCCTGTACTACAGAAAACATTATTGGGATGGATCATTTCAGGCCGCTGTCAAACTAAACAGACTGCTGCTTATAACTTTATGACTTTAGAAGAATCCATCAATTGCAACATTGAACGTTTGTGGCGATTGGAAAGCGTTACTGAACCAGCTGATTGTTACACGCCGGAACAGCGCGATTGTGAGGATCATTTTGCACGCACTGTACAGCAAGGTGCAGATGGTCGAATTACCGTTCGCCTTCCCTTTAAGGACAATCATGCTTCATTAGGCAATTCCTACGTTACAGCACGAAGACGATTCGAGTGCTTGGAACGACGCTTAAGCCGCACTCCTGAATTAAAGGCTCAATACTCCGAGTTCATGCAAGAGTTCGAAGCTCTTGGACACATGAGCCCAGTTCCTAGAATAAAGTGGCACGAACCGCACTACTTCATTCCGCATCACTGTGTGCTAAGACCAAACAGCACGTCGACCAAACTAAGGGTAGTCTTCGACGCATCCTGCCAAACGACATCGCAAAAATCCCTCAACGACTTGCTCATGGTCGGTCCGACCATACAACCGGACTTATACACGATACTCTTACGATTTCGCACATATCGCTACGCCATCACCACAGACGTCGTCAAGATGTTCAGGCAGTTTCATATCGCGCCGGAAGACCGGAGGTTCCAGTATATTCTTTGGCGAACATCACCTGAACAGCAGCTTCATGTGTTCGAACTCAACACGGTAACATACGGAACAGCCACAGCACCTTTCCTCGCCGTCCGCAGCATGACGTACTTAGCGGACCAACATGAAAAAACACTGAAGACCGGTGCAAACGCAATAAAATCTTCGTTTTATGTTGACGATTTTCTCGGCGGAGCGGAAACAGTCAGTGGACTTCATCAGCTCAAATATGAGGTCACCAAAATTCTCCAAAGTGGCAAACTGGAACTAGCGAAATGGCATTCGAACCACCGAGACTTTGTCGAAGACAACTCTTCCAAGTGTTTGAATTTGGAGAGCGACACCGTCACCAGCACTCTCGGCTTAAAATGGTGTCAACGCTCGGATGTGTTCTTCTTCTCATTCGCACCTACTATCTTACACGATCATATTACAAAACGTTCAATTTTATCCACAGCATCCTCGCTTTTCGATCCACTTGGACTCATTGCACCTGTCCTTATCGTTGCAAAGATTATTCTTCAGGAACTATGGCTACTCAAATTGACTTGGGACGAGTCAGTTCCACAAAATATGGCTACCGCTTGGACCACATTCCTGGACCACATGTCATCCTTAAAGGCGATGAGTATACCACGCTACTGCTTAAACTCAGAATCCGAGACTTTGCAAATTCACGGATTCTGCGATGCATCAATTCGTGCGTATGGATGTTGTGTTTACGCTCGCACCACAAACACAACAGGACAAGCTCAGGTGCATCTTATAACTTCGAAGTCTCGAGTAGCTCCGATTCAGAAACGATCGCTTCCGAGACTGGAACTGTGTGGAGCACACATGCTGGCTCAACTATTGACCAAGCTCCGGACGGTATTTAAGGCCAATCAATATACAGTCTTCTTATGGACCGACTCTCAGATTGTATTACACTGGATTAGACAGCACTCAGCCGTGTTGTCCACCTTCGTTGGCAATAGAGTTGCGGAAATTCAAGAAATGACTGCAGATTGCTCGTGGAAATACGTGCCGACACAGGAGAATCCGGCAGATCTAGTTTCTAGGGGATGTTCCGTAGCAGATCTCCACCATTCAATGTGGTTCAACGGACCTTCCTATTTACAACACGCAGCCGATAAATGGCCGGTAGATAGACGAGACAAGGTTGACATGGAAACAGTCACATTGGAAAAACGGAAAGCAGCATTCGCCATCACGGCAGCTACTAACCATCTTCTAGAAGCATTATCAAAATACAGTTCACACAATCGGTGCTTGCGTGTGGTATCATGGTGCCTTCGATTCAACATGTCGTGTAGAAAACTTTCGTCCCAAACGACTACGTTTCTTTCACCAATGGAGCTCCTTCGGGCTTTCCACTGCATCATCTGGAATCTGCAAACGAAATACTTCGGCGACGACATTAATCGATTGTCCAATAATTCTCATGTCCGTAGCAGTCTTAAGTATCTTAATCCGTTCTTACAGGTCACTGATGGCTTCCTCTTGCTGAAAGTCGGCGGCCGCTTGGATCTGGCTGACATTTCCGGTGGTCGGAAGCACCCAATATTACTGCCAGGAAAGGACGACTTTGTCCGCCAGTACCTCCAACATGTACATCGTCAAAATCGTCATGCAGGGCCCAAGGCTTTGATTGCTATTGTCCGTCAACAATTCTGGATCGTTAACGCTCGATCAGTGGCACGACAGGTCGTTCGCTCATGTGTACCCTGCGTACGATGTCGACCCCAGCTATTGAGCCAGATCATGGGTCAACTTCCAGTCGAGCGGCTGACACCTAGCAGACCATTCCAACGATGTGGAGTAGACTTTTGCGGACCAGTCAACATATACTTGCGCATACGTGGCAAACCACCCACGTGGAGGTTGTCTCTGACTTAACGACAGAAGCCTTCATCGCTGCATTGAAGCGCCTAGTAGCACGCCGCGGCCTACCATCAGACATATTTTGCGACAACGCCACGAATTTCACAGGAGCCAGCACCAAGATGGAAGAATTGAAGAAGTTCATGTTCAACCCCGAAACTCAGCATTCGATAATTGTCCACGGTCACTGCAGAAGTGGAAGCAATACTAAACTCTCGTCCACTCTCAGCCCTTTCGAGTGACCCGAACGACCTTGCGGCTCTTACCCCGGGTCACTTCCTCACCGGCGATGCTTTACGAGCTCTACCTCAGCTTACAGAGGACGAAACGAAAATGGACAATTTGGAACGCTGGAGGCTAGTCAGCACCATAAAGCAACAGTTATGGCGTCGATGGTCTCACGAATACATCAACGAACTACAAGTACGTTCAAAATGGGCTTCAACAACTCCAAACATCAAGGTCGGCAACCTGGTGATTATCCATGAAGACAATCTGCCACCGCAACGTTGGTTACTAGGACGTATAGAGGCAGCCATAGCTGGAAAGGATAACTGCGTACGCGTCGCTGACGCTCGCACCGAAAGGGGAATATTGCGTCGCCCTATCCACAAACTGGCTCTATTACCTGTTCTTTGAAAGCTCATATACTTTCAACGGGCCCGGGATGTTGGGTCACACTCTAATCGTTTATAGTTTATTGATATTAGTCATGAAATGTATAAACTTTGAACCACTGTAACTAAAATGAGAGATTGTCGCTATGTGCTGAATTGCTCTCATCAATGTTAAGCGCTTTGCTGCCGCTGGCAGCTAGACAGAATAAAGAGTTGGATTTTGAATTGTGAACAAAACGGTCGTGTTTTTAAATTGATATTTCCGCAAACTATCACCCCCCTCGACTCTATCCATCAGAAAAAAGCTTCTGATTGTACAGCACGCTTTGCGAAATGTGTATGCCATTTCGAACTTGGGATTAACAATGCAAAGTCTACGACGTCAAGACGTACAGGCTACGGATAAACATGCGCGACTGCCGATGAAACCACACCATACCACATTCCGGTACCAAAGGTACTCATCGAATTGGATCACGTGCACCTTGGGATACCGATGCGAACCAGACGATTCGCATTGAAGGGACCTTATGCGGCCGCCACAAAGCTTGGATGGATGGTGTTTGGGCCCATAAGAGATCAACAGTTGAGGAACTCACCGGAGTCATGTCTACTTGCAGCATCTCAGGGAGATGCTATAGAAAAGATGGTGAATGACTACTTCGAGACGGAGAACTTTGGGGTGAAGCCCTCGCCTCCGGTCGCAGCTAGTGATTACGAACGAGCCCAGAGAATACAAGAAGCCACGGTGAAGCTGACCAAAAGATACCAGACCGGATTACTGTGGAGAATTGACGATGTTGTACTGCCAAGGAGCTACGACATGGCCCTCCGCCGGTTGGTAAATATCGAAGGGAAAATGAAGCGCGATGCGTGGATCGCGCAGGCATGCAAAAGAATAATACAGGACTACGTCAACAAGGGATATGGTCGGCGTTTAGAGCATTACGAGGTTACGTCTGCGAACAGTAGCAGACTTTGGTACTTGCCACATTTTGGAGTGGAGAATCCGAATAAGCCAGGAAAGATTCGGTTAGTTTTCGACGCAGCCGCGAAAGTTGGGAATGTGTCACTGAATTCAGTGTTGTTGAAAGGACCACAACACTACAGATCATTGCTAGCAGTGCTATTCAATTTTCGAGAGGGAGCTGTAGCCGTTTGTGGAGACATCAAGGAGATGTTTCATCAGGTGTTGATCCAGCCACAGGATAGATGCGCCCAACGATTTCTTTGGCGTGACGGTAAAGACTTTCGGGACCCGGACGTGTATGAGATGACTGTAATGACATTTAAAGCCGCCTGCTAATCATGTGCTGCGCATTACGTAAAAAGTGCCAATGCAGCACAATACCAGCACTCGGATCCGCGAGCAGTCAGAGCCATCACCGAGTATCACTATGTGGACAGTTTCGATAATGAGGGCGAAGCCATTGACGTTTCAGCACGAGTTAGGGACATTCACGCAGGAGCCGGATTTGAATTGTTCAGATTCATATCAAGTTCACCAGCGGTCGTCGCAGCACTAGGAGAACATGATCCAGTGAAGAGTGTTGTATGGGGCGAAGCTGAGGAAAAGTTTTGGGCATGTACTGGCAGCCAGCCACAGATGACTTCATATTTAATGTGAAGTACCACAGGGTGCCCAGGAGCGTACTAAATGTAGAGAGAATTCCAACAAAGAGAGAATTCTTAAGTCTAATAATGTCTACCATTGATCCCCTAGGGTTTCTCTGCTGTTTCACCATAACTGCCAATATTTTATTGCGTGAGATTTGGAGAAGGTGTGTGCCCTGGGATGAACCACTACTAATTGAGATCGGAGACGCCTTTCAGAGATGGCGTCAGCAAATGTGCTCCATGCAAAGGTTCCGGAGTCCGCGCCACTGCTTTGGTGCGAGATCAGCGTGGGACTTACAGATGCACGTCTTCGTCGATGCAAGCAAAGACGCGTTTGCAGCCGTGAGTTACTGGAGGATTACTTACGAGGACGGAGATGTCGACTTGTGTTTTGTATGTGGCAAAACGAAATGCGGCCCAATGAGGACCATGTCGACTGGAGCTGCAAGCTGCAGTTTTGGGAACCAGACTGATGGACACTGTCAAAGCCGAGCACAGTGTGGCCATTAGCGACATAGTACTATGGACCAATTCTAGAACGGTGTTGCATTGGACTGGCAGCAGCCACCCCCGATACAAGCAGTTTGTTGGAAACCGTGTGTCGGAGATTCTGGAGTCAACAGAGGTCTCCCAATGGAGATGGGTGCCAACTGCGGAAAATGTCGCAGACGATGCAACGCGGCCGAAGCATCAAGTAGATCTCAGCCAGGGATCACGATGGATGCAAGGACCAGCGTTCTTGAGGAAGCCAGTCAGGGACTGGCCCCAACCAGAGAGTTACGTGGAAACCACGCCCATTGAAGATGAAGAAGAGATAGTTAATAAGTTTGCCCTGATGGCTGCAAACAACTTATTAATTCCATTTCAGAGGTACTCGAGCTACAACAAGCTAGTAAGGATTGTGTCTTGGGTCCTAAGGTTCACGAGATGTTGCCGTGGACATAAGAGCGGGCTCGAGAAACATTGCCTCACCGCTGCCGAATGCGAGATGGCAGAGCTTCTATTGGTTAGACGGGCGCAATGGGAGATGTTCCCTGAGGAGATGCAGCCCGTCACCGAAAAAAGAAATGTTTACCCGTAGGAGCGACATAAGGGGATTAGCACCCTATGTGGACACAAACTGTGTCTTACGCGCCTTTGGAAGAATTGATGCCGCACTATCCATACCGTATAGTGCGAGGAGACCGATGATCCTGTCACACCGACACGTGTTCACGGAGCTGCTCGTGCCCCATTACCACGAGAGGATGAAGCATCAGAATGTAGATGCGACAATTTGAGAGATCCGGACTACGTTCTGGATAACGAATTTACGCCGAACGCTGCAGAAGGTAATTTCGGCATGCAGACTATGCAAGCTGCGCAGGGCGCAGCTGGAGCCACCTACAATGGGTCTCCAAGGCCAAGGGACCGACTGGAAGCTAATGGATGGCCATTTAAATATTACGGAGTGGACTACTTTGGACCATTGCTTGTGACTATTGGATGTCGAAAGGAAAAGCGATTGGTAGCCTTGTTCACTTTCCTGAGTCTGGAGTTAGCAAATGACTTGTCAACCGATTCGTGCATAATTGTCATCAGTAACTTTATTTGCCATCGTAAGAATTTTGTCGGAGATGACCGGGAGGCCCGAAGGTTCATAGAAGTGTTTGAACCAGAGAAAAAGACGAGATATCGACCAGAGGCATCGAATGGATATTTAACTGCCCAGCAAATCCATCTGAAGGAGGAATCTAGGAGAGAATGGTGCATTGCGTCAAGAGGGTGTTGCGCCACACAATGAAGGAGGTGGCGCCGAAGCAGCATGTATTGGAGAACCTACTGATTGAGGCGGAGAACATTGTAAACTCGCGTCCTCTCATCCACTTGCCGATTGCAGTGGACCAGGAGGCCCCTCTGACGCCAAATGATCTGCTCAAGGGAGGAGCAAACGTTCCAGATACGCCATGCGGCACGCAGCCGCCCAAGGAATGCGCTACGAGGAAGCAGTGGCGCATAGAACGACAATTAAGAGATCGTTTCTGGAGACGTTGGGTACTGGAGTACCTACCAACACTTGTGCGGCGTGAGAAGTGGTGCGCTCGTAGCAAGCCAATGTGCCGCGGAGACGTAGTGTTCATATGTGATCCAGCAGTGCCACGGAGGGCGTGGCGCAAAGGGATAGTGGAGGATCTACATACCGGCCAGGACGAGCGAGTGTGAGCGTTACAGATAACGATCGATCGAGAGTTGTAATGCGACCCATATCGAAGCTAGCAGTGCTAGATGTGGTGAAGGCGGTTCCTTCACCGGGGCGGGGATGTCGCGCGTCGGATTAATCGAATAGTCGATAGTTATCTAAATAGGGTAATTTCGTATTAATGAGTTATGGGCACACTCAGATAAGCATGTCGCAACATGACAAAGATTTAAAAGATCACTTTGTATTTTGTCGAGGCGGAAGAAACAACTGCGGTAAGCTAACTATAAGATTAATAAAGTAGTTTCTCATTGTAATCTCTAACGGAATAAATCAAGTTGTATTGGGAATTTGGTTGGAGTTCTTGTATTGGGCCACTCCCACATCGATCGTGGTCACCGATGCAAGCCAGCGCAACACCCTTGCATAGTTGAAAATCGCCCCTGCCTCGTAGGGCAACTACAAATCTTATGTTATTCCCTTACATAAAAAAGGCTCTAAATCTGACGTCATGAACTATAGAGCTATTTCTGAGACATCTGACATCAGTAAAGCATTTGATTCTGCAAACCATACTCTCCTAATGCACAAGTGGTTGCTTCTTGATTTTCCTCATATTCTTATGAACTTGATTTCCAACTATCTTAAAAATAGAACTCGGAAAGTTATGTTCAATTCTGCCCTTTCTGAGCAGATCTTTGTTTATTCAGGAATGCTCCAAGGTAGCCACCACGGACCATTGCTTTTCAATTTATTTATTAATGACCTTCCGTCTATTGTTAAGTATAGTGCTGTTTTGATGTGTGCAGATGACGTTAAACTAAGCCTCTCTTATAAAGCTCCTCTTTCCGCTTCTTTGTTGCAAGCTGATCTAAATATTTTCAATTCATGGTGTAAAACCAATCTTATTAACCTAAATTGCTCAAAGTGCAAAGCCATGACTTTTTGCAGGACACAACCGGTTCACGCTGAATACTTGTTAGACGGCCATCTTCTTGAGAATATATCTCAAATCAATGACCTACGCATCTTACTTGATCGTAAACTTTCCTTCAATGATAACATTGAGTTCATGGTAAATAAAGCCTTGAAGGTCTTAGGTTTCATTAAGCGTTGGTCTAAGGAATTCAATGACCCTTATACGACTAAACAGTATGGGTCGAGTATGGGTCCTGTTTGTGCTCGCGACAGTATCAGACTTACAAAGACAAAATCGAGTCGGTGCAAAAGATGTTTCTAATTTTCGCACTAAGAAACTTAAACTGGTCACCTCAGCTTAACCTACCGCCATATCCAAGTAGATTACTATTAATTAATCTTCCTTTTCTTTCTCACCGTCGCACTATGCTGGGTGAAACTTTCATTCTAAAACTTATCAATGGTGATATTAACTCTCCTTTCTTACTTAACACTTAACTTAAACTTTTCAATTCCTATTAGATCTACCCGTTTTTTTTCCTTATTAAAAATTAGCACTTGCCCTTATGCATGATCCATTTAGAGTACTATGTTCTGAGTTTAACAGACTTTACGGGGTTATTAGATTAGAGTCGTCTATTTCTACTAATAAAGCCTTAATCTTAGAACATTTACTCACACATTAATCACATAATCTCTGGTGGTGGTCATTGATTTGGGTTACCCCAATCCTAGCAACAAATCTTGAATCAATTTACATCTACTCACCCCAGATCTATTTATTTATTATTTTTAATTCTTTTAATTTAATTCTATTGTTTTATTTTTAAAAATTAATATATATTTATTTAATTTAATTATTTTTAAATTTAAATTAATAATATTACATTTTAATTAATTTCTGTTGACTGTTTATAGTTGACATTAAATAAATAAATAAATAAAAAATCCAAATGAGGCAGGAAATTTACATCTACTCACCCCAGATCTATTTATTTTTTATTTTTAATTCTTTTAATTTAATTCTATTGTTTTATTTTTAATAATTAATATATATTTATTTTATTTAATTATTTTTAAATTTAAATTAATTAAATTACATTTTAATTAATTTCTGTTGACTGTTTATAGTTGACATTAAATAAATAAATAAAGAAAAAATCCAAATGAGGCAGGAAAGATTTGGTTAGTTTTAGACGCAGCCGCGAAAGTTAGAAATGTGTTACTGAATTTAGTGTTGTTGAAGGACCGCCATTGACATTACAACACAAGTTGTCAAGCATGAACATGCATTGTATAATAAATATGTATGATCTTAGGACAGTAGGAACATGTTAAATAAGATAAGAGGCATATACTGTCAATAGCCAAGTCAAGTACTTGTATCCTCAACTCACATAAATTATGTAAGGCCTAAGCCACTTGAGTTGACAAAGTTACGACCGCTAGTACCAACGCAAAGATCAATAAAAACATGTACGATTGACATAGGATTCATGGGTCTCGTCGACTAGTCCTAAAATAATATTATATGACACTGCAGAGGGCCTATCAGCGTATAAGATAATATTATATAAATATGCTATGTGAGAAAATATCAGTCCGATGATCACTTTATATATGACTATTAGCCTATATACTAGTTCTAAGCACATAATTTGTACATAGCAATAAGTACCCAAAAAATGGAATAAAAGGAGAACCGATCCTGAATCGGCAGTTCAGTTCAGTTCAGTTCAGTCACTGACCATATAACACATAGATCGGACATTTCATACAAGCGTTTTTGACACAAAATTTTCTTGCGAGGCGTCCCAGCAGAGGCTCGGCGTCGTTACGAGACGTCCCAGCAGAGGCTGAGCGTCGTTACGAAGTGTCTCAACAGATCCGAAGGCTGCCGAACGTTTTCGCTTAGCGGCAATCATTCTCATTCGGTCTGCTGCCGAGAGCACATGAAATGCGCAGGAATGTATGTCTTTTAGGATCGTTAACAACAACAACATATGAGCGAGAAAGCATAATAGAGACCGCATATCGCCATGCTTCTCGCACTCTTGTCATTAATGTTGTTAGCAATCCACCCTCGTTTCGTTTGCTTGCCCATGTCATTGATGATGTCCCTTGATCTTTGTTTTGAGCTTGTGCGTATGCGTAGTTCGCTGTCCAGACAGGCATAAGAAAAATACATGCATAGCTAGTGTATGAGTACAGAGACTTTTTCTTCAAGCAAGGGCAGCTTGAAAGTTCTTCATTCGCTATGAAATAATATATGTATATACAGGTTTTATGGAATTATTATAAATATTTTTTTGGTAGTTTATGTATAGGAAGAGCTATAAATTATTTTGCATGTTTATTAAAAATGAAAATAATTATTTAGAAAATTTAACTTTAAATAATTATTATTTATGGACATTTTCTGTAATTTAAATAAATTGATAAAACTATCACCCATCCGATAATAATAATAAAGCTTTTAAATAGTAATTAAATTTGAATGACATTTGAAATTGTAGTTGCGAATGAAGAACTTTTCAAGCTGCCCTCGCTTGAAGAAAAAGTCTCTGGCAAGCCAGAAATAAGATTTCAGAGTTCAGAAAGACTTCCAAACGAAAATCACGCATACAAGTAAAGATATGTATACGCACAAGAAGCTATGCATATATTTGTCTATTGCTTGTCTGGGCAGCGAACTACGCATACACACGAGCTCAAAGCAAAGATAAAGATCATCATGACAGTGGCAAGCAAACGAAACGAGGGTGGATTGCTAACAACATTAATGACAAGAGTGCGAGAAGCATGGCGATATGCGGTCTCTATTATGCTTTCTCGCTCATATGTTGATGTTGTTAACGATCCTAAAAGACATACATTCCTGCGCATTTCATGTGCTCTCGGCAGCAGACCGAATGAGAATGATTGCTGCTAAGCGAAAACGTTCGGTAGCCTTCGGCTCTGCTGAGACACTTCGTAACGACGCTCAGCCTCTGCTGGGACGTCTCGTAACGACGCCGAGCCTCTGCTGGAACGCCTCGCAAGAAAATTTTGTGTCAAAAACGCTTATACGAAATGTCCAATCTATGTGTTATATGGTCAGTGCTGATACATAGCATGTACTACAAAAATTTCATCTACTTAGTTAATTTCATGTGACAAAGCGGTATTGTGTGCACTGTGAAATTGTGAAAAAAAAGTTTAAAATAAAAATAAGTTATGCGTTTCCTCACATTTTAATTGGAACCCGTCAAATAAATTACGTGTATTGTGCAAATTTTCATTCAATTAAAACAGCAGGCATTTGTTTTTAAAGTGGTAAGTTGAACTGTGTAAATTATGTGGATCGTCCATTTGAGGTTAAATTCACCACTCTGTCCATAGTACAAAATGGCTAAAATAAAACGTGCGAACATCGGCCGCCGAACAAGACATGCAAGCAAGCAACAAGTGTATTCACAGAACTTAAGAGAAGAAAGACAAAATAGAATAAGTGACAATGCCCGATTGATACAACGTGTGAGCACACGAAGATCATTGGCATCATATAATCGTTTGGCATGCCAACATGATCCCACTGCGAACTACAGTGATGATGAACATTTAGATATTGGACCAATGACGACTATATGCCGATATTGCAATGCGTTGAAGTTTAAAAGATGTTTGCGTCAGATTGCAACGCCGAGCAGCTGATCCGGCTGCTCCACACGATACTCCCCATCGATAGATCGATACCCGACGATCGGCTATCGTGCAGTTGACCTTCCCTAATTAATTCTCATAAGTAAAAGAAATCTCGCAAGTCACCCCCGACTAACTATTGTTTCTAAATACAAACCCAAAAACTTGCAGATTCTCTTGTGCACCACAAAAAAATGTGAAAATAAAGTGTCAAAATATTAAAACAAGTGCAACCCCGCGTATTGTTTTACCAACTCCACTACCCCCTCACTCCGCAGCTCATCAAGGTATGCACATACGTCCATACAACAGCAGCGGACATATAACAGCAGCTGACCACTCTACTCAACAGCGACTAGCAGCGGATTCTTCGCCGCTCAATATCACAGGAATCACACACCCTAGGACCCCAGGATTCCATTCCCGCCCACTACAACATTTGGTCCTTCGAGCCAAATCGAATATCCTTTATTATATTTATACATAAAAAATTACAATGCAACAGGTAATAAATGTATTTATTGAATTTTCATGAATAATTTAATTTAGAAAATACATGTCGTAAAAGTTATTTTTGGTCCCTCCAATCATTTAGAGTATTGCTTAGTCGAATTTCAACACAATCAATTCCTGAATTCACATCGTCAAGAAATTCAACAGGTGTAAATGGAAAATGACCCTTGCGTCCATTAAGTTCTCCTTCCCATTGTCCATTAATATTCGTTTTAGTTACCGTTAGAATATCTCCAATCTCTAGTTTTAAGGCAGTTTTGTCATATGCATTAGGGACCCGTGACTGTTTTACGCGGGCTCGAGCCGGCAATTTCCTCTGTAATTTAGAAATATATTTGAATAATGATTTTTTAAACAGTTAGTTTATAAAAATTTTCCGTTTGTCTTTACGGACTAAAAATTCGACATTATTTTAGTTGATTTATTTGTAATGTATACACCAAAATACTGTAAAGATCTCATTTTCCTTGAGACCGCTCAGACACAATAAAATTCATTGGCACGCGAGAAATAAAATTTCAGACTTCAGAAAGACTTCCAAACGAAAATCACGCATACATGTAAAGATATGTTTACCCACAAGAAGCTAGGCTTGTGTTTGTCTATTGCCTGTCTGGACAGCGAACTACGCATACACACGAGCTCAAAACAAAAACAAAGAACATCATCAATGACAGTCGCAAGCAATAGAAACGGAGGTGGGTTGCTCACAACATCAATGACAAGAGTGGGAGTAGCATGGTGATATGCGATCTCTATCATGTTTTCTCGCTCATTAGTTGTTGTTGTCTACGCTTCTAAAAGGCGTACACTCCTGCGCAATTCATGCTCTCTCAGCAGCAGTCCAAGTAAGAATGAAACGAACTGTTCGGCAGCCTTCGGCTCTGCTGAGACACTTCGTAACGACGCTCAGCCTCTGCTGGGACGTCTCGCAACGACGCCGAGCCTCTGCTGGGACGCCTCGCAAGAAAATTTTGTGTCAAAAATGATTATATGAAATGTCCGCTCTATGTGTTATATGGTCAGTGGTTCAGTTCAGTACAACAACTCAATTCATCAGTTTCTTTATTTCGAGACTCTGATTAACAACAAGTGAGAAACATTCCCGCAGGAGCCGGATTTGAATTGTCATCATTAGAAGAAAAAATTAGTATTAGAAGAAAAAAAAATTGTATAAAAAATAATAAATTATTATGGGGTGAATAGATTATAAATTGATTTATGGTCAGGATTAGGGAAACCCTGTAAAAACCAATCACATCAATGACCGCCACAAGAGATTGTGCTAGTGTATGAGTAAATGCTAAAAGTTTAATCCTTAAGTTACACCACTGACCAAATAACATATAGATACCCCACTTCATATACACGTTTTGTTCACAAAAATTTCTTGCGAGCGGTCCCAGCAGAGGCTCAGCGTCGTACGCGAGCGGTCCCAGCAGAGGCTGAGCGTCGTTACGAAGTGTCTCAGCAGAGCCGAAGGCAGCCGAACTCTTCGTTTCATTCTTACTTGGGCTGCTGCTGAGAGAGCATCAATTGCGCAAGGATGTACGCTTTTAGAAGCGTAGACAACAACAACTAATGAGCGAGAAAACATGATAGAGATCGCATATCACCATGCTACTCCCACTCTTGTCATTGATGTACTGAGCTACCCTCGCTTGAACAAAAAGTCTCTGGCAAGCCAGAAATAAGATTTCAGGCTTCAGAAAGACTTCTAAACGAAAATCACGCATACACATAAACATATGTATACGCACAAGCAGCTATGCATGTATTTGTCTATTGCCTGTCTGGACAGTGAACTACGCATACACACGAGCTCAAAACAAAAACAAAGAACATCATCAATGACAGTGGCAAGCAATAGAAACGGGGGTGGGTTGCTCAGAACATCAATGACAAGAGTGGGAGTAGCATGGTGATATGCGATCTCTATCATGTTTTCTCGCTCATTAGTTGTTGTTGTCTACGCTTCTAAAAGCGTACATCCTTGCGCAATGAAACGAAGAGTTCAGCTGCCTTCGGCTCTGCTGAGACACTTCGTAACGACGCTCAGCCTCTGCTGGGACCGCTCGCGTACGACGCTGAGCCTCTGCTGGGACCGCTCGCAAGAAATTTTTGTGAACAAAACGTGTATATGAAGTGGGGTATCTATATGTTATTTGGTCAGTGGTTACACCCAGCATAGGACGACTGTCAGAAAGAGAAGTAAGATTAATTAATAGTAATAGTAGTTTTAGATATGACGGGAGGGTAAGGTGTTAAGTTTCTTAGTGCGAAAATTAGAAATTTCTTTTGCACCGACTCAATTTGCGCCTTGCAATTTGCAGCGATTGCAGGTGTGCTCGCTCGGAATTACCGGATCATGTTGCATTGTCGTTTGTCCAGCTGTTGGGTTATCGATGATGTCAGGGCTGACCGTGAAAACTATCGGTTCGTACCATGCACACATTTGTTACATTGTTTAGTAAACGCACAATTAAGAACACAAAAGGCTACGACTAAGACTTCTTCTGAAGAAAATGTCTCTGGCAAACCAGAAAAAATATTTCAGACTTCAGAAAGCCTTCCAAACGAAAATCACGCCTACATGTAAAGATATGTATGCGCACAAGAAGCTATGCATGTTTTTGTCTATTGCCTGTCTGAACAGCAAACTACGCATACACACGAGCTCAAAACAAAGATCAAGAGACATCATCAATGACAGTGGCAAGCAAACGAAACGGGGGTGGATTGCTAACAATATTAATGATAAGAGTGCGAGAAGCATGGCGATATGCGGTCTCTATTATGCTTTCTCGCTCATATGTTGATGTTGTTAACGATCCTAAAAGACATACATTCCTGCGCATTTCATGTGCTCTCGGCAGCAGACCGAATGAGAATGATTGCTGCTAAGCGAAAACGTTCGGCAGCATTCGGCTCTGCTGAGACACTTCGTAACGACGCTCAGCCTCTGCTGGGACGTCTCGTAACGACGCCGAGCCTCTGCTGGGACGCCTCGCAAGAAAGTTTTGTGTCAAAAACGCTTGTATGAAATGTCCGATCTATGTGTTATATGGTCAGTGATGATATAAAGGAACTCATATACTTGGATTAAAAAAGTCCTTGTAGATCAACTGGTTTGTTATTTAGAAAGGTGCTTTGGCTAGTGTTCGTTTTAGAAATTAATTTTCTAAATATTTATTATAATTTTTAATGAACATGCAAATAATTTATAGCTCTTCCTATGCATAAACCACAAAAAAAAAAAAAATTATAATAGCTCCATAAAAACTGTATATACAAATATTATTTCATAGCGAATGAAGAACTTTTCAAGCAGCCCTCGCTTGAACAAAAAGTCTCTGGCAAGCCAGAAATAAGATTTCAGATTTCAGGAAGACTTCCAAACGAAAATCACGCATACATGTAAAGATATGTATACGCACAAGAAGCTATGCATGTATTTGTCTATTGCCTGTCTGGACAGCGAACTACGCATACACACGAGCTCAAAACAAAGATCAAGAGACATCATCAATGACAGTGGCAAGCAAACGAAACGGGGGTGGATTGCTCACAACATCAATGACAAAAGTGTGAGAAAAAACAAGTATATGAAATGGGGTATCTATATGTTATTTGGTCAGTGATACTACGTAATAAAATATATATCATGGTTTGAAAATCTACCTATTAGATACGGCAACTAATTCTATTCATAATTATTTATAATTTCCCATTATGTAATGCAGTGAAATAAATCAGGTCAATCCCTTCATTCTTAACTGCATGTAAATATATGAATAAAAAGGGTTATATTTCAAGTGATCCTTGGTAAGGCGCGCATTTCGGAGCTTCCATGTGTCAGCGAATCCTCTGCTGCGGCTTAAGAATAAGAAGTACGCTTGTTAACGATGGTCGCATTCGTGCTGTCGCTGGAATAGTCAGTATTCAGAGTCTAACTAACAGAGCACATCACTGTTGTCTCTGGAGTTAAGTGAATTAAGAGACTAACAAATAGAGCACAGCACTATAACGCTATAAATACCAGAATTCAGAGTGGAAGTCTGGCATGGCTGTTGTTGCCGACGCATGCTAACGACGAGGGCTGCAGTTTTTTCTCTTAATCGTCAGTAGTTTCAATACCACAGCACTTCACTCGGGTGTTAGTCTATGTTAACTACGAACTGCACATTTCGTAAAACCACCGACTATTGGGTGATGCAGCTAATTTTAAATATAATTAATAACAATTTCTCATTATATAGTGCAACGAGCGTTGTTACAAGCGGTCCTAGCGGAGGCTGAGTGTCATTACAAAGCGAGAGCCTGAGAGAGCCTGAGATAGATCACATAGCGCCATCCTTCACGCATCGCTGCCGTATAAATAAATCAGGTCACATTTGGACTGCAGATATATATATCAATAAAAATTTCAGTACATTTCAAGTGACCCCTAACAGGCTGCACACATTTTGAAAAATCGAGGAAGGGCGAACAGCGCGGCAATTTTTAGCTATGACGATTTTACAGGCAATATATATACCGCAAATCTTAGGAACCTTTGTATCTTCCAAAACAATTGACTTAATTATATTTGAAATCGCTAACAATTTAAAAACCCTGATAACTCATTCGGGTTTAATTATCTCTGTAGCTTATTGCGAACGAGTTACATTTAAAAGAAACACTTATCTAGTTTCGTGGTTTTCAACTTAGACTTCTTTATTTTATCATATACGAAGTGTTCGCTTTGCTAGCTCGCAACCAACTGCCGACTTCCAGCCAGACGAAAAACTGTCCGCCTTGCTTCTGATTTTTGTATCTCGTGGCGCCAGCGAGTCGTCTACGTATAGCGGTTTCTATGTGCGGCGCCAACGATCGCTGAGTTTTTGCATAAGCACATAGACGAAAAATTGGTGTCTGCTTGTCGCTTCATTGTTCCAGGAATGTACGACTTGTTTACGATCGCTACGTTTTTGTATATAAACGCAGTTTTGGTGTCTGCCTGTCGGTTTTTGTTACAGTAATAATGTGTGGCTTGTTGTACCGCAGAAGGGTCGGGGAAGATATGATAACTCCTCCCCTCCCAGTGTGGAGAGTAAGCCATAGTGAGGATATGGTGAGATCGATAAGTAGCGGAGATGGGACACGTTGTAGGCAAGCTGTGGTCGTCTTGTTGCAAACACGAAGCCTGATAAGGTGTACGCCCGTTGTGAAATAGGCGGCCAAGATTAAGTTATTCGTACAGGGATCCATCTTCCCGACTGACGTCCAGTTAGGCAGTGGTGCGAGTTCCGATAAATGTATGTTGCTTATGGATAATTAAACTTAAAATTATAATTTTTCAAAAATATTAAAAAAACCATTATATTGGCTTGTAGACGTGTTTGTCTAGTTGTATATGTACATTTTTTTTTAGCAAATACGTGTATGAATTTTGGGATTAGTCCCAACTTACTGACTAAAATCGAAATGCGAGTGTTAGTTATTAGTGTTCGTGTCTTGGGTTTGGGTATTTCTATTCCTCCTAATGATTATTCTAAATTTTTGTTTATGGACTTTCTGACCTTTAGTGGTTAAGAATGTGATACCTTTATCTTTTGCTGCACTGTGTAGTGAAAACCTTGGCGTTACTTTGCTCCTTCTGCTTTCTTTTCTGAATACTGTGTTATTACTTTCAACAGCGATTGGCGGTTCCCTATCCTCGTTTAATTTTGTAAGTCTTTTCTCGGTAGTGTTGTTTAAATTTTGCTGTATTTTAGGGAAAAGTTCCCTTCTGAATTCGTTAAGCTTTCTAAGATAATCGTGATGGTTGTCGTATGAGA
Source organism: Drosophila quadrilineata (assembly GCA_018150725.1). Taxonomy (NCBI): domain Eukaryota; kingdom Metazoa; phylum Arthropoda; class Insecta; order Diptera; family Drosophilidae; genus Drosophila; species Drosophila quadrilineata. Next base: position 770,987 of record JAECWN010000450.1, read on the forward strand.
TAGTTTTTTTAAACATGTGTGTTCTACCATGGAAGAGTTCAAAAGGGGTATGTGTTGTGCTAGCGTGTATTGCGTTATTGTACGTGGTTAATACTTCCGTAAGTATTTCAGAGTGTTCGTATTCCAGGTGTAGTTCCTTTCTGCGATTCATAAATATTCTATACAACTCCGTTATGGTGGAATGAAGTCTTTCAACGGGTGCATTCCCGGTCGACTGCTGGAATGAGGTTGTGTGTGTTATTATGATGTAGTGAGCGAGAAAATCATTAAACAGGTTTCCGGAGAATTCCGCACCCTGGTCAATGACTAACTTTTTTGGTAAACCGAAGTGGCTCATAAATTTAAACAAGGCTTCAATAACTTTCACAGAGCTTCTGTTACTAAGTGGGTACGCCTGTGCTAGTTTAGAAAATTTGTCAATGACGGTGAGGTTGCTGGTATTATTAATAGAATAATTGTCAATGTGGACAACCTCTAGGGGTCCTGCTGGGGCAGGCGGGGTCTGCATGAATGGCTTTTGGGGATGTCTGTTGTATTTGACAGTTAAGCAAATGTTCAGTCTTTTATCACTTGAGTAATGATGATTTTCATCCATGGGAAATAAATATCCCTCCTCAGGTGATTAAAGGTTTCATCTATTCCCCTATGGTAACTGTTAATATGATATGTGCGTATCTTGTTTTTTTGGTCTCCTGGGTCCGTGATTTCCGGTAGAAATGTTTTACAACGATTAATCTTCTATAGGTCGCCTTGAGTGAAATAATTGTTGTAAGATTCTTCTATGATTAGAAAAATATGGTCGGGTGCAAATATTGCGAACGTTTTGTTGGGTTTTAGAATTGTTTGGAGTATGTTGGTGATGGAGTTGAAGGTATATACAGGTTCTGAGATTACACGTCTTGTTTTGTAGGCAAATGGCGTTTTTATCCGTATTGAAGACGTCCCAATGCAGAATACCGTTTGAGTCTTAAAATGGTTTAAAGGTTGTTGGACAACCGGTATTCTCTGTGGGTCTTCGTTAATGTTTAGATTTGGTTCTATTCGGCAGAGTGCGTCGGCGACTATATTTTGTATCCATTTTTTATATACTACTTCATAGTCGTAGGTGGCCAGGGTAGTTTTCCACCGAAGTAACTTGGGATTTTGGCCTTTTAAGTTTTCTAGCCAGATTAGCGGTTTGTGGTCTGTAACTATTCTGAATCTTCGGCCATAAAGGTATAGCCTGAAGTGTCCCACAGACCAAACGATAGCTAGCATCTATTTTTCAATTGTGGAGTACCTGATTTCTGTTTCCGTAAGCATTCTACTAGCGAACGATATTGGCCTGTCATTTGTATCTGGGCCTTGCGACACCACTGAACCTTTTGCGTAATTACTTGCATCAGTAGTCAGTGTGAACGTTTTGGTAAAGTCGAGGTATGCCAATATTGGGTCGTTGCACAAAAGGGTTTTCGAAGATTCGAATGCGTTTTTGAAATCGTCATCTATGACTATAGACTATTTTCCCTTTATTTGCCTTGTTATGGGTTTAGTTATTTTTGCGAAATCCCTTATGAATTTCCTATAGTACCCAAGTAAGCCCAAAAACGACTTGATCTCCCTGGTGGTCTTTGGGCAGAGAAAATATTTTATTGTCTGGATTCGGTTTAACTCCCTCATGGGTAACGATATGTCCAAGAAAATCAATTTCCTTTCTCAGGAAGTGACACTTTGTCGGTTGAATCTTTAAGTTGGCGTTTTGTAATTTTGTGAATACTAATTTAATGTCCCCAATATGTTTGTGAAGCGACGACGAAAATATGATAATATCGTCTAGATAAACGAGACAAACGTTTCCCACTAGGTCGCCTAGGACGTTGTCCATAACTCGTTGAAATGTTGCAGGTGCATTTTTGAGGCCGAAAGGCATTCTCGTGAATTCGTAATGTCCATTTTCAACAGCAAATGCCGTTTTGTTCGCATCATATGGATTCATTTCAATTTGATGAAATCCACTTGCTAAATCTATTGTGAAATATTTTGTTTCTCCTATATTTTCTAGTATGACTGCTATGTTTGGGATCGGATATTTATCGGAAATGGGTTTTTTCGTTTAGTTTACGAAAATCTATTACAAGGCTCCATTTTTTCTCACCCATGGCGTCGGCTTTTTTAGGCACAACCCAAACGGGTGCACTCCAAGGTGAGTGGCTATTTTTGATAATATTTTGTTGAAGCATTTTAGAAATTTGATTGCGAACTTCCTCCTTGTGTATGAATGAGTATCGGTATGACTTCGTGTGTATCGGAACATTGTCTACTGTCGGTATGGAATGCGTAATGATATTGTAAAATGTAAGTTGGTCCCCTTCGTTGTAAAAAAGTTTTTTGAAAGATTTGCATAGTTTGATCAAATTCTGTTTTACTTCATCGCTTAAGTGTTCTGTCTGAATTTTTAGTTTAATCTTTTGTTTTGCGTTCGACGCTGCAAACATGCAGTGCAGTTGTCCGTAATTGTGAAAAGAGAATTCCTCTGCTTGTAGCGGTTCCTTCAAGTAGAGTGTTTGATTTTGGTCGGAACTGTTACAGACTTCGAAGTATGCGAAACCAGCAGGTGCAGTGTACTAGTACTCGACTGGTCTACCGACGCTCCTAGCGGAAAATTTCCATCGTCACTGATGTTGTATAGAGTAGCGCCTGTAGAAGGTCCGTTACCGTTTTGATGGTTTTACGAAATTGACTTTCCATTATTGCGGAAGGGGTTTTTGTTGCTAACTGTTTGTACTCGTTGTTGGGTGTTTGTTTGTTGGTATGAAATATAACGGTTGTTGTTGTTATTATTCGATGGTTTTTGTTCCTGCTGATTTCTTCTTAAATATGGGTGGTTTCGGTCTTTCGATCTGTCGTGGTTACGATCTCCCTGTTGTCTGTTCTGGTAAAAGAAGCTTTGTTCAATCCGTCCGTATTCATAGGCTTTCTCTATTGTCTCTGGGTTTCGGATTCTGATTATTGTCCTTAGTGGGTCTTTAGGCCCGAGGATAAATGCGTTAAGACAGATTTTGTCATATAGGGCACGTTTGGCTTCAAGACCGAAACTATTCTGGTCTATAACTTTAGATAGTGTCGTTAATTGACTTCTCAATTTGATAATTGTAAAGAATAGCTTTCCCATCGTGAGTCCGTCTGGGAGGGTTTGGATTTCCCTAAGTAACATGGCTTCAGTTTTCTTACTGCTATAAAGGCGTTTAAGGTTTGTTTTGATATCGTCCAAGTTCAGCCGTGTTTCACAAAGGATGAAGGCCTCGTCTGCTTTGCCTATAAATTTGTTTCGGACGGCCCTAAGGATAAGTTGTCCATACGTTGTCTGATCCACTGATTTAATCAATAAGAGTAGTTCTTCGACGCTAGTTATAAATTTTTCGAGGTTATAAGGGGCCTTCGAATTTAGGGAGCTGTTCGACAAAGGCCAATATGTCGGTTGGGTTAAGGTTACTATTAATGAGGGTAGACGAGCTACAGCGTGTGGGACTTAGAGGACCTGATAAGTTACCAGAATCCATATTGTTGTTATTGATTGGTTGTTCCTTGCTCTAATTGTTCGTTTTCTTCCAATGTCCTTATCTCAGAAAGATTGTTACCGCTTCTTAAACCTAGTCTGCTCCTAATTTTGTTACTAGTAAGGCTTGTGTAGTTGCCCTACGAGGCAGGGGCGATTTTCAACTATGCAAGGGTGTTGCGCTGGCTTGCATCGGTAACCACGATCGATGTGGGAGTCGCCCAATACAAGAATCCAACCAAATTCCCAATACAACTTGTTTTATTCTGTTAGAGGTTACAATGAGAAATTACTTCATCAATCTTATAGATAGCTTACCGCAGTTGTTTCTCCCGCCTCGACAAAATACAATGTGAACTTTTTAATCTTTTGCATGCTGCGACATGCTTATCTGAGTGTGCCCATAACTCATTAATACGAAAATACCCCACTGTGATAACTATCGATTATTCGATTAATCCGACCCGCGACATCTCCGCCCCGGTGAAGGAACCGCCTTCACCACATCTAGCACTGCTAGCTTGGAGATGGGTCGCATTACAACTCTCGGCGATCGTTATCTGTAACGCGCACACTCGCTCGTCGAGGAGTACCATCCTGGCCGGTATGTAGCTCCTCCACTATCCCTTTGCGCCACTCCCTGCGTGGCACTGCTGGATCACATATGAACACCACGTCTCCGCGGCACATTGACTTGCTACGAGCGCACCACTTCTCGCGCCGCACAAGCGTTGGTAGGTACTCCAATACCCAACGTCTCCAGAAACGATCCCTCAATTGTCGTGCTATGCGCCACTGCTTACTCGTGGCGCATTCCTTGGGCGGCTGCGTGCCGCATGGCGTATTTGGAACGTTTGCTGCTCCCTTGAGCAGATCATTTGGCGTCAGAGGGGCCTCCTGGTCCACTGCAATCGGCAAGTGGGTGAGAGGACGCGAGTTTACAATGTTCTCCGCCTCAATCAGTAGGTTCTCCAGTACGTGCTGCTTCGGCGCCACCTCCTTCATCGTGTGGCGCAACACCCTCTTGACGCACTGCACCATTCTCTCCCAGACTCCTCCTTCAGATGGGTTTGCTGGGCAATTAAAGATCCATTCGATGCCTCTGGTCGATAGCTCGTCTTGAATCTTCTCTGGTTCAAACACTTCTATGAACCTTCGGGCCTCCCGGTCAGCTCCGACAAAATTCTTGCCGTTGTCGCTGCGCAATCTAAGCACAGGACCACGACGGCAAATAAAGTTCCTGATGACAATTATGCATGAATCGGTTGACAACTCATGCGCTAACTCCAGATGAATTGCTCTTGTCGTCAGGCAAGTGAACAAGGCTACCCATCGCTTTTCCTTTCGACGTCCAATAGTCACAAGCAATGGTCCAAAGTAGTCCACTCCGGAATATTTAAATGGCCATCCATTAGCTTCCAGTCGGTCCCTTGGTAGGGGACCCATCATGGGTGGCTCCGGCTGCGCCCTGCGCAGTTTGCATAATCTGCATGCCGAAATTACCTTCTGCAGCGTTCGGCGTAAATTCGTTATCCAGAACTTAGTCCGGATCTCGCAAATTGTCGCATCTACATTCTGATGCTTCATTCTCTCGTGGTAATAAGCCACGAGCAACTCCGTGAACACGTGTCGGTGTGACAGGATCATCGGTCTCCTCGCACTATACGGCATGGATAGTGCGGCATCAATTCTTCCATAGGCGCGTAAGACACCGTTTGTGTCCACATAGGGTGCCAGTCCCCTTAAGTCGCTCCTACGGGTAAACATCTCTTTATCGGTGGCAGGCCGCATCTCCTCAGGGAACATCTCCTGTTGCGCCCGTCTAACCAATAGAAGCTCTGCCTTCTCGCATTCGGCAGCGGTGAGGCCATGTTTCTCGAGCCCGCTCTTATGTCCACGGCAACATCTCGTGAACCTTTGGACCCAAGACACAATCCTTACTAGCTTGTTGTAGCTCGAGTACCTCTGAAATGGGATAAAGAAGTTGTTTGCGGCAATCAGGGCAAACTTATTAACCGTCTCTTCTTCATCTTCAATGGGCGTGGTTTCCATGTAACTCTCTGATTGGGGCCAGTCCCTGACTGGCTTCTTCAGGAACGCTGGTCCTTGCATCCATCGTGATCCCTGGCTGAGATCCACTTGATGCTTCGGCCGCGTTGCATCGTCTGCGGCATTGACCGCAGTTGGCACCCATCTCCATTGGGATACCTCTGTCGACTCCAGAATCTCCGACACACGGTTTCCAACAAACTGCTTGTATCGGCGGTGGCTGCTGCCAATCCAACGCAACACTGTTCTGGAATCGGTCCATAGTACTATGTCGCTAATGGCCACACTGTGCTCGGCTTTGACAGTGTCCATCAGTCTGGTTCCCAATACTGCAGCTTGCAGCTCCAGTCGTGGTATCGACATGGTCCTCATTGGGGCGCACTTCGTTTTGCCACATACAAAACGCAAGTCGACATCTCCGTCCTCGTAAGTAATCCTCCAGTAACTCACGGCTGCAAACGCGTCTTTGCTTGCATCGACGAAGACGTGCATCTGTAAGTCACGCACTGATCTCGCACCAAAGTAGTGGCGCGGACTCCGGAACTTTTCTATGGAGCACAATTGCTGACGCCATCTCTAAAAGGCGTCTCCGATCTCAATTGGTAGTGGTTCATCCCAGGGCACACACCTTCTCCAAATCTCACGCAATAATAGCTTGACAGTTATGGTGAAACAGCAGAGAAACCCTAGGGGATCAAAGGTAGACATCATTAGACTTAAGAATTCTCTCTTTGTTGGAATTCTCTCTCCATTTAGTACGCTCTTGGGCACCCTGTGGTACTTCACGTTAAATTTAAAGTCATCTGTGGCTGGCTGCCAGTACATGCCCAGAACTTTTTCCTCAGCTTCGCCCCATACAACACTCTTCACTGGATCATGTTCTCCTAGTGCTGCGACGACCGCTGGGGAACTTGATGTGAATCTGCACAATTCAAATCCGGCTCCTGCGTGAATGTCCCTTACTCGTGCTGAAACGTCAATGGCTTCGCCGTCATTAGCGAAACTGTCCACATAGTCGTCCACATAGTGATACTCGGTGATGGCTCTGACTGCTCGCGGATCCGAGTGCTGGTATTGTGCTGCATTGACACTTTTTACGTAATGCGCAGCACATGATTAGCAGGCGGCTTTAAATGTCATTACAGTCATCTCATACACGTCCGGGTCCCGAAAGTCTTTACCGTCACGCCAAAGAAATCGTTGGGCGCATCTATCCTGTGGCTGGATCAACACCTGATGAAACATCTCCTTGATGTCTCCACAAACAGCTACAGCTCCCTCTCGAAAGTGGAATAGCACTGCTGGCAATGATCTGTAGTGTTGTGGTCCTTTCAACAACACTGAATTCAGTGATACATTCCCAACTTTCGCGGCTGCGTCGAAAACTAACTGAATCTTTCCTGGCTTATTCGGATTCTCCACTCCAAAATGTGGCAAGTACCAAAGTCTGCTACCGTTCGCAGACGTAACCTCGTTATGCTCTAAACGCCGAGCATATCCCTTGTTGACGTAGTCCTGTATTATTCTTTTGTATGCCTGCGCGAACCACGCATCGCGCTTCATTTTCCCTTCAATATTTACCAACCGACGGAGGGCCATGTCGTAGCTCCTTGGCAGTACAACATCGTCCCTTCTCCACAGTAATCCGGTCTGGTATCTTTTGGTCAGCTTCACCGTGGCTTCTTCAAGTATTCTCTGGGCTCGTTCGTAATCACTAGCTGCGACCGGAGGCGAGGGCTTCACCCCAAAGTTCTCCGTCTCGAAGTAGTCATTCACCATCTTTTCTATAGCATCTCCCTGAGATGCTGCAAGTAGACATGACTCCGGTGAGTTCCTCAACTGTTGATCTCTTATGGGCCCAAACACCACCCATCCAAGCTTTGTGGCGGCCGCATAAGGTCCCTTCAATGCGAATCGTCTGGTTCGCATCGGTATCCCAAGGTGCGCGTGATCCAATCCGATGAGTACCTTTGGTACCACATTGTTGTATGGTTTCATCGGCAGTCGCGCATGTTTATCCGTAGCCTGTACGTCTTGACGTCGTAGACTTTGCATTGGTAAGCTCAAGTTCGAGATGGCATACACATTTCGCAACGCGTGACGCTTAACCATGTCCACGCCACTTATTTTCAGGCTCGTTACATTGGTGGGCTCTCTGGTTCAGTGGTCTGTCAGCACTCGCTGGCTGCCGATCCCCATGCGCTGCGACGCTGGTTCTGGCTTGCTCCCTCGGTGGCTCGCTGACGGCGATGCCCTGTAGGGACTCTGTGGTGAGTCGTGGACCAAGTAGTGATGCTTCTTCTTGCATCCGTTGACTCTGCATTCGATTGCTGCTCTACATGCTCGTGCCATGTGACCACTCCTTAAACACGAGTAGCACAACCGATGCTCCTTTAAATACTTCCACCTGACTTGTGGGGAAACTCTCTGGAACTCCTTGCAGTCCCGGACTGTATGCTGTCCACCGCATATAGGACAATCGCTGCAGTGACTCCGATGTCGTTCCTCTGTTGGCTTGGTGCTGGCATGTAGCACCCTCCGCTTAGGCTCCTTGGCGTCGACGTCAGATATTATCGACACGATCCGAGCAAAGTTCATCAACCAAGTGTTGAAGTGCTCGACAGTCGGGTATGGAACAATCGTAGCGGACTGTCTGGCCCAATCCAATCGTGCACTCGATGGCAGCTTTCCGACCAGTTCCTCCAACAGGGTTGGGTTTGCTAGATGGTGTTCTCCACTAGCGGTGCGCAAGAACGCAGTTAAGTTACTCACACGAGTGGCAAACGGAATAATCTTTGCCAAGTTATGCTCTTGTAAAGTCTGCAGTTCTCGCACGCTGTTGAGCTGGCTACGTATCAACTGTTCAGGACGACCATATCTGAACCGTAGCTGCTCCATGACATCATTTATGTTCCGCGGATGGATTAGCAGCGACTTGACGGCCTCGCGGGCGTCTCCTTTCAATGCTTTCAGCAATCGTTGGTTGTTTTCCAACTCCGTGCAATTGTATGCACGCGTCGTCTCCGTAAACGCACAGGAAAATATCGGCCAGTCTTCAGGTTGTCCTCCAATCTCCGGCAAATCCGGCAGCTTTCGGGGGGCTGTACCGATATTGCCAGTCGCATTCCACGTGCTCATGGGTGATGGTGTCACCACATGGGTTTGCAGTAAATGTGGCTGGGATGTGGCACAATATTGCGCCGGTAGCGCAGTGCCCGTTGAGAATAGCGATGAGTGACTCGACGTTGGATGACAGACCCCTGGAACTGTCCTCGATTGGGCGGATGGCATCTCCAATGCGGAAGTACCGCTCGAATGAATTCCACTCAAACATGGCGTGGCTATCATTTCACTTACTGATGACATCGCACTCATATTTCCACTCAAGTGTGGCACCACGTTTGAGTATCCACTCAAACATGGCGTCGCATCCGAGTTTGCATTCAAACATGGCGTCACGTGTAGGTTTCCACTCAAATATGGCGACTCACTCAAGTTTCCACTCAAACGGTTCGTCGAAGTAACGGTTTCTGCTAAGACGAACGGTTCGCCGCTTGCTTTCTCACTCATTCCTGTACTTCTTTGTATAACGGGATCCATCGGCCTTAACCTTTGCAACTCCTTCTCCAGCGTGGCGATCTTCAGCAGGAGGTCTTCCACCTGGATGCTGGCAGCTGCTGGTGCCGTCAATACTGATGTGCTAGTGCTTGCGGATACTGTTCCCGCAACTTGTGCACTTGTGCCCGCAGTCTCCTTGCTGGGGCCTCCGGCTAGTGCCGGCTTCTGCCCGGGAACTCTCAGTTGAGCAGTTTCTGTACTGCTCTGTGTTTCTGGCTGCGTCACGCCCTGCGTGCCAGCCGTATCCAGCCCAATTCGTGGGCTCATCCGGGGTGATCGTGTTACTTTACTCTTCGTAACACTCCGAATGGAAACTCTATAGCTGGGTGGGTTACAATTCCTAATTGCACCACTTGGGTCCCAGCGCAAGTATCCCTTGCAGTCCTTAATAGAACTGCGAATAAAAGCGCCAATGTAGTTGCCCTACGAGGCAGGGGCGATTTTCAACTATGCAAGGGTGTTGCGCTGGCTTGCATCGGTAACCACGATCGATGTGGGAGTCGCCCAATACAAGAATCCAACCAAATTCCCAATACAACTTGTTTTATTCTGTTAGAGGTTACAATGAGAAACTACTTCATCAATCTTATAGATAGCTTACCGCAGTTGTTTCTCCCGCCTCGACAAAATACAATGTGAACTTTTTAATCTTTTGCATGCTGCGACATGCTTATCTGAGTGTGCCCATAACTCATTAATACGAAAATACCCCACTGTGATAACTATCGATTATTCGATTAATCCGACCCGCGACAGCTTGTTTTTGACATTGGTAATAATATTATTATGCTGTACTGTACTGTAGTGTAGTGTAGTTTGTAGTAGTATTGGTATAAAATTATGTTAATATATATGTGTGCGATATGTAACGGACGGGACCGTTGCAGATTTTTTTTTAATTTTTGAAATCCAACGAACATTCGCGATAAGAGCTCAAGCGAATACGTATGAAAGAGAATTAGATAAAAATCTGATCGCGAACTCAAAGCTCGTCGCACGCACAATTGAGCGCTCAAGGTCAGGCTTGCACATTGATAAGATCGGCTAAATACAATGCAGCGATTAGAAAAGCTTATTAACCGCGGCGTACGTCACGCACATCCGTAAGCCCAAAATTTGGGTATATAAGGGCCGCTTCGAAAAAATTGCGTTCTCTTTTCTTGCTGCTTTTCGTTCGAGTAGTCACCGGGACAAATTACATTTTTTTTCGCAAACCGTAAAAAAAATACAAAAAAATTAAAATAAAAATTTATAAAATAAAATAAAATGACCTCGTCGTCACAGTTGTGCCGGGGTGTGAAATTTCGGCAAGGTCCGCGACTCGATCGTAAACCTTCACGGAGCGCCGCCGCCGCGCACGTGCAGCCTCAGCAGCACAAGCGCCGCCGCCGCCGCCGCTGCACAAGCAGATATTAATATAGCAGATTTAAAATATGACCGATTTTATTGGTGCTTAATTAGGATACCGTCAGTCAAAAATTTTATTTAGTTTTTTTTGCTGAAAAAATGGAAAAATGTGTGTATGAGTGTGGGTGCAAGTGAATGCCCGCGCCAGCAGTTGATTTGAGTGCCGCGCACCCAGCAGAAGGCCTTCGTCCAGGAATTGCAGGGTAAGTGCACATATACTGTCGCTATTAAATATTCCTCCCACTCTCATTGCGTTCGTCTGGGGGCCCTGGTATCGAAGAACTCGATTGAGTTCCCGGTATCGGGTCCGGATAGTCCGACACGATAGCAAAGTGACTGGTTTGAGTGGCGATCCCACCCGTATTGCCTTCAGCAATATCGCAAAGAAATATTAATAAAATCATATATACTTGTGCTGTTTCGCTTATGCCCATGTAACGCCTGCACTGGCAGGCTGCATTCTATTATTATATTATTCTTCTCTTAGAATATCTATCTCGCGCACACACACACAGATATTTTTCCATTCCATACCTAAAGCTTAAGTTTTATATAGCCTGAGTATGACACTAGGTCATACCCTGTAATAGTGATAATCAAATGATATTTTTGTTTCTTTTCTCGAATTATTTTTCGGTCACGAACTAAATCAAATGTAAATAAATCGAAATTGATAATGTGTTTAAAGAAAGTTGATGATAAGGAAAAGTAATGTTGTTGTTTAAATCTATTCTTTCTCGAATTACCCCAATTGTTAAAATATCAAAATACATCCCTACTGGAAATAAATTACGAAAACCAAATTTGCTATGTTTAAGTGCTTGTAAGATTATCATTCGGTAAATAAATTGCGACTATAGAAATCTCGTCTATAATACCAATGAAAGCAATTGCCTAAGTTTATTTTGTTGCCCTGAAGGGTTTGATACTGCCGTTTACAAATTGAGCTCAGGAAATGATTCGTGTCTAGAGAATTTCAAAGTTAGGGATCATGCTAATCTAAAAGCAGGAGGGGGAAGGATTAGGGAATCCATTGATGTGATTATCATTGGGTCATAGGTAGGGTAGGGTATTGACCGCTGGAGTCCCTCACCATCGAGGACTCTAGCCCATGCCTCTTCTGCTCGTCGGGTCGAGTTCGTTTTCTCCATTGATTTTATTGACCTAGTATCTTTTTCGTCGTCTCGTTTTTTTTTTTTGAGATCGTTTTACGATGTTGTTAATTGATTTAATAGACGTCTTTGGGTACTCTCGAAGAAGAGAGACGTTTAGCATTTCGCGAATACCGCCTGATTAAACATTTGTAGTTTCAGTTAGAGATCCTATCCTTTATGGAAAATTAAAGCTATCTGTAACAGGGAGTGTGGTGAGTGGTGAGTGTGGTGTTGATGTAAGTCAAATTTATCTGTAATATATATACATATTTTAGTAATAATTCTCAAAAAAAAAAATTATCTGTATAGGGGTAGGTTAGCGAACACGCGGCAATATTGCAATGATTTAGATTTGTGTGTGTCTATTTAATACTTTATATATAAGTACATGCATACAAGTACATGGTTGAATACGCGGCATAACTTGCGGCGGCTGGTGTGCAGTTCAAATTCTTGTGCTCAACAGAATAACCCACGGTTTCAAGCATCAACTCTACTCCTCCCCCGTCGCGACAGCAGTTTCCAACACATAAAGACGTTCGTGAATTTCACATAGACGAGAACAGAGGAGAGTGTGCATTTAACATATTTGATTTTTTACTGGACTGAACGGTTTTACAATGCATTAATTAAGTGTTTAAATATATTGCGATTTAATTTGTTTTTACGAATAAGTGATCTCGGTGTCTTATCAGCGATTGATTTACACATATTCGGTCATTGCGAATTTTTTATATTTTATTGCTAGTGATCCCGGTGCCTTATCAGCGTTTGATGTGCACATATTCGGTCGCTGCTAATTTTTTTAATGTTTTATTTCTACTGATCCCGGTGCCTTATCAGCGTTTGATGTGCACATATTCGGTCACTGTGAATTTGTTGGTTGAGGACAAATAGACTATTGCACTATGAACTACACTGCACACACGAATTGTCGCCTGGGTCATACCGCCAAACATTAATCATTTGTTTGTTTATTTGTTTTACATATGTTGGTAATAATTTTTTTTCTTTACACACTTAAACTGCGCAACGTGTTCGCTTACCTGGGCTTACTAATAGAAAATTTCAGACTGCGTAAAGGGCGTTTTAATCCCTTGTTTGTGTCCGGCTGCGCCAGTTACATTTAAAAGAAACACTTGTATAGTTTCGTGGTTTTCAACTTAGACTTCTTTATTGTATCATATACGAAGTGTTCGCTTTGCTAGTTCGCAACCAACTACCGACTTCCAGCCAGCCGAAAAACTGTCCGCCTTGCTTCTGATTTTTGTATCTCGTGGCGCCAGCCAGTCGTCTACGTATAGCGGTACCTATGTACGGCGCCAACGATCGCTGAGTTTTTGCATAAGCACATAGACGACATGCGTGCGTTTTTGTATATAAACGCAGTTTTGGTGTCTGCTTGTCGGTTTTTGTTACAGTAATAATGTGTGGCTTGTTGTACCGCAGAAGGGTCGGGGAAGTTAAGATAACTAACGCAGATTATTCAATTACAGAGCTTATTGTTTATGAGTGAAATCGCCATCGCTATTTCGATAACAGCCTATTAAGTTTTAGATACAAATACTTAACTGTCAATTAAACGTTGATAAGCCGACAAGAGCCAGTTCCCTGCATTAGCTACTGAAACTAGCTTTAGAACCTTGTTTTTATTTTTTAGAAGTTTATGGCTTGGATTTCAAGTCTTAGACTTATTATTATCCAATCATTTAGAGTATTGCTTAGTCGAATTTCAACACAATCAATTCCTGAATCCACATCGTCAAGAAATTCAACATGTGTAAATGGAAAATGACCCTTGCGTCTATTAAGTTCTCCTTCCCATTGCCCATTTCTATTCGTTTTAGTTACAGTTAGATTTTCTCCAATCTTTAGTTTTAATGCAGTATTGTCATAAGAATTAGGGACACGAGACTGTTTCACGCGGGCTCAAGCCAGCAACTTCATCTGTAATTTAGAAATTTATTTGAATAATTATTTTTTAAACAGTTGGTTTATAAAGATTTTCCGTTTGTTTTTACGGACCAAAAATTCGACATTATTTTAGTTGATTTATTTGTAATGTATAAGTTAACAATAGTCAACCGACTACTGCATTTCCTAACTCCCTACACTGGAGCAATGCCACTCTTTAAGCAATGATTTGCTGGGTTTCGCTGGTGTTACTCTTACTGTAAGAGTATCAACACTGCGACTAAAATACTCGAAGATAAGCGCCAGCGGTACTCGGGACGGTGATTGAAATAGGTGATAGAAAATATGGATGCGTGGACCTAGGAAGAGAAATGTTAGATTAGTCTGTAACAAGCGGTCATTAGAGACAGAATAAAATTGAGTAAAGCAACGCAAGTCTTACGGATCATTTCATCTGTCCACGTGGTACAATCCTGAAGTACCAGGCATCAAAGTGACACCGGCCATAACTCCATCGAGTTTTGACCAACAGCACGTATCATAGCCGTAGGCTTTCGCCACCGCTTGTGCTAAAGGTGCAACTGAGCCTCTGGTGCGCTGCAGCATAGTCACCACATCCCCTTACGACTCGAACTACCTATCTGGTTATAACTTATACACCAAAGTACTGCAAAGTTCTCATTTTCCTTGAGACCGCTCAGACGCAAAAAATTGCATTGGCAAGCCAGAAATAAGATTTCGGACTTCAGAAAGACTTCCAAACGAAAATCACGCATACATGAAAAGATATGTTTACCCACAAGAAGCTAGGCTTGTGTTTGTCTATTGCCTGTCTGAACAGCGAACTACGCATACACACGAGCTCAAAATAAAGATTAAGGGACATCATCAATGACAGTGGCAAGCAAATGAAACGGGGGTGGACGGCTAACAACATTAATGACAAGAGTGCGAGAAGCATGGCGATGTGCGGTCTCTATTATGCTTTCTCGCTCATATGTTGTTGATGTTAACGATCCTAAAAGACATGCATTCCTGCGCATTTCATGTGCTCTCGACAGCAGACCAAATGAGAATGATTGCTGCTAAGCGAAAACGTTCGGCAGCCTTCAGCTCTGTTGAGACACTTCGTAACGACGCTCAGACTCTGCTGGGACGACTCGCTAGAAAAATTTACAGCTTTTGCATTATGTAAAGCGACCATTGACTACCGCGCATACGCAATGTACAAGCGACAGCAGTCAAAAAAAGTACGCCAGCAGTTGTGATGTCGCTGTAATTTACCACAATTTTGAGCCTAACTAACAGAGAGCGGTTGTTAATGTCGCTGGCTGTTACTGCCGACACTTGCTAAATCCGAGGGTGGATTTTTTTTCTTTCGATCGGTAGTCGCCTTAACAGCACAGCAGTTAAACAGTAGACAGTAGACACACGACTACCGACTGCTGCTGTTGAGTTTTACGAAGCAGCAGCCGGCAGTCATTCGGCAGCTATAAAATGTGACGGAAATTCGGGCATCAGAAACGACGAAAAAGACGACTATTTACTATTTGCTGATAGTTTTTCAAACCCTGTGCCAGTGTCACCAAGCTTTTGAGAAGGTCTTTTATTTTAGACACCTTATCGCACAATTTCGCTAATGTCTAAGTATTAAGAACACTTCACTTTATTTGGTTTAATGTTCTTTATTTTTTTGTCCGATCTCAATCGCTTCTTAACAATGTATCTCAGAACAGCGGGAGTGGTCGGTCACAGAAAAGAGAGAGAGCAAGCTGCTAAGAACAGTTAGCAGACTTCACTCTCACTTATGCTAGCTTACATTAAGAGCGATCTTAACACAATGCAGCAGGCCGAATACTTAAAGATTGGAGCATTCTGCTTCCAACATCAAAAGTAGTGAAAAATTTTACCTTCCCTAGATTCGCTAGAATCATGGGAATGCAAGGCATTGGGTAGCGATCTGCAATAGTTTTTTTTAATTAATTTCCTAAAGTCGATTACCAACCATTTTTTTTTTTTGTTACCGTTGGCGTCGGTTTCCTTTTTGTCAACTACCAAAGTTGGGATGTTGTACGGGGACTTTGATGGTCTAATTATGTCATTCTTTAGCCACTGTTTGATTTCGTTGTTATCGACTGGAATTATGTTTCTTAGCTCCTTTACGGGCTTTACGTAATTCTTCGCCGACACAGTGTCTATTAGAATTTTTAACTTTTTCCCAGCCAGGTGAAATTTAATGAGTCGCTGTCATCATCAACTGCGTTCTCTCCTACATTCTTATAGTCCTTATCTAAGTCAACATGGGCATCCTGGATGATGAATTTCGCCTCTTCCTAGCTAGTGGACCATTGTTTGCTTATTGTTTCTCAAAATTGGTGGGCTGTTTAAATTTAGAGGTCGAATCTATCTTCATCGGTTGAGGCGCATGTACTTGGTCTCTTCTATTCTGTTCCAAATTAGTGTTATTATTATCGTAGCTACGCTCATCTTTATTGTTTATTCCCTGTTCGGAATGATCGCGAGACCTGATGGCTTCCGTTGCATGGGCTTTTTCTTCTAAAGCTTTTGCATAAGAACACGAAAACATGCTTCTTTCGATACTAGACTCTACTTCTTTCGCTAGAGCCAGCGCAGACGGCAGGTCTTTGGGTTGAGCTGGAATAACAATGGCCTTCAATGATTTTTTAGACCCAAAATAAACGCTGCTGTTGCTTGTAGGATCCTTCCAGTGTATTCTCCTTGTATCCGCTGCTCTTGCGAATGGTATGATTATGGTGGAAAGTGACTGTACCTTATATTGCTGGCATCGGGCACAGACAACAATAATAAGATATAATATTCGACGGCAAGTGCCGGTGATATTTATTTAAGCGACTAATTGGTTGAGCGCTGCATTCAAAACTGACTTACAAAATATTCTGCTTCAACTAAACCAAAAACTCGCATCACGCCTCAATGTCATGGTCGGCAAGCCGACTCAACAGAATCATAGGCAATATCGGAAAACTCTTTTGCACCGACTCGATAATGTCTTTGTATGTCTGTTACTGTGGAGACCACAAACAAGACCCATACTCGATTATGGGACGTAACAGAGAGACATAAAGCTGTTTAGTCGTATAAGGGTCATTGAATTTCTTAGACCAACGTTTAATGAATCCTAAGACCTTCATGGCCTTATTTACCATGAACTCAATGTGATCATTGAAGGAGAGTTTTTGATCAAGTAAGATGCCTAGGTCATTTATTTGAGATATATTCTCAAGAATATAACCTTTGAACAGGTATTCAACATACACAGATTGTGTCCTGCAAAAAGTCATGGCTTTGCTTTTTGAGCAACTAAGGGTAATAAGATTGGTTTTACTCCATGAATTGAAGATGTTAATATCAGCTTGCAATAAAAAAGCTGAGCGATTGAGCTGATAGGCGGAAGGTCATTAATAAATAAATTGAAAAGCAATGGTCCTAGGTGGCAACCATGGGACACCCCTGAAGAAACAAAGATCTGCTTAAAAAGGGAAGGATCGAACATATCTTCTTGAGTTCTATTTTTAAGATAGTTGGAAATCCAGTTCATAAGAATATGAGGAAAACAAAGAAGTGACAACTTGTGCATTTGGACAATATTCGTCTTTACAGAATCGAATGCTTTCCTGATATCAGTGTAGATATCGTCCGTTTGCATCATGCTATCACTGACCATATAACATATAGATCTGACATTTCATACAACGAATACGGCCACGAAATTTCTTAGCGAGATACCCCAGTTCGATGCGACATACCCCGATCGGCTCACACGAACAGTTTCCGACAAGTTCGATCTCTCAATGTGCGAACCTATACTGAGTTAATAGCGTTTTGTACGTCGTCTAGGGCGGACGCTTCGTATAGAGCTCGCATGTTACTCTTATGATCGTGGGTAGAAACAGCAAATTAGCATGTGAGAGTCCCTCACAACCAATGCTGTTCGCTGTTGAGAGCTTGCTTCTTGCCTGCCTCTCTCATTCTGTTGCCCATTTTCATAGCTATGACAACAAAAACAAATACACTCTCATCATCTTGTACGTACATATCCTCATCACTGTGTGTGTGTGTGTGTGTGGGTCCCCAGACGAATTTCATATATTTGGCTTTTGCTGCTGTCCGAGCTCAGCAAAGTATTTCGACTACCTGCGACGGGTCGACCCATGCACTGCAAGGCGGATATTTACCCTGTGTTTTGAAGCACAAAGTTTAGCATTTGTGTACAGTAATGATGCCTTCATTTTTCTTACAGGATATTTTTTATTCTATCATTGCTTTGCATATCGCTGATTCTCAATTGGTCTATCCCAACAGATCAATGCCTGCCAGAATATACAAACACAAGCATAGCTTTTTGTATACACACATGTTTATGTGTATGCGTGACTTTGCTTGGGACTTCTTCTAGAGTGCCAAATTAGACTTTTGATGCTTGGGAAGACAATTTGAAACACTGACCTTTCACAAATATATGAATTGCCATAATGAAATGTCCCATCTATATGTTATATGGTTAGTGGTGCTATGAAACCCACTAATGACAATAGAGGAGATTTCTTATAAGTTTGTCGTAGAAGATTTGGAGTTGAAAAGTAATGTTTTTCTTGAATAACTTAGGAATAGCGGACAAATAGAAAGAGCTTTATAGCTCATTACATCTGATTGAGAGCCTTTTTTATGTAAGGGAATAAAATAAGATTCTTTCCATAACTCAGGAAATAAACCGGTCGAAACTGACAAACAAAAAAGTTTAAGAATTGGCTCACAGAGTGAATTAGCACAGTATCTGAGAACACAGCCAGGTACCCCATCTGGCCCAGGAGAAATGGATGGCTAGTTGAAAAGTATATTTTGCGTGTATCTTTCTTGTGTCTTTTTTCAGACTAAAAACTATGAACAGCATTTATTCTTAAGCTTAACCCAAAAGACATTCTTGTAGCGTAAACATCACAAGTAGCAGTCGGCAAGGCGACTCAGCATAATTGCGGACAATAATCGCATACTATGTTGCGGCATAAACAGAAGTGTCTGATTACTGCCGAAAACCGTTGCAGCGACAAACGCTGACGCTTAGATTCGGCTTTTGGCTACCTTCTTATTTGAGTTTACAACTTTATTAATGGAATGCTCAGCCAAAAAAATTGAAGTGTCCTGTAAGCATTTAGGGATGTATATTTATATACGTTATATTTTGCACCATCGACAATGGGTGGACCACTATCGTTAGTGTCTGCTGCGATCGATGGCTCGATAGTGCCAAACCATCGATAGTGGCGATAGTGCCATTGATTGTTCTTCATCTCTAATCTGGATTGCATCTGTCAATGTTGGTCATTTGAGCTTTGCTATTTTGTTTGTTATTGCTTTCCGAAATATCGATGGGCTTTCTGTTTGTCAATGAATGCAATGTTTTATTGTATTCAACTGTTGCCCTCAGAATCAGTTCTACCGTGTCGTCAATTTTTTGTCGATCTTAATGCATCTCGCTATTTCTGTTAGAGTGCTGAGGAAACGTTCGACCTGACCGTTTAATATGCTGTGCACTTACAATATGTATGCCTTTACTATTGTTAGAAATAGAATTTTTTGATTTTTGAAGCAGTTTACAGGTTTGTCCGTTGTTTCGATAGTGTAAGACAGAGGTAATTGACTGTGAATGGTAGCAGCGTCAGACTGAGGCTCGTCTTGTAGCACATTAACGTTCTGACGGGACGGCTCCTAAATTTCCCATCCCCGGTTTGTAAAACGATTTAACTTCTTGCTCATGTATGTACGCCTTACACCTCTGGATTTTTGCATTAGTATTTTTTTCTGATGCAGCCAAAGTCAAGGATTGGTGATTGGTAAAAATTTCCTTTGTACCGTATAGGAAGTTTTGGAGTTTGGCAAGAGCCCACATGAGAGCTAATAGCTCCCATTCATTTGTTGCGTAGTTTAACTCACATTGTTTTAGAGTTCGTACATAGAGTACATAAGGATGACATCTTCTGATGCCAAAATATTCCGTTGACTTTCAAATGTATTGCGTTAACTTTCGTTGAGTTCGAGTGGAACTTTTCTGGACCTGTGCTTACTGACTGGTCTGTTTTCGCCCTTCAACATATCCGTTAATGGTCTTGCGATTAATTCAAAATCTTAAACAAATTTCCTGTAATAGCTAGCTAAAGCGAGAAATAACTATAGACTGAACAGATTTTTCGGTTCAACGTACTCCGAGCATTGACCTTCTCTGCACCGTCTCTGGCTACTATAAATCCTAAAAATTCGAAGCTCTCTTTTAAAAACTTTGTTTTTTCCTGCGAGACTCTCATGTTAGCATCGCCTGGGCACATCAGTATTGTGCGAATATGCTGACATGATCGATTTCATTTTCTGAGAAAATAATAAGAATTATGTTTTTCCCCGCTAAATAGTTTGGGTGATAACCCGACTTTCAGACTAAGGTTGTAACAGACCTTTCCAAAGTTCCCTAGAATCGTGGGAATGGATGGCATTGCGTAGCGATCGGGAATGGTTCGCTCATTTAGTTTCCTGAAATCCATGAGCAAGCGCTTGTTTTTATTGCCCTTGTTATCATTGCCTTTTTTGTCAATCACCACAATGGCTTATTTCAAACTAAAAACTATGAACAGTATTTGTTCTTAAGCTAAACCCAAAAGAGGTGAGCTGCTTGAACACGAGCAATCAAACCTATATACCGCATTTCAGTGATGATCGCTGAACAGCTCAAATGTGGACGAACGGCAATTTGAGCGATCGGCGGAAGCCCTTCGCTGATATACAAATATTGTGAAAGCCTGGAATAATCAGGTGTGACTTTCCTCCGAGGGCGATGGACCACAAACTTCACGCTCTGGTCCATCGTATAGAAAGGTAGTCTCTGGTCATCAACACTAGACCAGCAGTAATTCCACTCAGCTGTAGACTGTTGTTTGTTTTGAGTGCTTGATGTGTAGCAAACTAGACTGACTCGGGATCTGGCTACGAACTGACAGCATTGGGACCCAGCAACTCATCCCTCGCAATAACTGAGCTAGCTGAGGTTGCCCACCGGGAAATAATCGGTTCCTTACATTTTTATAAAAAGTTTACAAAAAGGGTCATAATTCAAGCGACCCTTAATAGGCCGCGCATATTTTTAAGAACTTTTTTTTAGGCGATATATATACTGCCAAACTGAGAAACCTAATTGACTAAAGTATATTTTAGATCGCTTCAATTTCAAAAGCCTGATAACTCTTTCGGATTTAAATATCTCTGTAGTACATTCAGACCATAGATTATTTAATTACAGAGCTTATTATTTTTGAGTGAAAAGGCAATCGTTATTTCGATAACAGCGTATTACAAATGCTTAAAGCGGCCCATCCACAGACGAGCATGTTGTGCTTGACGGAATTTTCATCGTTGGTGGTAGTGCTCGCGTACAAATTTCGTGTTCGTCGAGCCGCTCGCACGAAATAGAAATGATTCTATCTTGCCTGTGTTCGCGACAACATGCTCGACAATGGATGGCAGCGCTGGCACGAACATCACTTGACACAAACGTTTGAAGTGAAAACAAGTCCTAGCGAGCGCTGCTAAAAATGTCTAAACAATTTATGCAAGAGTTTATGTATATATTATATATATTATTTATATATTAAAATATTTTTGAAGCAAAAATTTATTGAAAAAAAGTGCAATTACAGTGGCGCTGTCGTCTGCCGTTGCCATGTTCACTGCTCAAAATTTGCCACTAAATGATGTTTGCGAGCATGTTCGCACTAGTTGGTGGACAAGAAAATTTTGGCTCGACGAGCGGCTCGGCCAACATGCTCGTCTGTCGATTATAAGCCGACAAGAGATAAATCCAGCCAGTTGTATTTTCCCCGCATTATCGAAACTAGCTTAAGTACCTTATATTTATTTTTTAAAAGTTTAAGGCTTGTATTTTAAGGGTTAGATTTATTATATTTATACATAAAAAATTACAATGCAACAGGTAATAAATGTATTTATTGAATTTTCATGAATAATTTAATTTAGAAAATACATGTCGTAAAAGTTATTTTTGGTCCCTCCAATCATTTAGAGTATTGCTTAGTCGAATTTCAACACAATCAATTCCTGAATTCACATCGTCAAGAAATTCAACATGTGTAAATGGAAAATGACCCTTGCGTCCATTAAGTTCTCCTTCCCATTGTCCATTAATATTCGTTTTAGTTACCGTTAGAATATCTCCAATCTCTAGTTTTAAGGCAGTTTTGTCATATGCATTAGGGACCCGAGACTGTTTTACGCGGGCTCGAGCCGGCAATTTCCTCTGTAATTTAGAAATATATTTGAATAATGATTTTTTAAACAGTTAGTTTATAAAAATTTTCCGTTTGTCTTTACGGACTAAAAATTCGACATTATTTTAGTTGATTTATTTGTAATGTATACACCAAAATACTGTAAAGATCTCATTTTCCTTGAGACCGCTCAGACGCAATAAAATTCATTGGCACGCGAGAAATAAAATTTCAGACTTCAGAAAGACTCTCAAACGAAAATCACGCATACATGTAATGATATGTTTACCCACAAGAAGCTAGGCTTGTGTTTGTCTATTGCCTGTCTGGACAGTGAGCTACGCATACACACGAGCTCAATACAAAGATCAAGGGACATCATCAATGACAGTGGCAAGCAAAAGAAATAGGAGTGGATTGCTCACAACATCAATGACAAGAGCGCGAGAAGCATGGCGATATGCGGTCTCTATCATGATCTCTCGCTCATATATTGTTGTTGTCAACGATCCTAAGACATACATTCTTGCCCAATTCATGTGCTCTTGGCAGCAGACCAAATGAGAATGATTGCTGCTCAGCCTCTGTTGGGACGCCTCATACGGACGCGTTTTGGGTCAAAAACGCTTATATGAAATGTGCGATCTATGTGTTATTTGGTCAGTGATAGAACTCAACTCATGATTCCGTACAGCTCATTTGTGTACGTTGTGAGAATTCAGCCCATATGATTTACTCATATTCGCTCACTTCACGAAATGTTTCGATCTCATTCAGTCACTCTATGCTGCTGACCGCGCACCGATCAAGCACAATGTGGTTAGTCAAATACAATGAGTGCACTCATACACTCATGCATTTCAGTGATCTTCGCTGAACAGCTCAAATGTGGACGAACGCCAATTTGACTATTGGCGGAAGCCCTGCTCTGATATACAAAAATGTTGTTTTTTTTTGAGCGCTTCGATATCTATGATTTTTTTTATTGTTCGGTGCGTTCTTGTTCTTGAATACCTCATTCCGATCATGATGGAAAGCCTCTCAAAGAAATTTAATACTTGGTTGCTTGGTCACTTTAAAGACAATACTTAAGAATAAAAGATAAAGAATTAAAGCCCTTACAAAATTTACTTACATTTAAATCCGTTCTCTTTAATGTGTTAAACTGATTTGCACAAATGAGGGTTGATTCGGAATTATTTCCAGATGAAGTACTAGATCGAATAAAGCATGAACTATTATTGGCGGGTACGGAATGATCCAAGACATCCTCATCTATAGAATCGTCATACTTAAAAAAAAATTGTCATGTCTATATAAATCACTTTTATAAATTGATTTAATCGAAATATATTTTTATTGTCGGTGCTGAACCATTAGGACATTAAAACGACTATTAATTATAAAAACAATATGTCACGGATTGATTTAAATTTTTGGTTTTGTGCAAAACGGATTAATTCTTGACATGGGTTGAAAGTGCGAATAGTGTGATATTAAGAGTGATATTAAGAGGCTGCAGTGATCAATAGGAGAGTGAGAGAAGGCAGAGCAGTCGCCGTCGGCATCTTGAGCACAGCTTGACGGTCATTGGCATTTATTTGGGCCCGGACAGTCGTAATTACACAAAAAGCGTTAATGTAGGTTGCAATGACAACAGGAACCGAATCTAATGCATCTCTTGACACTTTGTCCATGAGTCTTTGAAATTCACTTAAGCTTCAACTTGTTGGAGATCGCATAGTCTTATCCCTGCCATTGGATTCATTTTGCGCTTAAAACTTTTCTTTATTGCCTTCCATTTCATGAAATAAGTAAAAAGTGAAAAAATTAAATATTTTGGTTGTCCAGTATTATCATATACAAAGTCATAACTTTGTGATTTGAAACAGGCATCGAAGACCTAGTTGCAGTTTATGGACTCACAGTCCAAGTCTAATGCTCTCTCGCAAATTTGTTGTACTTGCTTACGAGTCACTTTCATGAACAATATTTTTGTTCTTAGCCGCAGCTCAATTGCGATTGTAATAATGTCGTAAACTAAGCTCTGGGGTGGGACGCTTTGCAAAAAATGTAATGTACAAAAGGCTGTTAAGAAATTATGAATTTATATGCAATTTGGTAATTTGTTATATAAAATGTCTTATTTAAATATTCAAATCGCTCTTGAGTTATGTTATTTGGGTCAATTTATTTTTTTAGTTTTCGTTAATAACTTACTCGCTGAACATAAGGTACAGGTATTTGTCCAATTTTGCCAGAGGCATTTCTCGCAGTCCACCATTGGTCTTCATCCTTACGAATTATGGTTAACAAGTCTCCTCTTTGAAAAGGTAAATCATCCTGGTCCTTCACATATGAAAATATTTACAAAATTTTTATCAAAATTGTTTTAATACGTACATTTCCAATAAAGTCAAATTTCGCAACAACTTCTCTCGACTTTTTTTGTGCTGGTCGTTTTAGCGGTGTTGTATCCAAATAGTGAAGAGTGTAAAATGTTAGCAACTGTGCGAGATTTTCAAAAGATTGATCTCCTATACGAAAAATAATTTGATCTTGTTGCTGCACCTTGTTTATTATATAATTGCTGACTTTAGTATCTTCTCTAAATTAAAAAATAAATATTAAGATTAGCTATACGGTTTTTATTTTTCATTCATTTTAATTACCTCACGCACAGAACATAATCACCTTCAATTGAATTACTATCACGAACCAAAAAAACTCCACGCTCGCGTTCACTCATAAGTACTTCAGTTGCATCTTGACGAGACATAGATCCAAAATACCAACTAAATGATAAATGCATTTCGAATTTTTAATTAAATTTGCATAAAATACATTGACAGAGCTTACGTACTTATGTACATACATACATACATATGTAAGCAGCTAAAAATTGAGGAATACAAAATTTCTGGATATTAGTTTACCGTACCTGTTTTTATCAGATACATCAAATGTATCCATTTCTTAATATAAAAAATGTGATTTCTACGTGAAGAAATTTGTAATCTAGAAATTTGAATTACCCAAGACAAAATTTCTGTATTCTGTATAACTAACTGATGTTGACAACATTTCGATATATAAATATGAATCGATAATATCTCTCAGACGAATATCGATAAGGGTATTCCATAGCTGAAGATTAGCAAAGACGATGTGTTATTATTTTATATTCTCGTTGCGCCCGCTCACGAGCTAGCGTTGCATGCAGGGCAGTCTGAGTGGAATGGCGTAGAGTTATCGATGATCTCAGGGCTGGGTCGGTGATATGTCTGGCGTTGCCATAATTCTGGGACATCGATGACCCCTGACAATGAAAGTCACGAAGAGCTGATTAACACCACGAGAGTGTGGCAAAGAAAAATCTGCAAGTGACTGCGCGTGCTGTTGGGCACCCGGTCAAGTGAAATTTTAAATAAAATGAAGACCGGGCGCTGAAGACGAGGTAAAGGCAGGAAAGCGAGGTGTGCACAGCTGCACATTCGCAAATAATAAGCGAGAGCTTTCGAATAAGCCGGGTAAGCGGAGGGAATTTAATAATAAACAAATTCTAAATGGTGAATTTTGTGGCAGCAGGCCGACGACCGGATCTAATGAGTTGGAAATCCGGCGTCGGCCAGTTTTTTGTGTATTGTGAAAAATTGGGAGCTGCCATGCTGTCCGTGAACCTGCGCTGGGGAACCGCCGTTACCAAAATCGACGCCAGCAACGCCACCGGGGCAAGCTTAATGTGTACATTTCGGTGAGTTCGGCCCAAAGGGCGTCCCTGTCGCGGCAACGTCGGCCCGGTCTGCCATCTCCAGACCAGAGAACTGCAACGAGTAAAATTTTTTCGCTCATACTCGAGTACTGATGCATACTCTGTTTGATTTATTCTGTTTGCTTAGGGTGTGCGTATCGAATTTTTCGTTTCCAACTCAATGAGGTCGAACAAGTTTTAATCACGAGTTATCGGCCCATACATGATTTTCTTACGAACGCAACCAACACCCGAAGTTCAATCATACTCAAACATGTATGATTTGTCTGCTAACCGGTGTTCGGTCAAATTGTGTTCAAGAAGACTGTACACCAGAGGTCTGCAACGAGTAGTACTCGTCGAGAACACATATGGTGGGTGTATTTGTGCACACATACATATGCATATTAAGAAAGTTCTACTGTTTTCTGCCTAGCAACACGTGTTTTGTCCGCTTAACAAATTAATAAAACTATTACACATAATGGAGGAGAATAATAAAATAGTCTTTGAAAAAATCCTGCAATTCCAATAATGATTTGTTAGATCAATCAATAAATACTTCAAGCGTTGCTTATTTTTTCACAATTAATTCATAAATCAACAAATAAGGCAGAAGAAACACCAACCGAAGAAGTTGACAGATATGCCAGAGAAATTGTTCAAATGTCGAACAATTTTAATTTGATTGATTGGTGGAAAACTAATAAAAGTAAATTTGCAAAATTGTATGAGCTCGCCATGAATATACACTACACACCAGCACTGACCATATAACATATAGATGGGACATTTCATACAACGAAAACGGCCACGAAATTTCATAGCGATATACCCCAGTTCGATGCGATATACCCCGATCGGCTCACACGAACAGTTTCCGACAAGTTCGATCTCTAAATGTGCGAACATGCATTACAAGAATTAGATAATAAATTAGATAATAAAATATAGAAATTAACATTATATTTATAAGTTATAATAAGTAGAAATAATTAAAATTAAATAAATTAATTAATTAAATGTAAATAAATGTTTTAAAGTATTATATGTAATATATAATAAAATGACAATAATAATTATTACAAATTCTACTTTTGCTTTATTTTCTCTTAAAACAATATGTAACATACATATGCAGACAGAGCACTTACTTTTGATGTGCATTGAACACATCAAACATTTCAATCATACGCATCAAAGCCAAATTACTCGAGTACACAATAGATGATTAAAATCAGAGCAGTATACTCGAGTAAAAATGCCTTCAATTATGTCTAAGCAACAGTCCCACCCAATGAATCGTTTGCAAGAATCGCATCAAACGGTTTGATGCAAGCCTAGGCAGCCCATAACTTTTACTTGATCGTGATTGCCGAGCAAACATCGGTTCGAGTAAAATCAAATCAGCTGACGCTGGAAGTATATGAGTTGAATCGAACTTGTTGCGTCCAATCGTTTGAATTCATTTGATTGCCGTTTGGGCGTGAGTGTTCGCTCATACTTAATCATACTCATTGCAGCTCTCTGATCCAGACCCGCAGAGACATATCAGCATCCCCGAATGGATGAAGAGAACCCTCCATAGCCCCGAGGGGCACGTCGCACTCAATTCTATGCGAACCTTGCAGACCCCATCGTCTCTCTTATGCGTCAATATTATGTATTCAATTATTTATTTACTCGTTTAAATTATTTGTATATAAATGTCACACTAGATTAAGATTGTCGTTAGAAATAGGCTGTATATTAGTTATTCAGATGTTTGTGAAGGTAGGCGCATTGCCGAGCTGCAGCCATGCTGCTTGCGGGGAAGCCAGCGCGCATTGCTGCCGGACACTAGTTCGGTTATAGATATGCATCCACCGAAACCCAGGGCAGCTCCACTAGGCAGGTTAGGTTAGGATTCCACTGAGCTGTAAATTAAAGCGGTCTGGATCGGAGAATAAACAGCATCACGATTTACAGAATGTGACCTGTTACCGGTGTGGACAACTTGGGCATCTTGCGAATCGGTGCACGAACAATGCAGCTAAATCTGAAGCAGTTACTGAGAAGAAATGTAATCAATGTTTTGTGGCTGTGTAAAAAGGAGTTTTGACACACCAGGGTGAGATCTTTCCTATTTGTTTTGACTCTGGAGCAGAATGCTCGTTTATTCGAAGTAGTGTTGCCAATAAATTTGATGGCAAACTTATTAATAATATTGTCATAATACGAGGTATTGGCGACGCTGGCATATCCAGTAAGTTCCAAAACTATCTAAATGCATTATTAATGGAAATATTGTAGAAATACGCAAATACAAATGATATTGTGATTGGTAGGGAAATCCTTAGCCAAGGATACGAAATCATCTTGACACCTGATAAATTTGAATTCGTTAAGTCTAAATCTGTAAATGTCTGTAAAGTACCTGAGCCATCTGCCTAGTTACATAATGTTGATACTCAATTGATTGGTAATGACAAGGTAAACTTAATTAAATTACTTAACGACTATTCAGCTGCATTTATTGATGGAATCCCTTGCACAAGGGTTAATACGGGTGAAATGACTTTTAGATTAATTAATCCAAACAAAACTGTGCAGCGGCGTCCATATCGTTTGAGTCCCAATGAAAAACAGATTGTATGTGAAAGGTTAACAGAATTGTTAAACTGTAACATTATTCGACCTAGTTGTTCTCCCTATGCTAGCCCTATACTCTTGGTTAAAAAGAAGAATGGATCTGATAGGCTTTGTGTTGACTATCGTGAACTGAACAGCAATACTGTTTCTGACAGATATCCCTTACCACTCATCAACGGCCAGATTGTTAGACTTGCGGGTGCAAAATATTTTACTTGTCTGGATATGGCTAGTGAATACCATCAGATACCCATTCATCCCGATTCTGTGTAATATACCGCGTTTGTTACACCTGATGGGCACTATGAGTATCTGACAATGCCTTTTGGCCTCAAGAACGCCCCGTCTGTTTTCCAGCAAGCCATATACGCTCCCGGCCTCTAGGGTAGCCACAGGATAATAACGATGCTCGGCCGAACATAGAGAGTCAGTGTATACTTCAAATACTCCGACTATCCTGGGTGGTCCAAAATTAGCGGAATGGGATCCTCTGGCCCCTTAGCTCTTTCGGGATGGGTGTGGGTTTGCTAATTCGGACAACTCCCTGTTACAGATAGCTTTAATTTCCATAAAGGATAGGATCCCTAACTGAAACTACAAATGCTTAATCAGGCGGTATTCGCGAATTGCTAAACGTCTCTCTTCTTCGTGAGTACCCAAAGACGTTTATTAAATCAATTATCAACATCGTAAAACGATCTACAAAAAACAACGAGACGGCGAGAAAGATACTAGGTCAATAAAATCAATGGCGAAAACGAACTCGACCCGACGAGCAGAAGAGGCATGGGCTAGAGTCCTCGATGGTGAGGGACTCCAGCGGTCAATACCCTACCCTACCTATGACCCAATGATGATCACATCAATGGATCCCCTAAATCTCCCCCCCTCCTTTTAGATTAGCATGATCCCTAACTTAGAAATTCTCTAGACACGAATCATTTCCTGCGCTCAATTTGTAAACGGCAGTATCAAACCCTTCAGGGCAACAAAATAAACTTAGGCAATTGCTTTCATTGGTATTATAGACGAGATTTCTATAGTCGCAATTTATTTACCGAATGATAATCTTACAAGCAAACTTATACATAGCAAATTTGGTTTTCGTAAATTATTTTCAGTAGGGGATGTATTTCGATATTTTAACAATTGGGGTAATTCGCGAAAGAATAGATTTAAACTACAACATTACTTTTCCTTATTATCAACTTTCTTTATAACCATTATCAATTTCGATTTATTTACATTTTACTTAGTTCGTGACCGAAAAATATTTCGAGAAAAAAATCTCATTTGATTATCACTATTACAGGGTATGACCTAGTGTCATACTCAGGCTATTTAAAATTTAAGCTTTAGGTATGGAATGGAAAAATATTTGTGTGTGTGCGCGAGATAGATATTCTAAGAGAAGAATAATATAATAATAGAATGCAGCCTGCCAGTGCAGGCGTTAAATGGGCATAAGCGAAACAGCACAAGTATATATGATTTTATTAATATTTCTTTGCGATATTGCTGAAGGCAATACGGGTGGGATCGCAACTCAAACCAGTCACTTTGCTATCGTGTCGGAATATCCGGACCCGATACCGGGAACTCAATCGAGTTCTTCGAGACCAGGGCCCGCGAGACGAACGCAATGAGAGTGGGAGGAATAATTAATAGCGACAGTATATGTGCACTTACCCTGCAATTCCTGGACGAAGGCCTTCTCCTGGGTGCGCGGCACTCAACGATGACACTGTTACTACCCGCAAGAGGGTGAGCATCAAAAGAAAAAAAACATTAAAAAAATCAATTGCTGGCGCGGGCATTCACTTGCACCCACATAAGATGCGGTGCGGCGGCGTCGGCGCTTGTGCTGCTGAGGCTGCACGTGCTCGTCGGCGGCTCCGTGCGGCTGATGCTGTTTGTGCGCGGCGGTGGGGGCTCCGTAGAGGTTTAACGATCGAGTCGCGGACCTTGCCGAAATTTCACGGACGGCACAACTGTGACGACGAGGTCATTTTATTTTATTTTATAAATTTTATATATATATATATATATATATTTTTTTTTTTGTACGGTTTGCGAAGAAAATGTTATTTGTCCCGGTGACTACTCGAACGAAAGCAGGAAGGAAGAAAAGGAGAACGCATTTTTTCCGAAGCGGCCCTTATATACCCAAATTTTGGGCTTTCGAATGTGCGTGACGTACGCCGCGGTTAATGAGCTTTTCTAATCGCTACATTGCATTGTTCCGATCTTATCAATGTGCAAGCCTGACCTTGAGCGCTCAATTGTGCGTGCGACGAGCTTTGCGATCGCGATAAGATTTTATCTAATTCTCTTTCATACGTATTCGCTTGAGCTCTTATCGCGAATGTCCGTTGGATTTCAAAAATTTAAAAACAAAAATTCTGCAGCGGTCCCGTCCGTTACAGATTTCACAATTGAATATAGAGAAGGAAAGCGCATGGCTCATGTGGATTTTTTATCGAGATATCACATTCAGGAGCCACCAAAGTTGAAAATTCCTTAGTCCCTGAAAAGCGTGTAAATTTGGCCGAAAGTCATCCAATGCCAAAGATGAATGTACCATGGCACACGTTGCATATCGATATTACTGGAAAATTAAGTGGGAAGAATGATCTTAAGGAATACGTGATAGTACAAATTGATGCCTTAACAAAATATGTTAATCTGTTTCATACTTTAAGATTAGATTCTGACAGTTGTATTCAGTCAATGAAATCATCTATTTCTTTGTTCGGAATACCGCAGCGTATAATAGCTGATCAGGGTAGATGTTTTACTAGTGGGAAATTTTCAGAATTTTGTACATCACAGAAGATTACGCTTCATCTTATAGCTACAGAGGGAAGCCGTGCAAACGGTCAAGTTAAACGTGTGATGAGTACCCTTAAGAATCTACTATCAGCGGTTGAATCGGGTCACCGATGCTTTAGGTGAGGTACAACTTGCCTTGAATTGCACAGTTAGTAGTACAACCAAGACAAGTCCCCTGGAGTTGCTTGTCGGTAAGGAGGCTCGTCCTTTGGGTTTATTTCCGCCGCATGATACAGAGATGGAGGTAGTTGAAGTTAATGCTAGAGAGATGGCAATGGAAAATATGAACAATCAAGCTAGTTACGACAAAATAAGATTCGATAAAAATAAAGCAGCAGTTGAACGACATAAAATTGGAGATTTTGTTCCACTGAAAAATTAAGAACGGCATCCAACTAAATTGGATGTGAAGTTTAAAGAAAAATTTGAGAAAGATGCCAGATGGTTATGTTCCGAGTGAATTGGAGTGCCCGCCTGAGACTTGTTGAAATGGTTATAATATATCCGTGTGAGAGGATATGTTATTTATTTATTTTTATTTTTAATTTAATGTCAACTATACACAGTCGACAGAAATTTAAAATTAAATGTAAAATTAAAATTAAATTGAAAAATGATTAAATTATATATATTAAATATTTAAAATATAAAATTAGAATTAAATTAAAGGAAAATATGAAATAAAAATAATAAATAAATAGTTCTGGGGTGAGTAAATGTAAATTGATTCAACATTTGTTGCTAGGATTGGGGAAACCCAGGAAAACCCAATCAAATCAATGACCACCACCAGAGATTAATTGATTAATGTGTGCGTAAATGTTCTAAGATTAAGGCTTTATTGGTAGAAATAGAAGACTCTAATCTAATAACCCCGTAAAGTCTGTTAAATTCAGAACAAAGTACTCTAAAAGGTTCATGCATAAGGTAATTAGTATGGCAAGTGCTAGTTGTTAATAAGGAGTAGAAACGGGTTGATCTAATAGGAAGTGAAAAGTTTAATTTGTTAAGTAAGAAAGGAGAGTCAATATCACCATTGATAAGTTTAAGAATGAAAGTAACACCCAGCATAGTGCGACGGTGTGAAAGGGAAGGAAGATTAATTAATAGTAATCTACTAGGATATGGCGGAAGGTTAAGTTGTGGTGACCAGTTTAAGTTTCTTAGTGCGAAAATTAGAAACTTCTTTTGCACCGATTCGATTTTGTCTTTATAAATCTGATACTGTGGAGACCACAAACAGGACCCATACTCGAGGATGGGACGTACCAGAGAGACATAAAGCTGTTTAGTCGTATAAGGGTCATTGAATTCCTTAGACCAACGCTTAATGAAACCTAAGACCTTCATGGCTTTATTTACCATGAACTCAATGTGATCGTTGAAAGAGAGTTTACGATCAAGTAAGATGCCTAGGTCATTAATTTGAGATATATTCTCGAGAAGATGGCCGTCTAACAAATATTGAACATGCACAGGTTGTGTTCTGCAAAAAGTCATGGCTTTGCACTTTGAGCAATTGAGGGCAATAAGATTGGTTTTACACCATGAATTGAAAATGTTAAGATCAGCTTGCAACAAAGAAGCAGAAATAGGATCCTTATAAGAGAGGCATAATTTAACATCATCTGCATACATCAAAACAGCACTGTTCTTAATAATAGACGGAAGGTCATTAATAAATAAATTGAAAAGCAATGGTCCGAGGTGGCTACCTTGGGGCACTCCTGAATAAACAAAGATGTGCTTCAAAAGGGCAGAATTGAACATTACTCTCTGAGTTCTGATAATTGGAAATCCAGTTCATAAGAATATGAGGAAAACCAAGAAGAGACAACTTGTGCATTAGGAGAGTGTGGTTTACAGAATCAAATGCTTTACTGAAATCAGTGTAGATGACGTCCGTCAGCATCGAGCTATGAAACCCACTAATGACAATAGAGGAGAGTTCCAATAAGTTTGTTGTAGTAGATTTGGATCTCACAAAGCCATGCTGGGTTGGTGAGATGATTGAGCTACATAAGTGTTGCAGTTGAGAAGTAATGATTTTCTCGAATAATTTAGGAATAGCAGACAACTTAGAAATTGCTCTATAGTTCATGACGTCCGACTTAGAGCCTTTTTTGTGTAAGGGAATAACATAAGATTCTTTCCATAACTTAGGAAATAATCCGGTCGAAACGGACAAACAAAAAAGTTTAAGAATTGGCTTACAGAGCGAATTAGCACAGTATCTGAGAACACAGCCAGGCACCCCATCAGGCCCAGGAGATGGATGTTGCGTGAGGTTAGAGGTTAGAGGTTTGAGAGAGAGATGCGCACTACGATTGTTGTGCTTGTATGCTCGAGCCACTGCGAGAGACAGAGATACAAGTATGTTCGTTGTAGCATTTTCGGTAGAGCATTGCAGTCAGTCTCGAGTTGACAGTGGCGTGATTAAGTATATTCGATTAAATATGGAAAATAATAATAATAACCCGACATATTGATATATTTATAACTTTTTTTGTATAATCGTTAATTCAACCATTTGGTGGTGCATGTTCATGTTCATGTTCGCCCTGAACATGTAGGTTATACCTAAATTGATTGTGTACCTCATGTTAGCACACTTTTTTTGGACAAAAATTTCTTGCGAGAGATCTCAGCAGAGGCTCAGCGTCGTACGCGAGCGGTCCCAGCGGAGGCTGAGATTCGTTACGAAGTGTCTCAGCAGAGCCGAAGCCTGCCGAGCTCTTTGTTTCATTCTTACTTGGGCTGCTGCCGATTTTCGTTTGGAAGTCTTTCTGAAGTCTGAAATTTTATTTCTGCCTTGCCTGAGACTTTTCACACCGGTCAAAACGCTGAATTAAAATTTTTTCGGAAGTTGTTACCGTTGCAAGTTAATTGGAGTCAACGTTCTCCAAAATGTTGACCCAATTCATACCGATCAAGAATCGCTGAGTTAGAGTTTGACCGGATGTCATTGCAAACGCTTCCAGAATGCTGACCCAATTGCAACACCAGTCATAGTCGCCAAATTCGCATTTGACCGGATGTCGCTGCATAGCCGGCTGACGCTGCATATATCGAGCGGCCGCTATGAAACTAATGAAATAAATAACCTGTAATTTTTATAATTGTATTAGTTTAAAAATGAAAAAAGCAACAGTAAATACTGTGCAAAACAGTACTCCGGAGAAAGTCGTCATCATTATTCCTTCTTATAAGGCCTTCTGTCCCGAACGACCCTACTTAACAGAAGGGCAATCAGGACATTAATTAGTTCAGAGAACGTTATAAGACAAACTCTCTCGAATCTCCTTCTTTCACAAGAAGGACGATTAGGTCTTTAAATAATTAACTTCATTAAAACTTAAGCAAGCATGTAAGTGACAATTTTTTTAGCTGAAACTTGATTCAAATCTGAGAAAAGTCAGCGCTTCGCGCATACTTTGCAACTCGTCCCAAGAATTTTATTTATGTTACTTAAGTGCTCAATCGCGGGTCTTCGTTTTCTTTATATTTGTTGTAAGTTGTGTGTGTCGGTCCATGAGCTCTCCGTTTTTTTACTATAGAACGCCTCCTCCGCATCAATCGAGTGATTCAGAGTCGGATCCGAATAGTCTTGTTAGGGTTCTCAAGTTAATAGTGGAAGCGGCGATTGCCAATGCTCTTGCTGAGCAAGCAGCGGCTAACCAGCACGAGCAACAGGCAATGCTGGAAAAGATTAATGACGAGCCCTTGGTCGCAGTAAAATGTTTGTCCGATTTCATGGGTGCCCAGGAGTCATACGTCTCTTGGAGACAGGCTGCAGTCGCTGCCTATCGCATCTTTAAACCTTATAATGGCAGTTCCCGCCATTATCAAGCAGTACTCATAATTAGGAGTAATGTCAAAGGACCAGCCGATTTATTACTGTCCTCATTTGGGACGGTGCTAAACTTTGACTCCATAATTTGTCGTCTAGATTTTACATAAACCAGAAACCAGTCCATGTCATAGAGCAGGAGCTAGGCATACTGAGGCAAGGGGGTCTATCTCTCCCTCAGTACTACGACGAAGTAGAAATGAAACTCACATTACTGACGAATAAAGTCAACATGTGTTACGAGCCTGTATTGGCAAAAGGTCTATGTGAGAAGTTTAGGAAAGACGCTCTGCGTGTGTTCATTTCGGGTCTCAAGCGTAATCTCACAGATGGGCTCTTTGCAGCAAAGCCTAGAGATTTGCCTACGGATTTAGACCTCGCACAAGAGCTCACAGCTAACCATGAAAGAGCCACGTTCGCGGCTAATTTTGCGAAAAGCCTGTAGGATAAAGAGCGCAAGCCATTTTCTAAAGGGCAGGGTCGCCAGCAAGAGATTCAATCTCAGCGGCCTGACTCGCAGGCGTTCGGTGGAACCCCCAATTCAACAAGCAAAATAAGTCGGGGGATCAGTCTGATCAATATAGAGCTAAGCATCCGAATAGTAAAGGCGCGCTAGAAAGCATAAAGATCGAATCGTCCTCTTCAAGAGTAATGCAGCCTATCTAAACTTCAGTAGCTATGTCTAACTACTCGAGTAGCCGCAAGGGGCAACAGAGGCTGAGTTACGTTGCACAAGGCACGACAAAAGAATCAGTCGCCTATGCTGATAATGCCTCGAGCGCAGAAGCACAGGTTGATGATGAAACGACCATTGGATACGATTCCGATGAAATCAATTTTTTAGGGGGAGATCCCTGATACCCGACATCAGACGCAGAGTAAATTTCTTAAAGACACGGGCGCGTCGAAGAATTTTATCCGACCACACAAGGGGTTAAAAGGCGTACGCTCTGTTGAGTTCCCCATCACAATACTGTAGAAATATTCCTGTAAATGTTTCTGATCCACACAAAAACCACTTGTTTGATTGATTGTTCTTTATTTAATGAATTCTTTTGTGTTGGCATTACATTGATGATGCGCGCTACGCTGCCAGTTCTGCCGGCAGCGGAGCAGCTGCATTCTCTTCTCTTAAATATATATATGCTAACGTACTATGCTAAAAGAGAGTGAGTATGTCACATGGGCATACACGCTGAGAGAGTCTTACGTACATATGTGTTTGGCACTAGCGGTCAGCGTGGGAATGCTGACTCAGACCAATTCATAAGTGGGCGATCATCTTTCGCGCTCACTTTGAATTGATTCAATTCTTTGTTTATACTGCAACAATGTGTTGCTGCAAACAAAGTGTTGGGTACAGTGGACACTCGCTACGTGCAACATATGTGCATATTACATCTCCCTCCTTTTGAAAAATAACGTTATCTATTGAAGTTCTTTTTTATTTTTATTTTTATTAAAAAATTTTTTTTTTTTATTTAATTAAATTTTTTTTTTTGTAATTAATTTTTTTTTTGTTTTGCACAATTTTACTTTTGTTGTACATATTGTAACTGATTATCAATTAAAAATCTTTATTCTATTCTTATGAACCTTTTGTTTTTTATTTCTATTATTAGCCGAAGGCCCTAGTAGCCAGTGCTACTCATAACCCCAGTGGGCTATAAATTATATATATAACCCTCCTGTACAATAAATAAATAAATTTCTATTATCTGAGATTACTATATTATCTCGTTCTTCTACCTTATAAAGCCCTGTGTATTGATAGTCTAACTTATGTCCTACTTCATTTTTTAATAAAACTTTATCTCCTACTGATATAACTATGCTTATTACTTTTTTATCATATAATTCTTTATTATTTTTCTTATTTTCTTCTAACATAATTATAGCTCTGCTATATGCTATTTCTAATCTATATTTACTTTCCTTAGCATAATCATTTATATTATATATTGTCTTTGCTATTAAAATTTTTTGGTAAATTGTTGTTACGAACCGATTTTTCCCGGTGGGCAACCTCAGCTAGCTCAGTGTACCCAGGGATGGGTTGCTGGGTCCCAATGCCCTCAGTTCGTAGCCAGATCCCGAACAAGTTCAGTCTCGTTCGCTACGACATCGATAAGAGACAATACCAACAATCACAAATACAAGCATGCATGCAATGACAACAATCTACAGCCGAGTGGAATCACTGCTGGTCTGGTGTTGATGACGAGAGACGCGCCCACCCTACCATACGATGGACCAAAGCGTAATATTTGTGGTCTATCGCCCTTCGAGGAAAGTCACAGCTGACTATTCCAGGCTTTCACAGCATTCTCTCCCCCCCCCTCCTGCAGGAAACTAACAAATCATTTTAAATTTCTGGTGCGCACTAACAATATTTATTTAAAATTAATTAAAAATTATGTTGTGGGGCCCTAGGTGACGGATGACCGTGGCAGCAAGCCTGCTGTCTGCCAGGGCTAATCCTAACGCGCTGTGTGCGGCAAAATAGCCTCGCACACTGACTAAGACGGTCAATAAGAAGGGTCCTATCCTACCTAGAAGAGCTCCTCTGGGATTCGGGGGACACCTAACCGTATCCAGACTAGCGTCTGGTTGCAACGCGAGCAAAAAAAAAACTAAAATACACGGGGACAACTTACATCTAAGTGGACATGAACATACAGATAAATATATAAATAATTAATAAAATAAATAACAAAATAAATATATAAAAAAAAAGATAACACGACGGGGACGATGTGGGGGGTTTTACAAGGGGCCGACCGCGCCAAAATACCACCGTCCTGATGCGACGTGCCCCTCAGGGCTATGTAGGGCTCTGTACGCCCCAACCTGGGCTTGCATCGAACTCGCGGAGAGGGCAAATGCACCTTTCCGGTTGATGGCAGTGGACTTCGCGGAGTTGGAGGAGAAGACGCACCTCTGTTGCGCCTGGCACGGTGCCAACGTTGCCGCTAACGCGACGCCAAATGGGCCGGTCTCACCCGAATATTTTTAATAATATTGCCCCTCAGGGCTGCGGGGACGTGATGGCGGCGGCGTCGTAGGCATCCCTGTTGATGCGTCCATGTTGACGCGGCGGCAACATTGCTGCTTCCCTGTTGGCGATGGGAATCCTCCAACCCAGGCTTACGGAGTGTGTGGCAGCTCCCAATGGTCCACCCATATACAAATGATTGACCGACGCCGGATTCCAGACTTAGCTGATCCGGTCGCCGGCCTGGCTTATTCGAAAGCTCCCACTTTTTACTTGCACATGTGCATCCGTGCACCCCTCACTCTTCTGCTTTGGCCTGTTGTTCAGTGCCCGGTCTTCATTTTATTTGAAATTTTATTTGACCGGGCGCCCCCAGCACGTGCATTCACTTGCAGATTTTCTTTGCCACACTCTCGTGGTCAATCGGCTGCTCGGGACTTAAAATCGGGGTTATCGATGTCCCAGATTTGTGGCAACGCCGGTTCATATCGTTGACCCAGCCCTGAGATCATCGATAACCTTACAGCCGGCCCAACGAGAATGCAACATTATTGTCCATACGTCCCAATCAGTTTTATCAACCGATATATATGAACGTATGTATTCATTGAAAGTTCTGTGACTTCTTTCGACTGTTCCAACTGTCTGGTGGTGGTGTGCAGTTGATGTTATGTTATTTATGTGTAAATACTTGCACAAATCATTTATTATAGAATTTTTGTATTCTGTTCCCATGTCCGTAATGAACGTCTTCATTGGACCGTACTTTAGAATAAAATTCTCAAAAATCGCCTTTACTACAATAACAATTCTCATCTCTAACTAACTCTAACGGTTGTTTGTTAGTACGTTTTGTTCTGTATATTCGCCAGATGGTCAGAATAGTTCGATGCGAACCGGAGAGAGAGATGTTGCGTGAGGTTAGAGGTTAGAGGTTTGAGAGAGAGATGCGCACTACGATTGTTGTGCTTGTATGCTCGAGCCACTGCGAGAGACAGAGATACAAGTATGTTCGTTGTAGCATTTTCGGTAGAGCATTGCAGTCAGTCTCGAGTTGACAGTGGCGTGATCAAGTATATTCGATTAAATATGGAAAATAATAATAATAACCCGACATATTGATATATTTATAACTTTTTTTGTATAATCGTTAATTCAACCATTTGGTGGTGCATGTTCATGTTCATGTTCGCCCTGAACATGTAGGTTATACCTAAATTGATTGTGTACCTCATGTTAGCACACTTTTTTTGGACAAAAATTTCTTGCGAGAGATCTCAGCAGAGGCTCAGCGTCGTACGCGAGCGGTCCCAGCGGAGGCTGAGATTCGTTACGAAGTGTCTCAGCAGAGCCGAAGCCTGCCGAGCTCTTTGTTTCATTCTTACTTGGGCTGCTGCCGATTTTCGTTTGGAAGTCTTTCTGAAGTCTGAAATTTTATTTCTGCCTTGCCTGAGACTTTTCACACCGGTCAAAACGCTGAATTAAAATTTTTTCGGAAGTTGTTACCGTTGCAAGTTAATTGGAGTCAACGTTCTCCAAAATGTTGACCCAATTCATACCGATCAAGAATCGCTGAGTTAGAGTTTGACCGGATGTCATTGCAAACGCTTCCAGAATGCTGACCCAATTGCAACACCAGTCATAGTCGCCAAATTCGCATTTGACCGGATGTCGCTGCATAGCCGGCTGACGCTGCATATATCGAGCGGCCGCTATGAAACTAATGAAATAAATAACCTGTAATTTTTATAATTGTATTAGTTTAAAAATGAAAAAAGCAACAGTAAATACTGTGCAAAACAGTACTCCGGAGAAAGTCGTCATCATTATTCCTTCTTATAAGGCCTTCTGTCCCGAACGACCCTACTTAACAGAAGGGCAATCAGGACATTAATTAGTTCAGAGAACGTTATAAGACAAACTCTCTCGAATCTCCTTCTTTCACAAGAAGGACGATTAGGTCTTTAAATAATTAACTTCATTAAAACTTAAGCAAGCATGTAAGTGACAATTTTTTTAGCTGAAACTTGATTCAAATCTGAGAAAAGTCAGCGCTTCACGCATACTTTGCAACTCGTCCCAAGAATTTTATTTATGTTACTTAAGTGCTCAATCGCGGGTCTTCGTTTTCTTTATATTTGTTGTAAGTTGTGTGTGTCGGTCCATGAGCTCTCCGTTTTTTTACTATAGAACGCCTCCTCCGCATCAATCGAGTGATTCAGAGTCGGATCCGAATAGTCTTGTTAGGGTTCTCAAGTTAATAGTGGAAGCGGCGATTGCCAATGCTCTTGCTGAGCAAGCAGCGGCTAACCAGCACGAGCAACAGGCAATGCTGGAAAAGATTAATGACGAGCCCTTGGTCGCAGTAAAATGTTTGTCCGATTTCATGGGTGCCCAGGAGTCATACGTCTCTTGGAGACAGGCTGCAGTCGCTGCCTATCGCATCTTTAAACCTTATAATGGCAGTTCCCGCCATTATCAAGCAGTACTCATAATTAGGAGTAATGTCAAAGGACCAGCCGATTTATTACTGTCCTCATTTGGGACGGTGCTAAACTTTGACTCCATAATTTGTCGTCTAGATTTTACATAAACCAGAAACCAGTCCATGTCATAGAGCAGGAGCTAGGCATACTGAGGCAAGGGGGTCTATCTCTCCCTCAGTACTACGACGAAGTAGAAATGAAACTCACATTACTGACGAATAAAGTCAACATGTGTTACGAGCCTGTATTGGCAAAAGGTCTATGTGAGAAGTTTAGGAAAGACGCTCTGCGTGTGTTCATTTCGGGTCTCAAGCGTAATCTCACAGATGGGCTCTTTGCAGCAAAGCCTAGAGATTTGCCTACGGATTTAGACCTCGCACAAGAGCTCACAGCTAACCATGAAAGAGCCACGTTCGCGGCTAATTTTGCGAAAAGCCTGTAGGATAAAGAGCGCAAGCCATTTTCTAAAGGGCAGGGTCGCCAGCAAGAGATTCAATCTCAGCGGCCTGACTCGCAGGCATTCGGTGGAACCCCCAATTCAACAAGCAAAATAAGTCGGGGGATCAGTCTGATCAATATAGAGCTAAGCATCCGAATAGTAAAGGCGCGCTAGAAAGCATAAAGATCGAATCGTCCTCTTCAAGAGTAATGCAGCCTATCTAAACTTCAGTAGCTATGTCTAACTACTCGAGTAGCCGCAAGGGGCAACAGAGGCTGAGTTACGTTGCACAAGGCACGACAAAAGAATCAGTCGCCTATGCTGATAATGCCTCGAGCGCAGAAGCACAGGTTGATGATGAAACGACCATTGGATACGATTCCGATGAAATCAATTTTTTAGGGGGAGATCCCTGATACCCGACATCAGACGCAGAGTAAATTTCTTAAAGACACGGGCGCGTCGAAGAATTTTATCCGACCACACAAGGGGTTAAAATGCGTACGCTCTGTTGAGTTCCCCTTCACAATACTGTAGAAATATTCCTGTAAATGTTTCTGATCCACACAAAAACCACTTGTTTGATTGATTGTTCTTTATTTAATGAATTCTTTTGTGTTGGCATTACATTGATGATGCGCGCTACGCTGCCAGTTCTGCCGGCAGCGGAGCAGCTGCATTCTCTTCTCTTAAATATATATATGCTAACGTACTACTGCTAAAAGAGAGTGAGTATGTCACATGGGCATACACGCTGAGAGAGTCTTACGTACATATGTGTTTGGCACTAGCGGTCAGCGTGGGAATGCTGACTCAGACCAATTCATAAGTGGGCGATCATCTTTCGCGCTCACTTTGAATTGATTCAATTCTTTGTTTATACTGCAACAATGTGTTGCTGCAAACAAAGTGTTGGGTACAGTGGACACTCGCTACGTGCAACATATGTGCATATTACATCTCCCTCCTTTTGAAAAATAACGTTATCTATTGAAGTTCTTTTTTATTTTTATTTTTATTAAAAAAATTTTTTTTTTTTATTTAATTAAATTTTTTTTTTTGTAATTAATTTTTTTTTGTTTTGCACAATTTTACTTTTGTTGTACATATTGTAACTGATTATCAATTAAAAATCTTTATTCTATTCTTATGAACCTTTTGTTTTTTATTTCTATTATTAGCCGAAGGCCCTAGTAGCCAGTGCTACTCATAACCCCAGTGGGCTATAAATTATATATATAACCCTCCTGTACAATAAATAAATAAATTTCTATTATCTGAGATTACTATATTATCTCGTTCTTCTACCTTATAAAGCCCTGTGTATTGATAGTCTAACTTATGTCCTACTTCATTTTTTAATAAAACTTTATCTCCTACTGATATAACTATGCTTATTACTTTTTTATCATATAATTCTTTATTATTTTTCTTATTTTCTTCTAACATAATTATAGCTCTGCTATATGCTATTTCTAATCTATATTTACTTTCCTTAGCATAATCATTTATATTATATATTGTCTTTGCTATTAAAATTTTTTGGTAAATTGTTGTTACGAACCGATTTTTCCCGGTGGGCAACCTCAGCTAGCTCAGTGTACCCAGGGATGGGTTGCTGGGTCCCAATGCCCTCAGTTCGTAGCCAGATCCCGAACAAGTTCAGTCTCGTTCGCTACGACATCGATAAGAGACAATACCAACAATCACAAATACAAGCATGCATGCAATGACAACAATCTACAGCCGAGTGGAATCACTGCTGGTCTGGTGTTGATGACGAGAGACGCGCCCACCCTACCATACGATGGACCAAAGCGTAATATTTGTGGTCTATCGCCCTTCGAGGAAAGTCACAGCTGACTATTCCAGGCTTTCACAGCATTCTCTCCCCCCCCTCCTGCAGGAAACTAACAAATCATTTTAAATTTCTGGTGCGCACTAACAATATTTATTTAAAATTAATTAAAAATTATGTTGTGGGGCCCTAGGTGACGGATGACCGTGGCAGCAAGCCTGCTGTCTGCCAGGGCTAATCCTAACGCGCTGTGTGCGGCAAAATAGCCTCGCACACTGACTAAGACGGTCAATAAGAAGGGTCCTATCCTACCTAGAAGAGCTCCTCTGGGATTCGGGGGACACCTAACCGTATCCAGACTAGCGTCTGGTTGCAACGCGAGCAAAAAAAAAAACTAAAATACACGGGGACAACTTACATCTAAGTGGACATGAACATACAGATAAATATATAAATAATTAATAAAATAAATAACAAAATAAATATATAAAAAAAAGATAACACGACGGGGACGATGTGGGGGGGTTTTACAAGGGGCCGACCGCGCCAAAATACCACCGTCCTGATGCGACGTGCCCCTCAGGGCTATGTAGGGCTCTGTACGCCCCAACCTGGGCTTGCATCGAACTCGCGGAGAGGGCAAATGCACCTTTCCGGTTGATGGCAGTGGACTTCGCGGAGTTGGAGGAGAAGACGCACCTCTGTTGCGCCTGGCACGGTGCCAACGTTGCC
Organism: Drosophila quadrilineata; assembly: GCA_018150725.1. Taxonomy (NCBI): domain Eukaryota; kingdom Metazoa; phylum Arthropoda; class Insecta; order Diptera; family Drosophilidae; genus Drosophila; species Drosophila quadrilineata. Next base: position 814,487 of record JAECWN010000450.1, read on the forward strand.
GCTAACGCGACGCCAAATGGGCCGGTCTCACCCGAATATTTTTAATAATATTGCCCCTCAGGGCTGCGGGGACGTGATGGCGGCGGCGTCGTAGGCATCCCTGTTGATGCGTCCATGTTGACGCGGCGGCAACATTGCTGCTTCCCTGTTGGCGATGGGAATCCTCCAACCCAGGCTTACGGAGTGTGTGGCAGCTCCCAATGGTCCACCCATATACAAATGATTGACCGACGCCGGATTCCAGACTTAGCTGATCCGGTCGCCGGCCTGGCTTATTCGAAAGCTCCCACTTTTTACTTGCAGATGTGCATCCGTGCACCCCTCACTCTTCTGCTTTGGCCTGTTGTTCAGTGCCCGGTCTTCATTTTATTTGAAATTTTATTTGACCGGGCGCCCCCAGCACGTGCATTCACTTGCAGATTTTCTTTGCCACACTCTCGTGGTCAATCGGCTGCTCGGGACTTAAAATCGGGGTTATCGATGTCCCAGATTTGTGGCAACGCCGGTTCATATCGTTGACCCAGCCCTGAGATCATCGATAACCTTACAGCCGGCCCAACGAGAATGCAACATTATTGTCCATACGTCCCAATCAGTTTTATCAACCGATATATATGAACGTATGTATTCATTGAAAGTTCTGTGACTTCTTTCGACTGTTCCAACTGTCTGGTGGTGGTGTGCAGTTGATGTTATGTTATTTATGTGTAAATACTTGCACAAATCATTTATTATAGAATTTTTGTATTCTGTTCCCATGTCCGTAATGAACGTCTTCATTGGACCGTACTTTAGAATAAAATTCTCAAAAATCGCCTTTACTACTGTGTTAGCATTTTTGTTTGGAATTGGAATTGCGACTAGATATTTAGTGAGATCATAAATTAATGTGATTGCGTATTCATTTCCATTTTCAGACCTGGGTAGTGGACCAATGGTGTCTACTATAACCCTGTCGAAAGCATGTATTGGCGTTTCAGTTATGGTTAAAGGAGTTTTTATTTATCTTGTCACTTTTGATTTTTGGCATTTTGGACATTTTCGTATGTATTCGGTAATATCTCGAGTCATAACTTTCCAATAATAATGTCTTTTGACCTTGGCCAAGGTTTTTGAGATGCCTGTGTGACCTCCTTGAATTGGATCGTCATGGAATGTAGACAATTGAGCTTCTTTTTCTTTTATTGATTCTACTTTGGTCACCGGGTTGAGTAGCGCTACTCTCAATGTGTGTTTTTAATATTAATGAATTAAAATGATTTATAGTATTGAGTTTTAATAAATAAGGTAAATAAAAATTATTTATTATTATTTTTTCTTCTATTTTTTAAATTAATAAAATTTGTATATAATTATGTTTTTATTATATATATATATATAGTGACGTATTCTCGTCGACACTAACACTATTTTTGCATTAGGACAACAACGGCCCCAGATCGTAATTAAAGTATAAAGAAAATAAACAACGCGACAGTTTACCAATCGCACTCAAATTCAATAATCATAAACAAAAGCACAATAGCCATTTATTAAGAGCTGCGCATCGCATTCATTACTGTAAACAATATTCAATTGAAGCTGCGCATCGCACTCAAGCCCAAAAAATTGTAAACATAAGCACAAATTGCTGATGTGGCAGCATGAATTGTAAACAAATACAACTAACCAAGTAGACGTAAGATTTGTTCTGCATTGTCATTTCAGTCTTAAGCTGATACTGAAATAAAGAAGACGTTCTCTCGAAACTTAGAAGTCTTTTCTTTAATCGGATTTTTATTAGCGTTGATCTTAGGCTACGCAAGCCCGGTCATTAGTTCGACTCAACACAACCTTTATTTAATTGGCGCAGCCGGTAGGATACTTTTTAGAATCCGAAAAAAAAGAACCGCGAGTGAAAAATAAATTAAATTTTAACATTCACAATCGCATAAATCCGCTCGAGTACTTCAACCAGGATCATAAATCCAATTCGGTTATCCATAAAAGGTGGAAGGAACAATTGAAGCACTATTAAAAAAGCTCATAAGTCCAACGGCACAGCAAAAATTTTTTTTTTAAGTAAAAATATAAAATAAAATTGAATTAAGTAACAAAGACAAAAAAAAGATAAACTAAGTGAAGCATAAGTTAAGAAAAAAAATAATAATAATCAATAAAGTGAAAAAAAAAATCAAAGAACAAATTAAAGATTAAGTGAAACATATTAAAATAAAAAAAAAAGAGAGAAACAATTACTTAAAAAGAAATAAATAAATAAAATAAAAATGGCTCAACCAATTATCGCCCCAACACGGCTTACACCGTTAAACGACAGTAATCTGGCTGAAGCCCGACGACAACTCAAGGACATATCTGTATTTACTGGAGAACCAGCATCGCTTTACACCTTCGTCAGTAGAGTTGACTACATACTATCCCTCTATCAGACGGACGACGTACGACAGCAGCGCATTCTTCTCGGAGCAATTGAACGGAATCTTGATGGACACGTAACTAGATCCTTGGGATTGCCAAACATCGAAGATTGGCCCACCCTGAAGCAGAGATTAATTGACGAATTCAAACCGCAGGCACCAAACTACAAGCTACTAGAGAACTTCCGTGAGACGCCTTACAAAGGAAATCTGCGAGCATTCTGCGAGGAGGCTGAGAAACGACGTCAACTATTAATATCAAAATTACATCTAGAAGGTAACAATACAGACCTTGTAATTTACCTGCAGGCTATAAGAGAATCCATTAAAATACTAATTCGAAAACTACCACCAACCCTTTTTTCCATTTTGGTACATCACAATATCACAGATTTAAGAACTCTTATAAGCGTTGCACAAAATGAAGGAATTTACGAAGAAAATACACTCTTTAGTACATACAAATATAGTGAGAACAAAGATAAAAATAAAACCCAAAATCCATATCCCAATTCAAATTCAACTAATCATACTAATTATCAACCAAGATATCCACAATATCAACCTAACTATCAACCAAGATATCCACAATATTCTCAACCATTACAACTAAATTATCAACCACACCAATACTCACCCAGACCAAATTATGCATCTCAAACTTTGATTCAAAGACCTATGATGTCTGGTTATAATCAATTTAACTCCAATAAAATCGTGAATGCACAATCACCTGTGTCGAATAGAAATCCTTTTCCTCAAACATCACAACAAGCACCAATGTTTAACAATTCCAACCTTAATCCAAGACCAGCAATCAAACGACCTAGACCATCGGACAGTGAACAAACAAAAATGTCTGTTGACGAGTTACGACTACAAGATGCTCAAGAATACCAAACCAACGAATCGAACCATGACCAACAACCTTATGAACAAGAGTACTTTGACAGCAACCAGTACCAAGACCAAGAACAACACGAGGAACCAGTTGAACATAATCAAATCGAATTTGAATCTGATGAAAATTTTCGGTTACCAGCCCCGGACAATACCAATATTTAGAAATAGTATACAAAGGTTATAAATACAAATGCCTTATAGACACAGGATCCACAATTAACATGATACGAGAAAATATTTTTTCCCTTCCGATCAAAAACACAAAATGTGATGTTCAAACATCAAACGGTCTTATAACAATAAACAAATCAGTTATCTTACCCACTAATAACATAATAAAAATTCCTCAGAAATTCTATTTACATAATTTTTCTAACGATTATGACTTGTTAATCGGCAGAAAATTACTCAATACTGCACAAGCTGTTATAAATTACAAAAATCGAACAGTTACACTTTTTGAAAAAACTTACACATTAATTAATTCAGGTCCACATAAAGATCAAGCTTTTAATGTACAAAAAATAGTAAAATCAGATTTCATACCAATTAAAAATTTAAACTTTGAACAATTTCGATTAGATCATCTCAATCAAGAGGAAAGTTTTAAATTAAAACAAGTTTTAAATAAATTCAAAAATCTTCAATATAAAGAAGGAGATCATTTAACATTTACAAATACAATAAAACATGTAATTAATTCTACACATAACTCCGAAATTTATACAAAACAGTACCCACAAGCACAAATGCATGAAATTGAGGTTGAAAAACAGGTACAGGAAATGCTTGAAGAGGGATTAATTAGATAAAGTAATTCACCGTATAATAGCCCCACTTGGATTGTACCTAAGAAGCCTGACGCTTCAGGTAAAACGAAATTCAGATTAGTAATTGATTTTAGAAAACTAAATGAAGTAACCATACCAGATAGATACCCCATACCCAACATGGACGAAATACTCGGTAAATTAGGAAGATGTCAATATTTTACAACAATTGATTTGGCTAAAGGTTTTCATCAAATAGAAATGGACCCAGAATCCATACCAAAAACTGCATTTTCTACAAAAAATGGTCATTACGAATACGTCCGTATGCCATTTGGTTTAAGAAACGCACCCTCTACATTTCAAAGATGCATGAACAATATACTTCGACCATTACTTAATAAACATTGTCTAGTTTACTTAGATGACATAATTGTTTTTTCTACATCTCTGGATGAACATTTAAATTCATTACAATTAGTTTTCAATAAATTATCCGAAGCAAATCTAAAATTGCAATTAGACAAGTGCGAATTCTTGAAAAAGGAAGCAAACTTCCTTGGCCATATCATTACTCCCGATGGAATTAAACCAAATCCTCTTAAAATAGAAGCTATAGTTTCATACCCAATTCCAACAAAAATAAAAGAAATTAGAGCATTGCTTGGACTAACAGGTTTTTATCGAAAATTCATTCCAAATTACGCTGACGTAGCAAAACCTATGACACGATATTTAAAGAAAGGAGCTAAATTAGACACTAAAAACCACGAATATGTACAAGCATTTGAGAAACTTAAAGCTTTAATAACAAGTGACCCAATTTTAAAACTTCCTGATTTCGAAAAAAATTTGTATTAACCACAGATGCCAGTAATTTAGCTCTTGGAGCTGTTCTCTCTCAAAATGGTCATCCAATATCTTTCATAAGCAGAACCTTAAACGAACATGAATTAAATTACAGTGCTATTGAAAAAGAATTACTCGCCATAGTTTGGGCTACAAAAACGTTTCGTCATTACTTACTTGGAAGACATTTCCAAATAGCTAGTGACCATCAACCCCTCCGGTGGTTGCACACTTTGAAAGAACCAAATGCTAAATTACATAGATGGAGAATTAGATTGGCCGAATTCGATTTCAAAATTGAATATATTAAAGGAAAACAAAATACAATTGCCGACGCTTTGTCTAGAATTAAATTGGAAGAAAATCATTTCGGTGAAGCCACCCAACACAGTGCAGATGACGACAGTAGTGATCTTATTCAATTAACAGAAAAACCAATAAATATATCAAAGCGACAAATAATTTTCATAAAATCAGATCAAAATAAGGTAGAACATTCAATTATATTTGGCAATTCAATAACCACAATCCATTACGATGAAATGACCCTTGTAAAAGCTAAACAATTTTTACTTGATCATTTTATTCACAAAAATGTTACCATGTACATCGTGAGTGATGGTGATTTTGAACTCATATAAAGCGCCCACAAGGAAATCATTAATACCTCACATACTAAGGTGATCCGTAGTCTGAGCCTATTAAAAAATGTAAACTCATATGCCGAATTCAAAGAAATCATACTGGAATCTCATGAAAAACTTCTACACCCTGGTATCCAAAAAATGACTAAATTGTTCAAAGAAAATCATTATTTTCCAAATAGCCAACTGTTAATTCAAAACATAATTAATGAATGCAACGTGTGCAACTTAGCTAAAACAGAACATAGAGACACAAAAATGCCTTTTAAAATCACACCTAAACCTGAACATTGTCGCGAAAAATTTGTGATAGATATTTATTCTTGTGAAGGTAAACATTACGTTAGTTGCATAGACGTTTATTCGAAATTTTCCACTCTTGAACAAATTAAAACAAAGGACTGGATAGAATGCAAAAATGCACTTATGCGCATATTTAATCAATTGGTCAAACCTACACTGTTAAAGGCAGACAGAGATGGCGCATTCTCCAGCTTGGGTCTCAAAAGATGGCTCGAGAGTGAGGGTATTGAGTTACAACTTAATACAGCAAAAACAGGCATAGCTGACGTAGAAAGACTCCATAAAACCATAAATGAGAAAATTCGCATAATTAAATCATCCAACGACAAAGAAACCAATTTAAGTAAAATAGAATCAATTCTCTACATATACAATCACAAAACTAAGCATGACACTACCGGACAGACACGTGCTCACACATTCCTTTATGCTGGACAACCAATACTAAATACTCAAAATAATAAAGAAATAAAAATTAACCAACTAAATACTGATCGCCTGGAATACGACATTGACACTAGATATAGGAAAGGTCCGCTTCAGAAAGGAAAATTAGAAAATCCCTTTAAAGCAAACAAAAACGTAGAACAAACAGATTCTGACCATTTTAAAATCACTAATAGAAATAGAGTCACCCACTATTACAAAACACAGTTTAAGAAACAAAAAAAAATTAATCAAGTTCCAATCCCACAGGTCTAACATAGTGGGATCCGCATACAAATATCTTTTTGGAACACTCGACGAAACCGATAAAGTAGGAATTCAGCAAAATTTAGAAACACTTGCACAAAATTCAATTAAACTTCATGAAATAAATGATGTAATAAGTTTGATAAATGACAGAATCGATCAAATTAAACAACATGAAAATAATCGCAATAGTATCGACACACTTACATACGAACTCATGCAATTCATTGAATATGTAGAAGACCTAGAAATGGGTATGCAACTTTCTCGACACGGACTGTTTAACCCAAAACTACTGAATTATGACAAATTGGAAAATGTTAACAGCCACAATATATTATTAATCAAAACATCTACTTGGATTAACCATAAAAATAATCAAATACTCATTATATCACACATACCAATTAAACAAAAGTCAATTAACACTATTAAAATAGTCCCTTATCCTGACCCAAATGGTTATCAGTTAGACTACTCAGATACTCAATCTTACTTTGAAAATAAAAACAAAATCTATAATCAAAATAATGAAGAAATAAATAATGAATGTGTCACCAATATAATTAAACGCAAGAATCCAATTTGTAACTTTATACCAATACCCACAAAAGAAATGATTAAATATGTCGAACCCAATGTAATATTAACATGGAACTTAACTGAAACTACCATTATCCAAAATTGTCAAAAACTAAATAGTAACATAACAATAACTGGAAATAAAATTGTAAGAGCTACACAATGCAGACTTGAAATTGAAAACATTATCTTAATAGAAAATTATTTACAACCAGAAATAGACCTTACACCATTATATTCACCACTTAATATAACTAAGATTAAGCCTATTAAACACAATGACGTTATAAAACTAATATCACAAAATAATAACACACTTTACATTATTATTGTAATTATAAGTTCAACAATTCTTGCATTATACTTATACTCAAAATATGTAACCACAAACCCAATTATACTTTTATATTCAAAAATGAAGAAACGAACAGACAATTTACAAAATGCATCACAAGATATAGAAATGCTACAAAATCCATTGCCCACATTATATCCAACAGTTCCAGCCTAAGCATAGGCTTCTCTTTAAGGGAAGGGAAGTGACGTATTCTCGTCGACACTAACACTATTTTTGCATTAGGACAACAACCGCCCCAGATCGTAATTAAAGTATAAAGAAAATGAACAACGCGACAGTTTACCAATCGCACTCAAATTCAATAATCATAAACAAAAGCACAATAGCCATTTATTAAGAGCTGCGCATCGCATTCATTACTGTAAACAATATTCAATTAAAGCTGCGCATCGCACTCAAGCCCAAAAAATTGTAAACATAAGCACAAATTGCTGATGTGGCAGCAAGAATTGTAAACAAATACAACTAACCAAGTAGACGTAAGATTTGTTCTGCATTGTCATTTCAGTCTTAAGCTGATACTGAAATAAAGAAGACGTTCTCTCGAAACTTAGAAGTCTTTTCTTTAATCGGATTTTTATTAGCGTTGATCTTAGGCTACGCAGCCCGGTCATTAGTTCGACTCAACACAACCTTTATTTAATTATATATATATATATATATATATATATATTTATATATATATATATATATATATTTATATATATCTATATATATATATTTATATATATCTATATATAAGTTAACCGGAGTCAACATTCTCCAGAATGTTGATACAATTCACACCGGTCAAAACCGCTGAATTAGAATTTGACCGCAAGTCGTTGCAGTCAGCAGACGTTGCAAATAATTGGAGTCAACGCTCCCCAAAATGTTGACCCAATTCACACCGATCAAAATCGCTGTATCAGAGTTTGATCGGATGTCGTTACTGACCCAATTGCAACACCAGTCAAAAATTGCCAAATTCGCATTTGACCGGATGTCACTGCATAGCCGGCAGACGCTGCATGTATCGAGCGGCCGCTATGAAAATAATTAGATAAATAGCTTGTAGTTTTCATTGTATTCTTCAGTTCAAATTTAATAAAGAAACAGCTAAGTGCTGTCCCTTAAATTATACGCCGACAAATAGTCGTTAAACATTATTCCTGCCTTTCCGGATCTCCTTTCTTAACAGAAGGACGATCGGGAAGCATAATAACAATCTGACAATAGTCAGTAATAAATTCAATAATTTATATACTTATATATATATATATATATTTTTATTTTTTTTTTAATTTTATTTTTGTTTTTTTTAGTCTACCCTTATGGACTACCTGTTGTTTCTTATTTTTCACTTTAATTGTTATGTTATCATTTAATCCTACATCTAATACGTCATAAGGTCTTTCGTTTCTATTGTCTAACTTATGACCTGTTTCGTTTTTTAAAAATACCTTATCTTGTAGTTTTAGATCTTTTAAATTTTTGTCATATTCTAACTTTTTTCGGCCTTTGCCTTTTCTAACATAAGTCTAGCTCTTTTATATGCTATCTCTAATCTAAATCTTACTTCTCTAGCGTAATCATCTACATTATAAATTGGTTCTATTTTTTCTAACTTGTTGAAATCTATGAATTGTTTTGGTAATCTTCCAAATACTAATTCGTATGGACAATAATTATGCGCTATCGATGGTGTAGTGTTGAAACAATATGTAAAATATTGAATCCAAGTATCCCAGTCGGTTTTGTCGACCGATATGTATGAACGTACATATTCGTTGAAAGTTCGGTGACTGCGCTCTATAGTCCCTAAGGTCTGGTGATGGTGTGCTGTTGATGTTATGTTTTTAACATTCATGTATTTGCACAGGTTATTTATCAGTTCATTTTTATATTCGGTACCTTGGACTGTGATGAACGTCTTCATCGGACCGTACTTTAATATAAAATCTTAAAATATCGCAATTGTTTTTGAATTTTTATTTGGTACTGGTATGGTGACCAAAAATTTAGTCAAATCGCATATGATTGTAATAGCATACTCATTGCCTTCTTCCGATCGTGGAAGTGGTCCAATTGTATCTATTATTACTATATCAAATGCTGTTGCTGGCGTTGGGGTTACGGTTAATGGTGTTTTGGTATGTGTTGTTGTTTTGGCTTGTTGGCATTTCAAACAAGTCTTTACATACTTAGCTATCGTCTTGGTCATTTGGGGCCAATAATAAAATCTTTTAATTTTTAACTGGGTTCGCACGATACCAGTATGGCCTCCTTCTATTGGATCGTCATGGAATTTTGTCAAAATTTCCTTAATTTGAGCTTCGTCAAATCTATGATTATCACCTTTTGTAGAATAGCTAGTTCTACTTTTTCGAGTACTCGATTGCCCTTTATTTAAAATTCATTTAGTGATACAAACTCAAACATTTGTTCACTTGGTGATATACGCATTTTTGTTATTTTATGCATTCCGGCTTTAGGAATAAGCCTTTGAAAGAATTGATTTAGATCAAATGTTTCATTAAAATACTGGTCATTAACATTGAAGCGTGAAACAATTGTTTTTCCTCGTTTTAATAAACACTTATGTTTATCTATTTTGATTAAAACATGTTTCCTTGTGTCATTATTGTTGACAACTTCATAGACTTTGGGCTTTTCTATAATTTGCTCATTTTTATTTTTAATTTCGACTTTTGTTTTATATTTGTTTGAATTTTCATGTTCTGTTTGTGATCTTGTTGTTACTTTTAATACTCCTTTATTAATTGATTTTAATTCTTTAATTGTTATGCGTGACAAGGCGTCCGCAATATGATTATCCTTCCCCTTAAGGTATTCTACCGTAAAGTCATACTCTTCTAAATCCAGTCTCATGCGTGTGAGTTTGGAACTTGTATTTTTCATTGAGAATAGATATGACAATGGTCTTTGATCGCTTTTTACCGTGAAATGATTTCCATATATGTTAATTATTGCTTGTATGGACGTCGCATGTTCTACTTTATACGTCAGTGGGCCAATAATTTTGGTCTTGATAACTTTTACGGCTAAAGCTTCCTGATCTCCTTTAGTCAGATCTGTTAACTTTAATGCTGTTACAAACCTGTTTAGATGGAGTTTCTTACCATCGAATTCAGGTATTGTGGCAGATACCTGTTTAAGGTATGCTCTCTGAGCTTCTACTGTATTGGCCATGTTTATTATAGCTGGTTGTTGTTTATTGTACTTTATTTCATCTATTGATTCTATATCGCTTTCGATATCTAGATCCTCTTGCGGTTGTGACTCGTCTAGATCTATTAGCTGATTCTCGTCGAATTCCGCTATTTTGGTTATATCCCTTGGGACTTCTATTATAATGCTATGTCTAACACTAGTATTATATAGTCTTTTACCGAATGAATTAAGAACTTTTAAGCATTGGGCTTTATGTTCTTCAGTAAGTTTGTCTTTGTTTTTAAGTATCAGGGTTTGTAACGCGTTATATTGCGTTATCAATACCTTTATGTGAAAAATTAGCGTCTGAGTTTTAATCAGCGCGTTTTTGTTTATGCATTTATATGATTTGTCAAAAGCATCTCTAATATTGTTTATGGCTGTTACTAAATTTAGCCATTCCATGTATGTACATATTAGCGGTGTAGTCGCACCTGTCCCCTGTGGTGTTATTGGGTATGGACTGTACTACGCTATGTGTTATAATTTTTTTTTTATTTTATATTGTTTCTAGATCATTGGCTCTACTCATGTAGGTCTTTCTCAATGATCTTTTGTGGGTAGATATATCTTTAGTGCCAGATTGATTGCTGATATTATCACTAAAATCAAAAGTAGAGCATACAGTGAATCTAAATGTGGGGTTGTGTCCACGACCTCTACTGTATTTACCACATTTGCGGTGTTGTCGTCTGCTTTCGACTTTGTTCCGCCCATAATGAGAAACTTTCTTTTTTTTTTTTGTTTTTGTTTTAGTAAAGAGATAGAAATATCTTGAATAAGTTATCAATTAAAACTGCTGTTATTTTGAGCTACATTAAAACTCTAACCATTTCCCTATTTAATGAATGATTTCATTATACTCAGTTTACATAAATAGCAATTAGCAATTTTACAATATTTTACTTATATTAAATTTACGACTGAGTATAATGTGTTAGTTATGAAAATAAGGTCCTAATAAGTTAGTATGTTTGTTGTTGCAGCGGGAACCGCATTGGCAACATTAATAATATTTGGGCGGTTGAAGCTATGGCGTTTAACGCAGCTCGCCGCTTTACTTTGCACCACGAAGTTGAATGTTGACAGCCGCAAGGCGCTCTTTATAGCGCTGTCGGTCTTCCTCGTTAGTTGCCGTCTTCAGCAACTCGATGTTAAGTCTTCTTGCACTGAGTAATCTTATACGGCAGCCACCTCGCTTCTTTTTAAGTGGCTGCTCCTTTGCTGCTGTCCGTGCCTTGTACTCTTCAATGGTCAAAGGCTTTGGTCCCGCGGTTGGATCTACCTCTATTGCCTCTCTAAGGCTTGGTAGATCCCTTTGCTCGATAGAAGCAGGGTGTTTGAAGGCTTGGCGGTCATTCATTAGTTTTCTTGCTTGCTTCTTATGTTCATTTTATTATAATTATTTATTACACAGTTTTTTGTTTAATATTTATTTTGAATTGCGATTTCCCCTATTTTTCTGCGTTTTTTTTTTAAATTTTCTTTTTATATTTTTCATTCTGTTTGCGACGAATTCTCAATGTTTTATGTTTCAATTTTCAATTAATGCAAATTTTTGTTTTTTGTTTTGGAGATCATTGCGCATTTCGCTTTTGTGTGTTTCACTTTAGGTTTTCATTTTTTTGGAGAGTCGTTGGCACTAATTACCACAGCAAATGTTGTTGAAGCTTTCATTGCATTCATTTTGTTGTTATTATTACGGTATTATAATTTGGCTGCTGTTGTTGTTTTCGTTGTTGCTGTTATTGTGGTATATTTATTTTTATAAAGTTTCGGCTTGCAAATAGTTTTTAATTGCAACGATATGCAGCAAAATAAAGTTAAAAAGGGGACCACAAAACAAATGTTTCCAAAAATGGGAAATAAAAGTTGCAAATTATTTGAAATTGAAAGTGGTGCCACTACAACTGCTGCTGCTGATGCTGCTGTTGCTACACCTCCAACTACCCTCCACCCCTTAACGTGCTCCTCTTTCAGCCAGGCTTAGTCGTTTTACTGACGTCACAAATTCATTACGAGTTTTGCATTGGGCCAAGCTGACAATTCAATTAACAACTTTTAAACTTTAAACTTATATATATACTATATAGAGAATGCATATATGTATTTTATATATATTAGAGAGCTGCAGGAACATCGATAAACAACAGGGAACTGGACAACGTAGATTCATTTCATTGCGTATCTTTCGTTCAAGCACTGACCATATAACCAAAGACAATAGAACACTAAGATGCGTAACGCCATACAAAATTTTTGCACACAAATTTTTCGGGCTGGCTCTAGAGCTGGCTCTAGAGCTGGCGCTAGGCTCTCTTGAAATTTCGTACAAAAGCCAGAGAGAGAGAGCCAGAGCGCTCTAGAGCCAGCCGCTCTCATGCACGCAGACAGCGACAGCCGGCGACTGTAGGTGTATACATGTATTCGAAAGCACTGTAAATTTGCTTGCATGTATTATTTTTCTTGTCGAAATATACCCTTCACGTTAAAAGTTCTGAAATTATTTGGAGTCGCTTGCACCTTCCCATGTTAAAAAACTCTTATTTTATATTGCCTTTATATAATATTTATTCGAATATTGTATTATTGGTAGTAAGGGCGGGATACACGTATAATGACATATGAATGCATAACTTCACATTGAAAAAATTACTATTAGGGTATTCAGCGTGCGACGTTAAAAAATATGCGAAGACAACGAATGTGGGTGATAAGAAAGGCGCGCAAAAAAAGCGACAAACTTTTCAAAGTGTTTGCAAGTTGATCCGCTGTTTCAGTAAAAATAAAACAATAAGTGTGTTTCTAAGTTGAGCTAATTACTATAAAAGGAACAACATTACCACCTTTCACCTTATGGCAATGGAAAACAAGAAAAGAAGATCACAGATCAGTGGCAACAAGTGCAGCCTGTCCCACTGCCGAAAATCTAGGCGCGATTTTCCCGCCATTAAATTGTTTAGGTTTCCAGACAAAGATCCAAAAATGTTAATGAAATGGGCCGAAAAATGCCAACTTACTGAAGATTTTGTGGCGAACACTTCATCACTATTTTTATGCCAAGATCATTTCTCTACAGATGATATTGGCGCAAAATATTTAAAGAAAGGAGCAATTCCAGATCGTAACCTAATCGGAGATGACAGTTGTAATAATAATGATATTGATTTTAATGTTGTAAGCTTGCCTGCTCGAAAAAGATATCGCTCACAGTCCCCAGCTGCAGTTTGTCGGCAGTGCCACAAAAGCACAGTAACTCTAAAAGCTTTCCAAAAGAAATATTTAACATATAAAAAGTTTTCTGATGATCGACAAATACGAATAAAGATGCTGCAAAAAATAAATTTAAATTTAAAACGAAAGGTAAAGAGTCTGGAATTTAAGATACAAAAAAACATATATTCTGAAATTGACAGAATGAATTTAAATGGAAACGAAAAAATATTAGTGAAAATGCTTCTAAAAGATAAAAAGAAAAAAAATATGAGATGGAATGATTCGGAAAAATTATTTGCGCAGAGCATTTATTACAGGTCAACCTCAACATATATGTTTCTAGGAAACTCATTAGAATTAAATCTTCCCAGTCCATCATCTTTACAAAAGTGGAACAGCATTAAAAAATTACAGCCAGGAGACAACGAATGTTTGTACTCAGCCCTTGAAGATACGATCAAGGAAATGACTGAATCTGAGAAAGAATGCATAATAACTTGTGATGAAGTTGCAATAAAAAAAAATTTAACTTACAATAAGTCTGTTGATATAATTGATGGCTTAGAGCATTTACTTGAACGATCAAATAAAATAGGAAGCCATATTTGCGTATTTGTTATACGGGGTATTTTAAAAAAATGGAAATTTATACTAAACTATTTCGTGGCCGAGACAAATATAAAAGGGGAATGCTTAAAAAGCCTTATTTATAAAAACATTAATATTGCTGAAAATATAGGGTTCAAAGTAAGGGGCGTTGTGTATGATCAAGGTGGTAATAATAGAAAATGCACCCAAATACTTCAGGTCACGAATGAGAAACCTTACTTTATCTTTAATAATAAAAAATATTATATGTTTTATGACATTCCACATCTTTTTAAATCAATAAGGAATAATTTCCTAAAAGCCAGGCTTGAAACCCCTGACGGACTAGTTGATTTTGATGTCATACGAGAAGTATACGAACTAGAACGGGGATCAGTAACGAGAATGACTAAATTAACAAAAAGTCACGTTAATCCGAATAGATTTGAGCTGATGCTGGTATGTTTGGCAACCCAGACATTTAGTCACACTGTTGCAGCAGCAATTAGAACGTGTAACCAAAACAAGCAATTCCATCGAAATAGTCCCGAAGTAGCAGCCTCTACTGCTGCATTTGTCCAAAAAGTTAACGATTATTTTGATTGCTTGAATAGCAGAGTACTAACGGACAAAAACCCCATGAAATGCGCACTTCAAATTAATAATATTGTTTGGAATAAACTGAAGAAAATGCTGGAATACATAAAGAACGTTAAATACCTTGGAAATAATATATATTGTCTTGATGGCTTGATACAAACTACTCATGCAATGTTTGGACTCGTCAATGATATTTTTAAAGACCACACGGATCACTATTTCTTTTTAACTAGTCGAGTTAACCAGGATACGGTGGAAAATATATTTGCTTGCGTTCGTGCAAAAGGTGGTAACTCTAGAAACCCTTCAGTTCATGAATTTAACATAATAATTGCCAAACTGATATCTTTGCACTTTTTCAAATTTTGTCAAAATTCAAATTGCGAATCAGTCGATGACATTATGTTGCCAGAAGAGTTTGATTCAATTATATATCAACCTTGCATTGAAAAAACGGAAATAAAGCAGCAAGAATATTCTGTACCATTTTCAGAAATTTTACAAGTCAATGAGTGCTACTTTGACCAAAATATGGATAGTTTTTTGTGCAATGAAGTACCCATTGAATTAACCTCAAGTAGATATTTTTGTGGATACATTGCAAAGGGATCTGGTTGCGAAAAATGCAGATCGTTCCTTACAAAGGAAAACGAGCATATAACAGCTCCATCTGAGCTTTTCATACATGAAAAAAACTAATCGAGCGACTCGGACTTCGGAAAATTAAAAGCACCATCTGATAATTATTTTAATGTTTGTAAAATACACATCAAGGTTTTTGAACATATTTTTAAAAATAATAAAAAACAACTGTGTATTAGGAAGTTTATTGTGGAACAATGCATTAAATGTACAAATGAAAGCAGTGATTACCCATTATGGTTTGATATAAATAATAAATGTTATATGCATAGAAAAGAACTGCTAAACAAACTTATACAAGTTTTACTTTTTAAGCATTGCAAATGGACTGAGATAGCTGATAGACAAAAGAAGCAAGCTAAACTCAATATTCTGTGTCATAAATGAAAGGAAAAAAATAAGAAATAATAATGATTTCGTCTCAAAAATCGTCTCTCACTGAAGTACGCACACATAAGCACTTGCGTGTTCTCACACGCACTAACACAAGCAAGCGTATTCTATTTTTAGATTTTTACGCTCTCAATTTTGCGCGAGCGGAGAGAGCACAAGAGTCGCGAAAATCGAAAAATTACGCTTCATAGTGCAAATTTTTGTATGGTCTTTACGCATCTTAGTGTTCTATTGTCTTTGCTTGGACTGTGATGAACGTCTTCATCGGACCGTACTTTAATATCAAATCTTGAAATATCGCAATTGTTTTTGAATTTTTATTTGGTACTGGTATGGTGACCAAAAATTTAGTCAAATCGCATATGATTGTAATAGCATACTCATTGCCTTCTTCCGATCGTGGAAGTGGTCCAATTGTATCTATTATTACTATATCAAATGCTGTTGCTGGCGTTGGGGTTACGGTTAATGGTGTTTTGGTATGTGTTGTTGTTTTGGCTTGTTGGCATTTCAAACAAGTCTTTACATACTTAGCTATCGTCTTGGTCATTTGGGGCCAATAATAAAATCTTTTAATTTTTAACTGGGTTCGCACGATACCAGTATGGCCTCCTTCTATTGGATCGTCATGGAATTTTGTCAAAATTTCCTTAATTTGAGCTTCGTCAAATCTATGATTATCACCTTTTGTAGAATAGCTAGTTCTACTTTTTCGAGTACTCGATTGCCCTTTATTTAAAATTCATTTAGTGATACAAACTCAAACATTTGTTCACTTGGTGATATACGCATTTTTGTTATTTTATGCATTCCGGCTTTAGGAATAAGCCTTTGAAAGAATTGATTTAGATCAAATGTTTCATTAAAATACTGGTCATTAACATTGAAGCGTGAAACAATTGTTTTTCCTCGTTTTAATAAACACTTATGTTTATCTATTTTGATTAAAACATGTTTCCTTGTGTCATTATTGTTGACAACTTCATAGACTTTGGGCTTTTCTATAATTTGCTCATTTTTATTTTTAATTTCGACTTTTGTTTTATATTTGTTTGAATTTTCATGTTCTGTTTGTGATCTTGTTGTTACTTTTAATACTCCTTTATTAATTGATTTTAATTCTTTAATTGTTATGCGTGACAAGGCGTCCGCAATATGATTATCCTTCCCCTTAAGGTATTCTACCGTAAAGTCATACTCTTCTAAATCCAGTCTCATGCGTGTGAGTTTGGAACTTGTATTTTTCATTGAGAATAGATATGACAACGGTCTTTGATCGCTTTTTACCGTGAAATGATTTCCATATATGTTAATTATTGCTTGTATGGACGTCGCATGTTCTACTTTATACGTCAGTGGGCCAATAATTTTGGTCTTGATAACTTTTACGGCTAAAGCTTCCTGATCTCCTTTAGTCAGATCTGTTAACTTTAATGCTGTTACAAACCTGTTTAGATGGAGTTTCTTACCATCGAATTCAGGTATTGTGGCAGATACCTGTTTAAGGTATGCTCTCTGAGCTTCTACTGTATTGGCCATGTTTATTATAGCTGGTTGTTGTTTATTGTACTTTATTTCATCTATTGATTCTATATCGCTTTCGATATCTAGATCCTCTTGCGGTTGTGACTCGTCTAGATCTATTAGCTGATTCTCGTCGAATTCCGCTATTTTGGTTATATCCCTTGGGACTTCTATTATAATGCTATGTCTAACACTAGTATTATATAGTCTTTTACCGAATGAATTAAGAACTTTTAAGCATTGGGCTTTATGTTCTTCAGTAAGTTTGTCTTTGTTTTTAAGTATCAGGGTTTGTAACGCGTTATATTGCGTTATCAATACCTTTATGTGAAAAATTAGCGTCTGAGTTTTAATCAGCGCGTTTTTGTTTATGCATTTATATGATTTGTCAAAAGCATCTCTAATATTGTTTATGGCTGTTACTAAATTTAGCCATTCCATGTATGTACATATTAGCGGTGTAGTCGCACCTGTCCCCTGTGGTGTTATTGGGTATGGACTGTACTACGCTATGTGTTATAATTTTTATTTTTTATTTTATATTGTTTCTAGATCATTGGCTCGACTCATGTAGGTCTTTCTCAATGATCTTTTGTGGGTAGATATATCTTTAGTGCCAGATTGATTGCTGATATTATCACTAAAATCAAAAGTAGAGCATACAGTGAATCTAAATGTGGGGTTGTGTCCACGACCTCTACTGTATTTACCACATTTGCGGTGTTGTCGTCTGCTTTCGACTTTGTTCCGCCCATAATGAGAAACTTTATTTTTTTTTTTTTGTTTTTGTTTTAGTAAAGAGATAGAAATATGTTGAATAAGTTATCAATTAAAACTGCTGTTATTTTGAGCTACATTAAAACTCTAACCATTTCCCTATTTAATGAATGATTTCATTATACTCAGTTTACATAAATAGCAATTAGCAATTTTACAATATTTTACTTATATTAAATTTACGACTGAGTATAATGTGTTAGTTATGAAAATAAGGTCCCAATAAGTTAGTAATGTTTGTTGTTGCAGCGGGAACCGCATTGGCAACATTAATAATATTTGGGCGGTTGAAGCTATGGCGTTTAACGCAGCTCGCCGCTTTACTTTGCACCACGAAGTTGAATGTTGACAGCCGCAAGGCGCTCTTTATAGCGCTGTCGGTCTTCCTCGTTAGTTGCCGTCTTCAGCAACTCGATGTTAAGTCTTCTTGCACTGAGTAATCTTATACGGCAGCCACCTCGCTTCTTTTTAAGTGGCTGCTCCTTTGCTGCTGTCCGTGCCTTGTACTCTTCAATGGTCAAAGGCTTTGGTCCCGCGGTTGGATCTACCTCTATTGCCTCTCTAAGGCTTGGTAGATCCCTTTGCTCGATAGAAGCAGGGTGTTTGAAGGCTTGGCGGTCATTCATTAGTTTTCTTGCTTGCTTCTTATGTTCATTTTATTATAATTATTTATTACACAGTTTTTTGTTTAATATTTATTTTGAATTGCGATTTCCCCTATTTTTCTGCGTTTTTTTTTTAAATTTTCTTTTTATATTTTTCATTCTGTTTGCGACGAATTCTCAAGGTTTTATGTTTCAATTTTCAATTAATGCAAATTTTTGTTTTTTGTTTTGGAGATCATTGCGCATTTCGCTTTTGTGTGTTTCACTTTAGGTTTTCATTTTTCATTTTTTTTTTTACATCCGAAGAGCCTTAGCTCTTTGTCACGGTCGCCATATGATGTAGTTACTCCATTATCATTGTTGAACCACTAAGATGTTAGAGTGGCGTTAATAATACGAAATAAATAATGCACGGTATGAAGTTTGTTGTTTTGTATCGGGTTTATTGGTGCATTTTACAACTGTATTGACAATGCGACTGATAAGCTTGAGATGTTAAGTGATAATGATTCTTTGCTTATAAAATTATTATTCGCTACCGCTCTGCCGTTGGTAGCGGCAGAGGAGCCAAAAGCATATATATGTCTTATATACTATATTTGGAAGAGAGAGAGTCTTATGTGCATATATATGTATTGCACGCGGTCAGCGTGGGAATGCTGACTTAGCGTGAATGCTGTCTTCGCTAGTGGGTGATCGTATTTCACGTCCACTTGAGTTTATTTATATAATGCAACAGTGTTGCTGGTTAATTATTGGTACTTTGTACCCACGATATATGCACATACTACAGTAGCTGTTGAATGGTTATTCTTGATAACGCATCCGCTACAAAATTTTCTTTACCCTAAAATTATACTCCTCTATTTCAAGTCTCATACGCGTTAGTTTTGAACTTGGATTTACCATTGAGATCAGGTATGTTAATGGTCAGTGATCTGTTTTGACAGTGAAATGTCTACCATAAATATATGGTCTGAAGTAAGTTATTGCCCAATGAATTGCTGCCAATTCTTGTTCTGTTGTACTTTTATTACTTTCACCCTTAGTAAACGATCTTGATGCGTAAGCAACTGGAAGTTGGAGTCCATTTTTGTTTTGAGTTAAAACTGCTCCACATGCTTGTTTACTGGCATCCGTTATTATGCAAAATTCTTTGCTAAAATCTGGGTATTGTAATAAATTCGGATTTATTAGTGCCGATTTGATATGATCGAATGCGTGCTGACAATCAGCTGTCCATTCGAATTTTACATTTTTTCACATAATCTTGTTATGTGACGAGCATAGTCGGCATAGTTTGAAAAAACGTCTATAGTAGTTGCAGACTGCAACGAATAGTCTAGCGCTGTCCGCATCATGTGGGACAAGGTAATTTTTAATGACGTCGTATTTTTTGTCGTCAGGCAAGATTCCTTTATCTGTGCATTTGTGTCCCAAAAATGTGACTTCATGCATGAAAAATGAACATTTTTCAGGATGTAATTTAAGATTGTATTTCCTACATTTCTCAAAAACATCAGTTAAGTTTTTGAGCATATGCGTTTCGGAACAACCAATGACTATTAAATCATCCATATAAAGGAAAGCTTGAAAAGGTTCTAATCCGGAAAATGTTATAGTCATCATTCTCTGGAAAGAATTTGGCGCTATTTTTAAGCCGAATGGAAATCGCGTGAAGCGATATGAGCCATTGTTTGTTGAGAAAGACGTTATATCTCTTGAACTTTTTTCGAGTCCAATTTGATGAAATCCTGACATTAAATCAAGACATGAAAAGTATTTTGCTATTCCTAGTTGATCCAAGATGTCATCAATTCTAGCGAGCGGGAATTTATCTGACAACAGTTTTTTTATTAATTTGACGATAGTCAATTACTACTCGCCATTTTTTCTTGTTAGAACCTGGGAGTGATTTTTTCGGAACTAACAAAAGTGGGCTGTTATAAGGAGATACAGACGGCTCAACTATTTTATTGTCGATTAATTTTTGTAATTGGACTTGTATCTCATCTATTTGACTTTGAGGGTTTCGGTAATTTTTTATGTAGACTGGTTCATCATCCTTCAATCATAGCTTTTGTTTGTAGAAGTTGTAGGTAGTGATCGATTCGGTTTCGAGTCCGAATACGTCACTAAACTTTGTGCATAAGTGCATTAGTCAATTCGATTTTAAATTGTGGTGGAAAATTTTTAGTGGTTCATATGACAAATTTTTAATATCTACTACTTGATCTGTATTGGTCGTATTTAGTAATCGGACAAATGCATTTTTGGTTGTTGCAATTGTGTTTGCAACGTAGATACCTTTTTTATTTCCTGGTTTGGGATTAATACACTATCCTCATCTGATGATAGGTGAATTTTTCTGACTACTTGGGATTTTGCTGGTAGAACAATGGAATTATTACCAGAACTGTATGGTATTGGAACATAAATTGGGAAATTTAAATTATTCGGTCTCATTATGAGCCAATCTTCATTTGGTTTGACATCTAACTGGCAATTGAATTTCTTAATGAAGTCAATGCCTATTATTCCGTCACAAGGTATTGCGAAGTGTAAAATTACTAAGTGAAAATCGTGTGGAATTATGTATTTACCTGTCTGTGTCTCTATTGAAATCAGTCCTTTGGACTGTATTATGTCTTGTGCTATGCCTTGAATATTTATTTTCTTATTTATTTGGATATCATGAAAGATTTCAGAATTTTCCTTTAGCAGAGATATGTCTGCACCGGTATCTATTAAAAATACAAGTTTTATATTTGTCTTTAAATTAAAAAATTCAACAAAAAAATTTAAACTAAGATTGATGGTATGAACCGCATAATTTCCTACTGCTGAATATCTGATGGTTGTTGGGAGTTTCCCTGATTGTTCTGGGCTACTCTAACGTTGCTTGTGTTATTGTTATTATTGTTATTGTATCGACCTCGGTTGGAATTGTTGTTTCCGTTGCCTCGGCTGTTTTTTTCCTTTCTGCGTTAAAGTGTCGATTTTTGCCTTTATGTTGGCGGGTGTTTCACCGACAACTACGGCTTTTAATTTGTCAATAATCCCACTTATTATGGTTTCATTTTTTATTTTATTGATTGTTGTTCCTGTAATTTTTGATTTAATCACCTCTATGGCAATTTCTTCATAATTTCCCTTTGTTAGGTTGACAAGCTTTAATGCCGTTAAAAATTTTTCAAGATGGGTTTTCTTTCCATCGAATTCTGGGATTGCTTGTGCAATTTCCCTTATATATGCCCTCTGGGCGGCGGTTGTGTCAACCATTATAAGGCTGTTATCGGCACTATCTTCATTTTCAGATGAAATATCTTTGGAATCCAGTATGATCACAGCAGGAAATGTTAAATTTGTTAAGTCTTCTTCATCAGCCTGGACTTGAAGGTTGTCATCTAGTTCCAACTTTACAGGTGTATTTAAGATAGAAGGTAAATTTACATTTAAACTATGCTTGTCTTTGGCTGTCTGTATATTATTTCTTAGACTTATTAGGACCAATGTTCACTGGTTAATACGTCTTTATGTTGGTATATTAATAATCGAGCTTCGTTAAAGCTGTCGACTAATGTTATGGCGTGCCTATTAACTGTGTCTATATGAGATTGTCGGTTTTGTGTTAAACACTTAAAGGCTCTATCAAATCTCGTTTTAATATTTTGGATTCACTCAGAAAGTTCTCACCATTCCATAATATTGACAAGCTACTCTACTTTTAAATTAACCAATTGGCATATATTCTATTTATTATTTCTATTTCGCTAGTATTTGTATACCTCGTAGTCTATGGTTTTTCCTAATATTGTGTTGTCTTTCACTACTTTTCTTACTACAATATTTGGAATATAGGCCAAGATTTTCGCTTTCTGTTTTTGAGTGTATCCCATCAGTGGGGATGTTTTTAGCATGTATGTAGTCATGTATAAATATCCTAATTCACAGATACTAATGGGTTGCGTTGCAACTAATGTTTGTATCCTATTTACGAAATCTGGCTCTTTTCCAAGATTGATTTTACAAGTTCTACAACTTGTCCTGACATAACTAGTTTCTATCAAACTAGCTGTTTTATTATGTAAATAAAGATTATTAATTCATTTATATTTATTTTATTTTAAATTTCAGGCAAAATTATGCAAAACGATTTACATCATTGTTAAGAATAATTGTTTTTAGATCTTATCAAGATAATCTGCTCTGCTTTGGTATTTTTTACGCAGGCATTTGTTGTGCAATTTGTACAACTTAAACAGCGCACTGGCTGACATTAATACAATATTGATTATTAACAATGTAGTTATTATCCCTAAATCAGCATTATTTGCTTCTACTTTATTGATAACGTTTGCAGTAGAGTCCACTGATTTAGTTTCTATATTGGCCATTTCGTGTTTACTTATTCTATTATCCTTAATTGATAACTTTATTTTGTCCTTTTTCATCTAATTTATTTACATTTATGCATATTTCATTGCTAAACTATCTGCATTCCTAATAATATGCATTCCTACCTATTATTTTCGAATGGCTTTACGGGCCAAACGCCTTGTCGGTCGACTCAGTTGTCGTCGGGCATTACAAAGTTATTATATCTATTAGGTATGCGTTTATATAAGAGACTTACTATTTCAGACTTTCTGCGTCTGATTCGCTCTTTTACGCCACTGCGTCTGGGCTTCTTTGCCCCAGAGTTCATTCCCTGTACTCACTCAGACTTATAGTTCCGTTCCAATCCAGTGTTCCCCCTGCTGTTTTTCCGTGAGTTCTTATTTGATAAATTTTATTTATTCGATTGTTTTCTATATACGTATGTATATATTTATTTGCACTTTCAATGACATGCGGGCGGTTTGGACTTCTTCATATTAGATTTAGATAGATATGTGCATCTGGCTGGTTTGGTTGTTTTCTCAACCTTTTAATTATGTTAAATTAATTATGATAATTAATTTTTATACGAAAACTTTTCCTTCGTGACCATGTCACGGTCGCCATGTAGAAATATTCCTTTAAATGTTTGTGATCCACACAAAAACCACTTGTTTGATTGATTGTTCTTTATTTAATGAATTCTTTTGTGTTGGCATTACATTGATGATGCGTGCTACGCTGCCAGTTCTGCCGGCAGCGAAGCAGCTGCATTCTCGTCTCTTAAATATATATATGCTTACGTACAATGCTAAAAGAGAGCGAGTATGTCACATGGGCGTACACGCTGAGAGAGTCTTACGTACATATGTGTTTGGCACTAGCGGTCAGCGTGGGAATGGGCGATCATATTTCGCGCTCACTTTGAATTGATTCAATTCTATGTTTATACTGCAACAATGTGTTGCTGCAAACAAAGTGTTGGGTACAGTGGACCTTCGCTACGTGCAACATATTACAATACATTTCATCCATGGAACTACTAAAATAACAAAGAAATGTTTCGTCTCATTGATGAACACAAAGGCAACCTTTTGCCTACTACAAGACCTGTCGACATTCGATGGTATAATAGAGCATGATTTGCTGATGGAGGTGGGAGCTTCACTTGCTTAGCCTCGGGTCGACTCAAGTGGGGTACGGAGGATGAGCACGTTTGAAAAGATGCGGAATATACTCGCTTCTGAAGATGTTATTTGATCTAACGACAAACGCTTCGGGTTACGGTATTGGCGCTGTTCTTTCACAGGAAGGGCGGCCCATCACGATGATTTCGAGGACATTGAAGAGTCCCGAGGTCAATTATGCCACGAATGAAAGGGAACTTCTGGCTATTGTTTGGGCCCTTGGCAAATTTCGTAATTATTTTTTAGGTGTGAAAGACCTGAATATCTTCACAGATCATCAACCCCTGGCGCTCGCACTATCTGAATCCAACCCGAACATCAAGATTAAACGATATAAAGCACGCATTGATGGAGCCAATGCCCGAATTTTCTACAAGCCAGGTAAAGAAAATCTAGTCGCTGACGCCATGTCGAGGCAACAGCTTAACGCAATGAGCCATCACGACAATGAGTCATGCGCTGCAATTACGCATAGTGAGCTTTCCCTCACTTACACAATAGAGTCCACTGAGAAGCCGTTGAATTGCTATCAGAACCACGCTTCGCGCTAAAGCGCTCTTTCGTTATTTTTCAAAACAAAAGGAGACACTCCTTGAGCTATGTTTGTAAAGAATCACTGCTCGACGATTTATGCGAGGTAATTAAACCAAACGCAGTAAAAGCCATTTTTTGCGATTTACATACTCTTGCACTTGTGCAATATGAGTTGGTCCGGAGATTCCCTGCGACCAAGTTTTGGCACTGTAAGAAAATGGTGGCAGATATTTTCGGTATCAGTGAAAGAAGAGAGATTCTTACTGCAGAGCACTCAAGGGCTCATAGGGCGGCCCAAGAAAATGTTAAGCAAGTCTTGACAGAGTATTATTTTCCAAAAATGGCTAAATTGGGCAACGAAATCGTACAAAATTGTAAAGTATGTGCTAAGGGTAAGTGCGTCAGGCACCCTAAAAAACAAGAACTTGGCGAAACACCAGTTCCCTCACAGGTAGGAGAAATGTTGCACATTGACATTTTCCCCACCGATAAGAAATACTTTCTCACTTGCATAGACAAGTTTTCTAAATTTGCTGTGGTCCAGCCCATTGCCTCTAGAACCATTGAGGATTTGAAACCAGCGTTGCTGCCGCTTATGAATGTTTTTTCCCAAGGCTAAAACTGTTTACTGTGACAATGAACCGTCATTGAATTCACACACAATAACAACAATGTTGAGCGATAGCTTTGGAGTTGCAATCACAAACGCACCTCTCTTATACAGTGTGTCAAATGGGCAGGTAGAACGCTTTCATAGCACATTACTAGAGCTCGATAGATGTTTAAAAATTCACAAAGGAATAAGTGACACGGTGTAAGACACCGTGCAAGTAGAAATAGAAAACAGGTTTAGGGACACTCAGGCTTCGGTTAGGGCAAGAGAAAATGCATTGCAGCAGAACAGAGTCTTTGAGGTTGGAGAAAAGGTTTAACTAAAATCCAATCGGAGGCTAGGTAATAAACTCACACCCTTGTGTAAGGAGAAATCTGTAGAAGCGGACCTGGGGACCTCGGTGTTCATTAAAGGGAGAGTAGTCCATAAAGACAACATCAAATAACGAAGACAATCACCGTTCGAGGCAATTTAGATTCATACTCCTTGTCGAACTTATTAATAGCTCAACATATTTGCCCCACAGGTTCGGAGCCGTACTCCTCTTCTCGTTATCTCTGACATCGGCACAAATTACCCATTACTCGAATGCCAAGTACATCCCCATCATAGATGGTAGAATCTTAGTATGGGAAAAATTCGCCTATGTTAAACATTCGGCGAATCTTTCGGAGTATATACGCGTTGTAGAGGAATCAACCAACCTTGTCAATTCCAACGACATATTCCCACAATCGCATATGAGGAAACTCTTGAGCGTGGACACGGTTCATCTCCAAGACATTTAAGAGGCTTTGGGAGCGCACAATAGAAACGCCAGGAGCTTGGACTTCCTAGGTTCTTTATTAATAGTAGTAGCGGGCACATCCGATGCTAGCGATCTATAGAAGACTAGGTTCACTGAGCAACAATTAATAAATTCAAGCAATAGGCAGGTAAAAATAAATACTTGAGTTCAAGACCAGATAAACCAACTAACTTATACGGTAAATCAAATTCTTAAAGTTGCGAAAGGTTCACAAATTGACAATTTGGCTAGGAATAGAATGTTAATGATGGAACTACAAAATTTGATGCTTGCCATAACGCTTGCAAAAGCCAACATTGTTAGCCCAAATATTTTGGATCACTCAGCTTTGAAGTCGGTTTGGCTAGAAGAACCCATCAATACCCCCATTGGGGATCTCATGTCTGTTTCGTCCGTAAAAACTTTGCAGTTCACTAACATGATGAAACAAATGCGCCACTCCATGCGGGAGGAGCTACGCATTGCGAGATCCAACCAAGTAATCTATGCTTAATCACCGAAGTAGGCGACGGGATTCTCATCATTAACAACAGTCCAGCTGAAGTGCAATGAGCGAGCAATGGTCAATGGGACTCTTTTCATCAACAGAATTAACGTCTACAACAGAGTTCCTGCACTTTCCAACTCTCCCCAACTAAACATCACCGCCAGCCAAGATGTTCTAAGCCTCCCGTACCTTCATCGCTTGAATGAACGTAATTTGGAAGAGATACAACAATTCACACCGATCAAGAATCGATGAATTAGAGTTTGACCGGATGTCATTGCAAACGCTTCCAGAATGCCGACCCAATTGCAACACCAGTCACAGTCGCCGAATTCGCATTTGTCTAGATGTCGCTGCATAGTACTCCACATCTGTCATGGCCCTTTACGACTTCAAGTCAATCGCAAGAAAACTTATCCAGATTAATGATCGACTGAACAGACTCTGGAGAGAAACTTCTACTCTCTAAACCCTCCAAGTCCGTCGTGAACACTTTAACTTCTTGTGGTACAAAGTCTGAGTACGAGCTTTGCTCTCAGGTTCTTAATCCTAAAGAACTGAGCGATGATGTTTTGGACATTAACTCGACCTACAACCACTGCTACAGCATATATGAGCAGTGTGTTGCCATGCTAAGCCAGCAGATTGATAATGCATCTAATCTGCTCGATCCTGCAGCTCCTCCCGATCCTACAGTTGCCATTTCCACAGGCTGTCGACTACCCCACTTCGACACAGGTGTTACACGGGGAATTTACCAAATGGCCCACGTTCCGAGACTTTTCACAGCGATCTACATCAACAACCCTCAGTTGACTCCCGTAGAAAACCTGTTCCATTTGAACACCAAAGCAAGTGGCGACTAACGACGGCTCTTCTTCAGCGTGGGCCGCTGTCTCTGAGATGTTTAAAAACAATTGGTTAATAGCCAGCTTAAGGTCCTTTTCAATTTATCGCCAGTTACCTCAGAGACTGAAGAGGTCTTCAAAAGATTACAGAGTACAATCCACGGTTGTCTGATAGCGTTAGAACACTCTGACGTCTCCACAGACAACTGGGATTGTCTCCTCATCTTTCTTTGCTCCTCCAAGTTTTCCAAGGCGACCCCTGCAATTTGGGAGCAAAGCTTGTTGAAGAAATATGACATCCCCACACGGCAAGTTCACTCCAAGCGGCTGCAAAATGTGGTCTCTGCTGTTAAAAGAATCACCCCCTGAGGGTTTGCACCAAGTTGCTGCAGGTTTCGGTCCAACAGAGGTCGTCATACATAACTGCACTAATTGTTTCACTCACAGTCACAAAGTCCGTGGCTGCCCAGTCAGCATAGCTGCATTCTGTACACGGTGACACAATACCCTTCTGCATCGCGACGTCTCGGCTCCGTGTCGCGACGCCCCTTCCCCTTTAACCGCTCTCGCTGCCTCAAGCGCTCCGGATCATACTCTGTCCAACATACAGCCACTCCTTTCAACACTGTGCAAAGCTTTTTTGCCACCAACACGTGAGGAGTTCTCTTGGGCTCTGCCATTGTCCACATATCTCACGCAGGTGTGACATACCCCGCTCGCGCGTTGCTTGACTCTGGTTCCGAAACGATTCCAGTTGCCTTTCCAGCCAGTTCCGGCTCAAGTGTCCGGATTGAGTCAAACGACTCAGGCCCAATCACACACAGTGTGTGGATTCCATATTGGGTCCCCACTTAAACCTAAAGTGCTCATTGATGCAACAGCCTATGTGCTCCCTCACCTCGCTGGAGACCTTCCGACAACGAGGATATCCCACGGGGTTTTATATAATTTCCCACACCTAAAGTGGGCAGACCCATCCTTCTGCCGCAGCTTAGATAGACTCTTATCAATGAGAGTCCTCGACAGCAGTGGCCCACCAAGACTGAACCGCATCCTAAGGACTGCACAGCTTAGATATTGATCTCCTGATAGGATCGGGTATCCTTCCGTCAATCCTATTGGGGGGGCTCACACCGAATTTCTGCGGAACTCTGCTCGGCCAAGAGACTATTTTTGGATGGGAGCTCACAGGTCCGATCCCCCGTTCCACGGCAAAATCGATCGCATCGCTTTCCGCTCGTATCACTCTTATCAATGCGAGTCCTCGAGAGCAGTGGCCTACCAAGACTGGACCGCATCCTAAGCACTGCACTCCAATGTCCGGAGATGCTCTCGCATCTGAGCAATTTCTGCCTCCAGCGTTTCCAACCGGTACTGCACGAATTTTCTTGCCCATCAGCATTCAGGGAAATCATGCCGGACTCTCCAGGGATGTGGCAAGTGTGGAGGAGATCACCGCTCATTATTGCACATAGAGTCGGTAGAGTCCCAGCTGCGCCCGTCTAGGCGTCGGAATCCGCCCCGATGTCGATCGCACTGCCAGTGGAAGACGCCTGCGAAGCTTACTGCTTCCCATGTACCCCAAAGCAGCAGGACTAAGACGACGGCAAATACACCCAACATCGATCGTCCCCAATCCATGAGGGTCATTGTTTGCGACAACGTTGCAGGGGCCGGGATGTTTGCGTCAGATGGCAACGAATATCAGGTGATAGGTGTAATATGCACATATGTTGCACGTAGCGAGGGTCCACTGTACCCAACACTTTGTTAGCAGCAACACATTGTTGCAGTATAAACAAAGAATTAAATCAATTCAAAGTAAGCGCGAAGTATGATCGCCCACTTATGAATTGGTCTAAGTCAGCATTCCCACGCTGACCGCTAGTGCCAAACACAAATGTACGTCAGACTCTCTCAGCGTGTATGCCCATATGACATACTCGCTCTCTTTTAGCATAGCACGTAAGCATATATGATTAAGAGAATGCAAGGCAGCCGTTGCTGACTGAGCTGGCAGCGCAGCTCGCGTCTAAAATATAATTTTAAGTTAAGAGAACATTTCATTCAATAAAGTAAAGCACAAAGAACCAGTCGATCTTTTAATATCTATTTTTGTGGAAGAACATAACATAGGCTGCTCCTCACGGCTGCTCCACCATACCGATGGATATGCGATAGTCTAGGAATTTGACTATCGCGATCTTGCTAATTGACCATCCCTAATTAATTTAAATATATAAATTAATCTCGCAAGTCACTCCGACTAGCTATTTTGTGCAACCTCACGTTTTACTTTACTTTTTACCCACTCCAACACCCCCCTCTTCCAGTCCAACAACTTGTGTACATACTTACATATAATAGAATTGGACACCCAACATTGGCAGCAGATACACAACGTATTCTACGCCGCCCACTACCACGGGGATCACACACCCTGTGACCAAAGAAATACATTCCCGCCCACTACAACAGTTATGAATACGCACTTTTACACATACAATTTCTATATCAGTGGGGGAGTTATTTACTAGTTGAAATATAAGATTAGATTTTATCGCAATAAGGACACCACGACCTTTTCTATCCATTCTATCACATCTATAAGTAACATAAAGTGGTGAAAGTATAGATGCATCAACAATATCAGGTTAAAGCCAGGTCTCAGTAAATTCCAAAATGTTGTGTTCGAAGGAAAAACTATCTACATAAAGGTTAGAAAGTTTTGCCTTAAGGCCTCTAACATTCTGATAAGCAAGCAGAAGAATTAATTATTTTCTTTAACGGAAAGTTAGTAGGATGACAAGAAGGGGGCGCTGATGACTTATGTCTCTTTTGTGGACTGTACTTCTTCACACCAATATAATCCAGCCAAAAGGCATTAGTACAAATAGTACCAAATGCACTTGCAGGTACAGATATCTTGAAGGAGTAGATTTCTCATGCTAAGTTGGGAGAGGTCAAGTTTTAACAATTAAGTTTGTTTAAAACGAAAGCCTTCACATTTTCGATTGAAATGTCAAATGCCACTCGAGAAATAAATATCTGGCGTCTATTAGGCACAGAGTTTAGACGTCTGACAGTGTTCACCACGCTTGGAAGAACGTTTGTAGGCGAGCAATTTTTGGTAGAAGTAATCACCAGAAGATGATTAACCTCGGATGACACAAGAGGCATATCATTGTTAGCCCTATCTTTTTTGGGTCTATTGAGTTCAGGGCTACGCGTTTTTGAAATTGTTGGTTGAGAAATTTGACAACTTTGAATATATTCCCATCTCTGGAAAGACGCTCAATTATTTGAGCATTGGTCACAAACAATAGCACGTAAAGAGAGTCCTAGGATTCCGCAACCAGAACTACATGTTGTCTAGAAGACTGCGGTACTTGTCTGACCATAGAATCGCGCATCCAGACACTAGGGACAGAAATGAAATGATCCGGGAGGCGATACGTGGGCGGTTGCATCAGGCGTATGTGCGTAGCAGCGTCTGCTATAATGCAAGGGCAAGGCTTTTTATAGCCAACTCAGGAGGTGATAAGGAGAAATTTTATGCTCAGTAATTTTTCAAAGGCCAAGGACATTCTTCAAGTGTCGTGTGGTGAAAGCAGTAGGCGGAAATGTCCATGAGCTGGGAAACTTGGTCGCGAAGGCTCTGGGAGTCTTTCATGCCAAGGACCTCAAGATCTAGATGTTCAGGGTCGAGGGTGTGGCCTACGTTGGGCACGCTCAAATTTCCGGGTGGTGTTGCATTTTGATCATCTGTTAGGGCCAGGGATATGTTTTAAGGTTATCGCTTTTCGTGAAGGCTGACAGATGGCATTGCGAGAGTGATGTGCCAGATATTTTCTCGCGAGTCATTAGTGAGTGAACTGAGAGAGAGCGACGTTGCAGATCGTCTGTCACTGCAAAAGCTGCAGCATTTTGGAAACAGCTGTTCTCCCACTTTAGAAAAGGGAAATAAGATGTGGCGGGAGCTTTATCAATAGCCAGGTGAGAGGAGATTTTTCGTTTTCAACAACTTTGGAATTTTTTGTGACCGCCGACTGACGCACAGACGACAAAAAATTGGATATATTTAGTCCAAGAACCGGCGTCGGTCCTCTTTTTTTTTGGTGTGGATATTTTCATGTGTCTCCACAATCCTTGAGGACACAAGAGATGTAACACACTCCACTTACCTGCTCTGGGGCCCTGCCGCATCGCCACGGACAGCTGGACGCAACAGCAAAATCAGCATCGCCGCACTGAATGGCTCAGCAGTGTGCAGCACAAAATATTTTCTGGTGAGTACAGCCCAGGTTCGGCCCGTGGCGCCAACCCGTATATTAATATATAATATTTGTTTTAAAATAGAGATTTTTAAAGGTAGGTGCAATGCTTCGGTAGAGATTAGGACCCAATTTTTGCTGTATTTAGTATATGTACGAGGCTAATTGCAGATTAATTTCCGACGGATTTTGCGCATGGTATCCGCCCTACCAGACAGCAGCATTGCTGGCATGGCGATTCGTCACCTAGGGCCCCGTAACTTAATTTAATTTTAATAAATTCATTAATTAGCACACGATTTATAAATAAATTTATTTGTTAGTTTCCCACAGGGGGGAGAGAAAGAAGGCTGTGAAAACCTAAAACAAATGAACAATGACTTTCCTAGAAGGGAACCACGATGGACCACGCTTTGGTCCATCGTACGTATGGGTGGGCGCGTCTCTGGTCACCAACAGCAGACCAGCAACATCTCCACTCAGTTGTAGAATAATGTTGGATTTCATGCTTGTTGATGTCATTTCTTGTATTGATGTTGTTTTGTTGTAGTAGCAAACAGGACAGACTCGTTTGGGATCTGGCTACGAAGTGAATACATTAAGACCCAGCAACCTATTCCTGGGAATACTTAGCTAGCTGAGGTTGCCCACCGGGAAATAATCGGGTCATAACAGAATTCAAGACTCATTTGCATTAATTTACTACCAGGATTTGTCATTGAAATCAAAAATGTTAGTGTTCTATTATCTGTTTTTGATATGAAATAAATTCCGTAGAGTTCACTAGGGTCTAAATTTGTTGAAATGAAAAGCTATTAACTTTGTTCCTTCGTACTCTTCGTACTCTTCTTACTTTCTCTTTTGGTAAATGCTTTCGATGCGTAAGCTATTGGAAGTTAAATCTCATTGTGGGCTTGTGTTAGTATTGCTCGACAGCCTAGCATCTGTGATTATACAAAACTCTTTTGTTAAATCTGAATATTGTAACAGAGTGCGCTTTCTTAATTGAACGTAAAGATATTGAAATGAATTTTAATAATAATCAGTCTATTAAAATGGAACATTATTATTATTTAATCTTGTTATATGCTTTGAATAATCGTCAAATATATTGATGACTTGAAAAGAGTGTCAGACATTAAACTTTCTATCATCAGACAAGATTCCCTTTTCAGTGCATTTGTATCCTAAGAATTTGACTTTATTTTTCAAGTTCAAGTGTTGTTTCCTACACATGTCAAAAACACTAATTAAATTATAAAGCATGTGTTTTTCGCAAGAACTGATTACTATTCAACCATCCACATTAGGAAATGCTTGTGATGGTTCAAGTACAGAGAATGCAATAGTCATCATTGTTTGGAACAAATTTGGCGCTCTTTTCAGACCAAATGACAATCGCGCGAAGTGAGTTATTGCTTGTTGAAAAGGTTGTTATATCTCCAGAGTTTTCGTCTATCTAAATCTAATAGAATCGCTATTGTTCTGTTATGTATAGATTTCTTTGGTATTAGTAACAGTGGACTCTTGTATTCTGAGACCGAAGGTTGAATTATTTTATCTTTAATTAATTTATTGACTTGAGCTTAAATTTCATCACATTTCATTTAAGGGTTTTTGACACAAAATTTTCATGGATGGTGTCCCAGCAGAGGCTCAGCGTCGTTACGAGGCTTTCCTGCAGAGGCTGAGCGTCGTTACGAAGCGTCCCAGCAGAAGCCGTAGTTTGCCGAACGTTTTCTCTTAGCAGCAATCATTACCGTTTGGACAGCTGCCGAGAGCATATGAATTGCGAATGAATGTACGTCTCTTTAGAGCGTAGGTAACAACAGCACAATAACATGAGCTGAAAGAGAAGACTAACCGACATACCTCAAGCATTGATGTTGAGAGATTTTGCTTCTAGTGTTTCTATCCATCGACGCTGCGTTGCCAGTTTTCATTGCTACCAAAACAATCAAGCACACTTACAACATCTTGTACACACTTATCAATTTGAATGTATGTATGACTGGCGCTGTGAAATAAATTTATTTATTTTCAGTCTTTTCCCTCGCGACGGAAAGTTGAAATCTTGAACTTTCCAAGTGCCCGAAACATCTGTTGGTTTGTAATTTGTCATTTTTTAATTCTTATTGAATTCGTCATACAAAATGAGGTGTGAATCATAAATCGTCAGATAAGTTGAATTTTTAATATCTGACCGCTTACTGATATTCTCTGGATCTCCCGTTATAAGCATTTGTATATCATCTAGTAAACAGTTTCCAGAAAACGATGCCGAAATCAATATATTAATTGAGAAATACAGACTTCTTTGAATAAAGCAAGTATGGACGATAAAGTTAAAGCATTCCCATTATGCAATGTACTTATTTAAATTCATTTAGGTAACAAAGCATTTGTTTGAAATATTTGTGCACATTCCTGTAGCGGAGAGTATGACTGTTAGACAGTCAAAACGATAGTCAATTTTTGCTAAAAAAAAATTGAAGTAGACACTGCCTTTTTACTGTTTTACGAATACCGGCAGCGATTCTGACTAAGGGCTTACATCGCATATTTCACTTTAATTTTCTCAAAAGAATTTGGACTAACGTGTTTTGTTGACAACTTTGGACAAATTCTGGTCGAATTTTTGAAATCGATGTCATTTAATTGTTGAATTATTTCCCATCAGATGTCTACAAATTCTGTTTAAAAACTGTGCTCCGCAAGTGAGGACCATTAGAATTTTAAAAAAATTCTTATTTACATGAAAAGTATTGTTTGCGTTAACACCCCATCTCTGGTCTATTATTTGAGCCTTGGTCACAAAAATAGCACGTATAGATAGTCATGGCCACAGCTTTCTCCACAAGGTCATTATGTATGGCTCTCTTTTCGGAAACAGTGTAGTTTAGTACATATTTCCAATTGTAGAACAATCTTCTGGACATAAGGCCACAAACTTGCTGTCCCAATAAACATTTTTGCTTGACATCATCGGATTCGAACCGCTCTATTTCGTCTCGAACTAAATTGAGTTGCAGACCACGGCTTCTTCTGATCTCGTTATAAAGAAGTACTGCTTCTCTCATCCTGCCATTAATATCTTTAAAGTTTTCCAGTAATAATGGTTAAAGCCCTGTAAACCTGTTTGTCAAAGGTGCCTTTTGTGCTTACGTACGCTGAGACGGTAATTTGAAATTTAAAACATCTCTGAGATAACTAAAATACGAGAGGATCAAAAATTAACACTGAGCGACAAATTTTTCTGAATTATTGAACGATCTTTTGTTTTATACAAGCATTTCGCAAAAAGCATATG
Organism: Drosophila quadrilineata; assembly: GCA_018150725.1. NCBI lineage: Eukaryota > Metazoa > Arthropoda > Insecta > Diptera > Drosophilidae > Drosophila > Drosophila quadrilineata. Next base: position 850,005 of record JAECWN010000450.1, read on the forward strand.
CTCCCTTGGGAGTGGTTTTTTTGTGGGAAAATCTTCTATGCAATAAAACACATCTTATCCGATAAGTTTGATTTGCTGAACGCTGGACTCTTTTCAACATTTTATAATACCTATCCCTGTAGAATTTCTCGTTTTTGAGGCAATTGAAAGAAAAAGTTACATTTTGAGATTCAAATATCCCTTCGCTAATGGCTCTGTCAGTGTGGCAGTGGTTTTTTTTCTGGTTAGATACCGAACAATCTTCTGAGGCTATTCTCCTTCAGGTATAAAATCATATACATTTTTTTTAGTTAAAGCTGAACTTCCTGAATATAATGTTGGAATCGCATTCGACTTCAACTTTACTTTTCCTAAATAATGCATACTATACATATATACATAAAAAAAAAAAACAGAATCACAAAATTTAAATATCACAAATTCAAAACAAACAGAAATTTCGAGCATTAGAAAAGTTCAGGATTTCAACTTTCCGTCACGAGGCAAAAGAATGAAAATGAAAAATTTTGTTTCACAGGGCCAGTGACACATATATTCAAATGAAATTGTACGTACAATATGTTGTGAGTGTGCTTGCTTGTTTTGATAGCAATGAAAACTGGCAACGTAGCGTCGATGGATAGACACACAAGAAGCAAGCCTTTTCTTTCATGCTCATGTTATTGTACTTTTGTTGCCTACGCTCAAAAGAGACAAACATTTACACGCAATTCATGTGCTCTCAAATGGGAATGATTGCTGCTAAGCGGTAACGTTCCGCAAGCTTCGGCTTCTACTGGGACCCTTCGTAACGATCCCCAGCCTCTGCTGGGAAGCCTCATAGCGACGCCGAGCCTCTGCTCTGAATTTTTTTTGTCAAAAACGCTTATATGAAATGTCCGATCTATGTGTTATTTGGTTAGTGATATTATAAATGTATCTTAAAATTTTGAATACATTTAATATTTTCCCAAATTCAACTTTTTTTTGCAATCTGCAATAAACATATTTAATAAAAATCAGTTTATTGACCGGATGATTGGGCCTCCACTATACCTAATCCAAATACAAGTTTTATGTTTTTAATTTACTCTGAAAAGGGAGGTCCAGGTCCAGTACATGGTATCTTTTCAGGCGACTTGGACGTTGACAGTTGTCTAATAAACCTAAATTAATGCAGTTAATTAATATATTTCTCTGCTTTTGCTTGAATTTTGTCTTTGATTCAAGATATGTGCAGCAGCTGTTAATGTTGTGAGAGTTGCTGCAGCGCACATATTATAAAAAATATAAAGTATTCCACACATTTCACCTATTCGATACTTTTTTAAAAGTAAATCAATTTTATATTTATTTATTTTATTTATTTTCCATAAAAACGTTATTTAAGATCGTTATGTAAATTTAAAATTGTAACACAATTTTTCTCAAAAGAAATGAATGAAAAAATGAGAAAATAAAAGTAATAAATATGGTCAAGCTCTCAATCATTTAATATTTTTAAATTTTATCGTCACATTGGTTATTATTGGCTTCACCAACAAGGACAGCAATTTTATTGCACAATTGTGCCGCAAATGATAACTTTAAAATAATTTTTGGTGAAAAACAAAAATTTCCTTGCCATTCTGCTCCATATTGCGATTCTACTAAATATGATGTTTCAAATGAGCAATACTAATTGATAACATAAAATTAAAAATATCTACATCAAAAAATCCTACGGTAATCGCTATTTCTTGCATTCCACACAGCTTGAAACAGCTGTACAGAGACTTTTGCGTGTAGGGTTATGTTTAAAATTAAAAATAAATTGTAATATATTAATAAAAAATACAATTGATTATAGATATGTTTGCAAAAAGAATTTTGAAAATATATGAATAAATGGCTGAATAATTTATGTTGAAAGTTTGAAGCCGAATTTTTTTCAGGGGGTACGCTGATTTCTGCGGCTAGATTTATGAACATACGTTGTTGAACTGTGAAGTGAGGAGGTGGTTGAGTAGATATAAAAAAAATCGCGGGGTCGCACTCGTTTTTATACAATGTCAGTTTATTTCGGGCACCTTGATTTGGGGAACAAGAGTATGTGCTGGTTTCTTGGTAATAGTGAAAAAAGGGTAGCTAGTCGGGGGTGATTTGCGAGATAATATTACAATATATGAAAAAATTATTGGTGCGCCATAACCACGATAGCTGCCTGGCGTTGCCATCTGACACAAACATTACGCCACCCTTGCAACGTCGTTACAAAAAAATGATGGTGTTGGGGGCGGTCCCGGATTGCGTTATTGTCGGACAGCGCCCGTCAGGATCAAACCGAACGCCGACTCCTGAGCGATAAGGCTGAAAGAGCATGGTTCACGGTTGTATTACTTGGGGATATACGACCGGCCCCAGAACTAGGGAGACGGCCGGAGGAGTATGCCATCGCTCATCGGCCAGGCTGAGGTTCTGAAGCTCCTGTGCCCCGTCAGTTTTGATGGGTCGGACGGGTGTTCGGCGCTGGCAGTCCGCCGAGACCTCCAGGATGAGCTCCAGGTCCAACCCGGACCTCGACGAAAGGGGGCGAGCTCGGGAAACCGACTCCGCACCAACACATGTAACAGACAGTCCGAAGGCTGTTGCCAACGACGTGTTAGTGCGGTTCGCCGCCGAACACTCATCGCTGAGCGCGAGCGTCTCGTAGACTGTAATCCCAGTGTCGAGGGATACCAGTGCGGTGGGTGAGACGGTGACTCGCCCTTGGCCTCCACACTGTCGGCACCCATATGTACTCCGACATGACTCCCGTGAATGTTCCCGGTGAGGTGCCATTTTCCTAGAAAAGATATCTTGCATAAGACCAAAAGAGGAGAAATTAGTTATAGTTACTGGCACAGGAAACACACGGATGGACGAACGGCGGATACAGACGTGGACGTAAGGTCAGCTTCTATAGGGAGACGGGACGCTTGACGAATCCTCCGGCACTCCGCACATCGACCACACGAACCAGATGATCAGAAGGCGGAAGGTTGTCTTTTTTTCAGAACTACCATAGTACCCAGCTGTAAATTCCGCGCAGATTGCCATTTCGGTTGCTTGTGGAGCTCCTTAAGGTGTTCCTCTTCCATCGATGGTTGAATTGCTGCTGTATGCCCATGAGTCGCTGCCAGACTTTAATGATGGAAGAGGAATTGACTGCTCAGCTGGGGATAGAGAGGGCCGCCTATTAGGAAATGTCCAGTCGGAGACATCGGAGAGATAGGCCGGGAATTAAGGCATGCTTCAATCCGAGATGGGCGAGTGAAGAGTTCCTCGAATGTGTATTTGAAGTCTGAGGCCGACTTGTAAAGTGACTTGAAACTCTTTACCCCAGCCTCCCATAGACCACAGGTCTTGAGTGGCCTTGAGGAAATCCTGCGAAAGAATGGATCCAACAAATATTTTTCCATTGTCCGAGTACATGGACTTAGGGCAGCTACGACGCTCAGCAAGACGAGAAAAGCCGCAAGAAATGTTCCCGTGGTGAAGTCTGGTGTGACTTTCAGATGGATCACCTTCGAGGTCAAGCACACGAATCTTTTTATGTCGAAAGCGGTGAAACTTTTTATTTCGAATGGGCCGGCTAAGTAAACTCCAGTGTCGGTGAACGGGCGTGAAAACGTTCACCGCTGAGACGGCAGTTGGCCCATGAGTTGGATTTGGACTCGCTTCCGATAAAGGATGCATGACTTGCAAGCGTAAGTCAAAGCCTTCACAAGGACTATCAATTTCGGGATCCAGAACTTGTCCCGGATGAGTCTGATTATTAAATGGTTGTCGCCATGCAAGGATATGAGATTGATTTGGCGAACCTACAGACGCGATAGCACGCAATTGTACGGGAGGAGGATAGGGAATCTCTCATTATGGGTTAACGACTCAGAGGCCACGAGGCTTGGGAAGACAAGGATTTTTCTGTACATTTTTGTGATATTCAGATTAAATACCACCTTGGAAAAACTCCACTTGAGGGTTGCAGAGTCAAATCCGACTGGAGTACGGAACCCGAAAGAAGGATATCATTCAGGCTTTACCGTTGGACCTGGGGCACGAGGCATTTAACACTACCCTTGGTTATGGTGCAGTCTGGCTTAATGACAGTGTGATGGGGCAGATAATAGTTGATGGAGTTAGCAACTGACTCCACTTGGTGCGTGTGGCCCATGACCAAGTACGCCTTCAAAGGGCCATCTTTGGACAGGCGAGCCTCGTTTCTCAGGAACTTGAGTCCCGGACGGAAGTGCGACCACATATTAACCATTCTTTTTTTTTAGCTTTTGGGAGTTTATACGAGCAGAGCAAGACCAATAAACAATCCCAGTTGTCCGTCGAAACGTCAGAGTGGTTTTATGCCGTCAGACATCCCTGGATTGTACTGTGCAACCCTATGAGGGCAGCTGTTGTCTCGAAGGTAACAGCAGATAAGTTGAATACAATCTTTAACTGGCTGTTTCCCAGCAGCCGCTTTTCTCAAAGCGATCGCAAAGAGCAGCCACTCACGAAGAGAAACCATTATTAGTCAAAGGAAACTTGGCGACGGTGGCCTTGGCCTCTCCGCTGGTATTGGAATGTAAATAAAATAGCTTCTCTAGTGGTGTTAACCTAGAATTGTTAAAGTAAATGGCTGTGAAGAGATCCTGGAAGGTGGGCCACTCGGTGTAGTCCCCGAGGAACACTTCTGTATCGCAGGAGGAGAAGCTGGAGTGACCGGAGGACGTAGCAGACTCGACGCATCGTCAATCTGCTGACTCAGCTGAGCAACACACTGCTCATGAATAGTGTAGCAGGGCTCATAGACGGATTCCTTGCCCAGGAAGTCTTTGCTTGGGTCGTTCGTATTAAGGACCGGGAATCTCTCTAGGGGGTCAATCGAGCTGCTCCTCAAACTGAATAAGTTTGCTGGAAACGGCTTTAAAATCAGAGAGAGCCATGGCAGAAGACTTGGATTTGCTTGCCTTGGGTGGAAAAATTGGACTTGGCTCAGTGGTGATGGAGGAGAACTGATCTATTAGATAAATCTCACTGCCTGGATGGGTCTCTCCTTTGATGTGAGAATACGACGGTTGGGATAAGTCCTGCTGGAATTGGCGATATGGACGATCGACTAACGTTATGTGGAGCTAAAACTGACAACCTCCTGGGACGTGATCTTTCGTCACCGGTTGGCATTGGGTGTTAGCACAATTATCACGACAGTGTAAATGCACACTTCACTAAAGTCAGCTCATTGTGTATGCAGTCAGACAGTTTGAATAAACTCGAATGGAGAGCAATTACACAAAGATTGTGTTTTATTTTTTGTATATTTATTTATTTTACGTACGGTATGAACGGGAGAGTAAATATAAACGAGCAATAATCAGCTGATTATGGATGGCTGTTAAGCAACTGCATCAACATACGTGCTAATGTTGGGTTGGATAAAATCCAGCTGTTGATACGGCTCAGCTGTTATTTGTGTTCACAGTCGACGTTGCTTTCGTCTTGTTCTTATTGAGAAACAAACTCGAAATGGTCGCAAAAGTAAAAGAATCACTCTCGTGATAAGACGTAATATCGGATTTATTTCCGCGGTGCGAGATGGTGGTGACGAAATGAAATTCGTAAGGGAGATATCCGGCTCGAAGGACCAAATGTTATAGTGGCGGCGAAGTATCCGTAGTGTGTCTGCTGCTGATGTGTGTTCGTTTCTACATATGTGTTTCGTTGTACATATGTTGTTGAACTGCGCAGTGAGGGGTGGTGGTATAGATATAAAACAACAAAAAAAAAGTAAAAAAAAAAACGCCTGGTTGTACTCGCTTTTATACAATGTCACTTTATTTCGGGCACTTTGGGGCACAAGAGTATCTGCTGGTTTCTTGGTAACAGTGAAAATGGGTAACTAGTCGGGGGTGACTTGCGAGATTATATTACAATATATGGAAAAATTAGTTGTGCGCCATAACCACGATAGCTGATCATGGGGTACCGATACTATCATGGGGAGTATCGTGTGAACGAATGGAGCATCTGCTCGTTTAATGTAACTAAAGCTGTGTTGAGTGTTGTAGAATTGCAATCAAACAGCAAAATAACATTACCTAAAAGCAAGGGAGAGACAAAAAGAAACAGTTAATGTTAACAGCTGTATTCATTAAGACCGCAAGCTACATAGATAAGCATGCAATGAGAGATTAAAAGTTAGGAGAGTGACGAAAGCTGGGATAAAGAATAAACCAAAAAGAATAAAAACAGAATTTAGCGACGGGCACTATATTTAAATTTAATTACAAAGCAATTTAATACTAAAGCGATGTTGCTGAGAGCTTTTCTTACGCCAACCTGGACTTATGATATCCAGGTAAGGGGAACCGCATCCAAGGACAAGCTGAATCGCCACAACAGCCAATTCAAGGACAGGCGGAGGACCCAAACGCACTAGCAAATAGACTAGTCAACCCGCTTTCTCTTCGCAGGCTAAAGAGACTCCACCCCTACGATTTCCCTTTTCGTAATTCGAAATTTAATGTAACATTAATCTTTGTAAATACTGTAAATAATTGTATTAATTGTAAATAATAGCATCTATGCCCATATGTATATGTTCCATTTTTCCCTCCCCACCTAAACGTCAGGTTATGTTCAAATGGCATTGAACGATTCCGGCGAAATCAAATAAAAATTTAAATTAAAAAAAAAAACAAAGTATTTCCATTTTTTAACTTGTAGTTTGACACTAGAATCAATAATAAGACACTACGGAGTATAAATGTTTATAGTATCACTCAGGATGATTAAAATGATTATATATATATGTATATATATATATATATATATATATAAAGTTATGTATTCTCATCGACACTATTTTTGCATTAGAACAACAACGGCCCCAGACCGTAATTAAAGTATAAAGAAAATAAACAACGCGACAGTCTCGCAATCGCACTCAAATTCAATAATCATAAACAAAAGCACAATAGCCATTTATTAAGAGCTGCGCATCGCATTCATTACTGTAAACAATATTCAATTGAAGCTGCGCATCGCACTCAAGCCCAAAAATTGTAAACATAAGCACAAATTGCTGATGTGGCAGCATGGATTTTTTTTAGCGTTGACCTTAGGCTACGCAGCCCGGTCATTAGTTCGACTCAACACAACCTTTATTTAATTGGCGCAGTCGGTAGGATACTTTTAGAATCCGAAAAAAAAGAACCGCGAGTGAAAAATAAGTTAAATTTTAACATTCACAATCGCATAAATCCGCTCGAGTACTTCAACCAGGATCATAAATTCAATTCGGATATCCATAAAAGGTGGAAGGAAAAATTAAAGCACCATTAAAAAAGTTCATAAGTCCAATGGCACAGCAAAATTTTTTTTATTTAAGTAAAAATATAAAATTAAATTGAATCAAGTAACAAAGACAAAAAAAAAGATAATCTTAGTGAAACATAAGTTAAGAAAAAAATAATAATAAAAATCAAAGAACAAATTAAAGATTAAGTGAAACATATTAAAATAAAATAAAAAAATAAAGAAAGAAAAAAAGAAAGAAAAGAAATAAAAAATGGCTCAACAAGTTATCGCCCCAGCACGGCTTACACCGTTAAACGACACTAATATGGCTGATGCCCGACGACAACTCAAGGACATATCTGTATTGACTGGAGAACCAGCATCGCTTTACACCTTCGTCAGTAGAGTTGACTACATACTATCCCTCTATCAGACGGACGGCGTACGACAGCAGCGCATTCTTCTCGGAGCAATTGAACGGAATCTTGAGGGACACGTGACTAGATCCTTGGGCTTGCCAAACATTGAAGATTGGCCCACCCTGAAGCAGAGATTAATTGACGAATTCAAGCCGCAGGCACCAAACTACAAGCTACTAGAGAACTTACGTGAGACGCCTTACAAAGTAAATCTACGAGCATTCTGCGAGGAGGCTGAGAAACGACGTCAACTATTAATATCAAAATTACATCTAGAAGGTAACAATACAGACCTTGTAATTTACCTGCAGGCTATAAGAGAATCCATTAAAATACTAATTCGAAAACTACCACCAACCCTTTTTTCCATTTTGGTACATCACAATATCACAGATTTAAGAACTCTTATAAGCGTTGCACAAAATGAAGGAATTTACGAAGAAAATACACTCTTTAGTACATACAAATATAGTGAGAACAAAGATAAAAATAAAACCCAAAATCCATATCCCAATTCAAATTCAACTAATCATACTAATTATCAACCAAGATATCCACAATATTCTCAACCATTACAACTAAATTTTCAACCACACCAATACTCACCCAGACCAAATTATGCACCTCAAACTTTAATTCAAAGACCTATGATGTCTGGTTATAATCAATTTAACTCCAATAAAATCGTGAATGCACAATCACCTGTGTCGAATAGAAATCCTTTTCCTCAAACATCACAACAAGCACCAATGTTTAACAATTCCAACCTTAATCCAAGACCAGCAATCAAACGACCTAGACCATCGGACAGTGAACAAACAAAAATGTCTGTTGATGAGTTACGACTACAAGATGCTCAAGAATACCAAACCAACGAATCGAACCATGACCAACAACCTTATGAACAAGAGTACTTTGACAGCAACTAGTACCAAGACCAAGAACAACATGAGGAACCAGTTGAACATAATCAAATCGAATTTGAATCTGATGAACATTTTCGGTTACCAGCCCCGGACAATACCAATATTTAGAAATAGTATACAAAGGTTATAAATACAAATGCCTTATAGACACAGGATCCACAATTAGCATGATACGAGAAAATATTTTTTCCCTTCCGATCAAAAACACAAAATGTGATGTTTAAACATCAAACGGTATTATAACAATATACAAATCAGTTATCTTACCCAGTAATAACATAATAAAAATTCCTCAGAAATTCTATTTACATAATTTTTCTAACGATTATGACTTGTTAATCGGCAGAAAATTACTCAATACTGCACAAGCTGTTATAAATTACAAAAATCGAACAGTTACACTTTTTGAAAAAACTTACACATTAATTAATTCAGGTCCACATAAAGATCAAGCTTTTAATGTACAAAAAATAGTAAAATCAGATTTCATACCAAGTAAAAATATAAATTTTGAACAATTTCGATTAGATCATCTCAATCAAGAGGAAAGTTTTAAATTAAAACAAGTTTTAAATAAATTCAAAAATCTTCAATATAAAGAAGGAGATCATTTAACTTTTACAAATATAATAAAACATGTAATTAATACTACACATAACTCCGACATTTATACAAAACAGTACCCACAAGCACAAATGCATGAAATTGAGGTTGAAAAACAGGTACAGGAAATGCTTGAAGAGGGATTAATTAGAGAAAGTAATTTACCGTATAATAGCACCACTTGGATTGTACCTAAGAAGCCTGACGCTTCAGGTAAAACAAAATTCAGATTAGTAATTGATTTTAGGAAACTAAATGAAGTAACCGTACCAGACAGATACCCCATACCCAACATGGACGAAATTCTCGGTAAATTAGGAAGATGTCAATATTTTACAACAATTGATTTGGCTAAAGGTTTTCATCAAATAGAAATGGACCCAGAATCCATACCAAAAACTGCATTTTCTACAAAAAATGGTCATTACGAATACGTCCGTATGCCATTTGGTTTAAGAAACGCACCCTCTACATTTCAAAGATGCATGAACAATATACTTCGACCATTACTTAATAAACATTGTCTAGTTTACATAGATGACATAATTGTTTTTTCTACATCTCTGCAATTAGACAAGTGCGAATTCTTGAAAAAGGAAGCATACTTCCTTGGCCATATCATTACCCCCGATGGAACTAAACCAAATCCTCTTAAAATAGAAGCTATAGTTTCATACCCAATTCCAACAAAAATAAAAGAAATTAGAGCATTGCTTGGACTAACAGGTTTTTATCGAAAATTCATTCCAAATTACGCTGACGTAGCAAAACCTATGACACGATATTTAAAGAAAGGAGCTAAATTAGACACTAAAAACCACGAATATGTACAAGCATTTGAGAAACTTAAAGCTTTAATAACAAGTGACCCAATTTTAAAACTTCCTGATTTCGAAAAAAAATTTGTATTAACCACAGATGCCAGTAATTTAGCTCTTGGAGCTGTTCTCTCTCAAAATGGTCATCCAATATCTTTCATAAGCAGAACCTTAAACGAACATGAATTAAATTACAGTGCTATTGAAAAAGAATTACTCGCCATAGTTTGGGCTACAAAAATGTTTCGTCATTACTTACTTGGAAGACATTTACAAATAGCTAGTGACCATCAACCCCTCCGGTGGTTGCACACTTTGAAAGAACCAAATGCTAAATTACATAGATGGAGAATTAGATTGGCCGAATTCGATTTCAAAATTGAATATATTAAAGGAAAACAAAATACAATTGCCGACGCTTTGTCTAGAATTAAATTGGAAGAAAATCATTTCGGTGAAGCCACCCAACACAGTGCAGATGACGACAGTAGTGATCTTATTCAATTAACAGAAAAACCAATAAATATATCAAAGCGACAAATAATTTTCATAAAATCAGATCAAAATAAGGTAGAACATTCAATTATATTTGGCAATTCAATAACCACAATCCATTACGATGAAATGACCCTTGTAAAAGCTAAACAATTTTTACTTGATCATTTTATTCACAAAAATGTTACCATGTACATCGTGAGTGATGGTGATTTTGAACTCATACAAAGCGCCCACAAGGAAATCATTAATACCTCACATACTAAGGTGATCCGTAGTCTGAGCCTATTAAAAAATGTAAACTCATATGCCGAATTCAAAGAAATCATACTGGAATCTCATGAAAAACTTCTACACCCTGGTATCCAAAAAATGACTAAATTGTTCAAAGAAAATCATTATTTTCCAAATAGCCAACTGTTAATTCAAAACATAATTAATGAATGCAACGTGTGCAACTTAGCTAAAACAGAACATAGAGACACAAAAATGCCTTTTAAAATCACACCTAAACCTGAACATTGTCGCTAAAAATTTGTGATAGATATTTATTCTTGTGAAGGTAAACATTACGTTAGTTGCATAGACGTTTATTCGAAATTTTCCACTCTTGAACAAATTAAAACAAAGGACTGGATAGAATGCAAAAATGCACTTATGCGCATATTTAATCAATTGGTCAAACCTACACTGTTAAAGGCAGACAGAGATGGCGCATTCTCCAGCTTGGCTCTCAAAAGATGGCTCGAGAGTGAGGGTATTGAGTTACAACTTAATACAGCAAAAACAGGCATAGCTGACGTAGAAAGACTCCATAAAACCATAAATGAGAAAATTCGCATAATTAAATCATCCAACGACAAAGAAACCAATTTAAGTAAAATAGAATCAATTCTCTACATATACAATCACAAAACTAAGCATGACACTACCGGACAGACACCTGCTCACATATTCCTTTATGCTGGACAACCAATACTAAATACTCAAAATAATAAAGAAATAAAAATTAACCAACTAAATACTGATCGCCTGGAATAACTCTACATAAAGAAAACAGACAGAAACGAGGACTTTTTAATATAGTGGAATCCGTTTACAAATATCTTTTTGGAACACTCAACGAAAACGATAAAATAGAAATTCAGCAAAATTTAGAAACACTTGCATAAAATTCAATTAAACTTCATGAATTAAATGATGTAATAAGTTTAATAAATGACAGAATCGATCAAATTAAACAATATGAAAATAATCGCAATAATATCGACACACTTACATACGAACTCATGCAATTCATTGAATATGTAGAAGACCTAGAAATGGGTATGCAACTTTCTCGACTCGGACTGTTTAACCCAAAACTACTGAATTATGACAAATTGGAAACCACAATATATTATTAATCAAAACATCTACTTGGATTAACACATACCAATTAAAAAGAAGTCAATCAACACTATCACGACCAAAATGGTAATCAGTTAGACTACTCAGATACTCAATCTTACTTTGAAAATAAAAACAAAATCTATAATCAAAATAATGAAGAAATAATTAATGAATGTGTCACCAATATAATTAAACGCAAGAATCCAATTTGTAACTTTATACCAATACCCACAAAAGATATGATTAAATATGTCGAACCCAATGTAATATTAACATGGAACTTAACTGAAACTACCATTATCCAAAATTGTCAAAAACTAAATAGTAACATAACAATAACTGGAAATAAAATTGTAAGAGCTACACAATGCAGACTTGAAATTGAAAACATTATCTTAATAGAAAATTATTTACAACCAGAAATAGACCTTACACCATTATATTCACCACTTAATATAACTAAGATTAAGCCTATTAAACACAATGACGTTATAAAACTAATATCACAAAAAAATAACACACTTTACATTATTATTGTAATTATAAGTTCAACAATTCTTGCATTATACTTATACTCAAAATATGTAACCACAAACCCAATTATACTTTTATAATTCATTTTCAAAAATGAAGAAACGAACAGACAATTTGCAAAATGCATCACAAGAAATAGAAATGCTACAAAATCCATTGCCCACATTATACCCAATAGTTCCAGCCTAAGCATAGGCTTCTCTTTAAGGGAAGGGAAGTGACGTATTCTCATCGACACTATTTTTGCATTAAGACAACAACGGCCCCAGACCGTAATTAAAGTATAAAGAAAATAAACAACGCGACAGTCTCGCAATCGCACTCAAATTCAATAATCATAAACAAAAGCACAATAGCCATTTATTAAGAGCTGCGCATCGCATTCATTACTGTAAACAATATTCAATTGAAGCTGCGCATCGCACTCAAGCCCAAAAATTGTAAACATAAGCACAAATTGCTGACGTGGCAGTGTAACAAGCGGGGTATGTCTTGGTATGCCTTGTTGGCCCCAGATTGGGAGCCAAAAATTATTGTAACAAGCGGGAGCCTTAATGCTCCAGGTTGGCTTGCATGTTCCACGTTGGGCAAAACCGAATACCTAATAGGAGAGAAGGACATCTGCCCAACTCTCCTGGCGGGTCAATCAGAAGCAGCCGGGCGGGACCTCTGGTACCGTAGCTCTTTCGGTGTGGGCGTGGGTTGGCTACCGGATTGACTCCCTGCTACACAAATTTTAAATTTAGGATCCCTCTAAAAATGAGCTTTAGAATGTTGCTACGTCTAAAAAAAACTAAGCGACACAGCCAACGAAATAGTGCACGTACAGCTGAAGAGAAAGGGTCGTATGATAACAAGCGGGGCGTGGTCTGGATGGAAGTGGACCTTCGCCTTCAATACCCAACCCAACCTAAGATCTTGGATGGTGTTGGTCAAGATCCCCTAGAAAAAAAAATTATCTTTCCTTGTCTTACGCAATCATGTCCCTAAGTGTTAGCTTAACCCTTCATAGTAGCAAGAATATTAGTATTAACTATTAGACTTAAAGATTTTACATTTAGTTCAAATTTAATTTTTTTTTTTTTTTTTTTTTTATTCCATATCAAAACAAATCGTATTCCTCAAATCGGATTATAATTAATTAATTATATTTACATGTATATATATACTTATATGTATCTTCATAACAAATCTCCAAAAGCAGTAATCAGCAGAATAATCAAAAAAATATTTTTTTTTTTCTCTAAGTTTATGCACGAAGCTGTGCACAGCTGACATGTGATGTTAATCACGGTGGCTTCAGTTATGTATATCTGTATGTATGTGATTTGCAAGCGTTAGCGATTTCTTTATTTTGATTCTGTTTATTCGTGTTTTAAAAAAAAAATTTCTATTGACAGTCGGGCAAGTAACCATGCAGGTGTTACTGGCTATCCGCATAGTGCTGTGCACTATGCTAGTAACTAGGCATGGAACTCCCCGCACGTCTAATCGTCACTTCGTTCCAGTGAATAATAAAAAAAATTTTTGAAAAAAATTTAATTTACAACTTGAATGGCACACACACTTCAAGAATGAATAAAGAGATAATTTAAAAATTGACTTACCCCGAATCCAGGAGAAAGATCTTTATCCAGGGCGGGGAATGATGATGTTGGTGACTTTTATCATTACTGTCACAGTCGCACTAATCGCTCACTGCTGAAGGCGTGTACCCTCAGTATATATATGCATGTAGGTATGTATGTATGTATAACGCTATTTAATGTCACTATTCACTTTTATATGTATATACATATATGTAGTAGGTACATATATATATGTATAGACATATATTCTATTAGGTACGGTATGCACTATAATTATTTAGAAATTTATATATATATATATATACAAGTATAGATATATATACCCATACATATACATACATACATAAATAAATTTTTTTTTTTTTTTTTAAATTAAAATTGCAGAACAAAAAAAAAATTATAAAAAAACAGAAACCAAATGAAGAAAAATCCGCACTCTGATGTTTTCACTTGGGGATCACAACCTAACTTTAAGCCACTGTGCACACACTCCCTAACTCTAATTGCTTTATATAATTGTATAGTTATATATAGTAACTATGAAATTTAATTTAACTTATTTAACTACAAACTAGCGTGGCGGCGCGGGAGCGGAGCTTCACTGGCGGCGGCGACGACTGAGGGTGACTCGGACACTTCACTGTCGGCGACGGCGCTGAAGCTGATGCTGCGCTGACGCTGATGTAGATTAACTACGAGCGGCGGCGAAAGCTGGAGCAGATACTTCTCTGTCGCGGTGTCGGTCACGCGGAGGTTCTGTCCACTGGCGGATGCGCTGGAGCCGGAGCTTCACTGGCGGCGGTCTCGGCCACGTGGAGGTTCTGTCCACTGGCGGATGCGCTGGAGCCGGTGCTTCACTGGCGGCGGTGTCGGCCACGTGGAGTTTCTGTCCACTGGCGGATGCGCTGGAGCCGGTGCTTCACTGGCGGCGGTCTCTGCCACGTGGAGTTTCTGTCCACTGGCGGATGCGCTGGAGCCGGTGCTTCACTGGCGGCGGTGTCACCCACGTGGAGTTTCTGTCCACTGGCGGATGCGCTGGAGCCGGTGCTTCACTGGCGGCGGCGACTTCTGTAGATTATACGGAGGCGGCTGGAGCAGGTGCTCTACGAGCGCGATGGCGGCGGACTCCTCGGGACACGTTGACCCATGCCACTTGGCCGGAAAACGTGTTAGTCAAAAAAATTATGACTCGCGAATACGTCTGTACGCAACCGAAATTAATTAGACAGAAAGAGGCCGATATCAGTCGGCGCAGCCTTTATATACCCTATTTTGCCGGATATGCTTGGCATTGGGTGCGATTAAAGGCCAAGTGTCAATGCAGTAGAGAGAGCATTGAAGATGAGCGCAAGCTTTAATCTAAGATAAGCTCAGAGTTTTGCGGTGAGTACCGCTGTTTCTCTCTTTTAAGCTTATGGAACTGCACTCAATACTCTTCTACTGCAAGCAGTGCACTTGATCGTACACCCGACAATTTTGTCGAAAAGTCGATCAAGCATTGTTTGCTCTTTACGAAACTCCGTCCGTTACAACACCCGATAATTTTACACCTATGAGTAGGAACAATTAGCGGGAATCAGGCTTTAATGTCCTTGGCGTGGAAAGTGCCTACCTCTCGTCCCTGCAAGTCTTCCAGGCAATAATAACAATTTCCTAATTTACGACGAACTCTACATTTGACAAATTGTGGAGCCAGTTTGGCGTTAAAATTTTGTGAGAACTTGCTCTGAACAAAATTACGACGAAACACCTCCTGACCTTCCCGAAAAGTCACTGGTTTGGCACGAAGGTTATACCGGTTGGCATTACGATCGTATGCTAAGCGTATTCGCTTTTGTGCTTCTCCCCTCATCAATGCTAACGCGTCTTCTCTTTTCAATGGAATTCCGGGTTTCTCTAACAGACTTAACTCCTTTAATAATTGATAGTCTGCTCCATGAGTTATCATATCTATACCAAACAAGAGCCTGAAGGGGGACACTCCTAGCGATTGATGCACAGATGAGCGTAGTGAACAAGAAATAACTGTCAAGTGCCTGTCCCATTCGGTTTGATCGGATTGCAAAAAGGTACTTACAGCGGCCAGCAATGATCTATTGACTCTCTCAGCTGCGTTGCTTTGTGGGGAATACAGTGCTGTATATACATGTTTAATGCACATTTCAGTCAACCAAGCATTGAAGTCGTTCGCCTTGAACTGCGAGCCATTGTCACTCACAACTGTCTCCGGCACTCCAAAACCATGAAAGATAGTGTGAAGGAGAAAGCTGCGAATGGCCTCAGAGGTGAACTTCTTCAGAGGATGCAGCCAATGATATTTGCTGTAATGATCTAGTACAATCAATAAACCAATATTTCCGGACTTACTCCTTGGATAGGGTCCTAATAAATCAATATACAGTTTTTGAAATGGCCGACCGGTGGCCTGATATACTCCCATTAGAGGTCTCATAATATAATTAGGAGCTTTCGAAGTTTTACAAAGCTCACACTTCCGCACAAAATTCTTAACATCGGACACTAGACCAGGCCAAAATAGATGGAGTCGGATCCTTTCCAGAGTCTTATGAATGCCCCCGTGAGCTGAGGTGACAGACTCGTGAGCCTGTGTCAAGACCGCAGGGCGTAGTTGCGTTGGAATCCATAGCTTCCACGACTTCGTTTCCTGAGCCTTATCTCCGGTGGCATACTCGGTACGGATATATATAAAGGGCGGCTTCACTTGGATATCAGGGAACTTGGAAGGATTCTCCTGGAACTTCCGTACAAGGGTTTGGTATTCTTCTTCTTCAAATTCTTTGGATGTCAAGTCTACCAATGGTCCTAAAATAATCTCGTCTATTTCTCCCTCATTCAGTCGCGATAAAGCATCTGGAACAATGTGTTCCTTTCCCTTCCGATGCGATACGGTGAATTTGAACTGCTGTAAACGGAAGACCCATCTAGCTAATCTTCCCGACACGTTCTGCTGGCGCATTAGGCATATCAAACTCGAGTGATCCGTTACTACTTCAAACTCTTGTAGCTCGAGATAGCAACGAAATTTCTCGATAGCAAGTATGACAGCGAGACATTCCCGTTCCGTTACACTATAGTTCCTTTGTGCTCTACTCAATTTTTTGGACATGTATGCTATAGGCTGTTCCGCCTCTTCCTCGGATAATTGAACTAATACTGCCCCAATTCCGAAGTCACTAGCATCACAATGGAGGAAAATTTTTTTTTCAAAATCGGGGTTTTGCAAAACTGGAGCCGAGGTCAGAAGAATTTTTAGTTCGTCCATTGCCGTTTGAGCCGTTGGAGTCCATAAGAACTTCTTTTTGGAACTCAGTGTTTCCGTAATAGGAAACGTGCGCTCTGCAAAGTTCTGTATGAATCTTCGGTACCAGCCACAGACGCCTAAAAATCCTCGAACCTGCCTGATGTTTTTCGGTGGCGGCCACTTCCGTATACAATAGATTTTGTCAGGATCAGTGCAGATTCCACCACTGCCAATTATATAGCCAAGGTAATTAACTTTAGTGACACAAAAATGACTCTTTGCGATGTTGAGAGTTAATCGAGCCTTTCGAAATTCGGTTGCTAGACGGACGAGTACTGCTAAATGTGAGTCAAAGTCTTCGGAAACAATGCAAAGATCGTCAAGATAACCGAAGACACAATGTCGAAGATCGGGTGGGATAATAGTATCCACCAGCCGACACATAGTAGAGGGAGCATTGCACAGACCAAAGGGCATGACCTTGAATTGGTACAACGGCCTCCCGGGAACAGTGAAAGCTGTCAACGGCTTGGATTCTTCGTCTATCTCAATCTGCCAGTATGCATCCTTAAGGTCTAATTTGCTGATTAAATTTGCCTTAGGGAGCCGTGCAAAAATTCCATCAATACTAGTCAATGGGTAAGCGTCTTTTTTAGTTACGTCATTCAGTCTCCTCGCGTCAAGACATAAACGTACCTTGTTAGGTTTGATCACTAACCTCATTGGGGAACTCCAGGCGCTAGACGAGGGCTCAATGACATCGAGTTCCAACATCCGGTCTATCTCTGCAAATAGCAATTTTTCTACTGCTGGACTTACGGGATAGAACCGTTGCTTCACTGGCTTGGCCTCACCAACCTCAATATGGTGTTTAAGAAGGCTAGTCCTTCCTAGATTCTGGTCACAGTTGGGAAATAATTGTTTTACGACAGCTAACTGTTGTTTTTCTACATCCGATAAACTGTAAAAATCACAAGAGCTCTCCTCACTCGAGGTTTCTGTGGGTGGGGCGATGGCATTTATAATGTTTGGTGCAAGAGCGAAAATTTTCCAAAAGTCAACCCCCAAAATCAATCTCTGATTGAGCGATGGAATGATGTACAACCAGATTCGTTTCCGTTGTCCTTGATAACACATTACAACAGGCCAAACTCCAATAACCTCATGTGCTTTACCATCTGCTGTCCTAACCGACGAACAAATAGACTTGCAAGGGAGATCCCTGCCTCGAATTTCCGACGCCAAAGATGCACCTACACAACTGACATTTGCTCCAGTATCCAATAACCCTAACTCTTGATATTCGTTAAAAGAGACGCGGGCATAGGGACGCATGTCGGTTGTGCAACTAAAAACAGAAGAAATCAATGCTTTTTGAAAGGTTCGGGCTTGTGCATAATATTTTTTAATGCGAATGGCATTTCTAGACCTGGACTTATTGCTATCAGAAAATATGCGCTCGCGCACCTGATGATAATGAATCAGTCGCTCTTCATATGGAAGTGACCGGCTATAGGCGCGAAGTTGGGCAACATCGTCCTTTTGAAAATTCGACTCGATCGTCGAATTGCTTCTAAACAGATCTATTGGGATAGGGGCAGCCGGTTGGTGTTGACTGCTCCCCTCTTCCGGTTTTCCGACTTCCTACCAATACAAGTTGGGCATTGCGGCTTGTAGATATTGGGAGCGCCGCATCCGTAGCAAAAAACGTTTCGTTCGGCCAAGCAATTCTCCCACATATGACCTTCTCTCTGGCAATTCCAGCATTTGGCATTAGCACAGGGTCTCACCGCTGCCACTTCGACTTGAGATACAACTTCTACCTCATTTTGAGCGACGGAGGTCTCGCTTACCTCACACACCTGTCGTGTGAAAGTACCTCGCGATCCTCCAACTACCTCGCTACGCACACGCAAATCTATTTTCAAAGCTTCTTGCATTTGAACCAATCGTCTGAGATGACTTATGGTGTGTACCGGCTGATATATCAACTGTTGCCTCGTTTCGGGTAAAAGATTGTGATGCAGAATTTCTAACAACTCCTCTTCTGGCATAATTATCGAAAATTTATCCAATAATGCCGCGACAGCGTCATAGAACATCGCGAACGATTCTCCGCTTTTCTGTTTGCGCGAGCGAACTTGCTCCTTGCATCGGAAAACTGATCGATAATCACCGTATTGAGATTTTAAGGCCTTGCCAAACTCAGCCCAGACTGAGGAACATGCTTATGATACCTCCAGTACCAGTCTCTCGCTTTCCCACTAAATAGAATGTGCAAGTGCTTGCAGGTGGCAGTAAAATCACTGTCCAACGTCTCGTCTGTCAACACTTTGGCACGGTACAGAAACTCATCTACGGTTAAACCCGCCTCTGAACCATCAAACTGCAAATTCCATTTTTGCATGATATCGGCTGCCCGACTTGGTACGAAACCTAACGGACGCGTTCCCGGTGAAATGCCATGGCAGCTCGGTTCTAGCCTGCCGCTGTTAATCGCAGAACGCTCGGAGGGATGCAACTGCATATTGGACATCAATCTTGAAATTGTCTGTTCAATCATCCCCTGGATGGCGGTGTAATCAACTGCACCGTTTGCAGCTCTATCCGTCCCCCGAGGTCTACCTTTTCTTCGTCGACGTGACACTGGATCGGATGGGTTGGTACTATTGCTGGGCTCCCGTGGTTGCGCAGTTACTTCCTCTACTGGGTCTACTAAGAGTTTACGAGCTACTCCTCCTGTAACCATTTGTGAGGTAGCAGGAACTACTCTCTCTTGAAACTTATGCTGTGCTCTCGGTGAGCAATTTCCCACAACCCTTTTAAGGTACTCTCTCTCCAAATCTATTCCACAAGTTGGACAATCTTTTATAGTCGCGACAGCGTCATAGAACATCGCGAACGATTCTCCGCTTTTCTGTTTGCGCGAGCGAACTTGCTCCTTGCATCGGAAAACTGATCGATAATCATAATAATAATAATAATGCTCTCGGTGAGCAATTTCCCACAACCCTTTTAAGGTACTCTCTCTCCAAATCTATTCCACAAGTTGGACAATCTTTTATAGTCCTCAGTCGGTGCTCTAAGCATTCTTGGTGAAAAACATGCCCACAAGGTGTCAAAAAACAATGTTGTACATTCGTTATGATCTCCTCAGACAAAAGACACTTGTTTACCTCGCCTTCGGCTCCCCTAGCACTCTCGCTAAACTGTTGAGGACTTCTTTGAATCGGCATTCTGGATACAAAAATTTTATTTAACAAATTTCTTCGATACTTAATACTGACTCGCTAACTGATTTAATAAGAATATTTTTTTACTAGGTTTTAAATTTTGTTTTATTTTTGTATTTTATATTATTTTATTTTATTTTATCTTAATTTATTTTAATTTATTTTATTTTCAAATATAAATATATATATATATATATAAGGGACATGATTGAGTGTCAAGGAAATACTAATTTCCGCTTGCATACCATACTAATTAACTGGGCTATTCTAACTATTATACTGCGGTAGTAAGAGACAATTTGGTTTCTCCCCAACAACTCGGTAGTCGCGAAACTACTTTATTCCACAGTCTATTCCTGAGTTGCGGGTAGATCCCTTCCTGTGCTCCTCCTAATTACAGATCCTTGAACAGGAATTGTAGTTCGACAGTCACGTTGATTCACCGCGGATGAATCCTTTCCCGAACAGAAAATGTTGCTCCTCGGCAGGATAACCGCAATCTACAGATACACAAGATTCCAGAGGAGGCACTCTCCCTCAGTCAGAATCCTCAGCGGAGAACTTCCATAATTGATCTACTACGAAAGCAAACGAGCATAGGTGACGACAAGAGTATGTGGTGGGGACAGACGAAGGGAGAAGACTAACTTCAATGTCTGCCTTCACCTGTTTGTAGAAGACCGGCGCATAGTTCCTCCTATGGTTCCAGGCCTTTACAATTCCCAGCCACATAAGCTTGCAGACACCCTGAGAGGTGAGACTACAGGATGGCGAATCCGAAATGTGATTTTTAGGATTACCCTCTCTATGTGGGCTAAACTATCCAACAATACACAAAAATTAATTTTCGATCCGTTTTGCCGTCCTGCGGCTACGCGTTGTGTAACCTTATTGCCCCACGTTGGGCGCCAAAAATTCTTGTAACAAGCGGGGTATGTCTTGGTATGCCTTGTTGGCCCCAGATTGGGAGCCAAAAATTATTGTAACAAGCGGGAGCCTTAATGCTCCAGGTTGGCTTGCATGTTCCACGTTGGGCAAAACCGAATACCTAATAGGAGAGAAGGACATCTGCCCAACTCTCCTGGCGGGTCAATCAGAAGCAGCCGGGCGGGACCTCTGGTACCGTAGCTCTTTCGGTGTGGGCGTGGGTTGGCTACCCGATTGACTCCCTGCTACACAAATTTTAAATTTAGGATCCCTCTAAAAATGAGCTTTAGAATGTTGCTACGTCTAAAAAAAACTAAGCGACACAGCCAACGAAATAGTGCACGTACAGCTGAAGAGAAAAGGTCGTATGATAACAAGCGGGGCGTGGTCTGGATGGAAGTGGACCTTCGCCTTCAATACCCAACCCAACCTAAGATCTTGGATGGTGTTGGTCAAGATCCCCTAGAAAAAAAATTATCTTTCCTTGTCTTACGCAATCATGTCCCTAAGTGTTAGCTTAACCCTTCATAGTAGCAAGAATATTAGTATTAACTATTAGACTTAAAGATTTTACATTTAGTTCAAATTTAATTTTTTTTTTTTTTTTTTTTTTTTTATTCCATATCAAAACAAATCGTATTCCTCAAATCGGATTATAATTAATTAATTATATTTACATGTATATATATACTTATATGTATCTTCATAACAAATCTCCAAAAGCAGTAATCAGCAGAATAATCAAAAAAATTTTTTTTTTCTCTAAGTTTATGCACGAAGCTGTGCACAGCTGACATGTGATGTTAATCACGGTGGCTTCAGTTATGTATATCTGTATGTATGTGATTTGCAAGCGTTAGCGATTTCTTTATTTTGATTCTGTTTATTCGTGTTTTAAAAAAAAATTTTCTATTGACAGTCGGGCAAGTAACCATGCAGGTGTTACTGGCTATCCGCATAGTGCTGTGCACTATGCTAGTAACTAGGCATGGAACTCCCCGCACGTCTAATCGTCACTTCGTTCCAGTGAATAATAAAAAAAATTTTTGAAAAAAAATTTAATTTACAACTTGAATGGCACACACACTTCAAGAATGAATAAAGAGATAATTTAAAAATTGACTTACCCCGAATCCAGGAGAAAGATCTTTATCCAGGGCGGGGAATGATGATGTTGGTGACTTTTATCATTACTGTCACAGTCGCACTAATCGCTCACTGCTGAAGGCGTGTACCCTCAGTATATATATGCATGTAGGTATGTATGTATGTATAACGCTATTTAATGTCACTATTCACTTTTATATGTATATACATATATGTAGTAGGTACATATATATATGTATAGACATATATTCTATTAGGTACGGTATGCACTATAATTATTTAGAAATTTATATATATATATATATACAAGTATAGATATATATACCCATACATATACATACATACATAAATAATTTTTTTTTTTTTTTTTAAATTAAAATTGCAGAACAAAAAAAAAAATTATAAAAAAACAGAAACCAAATGAAGAAAAATCCGCACTCTGATGTTTTCACTTGGGGATCACAACCTAACTTTAAGCCACTGTGCACACACTCCCTAACTCTAATTGCTTTATATAATTGTATAGTTATATATAGTAACTATGAAATTTAATTTAACTTATTTAACTACAAACTAGCGTGGCGGCGCGGGAGCGGAGCTTCACTGGCGGCGGCGACGACTGAGGGTGACTCGGACACTTCACTGTCGGCGACGGCGCTGAAGCTGATGCTGCGCTGACGCTGATGTAGATTAACTACGAGCGGCGGCGAAAGCTGGAGCAGATACTTCTCTGTCGCGGTGTCGGTCACGCGGAGGTTCTGTCCACTGGCGGATGCGCTGGAGCCGGAGCTTCACTGGCGGCGGTCTCGGCCACGTGGAGGTTCTGTCCACTGGCGGATGCGCTGGAGCCGGTGCTTCACTGGCGGCGGTGTCGGCCACGTGGAGTTTCTGTCCACTGGCGGATGCGCTGGAGCCGGTGCTTCACTGGCGTCGGTCTCTGCCACGTGGAGTTTCTGTCCACTGGCGGATGCGCTGGAGCCGGTGCTTCACTGGCGGCGGTGTCACCCACGTGGAGTTTCTGTCCACTGGCGGATGCGCTGGAGCCGGTGCTTCACTGGCGGCGGTGTCGGCCACGTGGAGTTTCTGTCCACTGGCGGATGCGCTGGAGCCGGTGCTTCACTGGCGGCGGTCTCTGCCACGTGGAGTTTCTGTCCACTGGCGGATGCGCTGGAGCCGGTGCTTCACTGGCGGCGGTGTCACCCACGTGGAGTTTCTGTCCACTGGCGGATGCGCTGGAGCCGGTGCTTCACTGGCGGCGGCGACTTCTGTAGATTATACGGAGGCGCCTGGAGCAGGTGCTCTACGAGCGCGATGGCGGCGGACTCCTCGGGACACGTTGACCCATGCCACTTGGCCGGAAAACGTGTTAGTCAAAAAAATTATGACTCGCGAATACGTCTGTACGCAACCGAAATTAATTAGACAGAAAGAGGCCGATATCAGTCGGCGCAGCCTTTATATACCCTATTTTGCCGGATATGCTTGGCATTGGGTGCGATTAAAGGCCAAGTGTCAATGCAGTAGAGAGAGCATTGAAGATGAGCGCAAGCTTTAATCTAAGATAAGCTCAGAGTTTTGCGGTGAGTACCGCTGTTTCTCTCTTTTAAGCTTATGGAACTGCACTCAATACTCTTCTACTGCAAGCAGTGCACTTGATCGTACACCCGACAATTTTGTCGAAAGTCGATCAAGCATTGTTTGCTCTTTACGAAACTCCGTCCGTTACAGCAGCCCGGAGTTATTTACTAATTGCGATACAAGATTAGATTTTATCGCAATAAGGACGCCACCACCTTTTCTATCCATTCTATCACATCTATAAGTAACATAAAGAGGTGAAAGTAAAGATGCATCAAGAATATCAGGTTTAAGACAGGTTTCAGTAAATGCCAAAATGGTATGTTCAAAGGAAAAACTATCTACATAGAGGTTAGAAAGTTTTGACTTAAGGCCTCTAACATTCTGATAAGCAAACAGAATGGAAGAATTTATTAGTTTTTTGACGGAACATTAGTAGGAAGAGAAGGGGGTACTGATGACTTATGTCTCTTTTGCGGACTGTACTCCTTTACAACCATATCTTCCAGCCAAAAATCATTAGTACAACTAGTACTAAATGCACTTGTGGGGACAGATATTTTGAAGGAGGAAATTTCTCTATGATGCTTAAATTTTAATTTCTCAACGGTCATGTTGGGACAATTATTATTAAGCTTGTTTAATATACGCCTTAACATCTTCAGTTGAAGTTTCAGGTGCCAGGCGAGAAATAAATATTTGGCGTCTATTAGGTACAGACTTAAGAGGTCTGGCAGTCTCCACTACGCTAGGAAGAACATTTGCTGGCGCGGGATGCTTAGGCGAATTAGACACCCGAAGATGATTAACCTCAAATGATACAAGAGGCATATCATTGGAAGGCCTATCTTTTTTGGATCTATTGGGATTAGAGCTACGCGGGTTTGAAGTAGCTGCAGAAGGAATTGTTACAGGAATATTTTCAGTAGTAGTCAAAACCGGAGTAATAATTACCTCCGGTGGTGAGCTCCTAGAAGAAATCACAGACACAGTAGACGACTCAGTAAAAATTTTAAAATTATTAAACTTTGATTCCATTGCTTGGAATTCCTTATGAAGAAGGTCAAAGTTTTTCTTTAAAGCACAGAAATTATTGCGCGTATGCATTGCAAATGATTGCATATTAATTTCCGTCTCACGGCAAGTTTCATAACACCATTTAAGACCCGTCTTATTGGCGATGTAATCTTTCACACGCGCGGTGAAACCTGCACATTTAACATGAGCTAGATTGTCATACAACCAGCAGCTAATAAAATCTGCCTTAGGATCGGACATTACCTTACAGACTTTAATGCAGCACGAAATCATGATGTAAGGAGATATAAGAACGAAAAAAGAAATTGGGAAATAATAAGAAGTGAGTTATATTTGAAATGTAACTAAACTTGTGTCGATTGCTGTAGGATAACAAACAGCAATAACACAATGCAAACAAAGCTAGAGAGACAATAAGATACAGTTAATGTTAAGAGCTGGCGTTAAGAGCGTAAGCTATACAGATAAGCATGCAATGAGAGAGCGCAAAGTTAGGAGAGTGACGAAAAGTAACAGACGAGAGTAAGCAAAAAAGAAAAAGCAATAAACTCAACTGTTAGCGACGCGCACTGTTTGTAAAATATGCAAATAAAATGCAATTATTTAATAGCAAACACATGAAGTTTGACACTAGCACCAGTAATAACGCACTACACAATAATATTGTTAAAATCGGTACCTTTTAAAGTATTAAACTACAGCACGAATTAAAGATTTCAAGTGATTTAATAGAGCAAAATTAGACACGTCTACTTTGTACAACAACCGAAGTGTTTTTTGACGTAAGTTTGTAAGAATTCCGCCCTGGTATCTGAAGTTAGTTCCAGCAAATTGATTCGCTCCAGACTGGTGTGAGCGCTATCAAATTGAGACATTAAAAGCTCAATAGTTCCAATTCGAACGGACAGCTGGCACCTTTAAAAGTATTAAATAAGAGTAAGAATTTCAGAATTCAAGTGATTTAATAGAGCAAAATCAGACGCCTCTACTCTGTACAACAACCAATGTTAACTTTATGTTTATAAATGTATAAGTTTTAAAAAAGCTTTTAGTTTTTTTGATATTTAAATTATAAATGTGCTACTTAATAAAACAATCATATTTCAAATTCAGCACAATTCTTTCAGTCACCTGCTTCGGTCGTTTGCACAAAACTAATTGAAACTTAAGACTGTAGTTGGCGAGAATGCCTTCTTGGAGTCTCTGGATGTGTTATCAGTGATCACTGCGCTGAGTCTGGAGTTCTGTCCAAGATGTTCCGTAGATATGTACAAATATACATATGAATGTGAGTATGTAAAAGGGTAATTAAATAAAAGAATCTCTTGGGAAAAATTTCGTAGGCAGTCATTAATATGGCTTTCTAATTTTTGTGTATATTAGGTTGAATGAATTAGAGGTGGGCCACAGTACCCCGATCGCAAAAGTCGATAGACAATTGCATACATCGGTATGGTGATGCAGAAGTGATGAAGGAGCTATCAGCTGACTAGGGTTGCCATTTGCCGCAAACACCTCGTCCCGTTGGAACCAATGACACTCTTGACGTGGAGGCGACCGATGGTTGCCGCAGTACCGGTTGCCGTTGTCTTGAGGCCGATGCGGCCCCAACTGGGAGTCCTCCGTTTCGATGTGTAGCAAGAGAGAGCAAGAAGAGTCCAGCATGACGTTGCGGAATGCTGATGGGCAAGACAATTCTGGCAGTACCAATAAGTCAAAGCCGCTTTTCCGAAGTCAGCTGGAATAATCGCTGGCACTTACGAAGAGCATGGAGGCCCTCTGCATCGAAAGGTGTTGGGCTAATTCTTCGTGTCTTTAGCACGGCACTTCAAATACCTTTCAACAACAGTGAACGATGATAGCTAATTGGACACAGGGTCTTATGGGTTATATTCCAATAGGACCGGGAGGAGCTGTAGGATGAAGCAGGATTGCTACACACTGCTTATATAGAGTGATCATGGCCAAAATGTTTGGGTCATTGCGTTTGACAACCCGAGAGCAATGCTCATAGTCAGACTCGCCTTGTGCCACAAAGAGTTAATGTTGTCACGTTTGAATTTGGGGATGTAGAGAGTACGAGTCTCTCTCGGGAGTCGGTTGAGTCAATATTCAAATTGGATAAGTCTGCTTCCAACTGATTTTAAGTCAGAAAAGGCCACTTACAGAGGTAGAGTGAGTTGAGGGCACAGAAGATTTAAAAGGGTTAGGCTCGATTTGATGGAGGAGGACTGATCTAAAAAATAAGTCTCACTGCCACCTGGATGGGTTTCGACTAGAGGAGGGCAGATGTGAGACAGGCGAACTGAGCCCTGCTGAAATGGGCTGTATGACGGATTGCCTGACACTATGTGGTGCTGCAACAGATAACGTTCTTCGGCGGGAGGCTGTCTCACTGGTGGCTATCTATTGCTAACACGATCGAAAAATCTGTCAATCACAAATTCAGATATGCACAAATGAACATATGTATGATTGAGCGTAGCAGTTGTTACTGCTCCACTTAATAAAAAACCGGTTTGAATTCTGATTGATATTTAGGCTTTATTGCACAAATTTTGTGTAACAAGAGTGTTTAGGAGGGTTATCAAATTAGAGAATTTCTTGGGAAATATGATATTTTGGGTGTCGAGAATATCACTAGCTAATTTTCTTAAATTTGATTTCATATTTAGAGTTTATTGCACAAGCGTTGGGTTCAGAAAAGTATGTGAGAAGTTATTCAAATACTGTAAAGCTCTTGGGAAAGAGTTTTGTAGGGAGTCAAGAATATGATGCGGTAGAGAGGGGTATCCTAATTAATTTCTTTAATGTGGTCAAAACAGAAGATTGTACTTAATTAAGGTTATGAGCGGTTCTAGCGACCAGTAGTTCAATGTAATATATTTAAAAATATTTTTATGTGATTAAAGAAATAAAAGTTTTTAAATTTTATACTCATTGACAATTTTTTTTAGTATGCAACATGTGGTACTATTACTAAAATATGAGTCACCTAGATTACCTATTTATTTTAATCTGTGATTTTGAAAAATGCAAAAAGTATTATAGTATTAAGTAAGTTGTTATAGTTGTATGGGAAAATGCGTAACAGGGAGAAGGACCCGTCTACGAAACTGTAAAGTGTATATATTCTGACACAAACCCAAAAGACAAATCGATTGTGCCCTGTCTATATGACCGTCCGTCCATCTGACCATACGTGTGATCCATAGATCTCAGAAACCATACCATACGCTGATCAAGCTAACCTTTTTTGGATGCAACACAATTTAAAAAAACTTAACTTAATAAGCCATTGAAATTAAAAATATATTCTTTATTATTGATGTACATATATAATGTATGCTATATCTGTGTTAATATTGAAAATTTCAACACGATCGGATAAAAATTCATGAGTTATTCATGAAAGAAATTTACAATTGGCGCGAGCTGCTGCAAAAGACATGCCTCTAGGTATTCACCCATTTATATTCGCACTCCCAGATTCATGCACACACACATACATATATGCTGTTACTTGGGGACATGGGCACAGAGTATACCATAGTCGATCTTTTTCGACCAATATATTGTTACTTCTTTTTTAAACGTTTATATTTACTAAATCGCTGTTCCGGTATTAATAGTTTTAGGCTTCTCATTCAATATAATTTATTTATATAGCAACACAGATCATACCCCTTACTATTTTTATTGCATTCAATTGCCTATAACGAAAATTACAGTCATGCTATGCCTTGCTTAAATTGCTCTTTGTTCAATTTATTGAGGCATACATAGTGTATTTTTTTTTTATGTATATATACATTATTATTCTATGGACTCTTTTTCGGTCAGCGATTATGACCGTCACATCATATATTTCAGTTGATTTCGAGCAAGAAGCCCGACTGGGTGTCGCGGGTGTGTATAATATATGCTATCGTATCTCCATACAAAACAGAATATTTTAAACAGTGAAAATCAAAATTTTAATAATAACATATTTATCTTGTGATACGTACAGTAAATATAAATTCAAGCTGGCTTTTCAGGTTTAATTATAATTTTTATTTTTTGTTGATATCATACGATTACACTTTTATGTAGAAGTCCTTATTAAAGTTAGGACATTTTTGGTAAAGAATACTGTAAAATGAATACTTATTATCAGAATATAAGAGCTAAAGACTAAACTAAGTCAAATAACAACTATTTATAATTGCACCCTTCATTATCACTGCTATCCTAAAAAAAAAAAAATAAATTTAATAAAAAATTGCACAGTTAGTATTCAAGAACATTTTACGGTTTTTCGCCGTCTATTTACACCTAAAATGTAGTGTTTTTCATGTTAATTAAGAAGCCTCGAAAACAATCATCATATGATTTCATTTTGACAAACGAAGAAGTTGTTTTTAATGCAAGCTAGAACAAAAGAAGTTTTTTAAGAAAATAATGCAAATCTTATTTAACGCAGTCAATAATTTGAATCGCTTAAAAATATGTGGTTTAATAAAGGCGCAGTTAAGTACATTATTTTGGATATATGGATACATAAAAATTATATTTATGTTGGCACATTTATGTAAAATGTAAGAAAACGATTTCGCTGACGACCCCGTAGAAAATATAAGTCTGATGGAACGAGGAGTTTTGGTTTGATTAATGTTAGAAATGCATAACTGTGTGATTAGGTACTAAAATGTAACTAATGACAAAAGTAAAAGTTAGTTAATGAGGTCGTGAGTTGCTCCTAATTGAGATACGATTTAAAATCCTACTGCAAAATTTTTCGAATTTTGCCGCAAGACATTTAAGAGAAAGTCTTAATCTTATGTTTTTCTTTTTTTTTTTAAATTTTTAACCATTATTTTTATGGTTAGCTAAATAACATCTAGACCAAGTATGATATGTTTAATACTTTTTGGTATTTTATCAGCTCTGATTATGCTGAAAAGTTTTTTAATGGGATTTAGTCGCATTTTTCTTAGATTTTATTGTATTATATGGTATTTTAACAACAAACGCACCAAAACAGCTTCGCTTACATTGTACGTACTATCACCTGTGATGAAGGAACAACTTATCTCTAGCATGAAACGGTGCGTTTCTGCAGCGGGAAAGCCTGTGTTCTCCATAATCAGTGATGAATCAACTGATGTTTCGTGTACAAAGGTATTGGTGTGTGCTGTTATATATTTCGACAATGCAGCGCAAACAAAATTCTTGTTCCCCATTGACTTACAGGGTGACCGTTAGAGTCGACCGTTTTGCAGTACTCAGTAGAGCTGGAAAAACATCGATGTTTAAAAATTTTCAGCAACATCAATACAATCGAAACATGGTGTCAACTCATATTGCTGTATATCTCATTCCGATGATCTTGAGTCCTCGGTTCAAAATTTCTTACTCAATTCAACAACTAATCATATAACATGTAGATGGGACTGTTCATACAACAAAAATGGCCATAAAATTTCTAAGCGAGTTACCCCACATCGATCCGACATACCCAGATCGGCTCACACGAACAACTTTCAACAAGTTCGATCTAACAATATGCGACCATATTCTAAGTTAATAACATTTGGTACGTCGTCTAAGGCAGACGCTTCCTACAGGGCCCGCATGATATTCTTATGATCACACGCAGCAACAACAAATTAGCTAGAGAAAGTCTCCACAATCCTATGTTATTTGATGCTGAGAGAGATCGCTTCTCTCTCCATTCTTCCTTCGGACTGTCCTTTCATACACAAGCATCAATGACAAATGAGCAAGAAATAGTGAGCAAAGAAAGACATTCTGCCATCCCTCACACCAATGCTGTTCAATGTTGAGAGAGCTTGTTTCTTGCCTGTGTCTCTAATTCTAAGCTGCCAATTTTCATTGCTATCATGACAAATAAATACAAATCTATTTAACATTGTGTGTGTGTGTGTGTGTGTGTGAGTGTGAGTCCCCAGTCGAATTTCATATATTTCCTTTGGTTGCTTTGCCAAAATACATCTTATACATACACACTTATCATTGTGTGTGTCTGTGAGTTCCCAGTCGAATCTAATGTTTTGCATTTTTGATGGTGCCTGAGCCTCGCAAAGTTCATTTCGAGAATCTGCGACGCGTCGACCTCATGCACTTCAATCTGTGTTTCGAAGCAGAATCTGGGCTATCCAACAGAGCAATTCCAAGCAGAATATACATACACAAGCATAGCTTCTTGTTATTAGCTAAGAATGAGCTGTTTAATCGGAAGCTGTTCGTGTGAGCCAATCGGGTTATGTCATCGAATTGGGGTATTTCGCTAAGAAATTTCGTGGCCGTTACCGTTGCATGAAATGCCCCATTTATATGTGATATGGTCAGTGAACAACTCGAAGTGAAACCGAAAATCGGATGCAGCCGAATGAATTCAAAAACTACATCAAAAATGTGAGCGCATGCATGTTTGATCGACAGTTCCGAACTGTGTGATTATTCGGCAGTTGAGTGCGTACGAATGTTTTTCACTCTGCCGTTGAAGTGCTTAAAGCATATACATATTAACTCAAAACAATAATAAATGACACTAACATAATAATAATAAGATAGAAAAATTAATATTGAAACAAGCAATGAAGATCCGACATGTAGACCCAGAAGTGCAAAAAAAAAAAAAATTGATTGATTGTTAAAAAAATTAAATTTCTTAAATTAGTTGAAATATAAGTCTACTATATTATTATTACCCATTATTTAAAATTACAATTTCTTTTTAGCAGACTTTCTTCATCTGGTAAGATACGATAAGAACGTATAACAGTAATTTACAACACAAATCAAATAAGTATGGCTAATAATTATGGAGATGATGGTGACGGGGAATGTAACCAGCAAAAAAAATGCCAAATTGAAATGAGCATGCATCTAACTTCCAAAGGAATGGCGCCAAAACACTCAGTTACCCAATCAACAATCACGTCCACTAATCAACAAGTAAGAAATAAAAAAAAAATTGTTCCACTGCAATGAACTGTAATTACTTAATTAAGGAATCAAGAAAAGATTTCAAAATAACCTCGGCTGTTGGACAGAGTAGATGTGCTCTTAGTAAATCGCTTGTATTTTGTAATTCGTAATGTATTTTAATAATCTTAAAAGGTACCAATTTTAACATTAATACTGTGTAGTGCGTTCTTCCTAGTGTAGTGGTGACTGCCAGACCTCTGAAGTCTGTACCTAATAGACGCCACATATTTATTTCTCGCCTGGCATCTGACACTTCAACTGAAGATGTTAAGGCTTATATTTTAAAGAAACTTAATAATAGTTGTCCCAACATGACCGTTGAGAAATTAAAATTTAAGCATCGTAGAGAAATTTCCTCCTCTTTAAATAACTCCCCCACTGATATAGAAATTGTATGTGTGAAAGTGCGAATTCATAACATTAACATAACATTCATATATTCCTCCCCAATCTGATTTATTTATTTATTTATTTATTTAATGTCAACTATAAACAGTCGACAGAAATTAATTAATATGTAACATTACAAAAAAATTTAAAAATGATTAAATTAAATATATAAAATAAATTATATATATGTTTAAAAATTAAAAATTAGAATTAAATTAAAATAAAAATAATAAATAAATAGTTCTGGGGTGAATAAATGTAAATTGATTCAACATTTGTTGCTAGGATTGGGGAAACCCAGGAAAACCCAATCAAATCAATGACCACCACCAGAGATTATGTGATTAATGTGTGAGTAAATGTTCTAAGATTAAGGCTTTATTAGTAGATACAGAAGACTGTAATCTAATAACCCCGTAAAGACTGTTAAACTCAGAACATAGTACTCTAAAAGATTCATGCATAAGGTAATTAGTAGGGCAAGTGCTAATTTTTAATAAGGAAAAGAAACGGGTAGATCTGATAGGAATTGAAAAGTTTAATTTGTTAAGCAAGAAAGTAGAGTTAATATCACCATTGATAAGTTTCAGAATGAAAGTAACACCCAGCATAGTGCGACGGTCAGAAAGAGAAGGAAGATTAATTAATAGTAATCTACTAGGATATGGCGGTAGGTTAAGCTGTGGTGACCAGTTTAAGTTTCTTAGTGCGAAAATTAGAAACTTCTTTTGCACCGATTCGATTTTGTCTTTGTAAGTCTGATACTGTGGTGACCACAAACAGGACCCATACTCGAGAATGGGACGTACCAGAGAGACATAAAGCTGTTTAGTCGTATAAGGGTCATTGAATTCCTTAGCCCAACGCTTAATGAAACCTAAGACCTTCATGGCTTTATTTACCATTAACTCAATGTGATCGTTGAATGAGAGTTTACGATCAAGTAAGATGCCTAGGTCATTGATTTGAGATATATTCTCAAGAAGATGGCCGTCTAAAAAGTATTCAGCGTGCACAGGTTGTGTTCTGCAAAAAGTCATGGCTTTGCACTTTGAGCAATTTAGGGCAATTGGATTGGTTTTACACCATGAATTGAAAATATTTAGATCAGCTTGCAACAAAGAAGCAGAAATAGGATCCTTATAAGAGAGGCATAATTTAACGTCATCTGCATACATCAAAACAGCACTATTCTTAATAATAGACGGAAGGTCATTAATAAATAAATTGAAAAACAATGGTCTGAGGTGGCTACCTTGGGGCACTCCTGAATAAACAAAGATCTGCTTAGAAAGGGCAGAATTGAACATAACTCTTTGAGTTCTATTTTTAAGATAATTGGAAATCCAGTTCATAAGAGTATGAGGAAAACCAAGAAGCGATAACTTGTGCATTAGGAGAGTATGGTTTACAGAATCAAATGCTTTACTGAAGTCAGTGTAGATAACATCCGCTTGCATCGTACTATGAAACCCACTAATGACAATAGAGGAGAGTTCCAATAAGTTTGTTGTAGTAGATTTGGATCTCACAAAGCCATGCTGGGTTGGTGAGATGATTGAGCTACATAAGTGTTGCAGTTGAGAAGTAATGATTTTCTTGAATAATTTAGGAATAGCAGACAACTTAGAAATAGCTCTATAGTTCATGACGTCAGATTTAGAGCCTTTTTTGTGTAAGGGAATAACATAAGATTCTTTCCATAACTTAGGAAATAATCCGGTCGAAACGGACAAACAAAAAAGTTTAAGAATTGGCTTACAGAGCGAATTTGCACAGTATCTGAGAACACAGCCAGGCACCCCATCTGGCCCAGGAGAAAAAGATGGCTTGACCAAACTCAGCTCACAACCTAGCAAACTTTCCGTAATCTGCGGACCGAAAACAGAGTTAGCTGGATAAATTTTATAAGGATAAGGAGACTTAAAATCGTAAATATTAGACGAATAAGTATCCTGGAAAAAATCTGCAAATAAGTCCGAAATATATTGATCGGTACTAGCTGTTTTCTCGTTTAGCGTTAGAGAAGAAGGATATGTAGCAGCTCGCCGTTTTAGATTTACAAAATTATAAAACTGCTTAGGGTCTTTGGCAAATTGTAATCTACAGCGAGTTAAATATGCACTATAGCAACGGTGGTTCAGAGTATCAAAGCCAGACTTAGCGCTGACATACCTTGAAAAATCAATAAGCCTACCAGATAATTTGAACTTTTTGTAAAGCTTGGATTTTAAATTTTTAAGTCTACAAAGTTCCCTAGAGAACCAAGGTAGTTTTGTAGACTTAGAAAGATACACCCTAGGAACACTTGATTCAAAAATAGAGTTAATAGCTCTATAAAAAATGTGAATCACACATTCTAAATTATTAGAAGAGTACAATTCCGACCAATCGTAGTTATTAAATAAAATATTGAGATCACTAAAGTTTACTTTACGAAAACAGTAGTGTTTAGTGGTTGGAAGTGTTTTATTTTGCTGCCCGGATGGTGACAGCAAAATAGCGAGCTCTAAAGTGGGGTGGAACGCATCTTCAGGTGAAACTAAAGGATCAATTCTTACAACAGTATCGCATACCTGATCTGATACAAAGACAAGATCAAGTATTCGGTTCCTGCTATTTCGAATTGAGTTGACCTGAGATAGAAAGTTTTGAATTAAGGCCTCTAACATTCTGATAAGCTAACAGAATTGAAGAATTTATTAGTTTTTTGACGGAACATTAGTAGGAAGAGAAGGGGGAACAGAAGACTTATGTCTCTTTTGCGGACTGTACTCCTTTACAACCATATCATCCAGCCAAAAAGCATTAGTACAAATAGTACTAAATGCACTTGTGGGGACAGATATTTTGAAGGAGGAAATTTCTCTATGATGCTTAAATTTGAATTTCTCAACGGTCAAGTTAGGACAATTATTATTAAGCTTGTTTAAAATATACGCCTTAACATCTTCAGTTGAAGTTTCAGGTGCCAGGCGAGAAATAAAAATTTGGCGTCTATTAGGTACAGACTTAAGAGGTCTGGCAGTCTCCACTACGCAAGGAAGAACATTTGCAGGCGTGGGATGCTTAGGGGAATTAAACACCCGAAGATGATTAACCTCAGATGATACAAGAGGCATATCATTGGAAGGCCTACCTTTCTTGGGTTTATTGGGTTTAGAGCTACGTGGGTTTGAAATAGCTGCAGAAGGAATTGATTCAGGAATATGTTCAGTAGTCATAACCGGAGTAATAATTACCTCCGGTGGTGAGCTACTGGAAGAAGGCACACCCAGAATAGACGGCTCAGGAAAAATTTTAAAATTATTAAACTTAAATTCCATTGCTTGGAATTCCTTGTGAAGAAGGTCAAAGTTTTTCTTTAAAGCACAGAAATTATTGCGCGTATGCATTACAAATGATTGCATATTAATTTCCGTCTCACGGCAAGCTTCACAACACCATTTAAGACCCATCTTATTGGCGATGTAATCTTTCACACGCGCGGTGAAACCTGCACATTTAACATGAGCTAGATTGTCACACAACCAGCAGCTTATAAAATCAGCCTTAGGATCGGACATTACCTTACAGACTTTAATGGAGCACGAAGTCATGATGTAAGGAAAATATGAGATCGAATAAAGAAATTGAGAAATTATAGGAAGTGAGTTATGTTTGAAATGTAACTAAACTTGTGTTGAGTGCTGTAGAAAAAGACAATATCACAATGCAAACAAAGCAAGAGAGACAATGAGGTACAGTTAATGTTAAGAACTGACGTTAAGAGCGCAAGCTATACAGATAAGCATGCAATGAGAGAGCGCAAAGTTAGGAGAGTGACGAAAAGTAACAGACGAAAGTAAGCAAAAAAGAAAAAGCAATAAACTCAGCTGTTAGCTACGCGCACTGTTTGTAAAATATACAAATAAAATGCAATTATTTATTAGTAAACGCACGAAGTTTGACACTAGCACCAGTAGTAACGCACTACACAATAATATTGTTAAAATCGGTACTTTTTAAAGTATTAAACTACAGCACGTATTAAAGATTTCAAGTGATTTAATAGAGCAAAATTAGACACGTCTACTTTGTACAACAACGAAGTGTTATATCTATATCTAGCTCACTTAACGGTAATTCAATCTTTGTCCAGCATGCTTTTGGATAAAGACTGTTTGGGACTTGTAGCTGACTTTAACTTGCCCGATGTTAATTGGTCGGATAACAACGAGTTAAATGACTTCTAACGAGTTTCTGTCGAGACTTCTTAAACTTAATCTATCTCAGGTCAATTCAACTCGAAATAGCAGGAACCGAATACTTGATCTTGTCTTTGTATCAGATCAGGTATGCGATACTGTTGTAAGAATTGATCCTTTAGTTTCACCTGAAGATGCGTTCCACCCCACTTTAGAGCCCGCCATTTTTCTGTCACCATCCAGGCAGCAAAATAAAACATTTCCAACGACTAAACACTACTGATTTCGTAAAGTAAACTTTAGAGTTCTCAACATTTTATTTAATAACTACGATTGGTCGGAATTGAACTCTTCTATTAATTTAGAAGGTGCGATTGATATTTTTTATAGAGCTATTAACTCTGTTTTTGAAATGAATGTTCCTAGGGTGCATCATTCTAAGTCTACAAAACTACCTTGGTTCTCTAGGGAACTTTGTTGACCTAATAATTTGAAATCTAAACTTTACAAAAAGTTCAAATTATCGGGTAGGCTTACTGATTTTTCAAGGTATGTTAGCGCTAAGTCTGGCTTGATACTTCGAACCACCGTTGCTATAGTGCATACTTAACTCGCTGTAGATTACAATTTGCAAAAGACCCTAAGCAGTTTTACAACTTCGTAAATCTAATATCCTTCTTCCTTTACTCTAATCGAGAAAACAGCTAGTACCGAACAATATATTTCGGAATTACTTGCAGATTTTTTCCAGGATACTTATTCGTCTAAGATTTACGATTCTAAGTGTCCTTATCCGTATAGAATTTATCCATCTAACTCTGTTTTCGGTCTGCAGATTACGGAAAGTTCGTTAGGTTGTGAGCTGAGTTTGATCAAGCCATCTTTTCCTCCTGTCCAGCCTGGCTGTGTTCTCAGATATTGTGCTAATTCGTTCTGTAAGCCAATTCTTAAACTTTTTTGTTTGTCCGTTTCGACCGGATTATTTCCAGAGTTATTGAAAGAATCTTATATTATTTCCTTACATAAAAAAGGCTCTAAATTTGATGTAATGAGCTATTGAGCTATTCCTAAGTTGACCGCAATCCCTAAGTTATTCGAGTAAATCATTACTTCTCAACTCCAACATTTATGTAGCTCAATCATCTCACCAACCCAGCATAGCTTTGTGAGATCCAAGTCTGCTACCACAAACTAATTGGAACTCTCCTCTATTGTCATTAGTGGGTTTCATAGTACGATGCAAACGGACATTATCTACACTGACTTCAGTAAAGCATTTGACTCTGTAAATCATACTCTCCTAATACACAAGTTGTCACTTCTTGGTTTTCCTCATATTCTTATGAACTGGATTTCCAATTATCTTAAAAATAGAACTTAGACTTATGTTCGATTGTACTCCTTCTAAGCAGGTAGCCAAGGTAGCCACCTCGAACTCAAAGAGTTATGTTCAATTCTGCTCTCTCTAAGCAGATCTCTGTTTATTCAGGAGTGCCCCAAGGTAGCCACCTCGGACCATTGCTTTTCAATTTATTTATTAATGACCTTCCGTCTATTATTAAGAATACTGTTGTTTCTATGTATGCAGATGACGATAAATTATGCCTCTCTTCTATGGATCCTTATCAGCTTCTTTGCTGCAAGCTAATCTTAACATCTTCAACTCATGGTGTGAATCAATTGCTCAAAATGCAAAGCCAGGATATTTTGCAGAACACAACCTGTGTATGTTGAATTCTTCTTAGATTTCCATCTTCTTGAGAATATATCTCAAGTCAATGACCTAGGCATCTTGCTTGATCGTTAACTCTCATTTAAGGATCACATAGAGTTCATGGTAAATAAAGCCATGAAGGTCTTAGGTTTCATTAAGCATTTGTCTAAGGGATTCAATGACCCTAACACGACTAAACAGTTGTATGTCTCTCTGGTACGTTCCATCATAGAGTATGGGTCTTCTTTGTAGTCGCCACAATATCAGACTTATAAAGACTTATAAAATCTAGTCGGTGCAAAAGAAGTTTCTAATTTTCGCACTAAGAAACTTAAACTGGTCACCACAGCTTAACCTACCGCCATATCTTAGTAGATTACTATTAATTAATCTTCCTTCTCTTTCTCACCGTCGCACTTTGCTGGGTGTAACTTTCATTCTTAAACTTACCAATGGTGATATTAATTCTCCTTTCTTACTTAACAACTTAAACTTTCAATTCCTATTAGATCTAACCGTATCTATTCCTTAGTAACAATTAGCACTTACCCTACTAATTACTTAATGCATGAACCATTTAGAGTACTATGTTCTGAGTTCAACAGACTTTACGGGGTTATTAGTTTAGAGTCTGCTGTTCCCACTAATAAAGCCTTAATCTTAAAAAATGTACTCACACATTAAAGGCACAATGTCTGGTGGTGGTCATTGATTTAATTGGGGTTTTCTGGGATTCCCCAATCCTGGCAACAAATGTTGAATCAATTTACAATCTACTCACCCTTGAATTATTTGTTTTATTTTTTTCATTCTTTTTGTTTAATTCTAATTTTTAATTGTAAATATATAAACATTTAATTTAATTAATTTTTAAATTTAATTTTAATGTTTTATTTTAATTAATTTCTGTCGACTGTCTTCAATTCTAATAAGTCCATACAAATGTCATATTCTGTATTTGTTGGAAGTCAGGCTTACAATTTGCTTTCGAAAGTATCAAAAGTGTTTGTCGAGATAGAAAAATTATTTGGCACTCGAGAACAAGTCCCAAGCACAGTCACGCATTCATGTAAGCATGTGCATGTGTACACACAAGAAGCAATGCTTGTGTTTGTCTATTGTGCCTCGCATTGCTCTTTGGGGATAGCTCAATTTAGAATCAGCGACATGCAAAGCAGAACAAAAAAAGGAACACACTGATAGAAATAAAAAGATAAAATGAAGCGATTTCTTGTTTAAGGCGTTGGTCAATATGTGCTTCGAAACACAGAGTGAAAATCCGTCTTGCAGTGTCAAGCAGTCACAGGTAGTCGAACAGCCCCCGGGCAGCAGCAGAAAGCTTAAAATGAATTTCGACTCGGAACCCACACACACACACAATGATGAGTATTTATATATTTATTTGTTGTGATAGCATTGAAAATGGGAAACTTAGAAATAGAGAGACAGACAAGAAGCATCAAATAGCATTTTTGTCTGAGACACTCTCTTTAGCTAATTTGTTGTCGCTGCCTGCTATCAAAACGTTTTAACTCAGAATATGATCGCACATTGTTAGATCGATCTTGTCGGAATCTATTCCAGTGAGCTGATTGGGGTATTTCGGGGTATTTCATTGAACTTAAGTATCTCGGTAAGAAATTTCTGGCGTTTTCGTTGTATGAAATGTCTCTTCTATATGTTTAGCATTTGTTTCGACATTTAAATAATATAAATATTGGACTAAGCTAAACCGAGTTACAAGTTCGAAATGCAAGGTATTTATCCATTTTAATAAAGAGACAGTTGACCACAAAAAAAAGTTGACAAGGTCAGTGGCAGTATGCCACTAAAAATAAAAGAATAATACCTTCAAAAATAAGTGGCACTATCCAAATTAAAAATTAACACTGTCACGATTTAGTGCAATTCCAAAAGCTTTACAAGACGATCGCCATCCATAGTCAAGAATCCGTCGAGCATCCTGACGTACGTCGTATCCTACTACCGCTCCATCAGCAAGTTGAAGCAGGGGAAGGTGCAGGTCAAGCGTATCGGCGACGTGATCGCCGTCGCCATGAACAACTAGAAGATGATGCACGACTTCACCAGCGATAAGCTAAAGTGGATTGAGACGACGATACAGTCATTTGGCGAGCAAAAGCTCGTTGTTTGCGCAGTTTTCCAACTACTGGACGATTAAAAAGCAGTAGTTTGTCGAGAAGGGCAACCTGGAGGGCAACTAAGGAAAGCATCTGATGGTTATCAAGTATCTGAGAATTATATTTTGTGCAGTCTTGGAATTCCAAAACTCCTACAGACAGATTATGGGCGCCAATGCCGGCACTGCGACTGCACAACTGATGTTCAACAGACTGATACGAGATACCAAGAATCCAAGACCTAAGCCACGAAATTTCAGATTCTTCCGACAGAGGAAGGGATTGTATTGAAACCCAGAAAGGAATAAGCTGGCAAAAAAAAAGTGCTACGGAAAGCGACATCAGCTTGGGATATAAGGTATATCGTGAAAGAAAGAAAGAAAAGAAAACATAGCAACGGTTTCGGGTGATGGTCGAGTCCTAACTAGAAACGCAGATCACCGACGGCGCCCACGCGCAGTGAATGAGTTCAATTAGTAGAATGTAAAAGTGCGGAAGACATATAAGTGCGAGTTTGTTAAACATATTAATTTGAGTTGATATTTAGCGAACACTCAATAAGCGGGTGAAAACATATTCTATACCAAATTCAGTGCCAAAGAAATCAAAGTCGAAAAATGATAATCAAATAAGTAAGTATTGTTATGAAATAGCCTATCCCCAGGAATTGACTAACAGTTCTTTAAAAAAAACATTAATGGAGTTTTAAATAACAAAATCGCAGTAACTAAGCATTGTCATTGTACTTATCCAAATGTACATAATTTGAGCTATGCTACACATAAATTCTGTATAGAATTTCTGCCCATAGGATAAATGCACAATAATAGTAGATAGAAAAGTTTATTTAAATACAAAAGTCAAAATGTAAAGACAGTTGATTAATATGTTATTGAATATTATTTGTTTTCTTTTAGATAAGTACAGTTCAATTGCCAGAACGAGGAAGCTGGAGTTCAAAGTTAGATTTTATATTATCTGTTGTTGGCTTAGCCATTGGCTTGGGAAATGTATGGCGATTCCCCTACTTGTGTTATAAAAACGGAGGAGGCGCTTTTATACTTCCCTATATAATAACATTATTTTTAGCTGGTATTCCAATGTTTTTTATGGAATTAGCTCTTGGTCAAATGTTAACTATAGGAGGATTAGGTGTTTTTAAAATAGCACCAATATTTAAAGGTATGGGAATGTTATGCTACTTTCTAAAGAAAAGTAATATGTATGTAAAATATATATTTAAGGAATTGGGTATGCGGCTGCAGTTATGTCCTGTTGGATGAATGTTTATTACATTGTCATATTAGCATGGGCAGTATTTTACTTCTTCATGTCAATGAGACCAGGTATTGCAAGTTAATTTTTAAACACTTCTTTTGACAATAATAATTTTTAAATTTTAAAGATGTCCCATGGCGAACATGTAGTAACTGGTGGAATACAGTAAATTGTGTTAACCAGTATGAGAGAAAGAATCTGAATTGCTGGGATGAAACTATTAACGGGACTACTAATAAATTGTGCTCCGTGGCCGCAATGAATATTTCCACTACAGAGCTGACTGATCCTGTCAAAGAATTTTGGGAGTATGTTGTTAACACATTATCTATATATACAGTACCATAACATACACATATGTATATATATATATACAAATTTACTTAATTCTTAATCACACAATTTCCTAGGTCCTTTTTATGTAAATATATAATTTATTTGATAATCATACAGTTTATATAAATCTACGTTTAAAGCTTATTTAAATACAAGATCGATAAAATGTATTGAATAACCATAACAGCTTTGAATTTAACATTGATTTATAGTGACAACCTGAATCACTGACTCAATCTAACTGTGCTCATTAGTAGATCGGTCGACACATCATCTTTTAAGTTAATGTTTTTATCATTAATAAAAAGCCCACCGCCGCAAATTAAGAATAATAAACGAAACAAATCCAAAGTAGGTTTTAATAGAGTCTGTACAATTTCTAATGCTACATAAAGTTTGCCAAGAAACTCTTTACAAACAGAAAATAAAACACATTCTTTTAATTTGTCATGGAAAAATAACGCCTTTGAACGATTTTAATCTTTTTGTAAATGTAAATTTATTTAAGACATAATTCTTAGTGAGTACGTACAAAAACTATAACAAAACAAAATAATTCTGTTCTGATTCTTCTTTACAAAATAAGCGGTACTTTATAATTGTATTATTTTCAATTTATTGTGAAATCTTTGCTGAGCATATGCTAAAAGTGGATTTTCTAATAAAATGCCTGGAGCGAGATTGACATTTGACTTAGTTCACTTGGTTTATTATCTTTCGAGTATTCCGAAAACAACATTTTTCAACGTGCCAAAAATAAATGTCAGCCAGACTAGAAGAATAGTGTGGAGGCGGTAGAAAAATTTGATTGACGGACGGGCATAACCCCAAATCTCGACCAAAACGGTACGCCAATTATTTGTGCGGAATAAAGATTCTTCGCGAGTTGCGCAAAGAAACCGCTGCTTTCATGGGTATACATTGAAACCCGGTTTTTTTTTTTTGCTCTGCACATGATTAGTAAGTCGGAAAATTATTGAGATGATTTCTTATCTGTGACGAAACTAAAATAAGTGAAATAATTTAGTTGTACATCAGCAGCAGAAGAGTCGGAGAGATTGCATTTTTGCAAACACTATAAATGCTGAAGAGAATCTCTCCATTCTCAAATCGAATTTGTGACAGAGTGCTAAAGATTTTGGGTTCACTGTCAATAATACACCACTATTCAAATTTTATCAAGACAATGCTCCAAACATAAGAAGCTCTCTGTGCGTACACGGATCCTAACAATTGCCAAAAGGTGATAGCTACATCTTCTCAGAACCTTGATATTAACTCCTTCGGAAATTATTGGGTTATTTGTATAGGCTACGCACAAGTAAGCCTATTTCTATCTCGCTATCTTCTGTTCACTTAAGCATGTTCTATTTCACACTGTCTCTCGTGTATAAGTTTTGTATAATAGATATTTAATCGTCAAGAAGTTATTTCATTACTATAACATTAACATAACTTACACAGCGTTTTTGTTGTGTTGAAAAAAGTTTTTGTATTTTTCTTTTGTGTTTTCGTCCCGCATGCAGTGTGAGACACTCTATCGACGTTGTTATTTAAGTTTACACAGTGGTCCGTAATTTAAAAAAATTAATAATATGATATAAAATTTAATAGAAGGACAATTATTTTGTTCTATTACCAATCGATAGTTTTCTCTGTGGTTAACCGCAGCTACCTCTATTTTC
Source organism: Drosophila quadrilineata (assembly GCA_018150725.1). Taxonomy (NCBI): domain Eukaryota; kingdom Metazoa; phylum Arthropoda; class Insecta; order Diptera; family Drosophilidae; genus Drosophila; species Drosophila quadrilineata. The sequence continues at coordinate 893,946 of JAECWN010000450.1, forward strand.
CACGTATGTTTTACTGGGTACCAAAATGCGCCCACCCTTTCATTCGATGAACCATAGCTTGATGTTCATCGAGTTCAACCAACATTTAAGTGAGTGTTGGGTCATAAAATTTGTAGATACATTTCTTGTTGCTGAGACGAAACGCAATCACTGTGAGAAATAGTAAAGTGATTGAGTCTCAAGATTCAAAATTTTGTTAGAACATTAGAAAAGTACAATTAAAGTGGCCCATCCACAGACGAGCATGTTGGCCGAGCATGTTGTGCACGACGCATTTTTCATCGTTAGTGGTAGTGCTCGCGTACAAATTTCGTGTTCGTCGAGCCGCTCGCACGAAATAGAAATGATTCTATCTTGCCTGTGTTCGCGACAACATGCTCGACAAAGGATGGCAATGCTGGCACGAACATCACTTCAACCAAACATTTGAAGTGAAAACACCTGCTAGCGAGCGCTGCTAAAAATGTCTAAACAATTTATGCAAGAGTTTATATATATATTATATATATTATTTATATATTTATATATTTTTGAAGCAAAAATTAATTGCCAAAAGTGCAATTACAGTGGCGCTGTCGTCATCCGATGCCATGTTCACTGCTCAAAATTTGCCACCAAATGATGATTGCGAGCATGTTGGCACTAGTTGGTGGACAAGAAAATTTTGTCTCGACGAGCGGCTCGGCCAACATGTTCGCCTGTGGATGGGCCACTTAAGTTTTTGTGTTTTTCGCTTAGTGTGAAACAGAGCGGATTGTTTTGTTATGGTATGAGTAATTTGCAATTGCGTCTGCGTCCTACGTTAAAGTAAACTCACTCCGCTTACCTGTTTTACTTTAAAGCTTCCGCCTTCAATTTGTATAAATGCCCTCAAAAGTATAATTTCCTTAGCCTGGGCCTCGCCTTCAGCGCCCGGTTGGTATATTATTTTAATTTTATTTATGTGACCGGGTGCCTACCGGTGGATCTCAATCGTTCTTTTCGTTTATTTCCATATGAGAAAAAATTAATTTCTTTCGAAAATTTGTCAAAATTTGTGCTTTTTGTGAACAATGACAAAAATTGCTTCCACAAAATTGACGTTTTTCTTTGCTTTTTTGATCTGAGAATCTGCTTATCTGGCTAGCTTTTTTTAAGATTTTTAAAATTTTTTAAGATAACTTTAGTAAGTTATTTTAACAGATTAGTCATTTGTACTTATCTCACAGCCAATGATGAACTGCCGATAAGGTGTTTAAATTTAAGTTTTCTCATCTGAGTTATTTTTTTAACTGGATCCGTTGTTGTGAAAGCTTCCAAATCCAAAGTTAAAAAATAGATCCCGATCACGCATAATCTGGGTAACCCAGTGCGAATTAAAACAACTTTTTCATTTTAATCAGAAAGCTAATTCTTACACTAGTTGTAACGTAGAAGAATATACGTAGCTTTCGTAGAAAAGATAGAAATAATGACTGTTTAGTTTTTTCACCAAAAATATTTGTGTTTACCAGGATACACCTATGGTTGGATATTTCCAATTTACCTATGAAGGTCACAATTTATAGGAAATTCCATGATTTTAGATGAGGCGATGGTGTTCTTTATGCAGACTCCAAACTCTCATCGGGACTTAAACCTTTTTTTGGCTTACCGACAGTGAATTTATAGTAAATAAATTATGTTTTTGTAGCATATGTCATATATTCCCTTACCACAGAGACCAAAGAACGTCTTGGAGAATTTTAACCGATGGTCCCCTGAAAATGTACTAATATTAAAAGAACCTTTTCGATATTCCTCGGGAATAATTAGGACAATTACTGTTGTTGAAGATTAATGTATTTTCATGGATCACAATATATTCTGACCACATTTACAGGACGGCTATCGGCTCTGGGTTTCAGTAAATTGTTGTCAAAAGAGTTTATCGACTCGTAGTTTCCAAAAACCCTTAAAAATCCACTGTTCGTAGGTTTCTTGCATATGTTTCGTGATTTCTGGTCACAACAGTATTCCTTTTAAATAGTTCCTTATCTTTGCTTTGCAAAATTTTAACTGCTTTACTAAAATGAGAGTGACACCATATAGAAGAAGACTTCTCTCAATTAATTTGTCATCATTAGTGCTATCGACTCTTCTTAGTTAATATTCCAAGAAATTTTCACAGATCCTTCCTACTTCTTGCATGATTATTTTAGTTTTATGTCTTTCCATTAAGACACTCTATTGTATATTGTCAAATACTAACAATTTCCACTTGATAATCTTTTTTATAGAATTTATCTAATAGATTAAATTTCTAATCTACCTCCTTTCTTTAACATCTTTTGGTGTTTGTGATGTATTTCATTGGATCGTACTGTTTCTTCCAAATTGTCCTACTGTTATAATAATTTTTTGGTGACGGTGCTTAATTTGATTGGATTTTACTGGGTTTGGTTTCCTTCTAATGTTGAAAAGTTTAAGTTATCGACTACCCAGTTTTAATTTAATTTAATTCACTTGATTTTTTTTTAATGCCTTTCTATAAAATTAAAATATTATTCATAGCGAATTACACCATCTAACTTGTTACCTTATTGTTTATTCTAAGCTCTTAATAACAAAGTCGCTAAACAAATTTTACATTTACAAAAATATACTAGCTATGGGTGATCGAATACCTGTATCTCATGATCTTTGAGTTAAACAGGTTGCTTTCAAAATGACCAAAAGCAGAAGTCTGCTTTGTAGCCCAGTATGAATTTCTTTTTGCAATAAAATGTATACTCAACGATACCATATCTTAAATTGTGTTCTGAGAATGACTCAAAGAAAGGGTTACATCTTTATTTAAGGTTGAAAAGTAGTTTCGCATTTACAAATCATGACATTTTAGTCTCACTGCTATGATACAAGATTTGTTCTAATTTCGTTAAGGGCCGCAAACAGTAACAATAAATGATCAAAAAAGAATGAGAGAAGGGGCACATCGCTATCCCTTCCATACCAATGCTGTTTAATGCTGAGAGATTTTCTGTACGCTAAAAAAAATTGTTGTTTCTACTTTCCCCATTAATTTTAGTCCCATTCGTTCGCTTCAAAATCAGTATTTGTTTTTTTCTGTAGTACCTTGGTGTAGTCATCTTAGATCACTTCTTGTCAAACAAGTAAATTAATACCAAATAATGTCCACGGCTTTATTGCAGCTTGACTTGTCGTGGTACATAATACCATTAAAACTTTATTCTCTCCTACCACATAACTTAACACCTCGTTGGTATATCCTTTTCTAAAAAAGGCTATGTTTTCCATCTCCACATTACAAGATTCATAAATACTAAATTCATAAATATGTGAGTTTAAATAAAATTTCTTATTTTTATACTGAGAACTTTAAATTTGAGATCCTCTTAGGATAATATACTGTCATCAGCTTATTATAATAATGTAATTATATCGTGTGGTTATTTTAAGGAAAATAATCAGTATACGAAATCGATGAAACCTGTCCGACACTCTGTCCTGCCTGTTAGCTAATCATAAAGTGCTAATTTAGTATGTAGACTTGTTCATTTATTATTCCATTGATAACTAGTACTTGTCCCACACATTAAACACACGAACCTTTTTAAATGCCGTGTTCCGAGTTTAACAATCTTTATTTGCTTCTCAAGTTACAGTTCCCTATTTCTAGACTTTTTCTCTAACTCTTTCCCTCTCTCTCCTTTTCTAATAACTTTCCTAATTAGATTTTAAATATAAAATCTTTTTATTTGTCAAAGCCTTTTTTGGCTTAGAGTTGGTTTGCTTATTTCAAAACTTAAGAGAACATTCCGGGGAATCCATTTAAATATAATTGAGCAGATAAATGCTAAGTCAAAGAAGGCCATAATGGCTATACCAGAAAAGCCTTACAGACAGTACTAGAGCAGCCCCTTCGGACACAGTAGTAAATATTGAAAAACCACGGATTGCTCAGTCCGTCATTAATATGAAGAAGCTAAAACTCCTGTAACTATTGCTGTTTGTATATTAACTCTTCTTACGAATGCACACTAGGAAACCAATCTCCACCGATTGGACAGACTGATAACTCTACTTTAAATTCCATAATAGATGATTTTCCTGCCCGGCCAATTATTTATCTTCAGCTTCCTTACCAATTATCACCTCCAATTATCACAGTCCTTAAGCAAAGATTTCACTTTATAGCTTTCTTCAAAGTTGAGCGAGAAAAATATTGTTTTTTGATTTCCATGTTAAAATTTTTAATTTAATTTTGAGAGAGCTAAATATATATTATAATATTAAAAAATAAATTTTTGACATTTATAGGCGACGAGCATTGCAAATATCATCGGGTATTGATGAAATGGGCAGCGTTCGCTGGGAGCTTGCAGGAACTCTTCTGCTTGTTTGGATACTATGCTATTTTTGTATATGGAAAGGAGTTAAATGGACTGGAAAAGTGGTTTATTTCACTGCGTTGTTTCCATATGTATTATTAACTATTCTATTAATTCGTGGTATCACACTACCAGGTGCTCTTGAAGGCATAAAGTTTTACATAATTCCCAACTTTTCAAAACTATCACAATCTGAAGTATGTATATAATACATTTATTTAAAAAAAAATAATATATATTTGTATGTAATATTTTAGGTATGGATCGATGCAGTAACACAAATTTTCTTTTCTTATGGTCTGGGACTTGGAACATTGGTGGCTCTTGGGAGTTATAATAAATTTACTAACAACGTGTACAAGTAAGAGGACAGCTTATACTAAAATATTTGACTAAATTTAATTTTTCCAATTTAATATACTTCAGAGATGCTTTAATTGTGTGTACGGTCAATTCAAGTACCAGCATGTTTGCAGGATTTGTTATTTTTTCCGTAATTGGATTTATGGCAAATGAACAACAAAGGCCTGTTGCAGAAGTAGCAGCATCTGGTTTGTATCATAATGAAAAATAATTCTATATATATATTAATTAATTCGATTCCCTATCGTCCTTCTGTTTTTATATATGTACTTATATGATAAATGCAATTACCTTTCCTTACACAGTAATATTGAATAAATTGTTACAGAGCTTATTTGAGAACCAGTCGTTCTTAGCTTTTTTCTGCTCAACTGTATTCTTACAGTACTGTACAAACATTCGCTGAAAAATAGTAAATATTTTCTTCCTCTTGTTTTTTAAGGGTTAATGAGAAAGATCCTTTGTACTGACTTAATTCTTTCCGAATGGAGCCGATGAAGATTAAGTTCGGTAGTTCGTGAAAGGACATTAAATCATTTCAAAATCTACATTGTTTGAAGCTTTAGCTCTTGTGTAACATGACCGAGAAATCGCTTACTGGGATAGTCATTAACTCGGCTGCTTTCAGATTAGCACAGATTCTATTTAGTGCCCTGCTTGTTTATCAATTGCCTGGTTGGCTACAGTTCCAATGTAGGAGTCCTAATACCGATCCTCGTGTAACCCCAACTGTCATTCCATATTTTGAAATGCCCCTATCTGCACCCATACTCTAGCATTATGTTCAAAACATACCTAGTCCAGCTTTAGCCTAACGATATTACCTTTGTGTCCCATCTACATCGGGTTCCTGAAACGGCCTTATTGACGATGTCAACAACCGCTTTGATGGCATTTCCAGTAGATATTGCATTTGTATATTTACCATGGTTTGAAAAATAGTCAGTGCTAACATTTGCTGCGAAGTTCGCTCAGCCTTGGTTTTTAAAAATATGCTCAGCAGCAGCAACAGCACAAAGCATAGCATAAAGTTGGGTTATTGCGCAGTTCGTAATTTTACAAGACTGTCGCCCGAATAAAATTTCTGGCTACTGGCTGCTTAACTCTTGTGCTGTTGAGGCGACTACCGATCGGCAGAATAAATGTCCATCCCCGTATTTAGCAAGTGTCGGCAGCAATAGCCAGCGATAGCACAACCACTTTCTTTCAGGCAGGCTACAAATTCTGGTAAATTTTATCGACACTACAACTGCTGGCGTAGTTTACATGACTGCCGATGGGACCTGCTGCCGCAAGCAAAGAATTTGCTGTCGCTGATATATTACCAAATGCGTGGCCTGTCAATGGTCGCGTGAAATGTAACCCTTTACATGTATACCATATTTTCGTGTTCTCCTCACTAAAAATATGGCTTCTTCTAGCGGAAAAGCTTATCTTCTACCTTAGCTTTTGTGGGGATCTCCGCATAAGACGCGTCACCTCTGGGGGTGGTGATAATATTATCTTTGCGCCGTTTCTCGATAATGCGAATATGATTGTGGTCTCGTAGTATTTTCATGCTTTTTTTCATTGCTAACAGCACCTTTTCGTGCCAAGAACAATTATATCAATATAAATTGTATCGTCATATCGATGTTATTTTCTAACCATTCCAGATAAAATTCTAATTCTGATGAGAAAGTTTCTAAAGTTAGTAATAGCTTTTTCGCAAAAGCAAATTGTCAGGACTGGACGGATGTATATTTATTACCAAAACCAACATTGTTGCCCTGAAGATTCATTTCTTCTACCTCATGAGAGTGCTGATTTTCTCGATTTATGAACTCTTGTTTTGAAAGCTTCGATTGCGGCCTTGCCATTTTTGTGCTATTTGAGAATGTGTCCGCTACTCTGCTACATGGTTTTTCATGTTTATCGATGTTTAAGGTATATTCAATGCTGTCTGCCAAGCCATGCGCCGTTTATTATGTACCGTAATGAGCGGGTTCGCATGGGGTACGACATTTCATATGAGCCGCTGTGCATCATATCTATAGAGCATATATGTATATAGAGCAAATATCTTTGGAAAGATTGCCCAATCTGGCAGCTTCGTCGAAAATTACTAAAAACTTTTACTATAATTTTAATATTGTTTATGCTGTTCGAGTCGAATGGCAAAAATAAATAAATATTTTATTTTTTGACAAAAGAAAACAAAAAGCGAATTTTATATTACATATAAAAAAAAATAAAAATTAAAGGGAAATATACAAATGTAAAAAACTACGAATGAAAGATTTAAATAATTATTTGATGTCAATGCATGATTATTTTATTACTGAATTGTTATTGGTTAATAAGTTATAGTAGGCGTGAATCATTATATTATAATTCCACTTACCCGGTTAAATAATGGCTAGAGGGAGCAATAGAAGATGATTCTGAACTTGAATATCCTTAACTGGTTTTTCTTAATTAAAATTACAGAATGATTTTTACTTTATTATTTACTTTACATTTTCTTGTTTCGATTTGGATATGTAAAGTGTATGATGTTTGTTTTAGGTTAAAAGCACCTTTTCATATTCTTTCGTTTAATAGAAATTAGGAATTTTCAGTTGCTTAAAATTGCAGTTTAGTTTGATATTAAAGGGGAGTTACATGACATAGAGAGAGCAAGACGGGCTAACAGAAGATAATTGATAACAACATATGGCAACTTTAAGCGGGGTTGCCAATCTGCTAGTGGTTGGAGGATAGACATCCTTCAACAGAATTAGCTTCGAGCTTCGACAGCTCTCTTTACCAGCCCTGCTGCAGCTTGACTATTGCTTGAAGAACTGTACCATTCTTTCCTTCAATAGTGCTTTCCACTCTGCCGATACACCACTGAAGAGGCGGTGTGTTGAGTACTTGAGAATGACGATACTGTTTACTTGTAAATTGGTCCCATATGAACGCCACTTGCTGCGCTCCTGCAGCAAAGAGTGGTAGTCCAAACTCCACTTTCGCCAAAAGACTTGCTTCATACGGCTGACGCGCTGCCATTGACTTAGTCGGTTGGCATCAAGATGCGCTAAGTCAGGCTCGTCAATGACTGATATAGGACCACCAATCAGGAAGTGATCAGGTGTAAGCACGTCTAAGTCGCTGGGGTTTTCTGAAAGTGGACAAAGTGATCTAGAGTTAAGCATACCAGCGATTGCGCACTCCAATGTCCTTACCTCGTGAAAGGTGTGCTTAGTGCTTCCAACTACACGCCGGATGTGGAACTTGGCTCGTTCCCGGACACCAACGAAGTGAGATGAGCGTGGAGGGATGAAGCTCCACTTAATGTGGAGTGATAAACACTTATTCAATAGCTTTGTGTTTGTAGAAGGACTTAAGAATAACTGCCGCAGTTTATTTAACACATTCCTTGCTCCCACGAAGTTAGTTGTCGGACCATATCCTACTTGGTTCTCCCCTAATTCTGATGAACCTGGTGAGTGTTGCCTGAAAGGAAGCTTGAGAAAGTTGACAAATCCGCTACCAAATCCATATGGAAAGCTTTAGTCAAAAATCAGACGAACACTGAACACTTTGCAACTATAAACCCAACTGACTTTCGTCCTATTTAAGATCTCCTGTCCAGAATTTAAAGAGTCAAACTCAGTAGAATAAGAATAAGAATAAGAATAACAATAAGAATAAGAATAAGAATAAGAATAACAATAAGAATAACAATAACAATAACAATAAGAATAACAATAAGAATAAGAATAAGAATAACAATAACAATAACAATAACAATAACAATAACAATAACAATAACAATAACAATAACAATAACAATAACAATAACAATAACAATAACAATAACAATAACAATAACAATAACAATAACAATAACAATAACAATAACAATAACAATAACAATAACAATAACAATAACAATAACAATAACAATAACAATAACAATAACAATAACAATAACAATAACAATAACAATAACAATAACAATAACAATAACAATAACAATAACAATAACAATAACAATAACAATAACAATAACAATAACAATAACAATAACAATAACAATAACAATAACAATAACAATAACAATAACAATAACAATAACAATAACAATAACAATAACAATAACAATAACAATAACAATAACAATAACAATAACAATAACAATAACAATAACAATAACAATAACAATAACAATAACAATAACAATAACAATAACAATAACAATAACAATAACAATAACAATAACAATAACAATAACAATAACAATAACAATAACAATAACAATAACAATAAGAATAACAATAAGAATAAGAATAAGAATAACAATAACAATAACAATAACAATAACAATAACAATAAGAATAACAATAACAATAACAATAACAATAAGAATAAGAATAAGAATAAGAATAAGAATAAGAATAAGAATAAGAATAACAATAACAATAACAATAACAATAACAATAACAATAACAATAACAATAACAATAACAATAACAATAACAATAACAATAACAATAACAATAACAATAACAATAACAATAACAATAACAATAACAATAACAATAACAATAACAATAACAATAACAATAACAATAACAATAACAATAACAATAACAATAACAATAACAATAACAATAACAATAACAATAACAATAACAATAACAATAACAATAACAATAACAATAACAATAACAATAACAATAACAATAACAATAACAATAACAATAACAATAACAATAACAATAACAATAACAATAACAATAACAATAACAATAACAATAACAATAACAATAACAATAACAATAACAATAACAATAACAATAACAATAACAATAACAATAACAATAACAATAACAATAACAATAACAATAACAATAACAATAACAATAACAATAACAATAACAATAACAATAACAATAACAATAACAATAACAATAACAATAACAATAACAATAACAATAACAATAACAATAACAATAACAATAACAATAACAATAACAATAACAATAACAATAACAATAACAATAACAATAACAATAACAATAACAATAACAATAACAATAACAATAACAATAACAATAACAATAACAATAACAATAACAATAACAATAACAATAACAATAACAATAACAATAACAATAACAATAACAATAACAATAACAATAACAATAACAATAACAATAACAATAACAATAACAATAACAATAACAATAACAATAACAATAACAACAATAACAATAACAATAACAATAACAATAACAATAACAATAACAATAACAATAACAATAACAATAACAATAACAATAACAATAACAATAACAATAACAATAACAATAACAATAACAATAACAATAACAATAACAATAACAATAACAATAACAATAACAATAACAATAACAATAACAATAACAATAACAATAACAATAACAATAACAATAACAATAACAATAACAATAACAATAACAATAACAATAACAATAACAATAACAATAACAATAACAATAACAATAACAATAACAATAACAATAACAATAACAATAACAATAACAATAACAATAACAATAACAATAACAATAACAATAACAATAACAATAACAATAACAATAACAATAACAATAACAATAACAATAACAATAACAATAACAATAACAATAACAATAACAATAACAATAACAATAACAATAACAATAACAATAACAATAACAATAACAATAACAATAACAATAACAATAACAATAACAATAACAATAACAATAACAATAACAATAACAATAACAATAACAATAACAATAACAATAACAATAACAATAACAATAACAATAACAATAACAATAACAATAACAATAACAATAACAATAACAATAACAATAACAATAACAATAACAATAACAATAACAATAACAATAACAATAACAATAACAATAACAATAACAATAACAATAACAATAACAATAACAATAACAATAACAATAACAATAACAATAACAATAACAATAACAATAACAATAACAATAACAATAACAATAACAATAACAATAACAATAACAATAACAATAACAATAACAATAACAATAACAATAACAATAACAATAACAATAACAATAACAATAACAATAACAATAACAATAACAATAACAATAACAATAACAATAACAATAACAATAACAATAACAATAACAATAACAATAACAATAACAATAACAATAACAATAACAATAACAATAACAATAACAATAACAATAACAATAACAATAACAATAACAATAACAATAACAATAACAATAACAATAACAATAACAATAACAATAACAATAACAATAACAATAACAATAACAATAACAATAACAATAACAATAACAATAACAATAACAATAACAATAACAATAACAATAACAATAACAATAACAATAACAATAACAATAACAATAACAATAACAATAACAATAACAATAACAATAACAATAACAATAACAATAACAATAACAATAACAATAACAATAACAATAACAATAACAATAACAATAACAATAACAATAACAATAACAATAACAATAACAATAACAATAACAATAACAATAACAATAACAATAACAATAACAATAACAATAACAATAACAATAACAATAACAATAACAATAACAATAACAATAACAATAACAATAACAATAACAATAACAATAACAATAACAATAACAATAACAATAACAATAACAATAACAATAACAATAACAATAACAATAACAATAACAATAACAATAACAATAACAATAACAATAACAATAACAATAACAATAACAATAACAATAACAATAACAATAACAATAACAATAACAATAACAATAACAATAACAATAACAATAACAATAACAATAACAATAACAATAACAATAACAATAACAATAACAATAACAATAACAATAACAATAACAATAACAATAACAATAACAATAACAATAACAATAACAATAACAATAACAATAACAATAACAATAACAATAACAATAACAATAACAATAACAATAACAATAACAATAACAATAACAATAACAATAACAATAACAATAACAATAACAATAACAATAACAATAACAATAACAATAACAATAACAATAACAATAACAATAACAATAACAATAACAATAACAATAACAATAACAATAACAATAACAATAACAATAACAATAACAATAACAATAACAATAACAATAACAATAACAATAACAATAACAATAACAATAACAATAACAATAACAATAACAATAACAATAACAATAACAATAACAATAACAATAACAATAACAATAACAATAACAATAACAATAACAATAACAATAACAATAACAATAACAATAACAATAACAATAACAATAACAATAACAATAACAATAACAATAACAATAACAATAACAATAACAATAACAATAACAATAACAATAACAATAACAATAACAATAACAATAACAATAACAATAACAATAACAATAACAATAACAATAACAATAACAATAACAATAACAATAACAATAACAATAACAATAACAATAACAATAACAATAACAATAACAATAACAATAACAATAACAATAACAATAACAATAACAATAACAATAACAATAACAATAACAATAACAATAACAATAACAATAACAATAACAATAACAATAACAATAACAATAACAATAACAATAACAATAACAATAACAATAACAATAACAATAACAATAACAATAACAATAACAATAACAATAACAATAACAATAACAATAACAATAACAATAACAATAACAATAACAATAACAATAACAATAACAATAACAATAACAATAACAATAACAATAACAATAACAATAACAATAACAATAACAATAACAATAACAATAACAATAACAATAACAATAACAATAACAATAACAATAACAATAACAATAACAATAACAATAACAATAACAATAACAATAACAATAACAATAACAATAACAATAACAATAACAATAACAATAACAATAACAATAACAATAACAATAACAATAACAATAACAATAACAATAACAATAACAATAACAATAACAATAACAATAACAATAACAATAACAATAACAATAACAATAACAATAACAATAACAATAACAATAACAATAACAATAACAATAACAATAACAATAACAATAACAATAACAATAACAATAACAATAACAATAACAATAACAATAACAATAACAATAACAATAACAATAACAATAACAATAACAATAACAATAACAATAACAATAACAATAACAATAACAATAACAATAACAATAACAATAACAATAACAATAACAATAACAATAACAATAACAATAACAATAACAATAACAATAACAATAACAATAACAATAACAATAACAATAACAATAACAATAACAATAACAATAACAATAACAATAACAATAACAATAACAATAACAATAACAATAACAATAACAATAACAATAACAATAACAATAACAATAACAATAACAATAACAATAACAATAACAATAACAATAACAATAACAATAACAATAACAATAACAATAACAATAACAATAACAATAACAATAACAATAACAATAACAATAACAATAACAATAACAATAACAATAACAATAACAATAACAATAACAATAACAATAACAATAACAATAACAATAACAATAACAATAACAATAACAATAACAATAACAATAACAATAACAACAATAACAATAACAATAACAATAACAATAACAATAACAATAACAATAACAATAACAATAACAATAACAATAACAATAACAATAACAATAACAATAACAATAACAATAACAATAACAATAACAATAACAATAACAATAACAATAACAATAACAATAACAATAACAATAACAATAACAATAACAATAACAATAACAATAACAATAACAATAACAATAACAATAACAATAACAATAACAATAACAATAACAATAACAATAACAATAACAATAACAATAACAATAACAATAACAATAACAATAACAATAACAATAACAATAACAATAACAATAACAATAACAATAACAATAACAATAACAATAACAATAACAATAACAATAACAATAACAATAACAATAACAATAACAATAACAATAACAATAACAATAACAATAACAATAACAATAACAATAACAATAACAATAACAATAACAATAACAATAACAATAACAATAACAATAACAATAACAATAACAATAACAATAACAATAACAATAACAATAACAATAACAATAACAATAACAATAACAATAACAATAACAATAACAATAACAATAACAATAACAATAACAATAACAATAACAATAACAATAACAATAACAATAACAATAACAATAACAATAACAATAACAATAACAATAACAATAACAATAACAATAACAATAACAATAACAATAACAATAACAATAACAATAACAATAACAATAACAATAACAATAACAATAACAATAACAATAACAATAACAATAACAATAACAATAACAATAACAATAACAATAACAATAACAATAACAATAACAATAACAATAACAATAACAATAACAATAACAATAACAATAACAATAACAATAACAATAACAATAACAATAACAATAACAATAACAATAACAATAACAATAACAATAACAATAACAATAACAATAACAATAACAATAACAATAACAATAACAATAACAATAACAATAACAATAACAATAACAATAACAATAACAATAACAATAACAATAACAATAACAATAACAATAACAATAACAATAACAATAACAATAACAATAACAATAACAATAACAATAACAATAACAATAACAATAACAATAACAATAACAATAACAATAACAATAACAATAACAATAACAATAACAATACAACAATAACAATAACAATAACAATAACAATAACAATAACAATAACAATAACAATAACAATAACAATAACAATAACAATAACAATAACAATAACAATAACAATAACAATAACAATAACAATAACAATAACAATAACAATAACAATAACAATAACAATAACAATAACAATAACAATAACAATAACAATAACAATAACAATAACAATAACAATAACAATAACAATAACAATAACAATAACAATAACAATAACAATAACAATAACAATAACAATAACAATAACAATAACAATAACAATAACAATAACAATAACAATAACAATAACAATAACAATAACAATAACAATAACAATAACAATAACAATAACAATAACAATAACAATAACAATAACAATAACAATAACAATAACAATAACAATAACAATAACAATAACAATAACAATAACAATAACAATAACAATAACAATAACAATAACAATAACAATAACAATAACAATAACAATAACAATAACAATAACAATAACAATAACAATAACAATAACAATAACAATAACAATAACAATAACAATAACAATAACAATAACAATAACAATAACAATAACAATAACAATAACAATAACAATAACAATAACAATAACAATAACAATAACAATAACAATAACAATAACAATAACAATAACAATAACAATAACAATAACAATAACAATAACAATAACAATAACAATAACAATAACAATAACAATAACAATAACAATAACAATAACAATAACAATAACAATAACAATAACAATAACAATAACAATAACAATAACAATAACAATAACAATAACAATAACAATAACAATAACAATAACAATAACAATAACAATAACAATAACAATAACAATAACAATAACAATAACAATAACAATAACAATAACAATAACAATAACAATAACAATAACAATAACAATAACAATAACAATAACAATAACAATAACAATAACAATAACAATAACAATAACAATAACAATAACAATAACAATAACAATAACAATAACAATAACAATAACAATAACAATAACAATAACAATAACAATAACAATAACAAACAATAACAATAACAATAACAATAACAATAACAATAACAATAACAATAACAATAACAATAACAATAACAATAACAATAACAATAACAATAACAATAACAATAACAATAACAATAACAATAACAATAACAATAACAATAACAATAACAATAACAATAACAATAACAATAACAATAACAATAACAATAACAATAACAATAACAATAACAATAACAATAACAATAACAATAACAATAACAATAACAATAACAATAACAATAACAATAACAATAACAATAACAATAACAATAACAATAACAATAACAATAACAATAACAATAACAATAACAATAACAATAACAATAACAATAACAATAACAATAACAATAACAATAACAATAACAATAACAATAACAATAACAATAACAATAACAATAACAATAACAATAACAATAACAATAACAATAACAATAACAATAACAATAACAATAACAATAACAATAACAATAACAATAACAATAACAATAACAATAACAATAACAATAACAATAACAATAACAATAACAATAACAATAACAATAACAATAACAATAACAATAACAATAACAATAACAATAACAATAACAATAACAATAACAATAACAATAACAATAACAATAACAATAACAATAACAATAACAATAACAATAACAATAACAATAACAATAACAATAACAATAACAATAACAATAACAATAACAATAACAATAACAATAACAATAACAATAACAATAACAATAACAATAACAATAACAATAACAATAACAATAACAATAACAATAACAATAACAATAACAATAACAATAACAATAACAATAACAATAACAATAACAATAACAATAACAATAACAATAACAATAACAATAACAATAACAATAACAATAACAATAACAATAACAATAACAATAACAATAACAATAACAATAACAATAACAATAACAATAACAATAACAATAACAATAACAATAACAATAACAATAACAATAACAATAACAATAACAATAACAATAACAATAACAATAACAATAACAATAACAATAACAATAACAATAACAATAACAATAACAATAACAATAACAATAACAATAACAATAACAATAACAATAACAATAACAATAACAATAACAATAACAATAACAATAACAATAACAATAACAATAACAATAACAATAACAATAACAATAACAATAACAATAACAATAACAATAACAATAACAATAACAATAACAATAACAATAACAATAACAATAACAATAACAATAACAATAACAATAACAATAACAATAACAATAACAATAACAATAACAATAACAATAACAATAACAATAACAATAACAATAACAATAACAATAACAATAACAATAATAATAACAATAACAATAACAATAACAATAACAATAACAATAACAATAACAATAACAATAACAATAACAATAACAATAACAATAACAATAACAATAACAATAACAATAACAATAACAATAACAATAACAATAACAATAACAATAACAATAACAATAACAATAACAATAACAATAACAATAACAATAACAATAACAATAACAATAACAATAACAATAACAATAACAATAACAATAACAATAACAATAACAATAACAATAACAATAACAACAATAACAATAACAATAACAATAACAATAACAATAACAATAACAATAACAATAACAATAACAATAACAATAACAATAACAATAACAATAACAATAACAATAACAATAACAATAACAATAACAATAACAATAACAATAACAATAACAATAACAATAACAATAACAATAACAATAACAATAACAATAACAATAACAATAACAATAACAATAACAATAACAATAACAATAACAATAACAATAACAATAACAATAACAATAACAATAACAATAACAATAACAATAACAATAACAATAACAATAACAATAACAATAACAATAACAATAACAACAATAATGTTAACAATAATGTGACTGATTTTAATTTTTTTCAGGACCTGGCTTAGCTTTTCTTGTATATCCATCTGCAGTACTTCAACTTCCTGGATCTCCAATGTGGTCTTGTCTTTTCTTTTTCATGCTTCTTTTGATAGGCTTAGACTCTCAGTTTTGCACAATGGAAGGTTTTATTACCGCCATTATTGACGAGTGGCCCCACTTACTAAGGAAGCGAAAGGAAATTTTTATAGCAATTGTTTGCTTAATAAGTTATTTAGTTGGCTTAACATGCATTACACAGGTAAGACTATTAGTATTTGTTTATGCTTGTTTGTGAACTATTTGCAAAATTCAATACACATAATACGATTTGAGAACTAAAAATCCTATAAATATTAGATTTTGCCAATGTGCTCTTTGAAACGGATAAATTAAGGGAATTATAAGAAAAGAAGCTGTTTCCAATAATAAAGTATATATGTATATTTTGACTCTATATCAATAGATAAATTGATTGGGCCTTTCCGTCTGTTTGTCCGCCAGTATGAGTGCGAAGATCTCACCCCGTTTGACCGCAACATACTAAAGTTGTTTTTGCTTTAAGTGCGTTTTCTCGTAATAAGCTTGTTTTGGACAGGCCTTTTAATTTAAAGGCACCTTTCATACATACACTTTATTTAACAATAATTAGAACAGTCGCGAATATGATTTGTGGTGATTCGCAGTTTTTATTGGTATAAAAGAGTAAACTAACAAAGCATAGGAGAACAAAAGCAAAAACGGGCCACCAACTGATAACCGATTGCAGCATATGGCAACCTTAAGCGAGACTGCCAATCTGCTAACGGCTGACCTCAGCTGATGGCCTCACATATGATTTGTGTTTAGATAATGCCTTTGAATTCGCTGCTTCTGCTCCCGACATAGTCCCCCCGTTGGAGGATGGACATCCTTCAACTGAATTTCCCTCGAGGGGTAGAAGCGCCAATTTGCTTACAGCCCTCCTTACGAGTCCTGCTGCAGTTCTGATTATTGCTACACGAACTGTACCATCCATTCCTTTAATAGTGTCTTTCACTCTGCCGAGACGCCACTAAAGGGGAGTAGTGTTGTCGTCCTTGAGGATCACGACGCTGTTCACCTTCAAATTGGTTCGAGGTGAACGCCATTTGCTGCGCTCCTGGAGTAAGGAGAGGTAGTCCGAGCTTCATTTACGCCAAAATACTTGCTGCATACGGCTGATGCGCTGCCATTGACTGAGTCGGTTGGCATCAAGATGCGCTAAGTCAGGCTCGTCAATGACTGACATAGGATCACCAATCAGAAGTGATCAGGTGTAAGCACGTCTAAGTCGCTGGGGTTTTCTGAAAGTGGACAAAGAGGTCTAGAGTTAAGCATACCAGCGATTTCGCAGACCATTGTCCTTAGCTCGCAAAAGATGGGAGTAGAGATGAGTGATTAAGCTCCACTTTATGTTGAGTGACAAATACTTATTCCATAGCTCAGTGTTTGGAGGATCACTTAAGAATATCCGCCGCAATCCGTTTAACTCATTCCTTGCTCCCACAAAATTAGTAGAGTTGTCGGACCATATTGTGTTTGGTTTTCCCCAAGTGCTGATGAACCTAGTGAGCGCTGCCAGAAGCGAAGCTGTTGACAAATCCTCCACCAGCTCCATATGGCAAGCCTTTGCCGAGAAGCAGACAAACACTGAGAAGTAGCATTTCGTAGGGGGTCGGTTCCGGACTTACGCTTTGACGTAGAAAGCCCAACAAAAGTCAATTCCGGTGACATGAAACGGTCGACTTCTTTGAACGCGGTATGAAGCTTTAGCTTCAATCGATAGCAGCGGACGCATTTCCCCAATATTGATCCGACTAACTTTCGTCCTACGATGACCCAAAATCTCTGACGCAATGCCACCAAGAGACTCTGGGGACCTGCATGCGGAAATTTGTGATGAAAATGCATTACTAAGGCAGTTGTTACTGGATGGTTCTTGGGCAGCAATAGAGGATGCATGGCTTCGAAATCCAAATTGGAGTTTTGAAGACCTTCATGGCCCATGACCGGGTGCAGTGTCCAAAGGCTGCTCCTATTTGAAATCTTCTGTCCGGAATTCAAAGCGTCAAACTCAGCAGAAAAATGGACTCCTTATAAGAAGATGCGTGTCTGCCTTAATTTCCCGGTGGGTTGATGCAATCTCTTTCGATGACAAAAGCGATGTACATATCCAAAGATTCGTTGCAACTTGCTGAAGGAATTGATGAATTTGCATTCTTCATATATATCATCTTGTCAAAGGAAAACAGGGCCCTCGTACCACAGCGGTGAAGTCATCAGCTCAGATGGTGTGCATCCTCGATGGTGTGCATCCTCTGCTAGGTTTAAGAGGGTCGGTACATGGTGCCACACCATTCCATCCGTGAGTTCATGAATCCGGGCTACCGGATTGGCAACGAACACGTTGAATGCTGAGGGCGATTCCCGGATCCAAGCAAGCACTATTGTTGAATCAGTCCAGCAATGGATTAGACATTTTGGTGGAATAATAACGGCAATGTTAGCGATGAGCTCAGCCAACAAGTGGGCAGCGGCTAATTCCAATTTGGGTACGGAGAGCGTTTTCAACGGTGCAACACGAGATTTGGAGCATAATAGTTGCGAAGTGTGAGTCCGCCAGTATGAGTGCGAAGATCTCACCCCGTTTGACCGCAACATACTAAAGTGGTTTTTGCTTTAAGTGCGTTTTCTCGTAATAAGCTTGTTTTGAACAGGTGTGCATCCTCTGCTAGGTTTAAGAGGGTCGGTAAATGGTGCCACACTATTCCATCCGTGAGTTCCTGAATCCGGGCTACCGGATTGGCAACGAACACGTTGAATACTGAGGGCGATTCCCGGATCCAAGCAAGCACTATTGTTAAATCAGTCCAGCAATGTATTGGACATTTTGGTGGAATAATAACGGCAATGTTAGCGATGAGCTCAGCCAACAAGTGGGCAGCGGCTAATTCCAATTTGGAAACGTTTTTAACGGTGCAACACGAGATTTGGAGCATAATAGTTGCGAAGTGTGAGAGGGTCGTAGATCCTTGCAATGGCAGAAAGAATGGCACGTTTAGTAGGCGTCCCTTCTGAGGGGCTAACAGTCAAGCTAAAAAGCTACTGATCCGAGGTGGTATTCCGTGCCAAACCTAAGGCATTGGGTATATCCGAACCGTCATGAAATTTTTTCACATTTTCGTGATCGCTATCTGGTTCTCCTTTTAGTGCTTCTACAACATTTGAACACCACTTTCGAATCGGAAAGTGTCCTCTTCTGAGAAGTTTCTTGATCTGCACGCGCAGTTTGCCGACTTCCTCAACCGAATTACCATCTGTGATCAAGTCATCCACGTAGAAGTCTCGACGCAAGATGTTCGCAGCTCCAGAAAAAGCGTGATTCTCATCCGATGCAAGTTGTTGCATTGCTCGTATAGCAAGGAATGCGGCAGGCTTAGTTCCATATGTGACCGTCTCCAACTGGTACACCTGAATTGGTTATGCCTGGTCGTCCCTCCACAAGATGCATTGCAGGAGCTGATCAGGATGAGAAATTCGCACGCATATGTGCATCTTAAAGATGTCACCACACAGTGCGATCTTGAAGAAGCGGAACCGGATTAAAGTGCTGATCAACTTGGGCTGAATAGATGGTCCCGCGAAGAGCAGTTCGTTCAGGGATACTCCAGATGTTATCTTGGCAGGATCCATCAAATACATCTCGAAATTTTGTAGTTGTGCTATCCAGTTTCTGGGCACAGTGATGAGAAATAAATTATTGGGGATGTCTGGACTGCTTAGACGAAATTGACATGTGACCTAACTCTGCATACTCCCACATAAAGGCTACATACTGCTTCTTGATTACCGGATTGCGGGACAACTTTGATTCCAGTGTTCTGAATCGCCGAAGAGCTCGATCAAAGGAATCTCCAAGGCCATCCAACGATGACTTAACGGGCAAACGAACCGAATATTGACCAGACGGTAATCGGGTGCAATGCTGCTGGAAAAGCTGCTCGCATGCTGAGTCCTCTTCAGAAAGAACTGGGACGGAACCGCAGCAGCTGTTTATCTCCCAAAACCGTTTTAATAATTCGCTCAGCACCTCGAATTCAGGTTGCGGGGAGGGACCTGCTGTTGTTGCGGACAGAGAGAGGCTTCTTGAGCTTGGAGACAAGATCCTTTTGGAAACAATCCATAATAGTTTGGTTTTCTGCATGACTTGAGATTTTCTTCTGCCCCATAGAATATGCCCGCACCCGTTATATTGCTGGGGATTTTCCATTCCCTCAAATCGATGTCAAACTGCGGCTGGAAGTCAGTGATCGTTGCCGTGTGGTGCTTTCCTTGACAAAGCCGGTACTGAGATGATTTGCATTGCGACTGCCCATGACCAGAGCGTAGGCAATTAGTGCAGAGCTGCAACTTCACTGCTTCCGAAGTGCAAGTTTGGTGCCTTGGTGCTCTTGGATATTTCCGTGTTCTCCAAAATGCGACATATCTTCTCAAGGAAGGAAGCCATATCTTTCCAACTTGATTCACTCAGTGATTCGCTCAGTAGTACCTCTTCCCATTTTTCTTGCGCTTGAGGGTCCAACTTTGATGCGACGAGATGCACTAACAATCAGCGATTTGATCATTGCCTGCCATGGTGCGCAGCGCACGCAAATGCGAATTGAGCTAGTCACTGAGCTCGCGCAGACTGCTCGCTGAAGATTTTTCCACACATCTAGCTCCAAATATTGACCGCATATGTGCCTGGAAGTGATGTAGTTTATTATCAAAGCGTTTCATTAAGAGCGTTTCACAAAGGTCATAATTGACCTCAGAAGGATCCAAGGAACTAATGGTGTTCAACGCTGAGCCAGATAAGCAAGAGCGATGATGTTGGAGCTTCTCGACTTAAATCGTCGTTTCTTCCGATGACGGTATAGTACATCGCTATAAGATCCGGCTAATCGGCATAAGACCCTGAGAATGTTGGAAGTCTTAGCTCTGACAAGCGACTTAAACGTGGCGAGGCTCTGCAGAATCCTCGAGAGTCGATCTCCTTGGCTATCATCGTCGAATTTGGTCCTAATGGCCTTTGAATTAAATTGATTCGCTCCAGACTGGTCTGAGCGCCATCAAATTGAGATATTAAAAGCTCAACAGTTCCAATACAAACGGACAGCTCGGATTAGTCGAAGCGGGAGAACTCCTCAGAGTCGCAAAACTTGTTTATTGCCCTCAACTGACGAAGGATTGACTCAGCTTTGGCTTTGAAAAGTGCAATGTCGTTAGTGGGCTCGACACAGCTGATTGTGACAGAATCATCACTTGTTGTCATCTTCACCTCTTCTTTTGCGAAACTTCGTAGATAAAGAGCGCGAATTAGGTCGATGAACTCGTGATCGTGAACTTGGCATAACAGACGCACGCTAAATAGCTCTGATTGAAATGTACCGCAATTTATAAGCACACTGTTCGAGCTGTTCGTAATCGCGTATGTGTGCGTGGTTTATGTACGTGTGTGTGTGGGGCGAAGATGCACAACACAGTGTAGACGGTTATATTAAGAGAATTGTTCCTAGATCAGGTGTTTAACGGATTGTTAAACAGCGTAGAATACTTAAATTCAGTTATATGCACCAATTTCTTATAGTAGCACCAACACGAAATAATACTGAAAGCGAATTATTGAGATGCGCCACATTTAAATATTTGTTTAAATATAAATTTATTAAGATCACGTCGCCCCACCTTAAGTGGCGCTGCCAATATGCTAACGGTTGACCTCAGCTGATGGCTTCACATATGACTTTGTCTTTACGTATGTGCTTTGAACTCGCTGCTTCTGCTCCCGACAACTATTATGATGAAATACCAAATCGCACCGTCACTATTATGATGAAATACCATTACCATTTATGTGCTACAGTTTATTGCTTTGGAAAGGCAAACAAAAAATATAGGAATTCAGATTTTACTCCTCCTCTTACTCAGGGTAACCTAATGTAGTTCTCGAGGTTTGTTGATCTAACAATTTGTAAGTTAATTGTGGTCAGGGATCACTATTCATTTCTTCTTCCTCAATTTACATAATTTACCTTTATACGTATTTCTTTTAATCCAATTCACAAAATGGTTGCAATCTGTGATGTTCAATCAGTGTCTTTACTCTCCTAATGAGTTAGAAATCGTTGGCTCGATAATTCCAAATAATCCTGTCAATTCCTGACGTTGGCTTCTTATGTAGCCGCATTTATGTAATTTACACTGAATTTAGTAAAGCATTTGACTTGCACATTCACTCTCTCTTGAAACCTAAGCTTGAGCTTTTTTTCCTATGAATTATTATGCTGGATTTTAAACTAATAATCCACAGAGTTATTCGTAACATTTGTTTATCTAGCTCTATCCGAGTTTCCTTAATTTTCCCAAGGTAGCCTTCTCAAACATTTACTTTTTACAATGATCATCAATGATCTACCAACTTTTTTGACAGAATCTCGTGTATTTATGTACGAGAATAATGTTAAAATGTGGTTGCAACACAAGGAATTATCGTGCCATATTAAGTTGCAGAAATATTTTAATCCTATTTAAACATGATACACTGTGAACTTATTATTATTCTATCATGTCCTTCTATAAAATTAAACCACATTTGAGCTCACAGTGGAATGAGGACTAATTACTGGTGCAGTGAATTTGCCATCGAAAAGAGCAGACTTCTTTTAACGTACGTTCTTTTGCTAAGGGTGAATCGAATGCAGTCTTCTTAAAAGACGCATCGTCCCTTCTAAAATAATAATTGCTAATAATTGTCAGTCAAAACTAATCTAGAAGGTTGCCAACAGCTCTGACGACATACAGTGGCAGGCGTATACATCAACGAACTTATAACCCAAAATGTTTCGAGATCACTTTTGACATGAATGACAAGATGCGCTCAGTTAAATCAAAATGGAAAAATAGTTTACAATATATATTGGAACGATTCTCCGTAAATATCGTTAAGATATTTAAGTTCCTAAATAAAATCTTTTAACTCTATATAAACTTAAAATTATTCAGAGTCACATATTTGAAATATAAGATAATAAACCATAGGTCAATGAATGAGAGTTACATAAAAATTTGTATATCCAACACAAGTAAGGCTGGCAGCCTATAATTTACGTTTGCTTCTCTTGTCATTCTTTTTTTTCCTTCAAGTTGTTATGAACCGATTATTTCCCGCCGGGCAACCTCAGCGAGCTCTGTTATTCCCAGGGATGGGCTCCAATGCCCTCAGTTCGTAGCCAGATCCTAAACGAAGCTGTCTCGTTCGGTACACTTCGATAACAATAACAATACATAAGTAACAAACACAAGCATGCAAGACAAACAACAATTTACAGCTGAATTAATGCTGGCCATCGCCCGGAGAAAAGTCACAGCTGACTATTCCTCGCTTTCACAGCCTTCTTAGTCCCCCACTCCTCCTCCTAACCATGTGAAACACTAACAGTCAATCTTACTTATCTTCCCCAATTAACAAATTTATGTAAATCAATTAATCTATTGGGCTCTGGGTGACAGATCGCCGTAGCAGCAATGCTCCCCTGGGTTTCGGTGGTCACCTGCCTGTAGCCAGACTTGCCTTTGGTTGCAAGGCGCGCAGGCATGTCTGCAAGCACCACATTGCTACTCGCCAATACGTCTGCCTTCACAATATTGATTTAAACAAATGTAAAAAAAATACCTAAATATAATGACCACTAGGGCACATATATAAACCTATTCATATATTTAAAAACATTGATTTATTTCAAATTATACAGGGGGCAAGCTAAGTGGTTAAGGGTAGACAGGTGTGCTCGTGCAACGTGTCCTTCGTAACGTTGGAAAGATCAACAGATCACAGGGGCCGATGTTGCCGCATAAGCGACGCCCATTGGGCCGATCTCACCGGATTTCTTTGATTTTAACCTCGCCCCTCAGGTCTCCGGTGATGTGGCAGCGGCGGTGTCGTTGACATAAATTTTGGCGACGGCGATTCCTTCAGCGCAAGCTCACGCAGCGCGTGGCAGCTCCCAGCACATAAAAAGACGAAAATATTCAAAAAAAATGGCCATCGCCGGATTTCAGATTCATCTTGCACGCAGACGAATTCGGACATCGGCCTGAGCCCGGTCTAATAGTAGACACAGGCAGAGTTTACCATCCAATAATGCACAATACGAACAAGGTGATATGCTCCGTTTTGCATGCTCACACATTCCCAGGACAACGTGAAACGGGAAGTGAGATAGAAATAGTGCACATACTGGAGTGTACAGAAGGAAGCGAGATAGTAATAGGCCGCTTACTTGTGCGTAACCTAATCAAATATACGTAAGCGTACAGGAGAGTATAATGCATTTAATGCTTGAACAAAAGTCTTCACAGAGAAATACCCCCAAAAAAACAGTTTTCAATTTCCTATTTAAATTGCTCTCGACTTAAGAGATTATTTTGCTGACTGAAACAAAAAAATAACCACAAGTTGCGTCCCCTGAAATAAATTGAAGCACTGACAAATGACAGATGTGAAATAGATTTTTTGGCGAGGTACCGTAGTTGGCTACGAAGTATCCCACTTGTTTTCATATTAGTTGAAGGTAATACAATACCTTTTTGGCTATGCATAATACGTTAATGTATTGTAATGTAATGCATTTTATGAAACAAAATATAAATAAATATTTTTATACAACGTGATAATTCAAAACAGAATAATTTTTTTGCATAATCATATAAAAGTATGATAATGATATAATTAACGAAAATAACCTGTTCTCGTAAATAATGCATTTTAATTATTGCCTTCAAAATCATTCAGAGAATCCGCCAGATCCTGATATTTTATAGGAATTTTTTAATGTTTTGCTGCTGACCAAATTAGATTTTACGTAACATATTTAATTTGGTGCTTTGACAATTCTATATATATGTGTGTGTTCTATGTATTTAATATAATTGCTTGTTCAAATATTCCATACTAAAATATATTTTTTTACCGCAGGGTGGCATGTATATTTTTCAAATCTTGGATTCGTATGCAGTTAGTGGATTCTGCCTACTATGGCTTATATTTTTTGAATGTATTTCCATATCATGGTGCTATGGTGTTGACAGGTTTTATGACGGTATAAAGGATATGATTGGATATTATCCCACAGTGTGGTGGAAGTTTTGTTGGTGTGTTACAACACCATCAATATGCTTGGTAATATTTTGTTTTTATTTAATTTATATAACTATAGTTACTATAAATCACTTTAATGCAACAAAATGAGGTGAACATGTCGAAAAACTTAAAAAACAATGGCGTAAGCATAAGTTTTGACAGAGTTTGAAAAATAGTAAGCACTATCATTTGCTCGTCGCCCTGCCTTTGTTTTTAAAAATATGCTCAGCAGCAGCAACTAAAGTTGAGTCATTGCTCAGTGTTGAAGCGACTGCCGATCAACATAAAAAATTTGGACCCTCGTATTTAGCAAGTGTCGGCAGCAACAGCCAGCGATAGCACATCCATTTTCTGTTAGGTAGGCTAAAAATGCTGGTAATTTTGAGCGACAGCACAACTGCTGGCGTAGTTTTCATGACTGCCGATGAGACTTGCTGCCGCAAGAAAAGAATTTGCTGTAGCTGGTATATTACTGAATGCGTGGCATGTCAATGGTCGCTTCAAATGTAACCCTTTTTATGTATACCATATATATATACGTATATATTGAGAATATGAGTTATGTAGCAATTTGATTATTCAATTGATTCATTGACAATATTTGAAAAAGTTTAAGAAGTTTAAGTTAATTGTATTTCAAATATGTTTTTATTTTTTATTTTATTATTTTTAATTTATATTTTGAAAATAAAATATATGAAAAAATAATCTGACGCTTTTTCATTATTTACATAACAAAGATGTTTATTATTAATACAAAAAAAGAGAGAACAATTATCATAAATCATAGCAGGTACATATCATATGGTATACATAAAAAGGGTTACATTTCAAGCGACCATTGACATGCCACGCATTCAGTAATATACCAGCTACAGCAAATTCTTTGCTTGCGGCAGCAAATCCGGCAGTCATGAAAACTACGCCAGCAGTTGTGCTGTAGTTGAAATTTACCAGAATTTTTAGCCTACCAAACAGAAAGTGGTTGTACTATCGCTGGCTGTTGCTGCCGACACTTGCTAAATACGAGGGTCGAAATTTTTTCTGTCGATCGGCAGTCACCTCAACAGCACAGCAGTTAAACAGCCAGTATCCAGAAATTTCATTAGGGCGACAGTAGACACACAACTGCCGACTGCTGCTGTTGAGTTTTACGAAGCAGCAGCCGGCAGTCAGTCGGCAGCTATGAAATGTGACGAAAGTTCGGACATGAGAAGCGACGCAAAGACTACTATTTACTATTTGCTGCTAATTTTTCAAACTCTGAGTTTTAACGAGCATAACGTGATAGTACTGACCAAATAATATATAGATCGAAAATTTCATAGAAGAGCTTTTGACACTCCAATTTTAGCAAGTGATTCCCGCAGACACTGAGCGTTGTATGCAAGAAAAATAGCTTCAGTATGAGGGATCTTTTTTAAATCGACGAGTCGATTAAGAAGATAAAAGCAAAATTGAAAATGTCCCTGAAGACTATTTGAAGACTATTTGAGGAAGACTATTTGTTTTATATTTATAAATAAAGATTTTCCGTTTTACAACTAGCGTTTTTTACAACTTAAATTATTCAGCCATTTTTTCATATATTTTCGAAAATCTTTTTTGTAAACATTACTATTATCAATTGTCTTTATTAACGTATTTTTTCAATATTTTTTATTGATGTCTTCTAATTTATTTTTAATTTTAAACTTAACACTACTAAAAAGTGTACATGCAAAAGTCTGCTTACAGCTGTTTCAAGCTGCGTGTAATGCAAGAAACAACGATTACCGTTGGATTGGATGTATGTCACATTAGGCATGTAGTAATATGCCACAATCTGTTTGTTCGTCTAACCGACTATTGGTGTCAGTGCTAGTATTCGATATCAATATTCCATATCCTTAAAGTCGAACATTTTCAACTGTTATTGCCTCATATTTAATAAATCATTGCATTTTAAATATATATATATATATATATATATAAATATATATATATATATATATATATATATATATATATATATATATATATATATATATATATCGACAAATTGATAATTTCGAAATTTTTACTTTTAGGGAGTATTCTTTTTTAATATAGTTCAATGGACTCCTATTAAATATTTAGACTACAATTACCCATGGTGGGCCCACGTTTTCGGTTGGTTTACAGCGTTATCTTCAATGCTTTATATTCCGTTATATATGTTTTGGCTTTGGAAAAATACTCCTGGAGACCTATACGAAGTAAGTTTATATTTTGATATACATAAACTAATACATAATAATTATAGCAATTAATAAAATATTACCTATTTAGTTATATCACTGACCAAATAACATATAGATGGGACTTTTTATACAACAAAAAGGTCCACCAAATCTCTTAGCGGGATACCCTAGTTCAATGCGACATACCTCAGTCGGCTCACACCATACCCCGATCGACTCGCACGAAAAGCTTCCGACAAGTTTGATCCACCTCCACCATCTCTCATATACCAATGCTATTTGATGTTGCGATAGCTTGCCTCTTGCTGTCTCTCTGTTTCTATATTGCCCATTTTTATTGCTATGACAAGCATATAAATTAGAACATTCGGTTCTTTAGTTTATTAAAAAATATATTTAGCGAGCGAAGCTCGACTTGTTCATTAATTCAGAAAAATTTTGGAACTAAATGACTTAATTTAATTAATAATGTTGACGCTGCTGTTGGTTGTTCTGCCTGCGTCGACGTTGCCGTTGTTGTTGCTGGCTGCGATCCCGCTGCACTTGTTACGACGCAGTTATTGGTGCCGACGTCAGGTGGTCTCACAGTCTGGCTGCCAGGGTTGACCGGATATCGATGTGCTGACAAGGCGCGCGTGTCAAATGGTTGTTCGCTGGTCTCAGTGGTTCTGCACTGGTCCCTCTTGCGTAAGCTCGGGGATCGTGTTACCGTCTGTGAGAATTGACCGGAAGTCGATATACTGACAAGGCGCACGTCTGACATGTTCATCCGCTGGATGGGTGGCTGTGGTGTTTGTGCCACTTCGTGAGAACGTTGTTAACTTATATGAACATTAGTATCTTCTTCTACTTATACATATTTATCATTGGCTTTGTGTGATTCTCCAGCCGAATTTCAATTTTGCGTTTTTCTATTGCCGCTAAGTTATTTTCCATTACAGGACAGGTCGAACTCATATACGGCAAGACGGAAATCCGCTCTGTGTTCCAAAGCATTGTCATTCGAAACACATAGCGAAGATCCGTCTTGCAGTGTACACTAGGCAGAAGCTTTGACGTTAAATAACTTCATACAAGTAATACCGCATTAACTCAATTTTCAGTTTTTGGAGGTTACCTTACGCTAATACAATATTTGGAAGATCTATGGCTACTAAAATAATGTTATATCCACTATTATTTCTTGCATTCCACTTTTCATGCCCAAAATGTGTGCATATTTTGTTTGTGTTTTTTTTTTTATATTAAATTTATAGAAGTTATTGAATTAAATAGACCAAGAGTAGCTATAATTTTTGACAATAGATATGTTGTTAATATAAAAATATTAGGGCAATATCTGCTATTCAATTGTTTTTATTTAACGTCAAAGTATCGGGATAAGTTTTTACGCACACTTCTCTGCCTAGTGTATGTATAACATGCTGGCTTTGTACTAAGCGATCGTCCTCGTCGACGTAACAAACTCTATTAATTCAAGCTGTTCGAACATTGGTTCGAATTTGACGAAAGCTGTTCGGGTGAGCCGAATCTGTGTAAGAAATTTCGTAGCCGTTTTAGTTGTATGAAATGGCACATCTACACAATATTTGGTTATATAGAGTTAAGCAACAATCAACTTATTGTTTCATTTAATTTCAGAAAATACGGTCGATCGTTCGAATTGACGAGGATATTACTAGGTTACGTGAAAAAATGCAAAGAGAAACTTATGCAAAGGAAATTGAATTTAATTCTTTATAGAACCGTCACTTATAATTACCATGGTTGCTATGATATTATTATTCATTTTCGCTAAAAAGAGAGAAACATTTTTAATTGCAATGCTAAAACTCTAAAAACACAAAAATTGTTATTATTCTCAGAAATGTATTCTACAGCAATTAAATCTTAAGTTAATTTTTAAATAATTTAACATACAGATAAAAAAAAAGTGACATCAGGTGTAATATACATATTTCGTCTTGCAGTGAATAAGTTCATAGTATCAACAAAATGAAATTAAATTAAAGTTAAGTTATTCAGTAATCATTAGATTTCAAGTTGACTATTCTGGCTTACATACATTATATATCTTATTAATTACTGGTAGTTATTTTGTTAAAAATGTATACAATGGCTTACTAGAATTAATATGTCTAGTATTAAAAATATCTCTAGATAAATTTTTATTTTGTTATTATTTCTAAGCGTATTAATTAAATTTAATGTAATGATATCTGGAATATTTATTTATAAGTTGCTTGTGTCGATTTATATAACTTACTAATAAATCTAAAATTATCTATAATCATTGTATCTTTTGCACAAATATATATAAATAAAACAAAAACTAGCTGGAGTTGGTATTTAAATAGATTTTGGAGTGAATGCATATCTTGGATTCGTATGCAGTTAGTGGATTCTGCCTACTATGCACTATAGCCCTTTTTTGACTTTTCGTGTTTTATATTAATATCTCATGAATGAAACAAGATATTTTGGTTTAGTTTTTTTATCTGGTAGATATAACCAATAGAAAGAAGAATTTAAAAAAAAAAATTTGGGTGTGGCACCGCCTATTTTTTTTATTTTAATTTATTTTTTTTATTTTAATTTATTTTTTTTATTTGGGGTTATTTTTAATAACGAGTGTTTAAACATTGGTATTGTTAAAAAAGCATGTAAAACTGCAAAATTATAAGTAATAATATTTATAATTATTAATTCAACAAAAAAAAATTAGTAAAATTGAAGAATACATGTGTATTTATTGCATTTCAAATGGTAACCAACTCTGAGCTGTTGAATTTGAGGTTATGCCCCAAAAGTTAAAATTCCAAAAAATCGGGTTGAACCTGGCACACTTTTTAAACCTTTCTAAAAATTAAACTTATTAACAAATCTGTACTTGTTAGAACACTTATTTTGACATATAACTACGAAGACACCACAACGACTTCAAACACTTCAGATATCAAAACATGCAGTACAAATCCCACTGATTCGATTGCATCACAAAAATTTGATCAGACAAGAGTTTTATTCATAGTTATTTGATATTGACAATTAGACTAAAAAATGCACATCTGCACTGATTGCGCCCATGGATATAAACAGCCGAGTTTCAAACCTGATTTCTCCACAGTGGCGCCACCTATGAAATTATTGGTATGCAACCTTGATGGTCACTCTTTTTTTGATACAGAGCGATCAAAATTATTTTGATAGTTTAACTTTTATAAATGGGGTTTATAGCAGCTTTTTGGCAAAAAAAAAACCTATAGTGCGATGGCACAACCACTTTCTGTTAGGTAGGCTAAAAATTCTTGTCAATTTCAACTACAGCATAACTGCTGGCTTAGTTTTCATAACTGCCGATGGGACTTGCTGCCGCAAGCAAAGAATTTGCTGTAGCTGGTATATTACAGAATGCGTGGCACGTCAATGGTCGCTTGAAATGTAACCCTTTTTATGTATACCATATGATATGTACCTGCTATGATTTATGATATTTGCTCTCTGGTTTAAAAATTGAGAAATTAAACTGGTTATTCTACATATTAATTTATTTTATTTTTAAATTAAATATATATGTAGTAGAATTTTGCGGAACTATGCCACACATTGCGAAACTATGCTAGCAATGTATGCTTGCAATGTATGCATATTATTAGTAGAATATTCATTTCCAAAAAACTATTCATCAGTTCTTGCGCACGCAATGTATGCATATTCCATATTTCAAAATTATACTACAAGCTTGCGCGTGCATGGTCGCTGAAACATCAATTTATGTAAAAGATTTGCACCCAAGAAAACTATATAATAAGTCAGAAGAGTTCTTGTAAATTAGTCTTAAGCTGTCAATATAAATCAAACTGTCTGGTATTTCGTGACTTTTCGTTTTTTTTTTAATTTTTCAGCGTTGACTTAAGCCTACAAGGCCGGTCAATTGTTGACTCACTCTAGAAAACGTCAGTGGCGCAGCCGGTAGGATAATAATTATTGGTGCGATAGCTAGACTATTCAATTCTTTAATTTATTATCGGTAAAAGAACTTCTGCAATAAAAAGTCAATGTGATTGTGCTAAAATTTAAACAGGAGTTTAAGAAGGCGCCTTAGAATTCGCCAGAGTATTAAATCCTTGAAGGTTGCTCTAATACAGGCGAAAAAGCTAAGTGTGCAAAAGGAAAAAAAAAATTTTTTTTTGAATAAATAACATTTAAGTAAAATAACCAATAATATGTAAATAAGCGGGCAGCCTAAAAGAAGATACCATTAATATTTCAAACCCGAGAAGTGTACCTAAAGTGAAGACACATACCTCTAGTGAAGACTTTTTCATTGATAAACACACCCACCACAACGAAGACACAACCCTGAAATAAGCAAATACCCTAACCACTCAACATCTGGATCACTGGAAATCATAAACACAATGGCAGTATCAACACCAGTATCGATTTCCCTCTCTGACTCGAATATGTCTCAGGTTGAAAGGCAAATATCCGCCGTAGAGAGTTTCCAAGGCGACCCGACTACATTATACACATTTATAAGCCGCATCGATTTCATCTTAGCCTTGTATCAAACAACTGATGAAAGGCAAAAACTCATCATCTTTGGAAATATCGAACGGAACATCAGTGGCGATGTCATCCGCACGCTTGGAATTACCAACCTTACTAGTTGGAGCGAACTAAGGAAACAACTCATTCTTAATTACAAGCCGCAGGTGCAAAACCATCAACTATTGGAGAAATTTTGAAATACACCATACAAAGGTAGCGTTCGCAAATTTTTGGAAGAAGCCGAAAATAGAAGACAAAAACTAACCAGTAAGTTAGAACTAGAAAATGATGTGTCTGAAACTCTTTTGTATAATAGACTAATTCAAACGAGTATTGAAAGTTTAATCCAAAAATTACCCACTCATATTTACCTTAGAATCGTTAATTGTAATATTCCAAACTGAAACATTAATCCCAAGTAAAATCAAATTAAAACCAGAATCGAATCAAAACAATCTTCAAAATAAATCACATAATAAACATAAGTCTCCTCTCATCACTTGGCAAAATTTTGGAGAGACTAATTTTAAATAGGATTCTTGCTTGAGACGAGGTACAGCAGACGCTCCCCAAGTTTCAGTTTGGCTTTCGGATACAGCATGGCACCCCTGAACAACTGCATAGGGTGGTTAACTTCATCCTAGAAGCCCTGGAACATAAGGAATATGCAGTTGCCGCTTTTCTTGATATCCAACAAACCTTTGACAGGTTGTGGCATCCTGGCTTGCTCTATAAGGCTAAGAAGGTGTTGACCCCACAGATATTTACACTTGTAAAAAGCTTCCTGGACGGGCGGTCGTTCCGTGTATCACTTTCTGAGAGCAAGTCGACCGTCAGAAGGATCGAAGCTGGTGTTTCGCAAGGCAGTGTTCTAGGGTCGACTCTCTACTCCATTTTTACTGCTGATATGCCCAATCAATATGCGATCTCGGAGTTACAACACAGAGACACTCTCACTGCTACATACGCTGATGACACCGCAGTGCTTACTAAAAACGACAATTTCATGCCACGAGTGCACTACAAGAGTACTTGGACTTGGAATGGGCGAAGAAATGGAATATTTGCGTCAATGCTAGCATATGCGCCAATATAACCTTCACCAATAGAGTCCGCAGCTGCCCCGGTGTAACTCTAAATGGAAGCGTTATAAGCCACTCGTCAGCTCATAAGTACTTGGGTGTCACCCTGGACAGAAGTCTAACTTTTGGCAAGCATATATCGGCATTACAACACGCTTACAAAAACAAAGTTTCCAAGATGTCCTGGCTTCTGTCTTCCAATAATAAGCTATCTCTGGCAAACAAAACTAAGATCTATAAGGCTATACTAGCTCTTAGCCTCTTTTACGCTATTCAAGTGTTTGGAATTGCAGCCAGTACACATAAAAACAAATTACGTGTACTGCAAGCCAAAACTCTTCGAAAAATTTCAAACGCTCCCTGGTATATACGAAACAGAGATATTGAGCGAGATCTGAATGTTCCACTGATTGGAGACAGGATTCAAAAGATAGCTAGCAAATACGCAGAGAGGCTAGAGTATCACCCAAACGCCCTTGCCAGGCGACAACACAGCGCTGGATTAAGAGCTAAAAGAAGACTTAAACGATTCCACCCTCAAGATCTCCCACAACGGATCTTGACGTAGTGAACTCCCAGAGCATCGTTCGAATAGCAATTATCTTAGACCCCAATTCCTACTTAAGATTGTCTTAATTGTAAATATTGTAAATTTCCAACCATAGTTTATCTAGACATAGTTTTACTTTTAATTATTATTTTCTCATTAGCTTAAGTTGCCACAAAGGTAATAGAATACTATTCAGCTGTAATCAATATTTCTAATAAATACGATTAATAATAAAAAAACATATTAATCAATTAACCAACCATCATATAACCCAAACTATCAGCCATATTATCGACCATTTAGTCAACCACCACCACAGATACCTAGAAATATTCCCATGCCCTTTCCCCAATATCGACCTTCTCATAACTAGCCAATACATAATAATAAAAAATTATGACAATAATCTAAGGTGCCTTATTGACACCGGTTCTACAATAAATATGCTTGAAACACCTATCCAACAAACTTATCATTTAATTCACCCAAGTAATGGCCCTTTAGTAATTAATGAAACCACAACCTTGCCACCGAACAATTATTTCCCTACTGCCCACGAATTTTTAATTCACCGATTCTCAGATTACTATGATATGTTAATAGGTCGTAAAGTGATATCAACAGCTGATGCCATAATAGACTATAAAAAAAAACAGTTAACCTATTTAACAAAGAATACAAGTTAATCAGTACAATTAATATCATAGAACAAAATCACATTCAAGATTATCCTTTTTCTAGTGAAGACTCTAAATTTTCAAAAGACTCTACATGGCAAGACAACCTATTCCGATTAGACCACTTAAATATAGAAGAAAAACATGCCCTAACTAAATTGCTAAAAAAATTGCAAAATATCCAATATCACGAAGGAGATAAATTAACTTTTACCAACCAAGAAAAACACACTATTTATATTAATACTACCACTGACCATATAACATATAGATGGGACATTTCATACAACGAAAACAGCCACGAAATTTCTTAGCGAGATACCCCAGTTCGATTGCCAACATACCCCAGTTCGAAGCGAACAGCTTCCGACAAGTTCGATCTCTCAATGAGCGAACCTATACTGAGTTAATAGCGTTTTGTACGTCGCCTAGGGCGGACGCTTCGTATAGAGCCCGCATGTTTCTCTCATGATCGCAGGTAGAAAGAGCAAATTTGCATGAGACTCTCACAGTGAGAGTCCCTCACAACCGATGCTGTTCGCTGTTGAGAGCTTCCTTCTTGCCTGCCTCTCTCATTCTGTTGCCCATTTTCATAGCTATGACAACAAATACACTCTCATCATATTGTACGTACACATACTCATCGCTGTGTGTGGGTCCCCAGCCTATTTCATATTTTTGACTTTTGCTGCTGTTCGAGCTCAGCAAAGTTTTTTTTCCACTACCTGCGACGGGTCCGACCCATCGCACTGCAAGACGGATCTTTACCCTGTGTTGCGTAGCACAAGTTTACAAGGCGGCATGCCATTATTTTTCTTACAGGGAATTTTTTATTTTGTCATTGCTTTGCATGTCGCAGATTCTGAATTGGGCTATCCCACCAGATCAATGCCTGCCAGAATATACAAACACAAGCATAGTTTTTTGTGTGTACACACATGTCTACAAGTATGCGTGACTTTGCTTGGGACTTCTTCTCGATTGCCAAATTATATTTCTAGCTCGAGAAAGACTTTTGATGCTTGGGAAGACAATTTGATACCCTGACCTTCCACAAATACATGAATTGCAATTTGTATGGAATTACTAGAATTGCCGATTATTTTTATCGGATGGAAAGGAAAGTTGTAGGATGATGAGATTTATAGTATAGCCAATACATTTAAATTTGATTTTCCACATATATATTTCTTTTTTTTTTCAAAAATATAACACCATATAATTGTTATTGAGCGACATAACTAAACTACGAATCTCTGCACTCATGCGATAACAAAGTGCAGCTGCAATACGAGTAATTCCATACAAATTGCAATTCATGTATTTGTGGAAGGTCAGGGTATCAAATTGTCTTCCCAAGCATCAAAAGTCTTTCTCGAGCTAGAAATATAATTTGGCAATCGAGAAGAAGTCCCAAGCAAAGTCACGCATACATGTAGACATGTGTGTACACACAAAAAGCTATGCTTGTGTTTGTATATTCTGGCAGGCATTGATCTGGTGGGATAGCCCAATTCAGAATTTGCGACATGCAAAGCAATGACAAAATAAAAAATTCCCTGTAAGAAAAATAATGGCATGCCGCCTTGTAAACTTGTGCTACGCAACACAGGGTAAAGATCCGTCTTGCAGTGCGATGGGTCGGACCCGTCGCAGGTAGTGGAAAAAAAATTTGCTGAGCTCGAACAGCAGCAAAAGTCAAAAATATGAAATAGGCTGGGGACCCACACACAGCGATGAGTATGTGTACGTACAATATGATGAGATTGTATTTGTTGTCATAGCTATGAAAATGGGCAACAGAATGAGAGAGGCAGGCAAGAAGGAAGCTCTCAACAGCGAACAGCATTGGTTGTGAGGGACTCTCACTGTGAGAGTCTCATGCAAATTTGCTCTTTCTACCTGCGATCATGAGAGTAACATGCGGGCTCTATACGAAGCGTCCGCCCTAGGCGACGTACAAAACGCTATTAACTCAGTATAGGTTCGCTCATTGAGAGATCGAACTTGTCGGAAGCTGTTCGCTTCGAACTGGGGTATGTCGGCAATCGAACTGGGGTATCTCGCTAAGAAATTTCGTGGCTGTTTTCGTTGTATGAAATGTCCCATCTATATGTTATATGGTCAGTGATACTACATATAACGGCCCCATCCATTCAAAACTTTATAGCTATCAACAGATATATTATATCAGTCAATTAGTTTGTGAGATAGAGCGTCTTTTGTGAAGCAATTTTTGTTATTGTGAAAAAATGGAAAAAAGGAATTTCGTGTTTTGATAAAATACTGTTTTCTGAAGGGAAAAAATACAGTGTAAGCGAAAACTTGGCATGATAATCAGTTTCCGGAGTCTGCCCCAGGGAAATCAACAATAATTGACTGGTATGCAAAATTCAAGCGTGGTGAAATGAGCACGGAGGACGGTGAAAGCAGTGGACGCCCGAAAGAGGTGGTTACCGTCGAAACATCAAAAAAATCAACAAAATGATTTTGAATGACCGTAAAATAAAGATGATCGAGATAGCAGAGGCCTTAAAGATATCAAAGGAACGTGTTGGTCATATCATTCATCAACATTTAGATATGCGGAAGCTCTGTGCAAAATGGGTGGCGCGCGAGGTCACATTTGACCAAAAACAACAACGTGTTGATGATTCTGATCGGTGTTTGCAGCTGTTAAATCGTAATACACCCAAGATTTTGCGTCGATATATGACAATGGATGAAACATTTCTCCATCACTACACTCCTGAGTCCAATCGACAGTCGGCTGAGTGGACAGCGACCAGTGATACGACTCCGAAGCGTGGAAAGACTCAAAACTCCGCTGGCAAAGTAATGGCCTCTGTTATTTGGGATGCGCGTAGAATAATTTTTATCGGTTATCTTGATAAGGGAAAAACCATCACCAGTGACTATTATATGGCTTTCTTGGAGCGTTTGATTTTCGAAATCGCGGCAAAAATCTTTACAAATCCAAGACATGTTAAAACAAGGAATAATACGAGAAAGTAACTCACTATATTGTAGCCCCATCTGGGTTATACCTAAAAAGACAGACGCCTCTGTACAGAAAAAATTCCGTATTATAATAGATTACAGGAAACTAAACGAAATCCCTATAACTGACAGATATCCATCGAATAGAAATGGATTCAGAATCAATATCCAAAACTGCGTTTTCAACCAAGAATGGTCATTACGAATACACTCGAATGCCATTTGGGCTTAAAAATGCCCCCGCTACATTTCAACGATGCATGAATAACTTGCTTCGCCCTCTTCAACATAAAATATGCTTGGTTTACTTAGACGATATTATAATCTTTTCCACCTCATTAGAAGAACACTTACAATCCTTACAAGCAGCTTTTGAAAACTTTTTACAACTAGATAAATGTGAATTATTAAAACAAGAAACAACCTTTTTAGGACATGTCATAACTAAAGAAGGAATTAAACCAAACCCTGACAAAATAAGAGCCATAGTACAATATCCATTGCCAAGCAAAACTAAAGAAATAACAGCTTTCTTAGGACTCACAGGTTATTATAGAAAATTCATACCCAACTTTGCCGACATAGCTAAACCTTTGACCAACTGTCTGAAAAAAAAAATTCCAAAATAGATACTAGACAAAAAAATTTCGTAAAAGTATTCGAAAAATTAAAATTACCAATCTCCGAAATTCCAATTTACAAAAATACCAAATTTTGAAAAAAATTCGTATTAACTACAGACGCAAACAACGTAGACACCCCGTCAGCTACATCAGTAGAACTCTAAATGAACACGAAGTAAATTACAGCGACATAGATAAAAAATTATTAGCTATAGTTTGGGCAACTAAAACTTTTCGACATTACTTACTAGGACGTCACTTTGAAATAGCATCTGACCACCAACCATTATGTTGGTTACACAAATTAAAAGAACCTAACTCTAAACTAGTGAGATGGAAAAGGCTTTCAGAATATGACTTTGATATAAAATACATAAAAGGAAAGGAAAACTATGTCGCAGACGCCCTATCGAGAATTAAAATAGAACAAGCATTTTTTGGGGAATCCACACAACATAGCGCAGAATAAGATGACAGTAATCTAATAAGTTTGTCCGAGAAACCCATAAATTGTTACAAACGTCAAATTATATTTTCCAAAGGACCTACTAACATTCAACATGAGAATTATTTCAAAAAACAGATCATACTTATGAAAACATGAATATGGAATTAGCCAAACAATACCTACTCGACCATTTTTGTTCCAAAACTAGCGCCCTCTACATAAATAGTGATGAAGACTTCGAAATAATTCAAAGTGCTTATAGAGAAACTATCAATCCGAAATATACGAAAATGGTCCGAAGTCCCGTCTTATTAAAAAATATATCTTCTTGAGCAAAGAATTAATATTAACTACTCACGAAAAACTTTTACACCCAGGAATCCAAAAAACTACGAGACTTTTTAGCGAAACATATTACTTTCCCAACAACCAACTTCTTATCCAAAATATAATCAACGAATGCCAAATATGCAACTTAGCAAAAACAGAACATCGCAACACAAAGATGCCGATAAAAATCACACCCGAACCCGAATACTGTCGAGACAAATTCATAATAGACATTTACTCTTCCGAAGGCAATCATTACTTAAGTTGTATAGACATCTATTCTAAATTTGCTACTCTGGAACAAATAAAAACAAAAGATTGGCTTGAATGTAAAAATGCACTCATGCGCATATTTAATCAATAATGAAAACAAAAAGTTTTAAAAGCAGACAGAGACTGTGTATTTGGTAGTCTAGCTCTCAAACGATGGCTCGAAAGCGAAGATATCGAACTACAACTTAATACGACAAAGACAGGCGTAGCAGACATAGAAAGACTTCATAAAACTAGAAATCCTTATTATCAAAAACTCATACGACAACGAAGTTAAATTAAGCAAGATAGAAACAATACTCTGTATTTATAATCACAAAACTGAACACTACTCAACAGGATTATCTCCTGCTCACATATTTCTTTACGCCGGACAACCAAACTTAAATACGCAACAAAACCAAGAGACCAAATGAATGAGATAAATAAAAATAGAACGGAATACGAAGTCGACACCAGATATAGAAAAGGACCATTACAATAAGGCAAATTAGAAAATCCATTTAAATTAACACAAAATGTTGAGCAAAGTGACAAAGATCATTACAAGATTACTAACAGAAATAGAGAAACCTATTATTACAAGACCAAATTCTAAAAACAAAAAAAATTAATAAAGTCCCCATCCCACAGGCTCCTGGTCGATCATAATACTCCTCCTCACTTGCATAAAGGCTTGCCAAACCCAACAGATCCAAATCAACAACATCGATACTAATCATGGATACCTCCTATTTTCCGCTAAACCAATACAAATTCCATCAGAATATGAACCCTATCTCACTATTTCAATACTAAAGCAGATAACTATACTAATATCCCACAAATTAAGCTTTTACACAATAAAATGTAAAGAGATCTTAGCGGAATAAACTTACACCATTCAAATAGACAAAAACGAGGATTGGTTAACATAGTAGGATCCGCATTCAAATACTTATTTGAAACATTAGATAA
Organism: Drosophila quadrilineata; assembly: GCA_018150725.1. Lineage (NCBI taxonomy): Eukaryota > Metazoa > Arthropoda > Insecta > Diptera > Drosophilidae > Drosophila > Drosophila quadrilineata. Next base: position 935,586 of record JAECWN010000450.1, read on the forward strand.
TAACGACCGAATGGAAATTCAAAATCAATTAGATTCAGTAGCTAAAAGTTCGATCAGTTTACATGAAGTTATCCAATTAATTAATAATAATATCCAAATGATTAAAGACTCCGAAGATAAACATAGCAACAGAGAACAATTCATATTCGAACTAATTCAATTTACTGAATACATAGAAGATATTACAATGGGAATGCAACTTTCTCGATTAGGACTTTTCAACCCAAAACTACTTAACTATGACAAATTAGAAAACGTAGACAATAGTAACATTTTGCTAATTAAAACATCTACTTGGATTAATGCTAATCAAATACTTATCATATCGCATATCCCTATTAAACAAATAACTGTTAACACCAATAAAATAATACCCTACCCAGATAGTAACGGTTACCAACTTGATTATTCAGAAAAAGATACTTATTACGTCTACAACCAAGATCACAAAGAAATCAACAATGAATGAATTATAAAAAGAACTAACCCGATATGTAATTTCATCCCTAGCACAGTCAACCAAATAATAAAATATGTAGAACCAAACAATATTCTTACTTGGAACATAAATGACACTATAAGTCAGGATTGTCAAGAACTAAATAAAAACTTAATAATTAAAGGTAACAAAATAATAACAATTAAACAATGTAGAATTAAAATCGGAAAAATAGTATTAAGTGAAACCACCCAGACCCCGAAATTAACTTGACTCCATTGTACACACCCTTAGGATTAACCAAAATAAAACCAATAGAACATAATGACATTGTAACGCTAATATCAAACAATAATATCACAATTGATATAATCGTAATGATCATAAGTCTTATAATCTGTATTGTTCTAATATACTTGAAAGTTAAATATAAAAAAATCTGTGGAAATACCAGATTCGACTCCAAGTGCACTACCCAGATTATACCCAATAAGCTCAGAAGAAGCCTAAGCTTTCCTTCTAAGGGGAGGGAAGTAGCATATTGCGAAACTATGCCACATATTGCGTATCTATGCTATAGTAATCATGCATGCAATGTATGCATATTATTAGAAGCATATTTCGAAATTAGGCTACAAACTTGCGGGTGCATGATCGCTGAAACGTCAATTCCCAAAAACCATTCGTCAGTTCTTGCGCACGCAATGTATGCATATTACAAATTTCAAAATTAGACTACAAGCTTGCGCGTGCATGGTCGCTGAAACATCAATTTATGTAAAAGATTTGCACCCAAGAAAACTATAAAAGTCAGAAAAGTTCTTGTAAATTGTCAATAAAAATCAAACTGTCCGGTATTTCGTGACTTTCCGTTTTTTTTTTAATTTTTTCAGCGTTGACCTAAGCTCACAAGGACGGTCATTTGTTCGACTCTCTCAAGTAAACGCTAGTATATATGTATATAGTAGCTATATAGCTAGTATATATGATAATCTCGAAATTTTTACTTTTAGGGAGAATTCTTTTTTAATATAGTTTAATGGACTCCTATTAAATATTTAGACTACAATTACCCATGGTGTGCCCACGCTTTCGGTTGGTTTACAGCGTTATCTTCAATGCTTTATATTCCGTTATATATGTTTTGGCTTTGAAAAAATACTCCTGGCGACCTATTCGAAGTAAGTATATATTTTGATAAACATAAACTAATACATAATAATTATAGCAATTATTAAAATATTACCTATTTAGTTATATCACTGACCAAATAACATATAGATGGGACATTTCCTACAACGAAAACGTCCACCAAATGTCTTAACGGTTCAATGCGACATACCTCAGTCGGCTAACACCATACTCGACTCACACGAACAGCTTTCGAGAAGTTTGATCCACCTCCACCATCCCTCACATAACAATGCTATTTGATGTTGCGATAGCTTGCCTCTTGCTGTCTCTCTGTTTCTATATTGCCCAGTTTTATTGCTATGACAACAAGTATATATGCGAATTAATATCTTCTTCTACTAACACATATTTATCATTGTCTTGTGTGAGAACCAGACGAATTTCATTTTTGAGTTTTTCTATTGCCGTTAAGTTATTTTCCATTACAGGACAGGTCGAACTCATATACGGCAAGACGGAAATTCGATCTGCGAAGATCCGTCTTGTGGTGTACACTATGCAGAAGCTTTGACGTTAAATAACTTCATACATGTAATACCGCATTAACTCAATTTTCAGTTTTTGGAGGTTACCTTACGCTAATACAATATTTGGAAAGATCTATGGCTACTAAAATAATGTTATATCCCCTATTATTTCTTGCATTCCACGCAGCTTGAAACAGCTGTACGCAGACCTTTCATGCCCAAAATGTGTGCATATTTTGTTTTTGTTTTTTTTTTTATTTTTTTATTATAATTATAGAAGTTATTGAATTAAATAGACCAAGAGTAGCTATAATTTTTGACAATAGATATGTTGTTAATATAAAAAAATTAGGGCTATCTGCTATTCAATTGTTTTTATTTAACGTTTAAAGTTTCGGGATAAGTTTGTACGCACACTTCTCTGCCTAGTGTATGTATAACATGCTGTAACAAACTCTATTAATTCAAGCTGTTCGAACATTGGTTCGAATTTGACAAAAGCTGTTCGGGTGAGCCGAATCTGTGTAAGAAATTTCGTAGCCGTTTTAGTTGTATGAAATGGCACATCTACACAATATTTGGTTATATAGAGTTAAGCAACAATCAACTTATTATTTCATTTAATTTCAGAAAATACGGTCGATCGTTCGAATTGACGAGGATATAACTAGGTTACGTGAAAAAATGCAAAGAGAAACTTATGCAAAGGAAATTGATTTATGCATGAGGATATGCAAATGATAAGTGGGAGTTTTGAAATAAGCGAGGTAAGCGGAGTGAATTTAATAACAAAAAAATTCTAAACGGTGAATTTTGTGACAGCAGGGCGATGACCGGGTCAGATGAGTTTGGCATCCGGCGTCGGCCAATTTATTTGTGTATGCTGGGAAATCCGTAGCTGCCACACACTCAGTGAGCCTGCGCTGTAGGAGTCTTCATTGCGAACTTGGGCACAGCTATCATATCAACGCGGACCCCGACACCGTCGTTACGTCTCCGCCGCCCTGAGGGGCAAGATCCAAGGGGAAATTCTGGTGAGTTCGACCCATTTGGCGTCCCGTTAGCAATGTTGGCACCGCGCCAGGCGCAACAAAGGTGCGTCTCTCCTCCAGCCCCGCAAGTCCAGTGCATGCCCCGAAGTGGGGTATTAATTCATCCTCCAACCACGCGGAGGCACAGCAGAAGCCCAGGGGGCGTACTGAGCCCTACATAGCCCCTCAGGGCACGTCACGTCCGGACGATATTATTTTCGGCGCAATCTGCTTATTACACACCCCCTACCGTCCCCACCGCGTCATATGTTAATTGCATTATTCATTTATTCATTCGTTCGAATCATTTGTGGGTGTGTGTCCATTTAAGTTAAGTTTTTCTTTGTTTTAATTAGATTTTATGAAGGTAGGCGCATTGCCGAGTAGCAATTTTGCTGCATGCGGGCAAGCCTGCGCGCGTTGCAACCAGACGCTATTCTGGTTACGGTTAGGTGTGCCCTCCGAATCCCAGAGAAGCTCTTCCAGGTAGGACAGGACCTTTCTTATTGACCGTCGTAGAGAGTGTGCGAGGCTATTTGCAGCTTGTATTTTGCCGCACATAGCGCGTTAGGATTAGCCCTGGCAGACAGCAGGCTTGCTGCCACGGTTATCCGTCACCTAGGGCCCTATATATATAATTTGAATTAATTTTAATAAATATTTGTCATTGCGCAGTAAAATTTAAATGACTTTCTAGTTTCCCGCAGGAGGGGGGGGGGAGATGGCTGTGAAAGCCTGGAATAGTCAGCTGTGACTTTCCTCTAAGGGCGATGGACCACAACATTTACGCTTTGGTCCATCGCATGGAAGGGTGGGCGCGTCTCTGGTCATCAACACCAGACCAGCAGTAATTCCACTCAGCTGTGGATTGTTGTTGTATGCATGCTTGTGTTTGTTATGATTTGTATTGTGTTATCGATGTTATTATCGATGTTGTAGCGAACGAGGCTGAACTTGTTCGGGATCTGGCTACGAACTGAGGGCATTGGGACCCAGCAACCCAACCCTGGGTACACTGAGCTAGCTGAGGTTGCCCACCGGGAAAAATCGGTTCGTAACACGTACAGATAAAAAAGTGACATGAAGTGTAATATACATATTTCGTCTTGTAGTGAATAAGTTCATAGTATCAACAAAGGATATTAAAATTAAATTAAATTAAATTTAAGTTATTCAGTAATCATTAGATTTCAAGTTGACTATTCTGGCTTACATACATGATATATCTTATTAATTACTGGTAGTTATTCTGTTAATAATGTATATGTCGGAGAAGGCTCAATCGTTTCCATTATAAAATATGTACGCAGCAAGTTCTTATGGGCCGGTAAGAAGAGTCCACTTCGGTTAGCGGTTTTCCTGGTTTGGGTATCATAATTATCGTGGCTCTTTTCCATGCGTTGGGAAAGTAGCCAACACGCAAAATGCTATTGTAGATCCGCACTAGAAACTGCAGAGCACCATCAGGGAGTATCCTAAATGTCCTGTTATCGAGCAGGGTTTCACCAGGCGCCTTTTTTGGGCGTAGCTTTGAGATAAGTTGTTTCATTTCTTCTAATGTTACCGGCTCAGCGGCAATGCCATTTGGAACGGCGAGTCCAGCGCTGTTTGCACTAATCTGCAGTGTCTTTCATGGTTAAAGTCAAAAGGCTTGAATCTCTGCTCTAGGTTGTTTGCAAACGCTTCCGCCTTGTCACAACTCGTTCTGTACCAGCCGCCTGCCGGGTTTCGTAAAGCTGTTTTCGGCATTGCTTGTGATTTAAAGCGCTTAGTGATCTTCCAAAGAGAGTAATTCGTAGTATTATCAGTTCCCAGGTTCTCCAGAAAATCATTAAATAGCTGCTCTTTTCTACGGTACAGTACTTTGTGCAGTCTATTGGCTAGTCTTCTGTAAATCTGTTGAAGTCTGGGATCACCTGTTCTTGCGTATTCCTTCCTTACTCTGCGTTTGGTGTGTAATAGGGCTGCTATTGCGTCAGGAAGTTGTGTCTGGTTCGAATGTTGCATTATATTTTGGTGTAGGGCTAACAGGGTGCATGGGAAATGCCTACATCAGCATTTTCATAGTGGCCACGAAAATATGTTGTGATTTCCGATTATGTGCGATGACGTGCGTCTCAGCGCTCATATAATCGCTTCAACCGGCACCGTCATTTGTTAGCATATAGCGAACTGCTGACTTCAGTTAGCAAGACCAAGGTGGCCTCGACCGACGTATACCGGCGATAATTTCTCTTAGTTGTGCTGCGGCACTTCGTGTCCTTGAGAAATGGCAGTATATTAGTCAAATGTAAGCTGTAACGCAACAGATGGTCGCTGCATAGAGAGCTACGCCTGATGATTGATCGGCCATGATATCTTCTTTGATCTCCTGTATAGCCGCCAGATTATCTTCGTTCAAACGGTGAAGATAAGGGAAATTCAGAAGATTGTTACGGGCACTGATATTCAAGAGAGGCGTCGCAGCAATTGCCGATATCCTGTTCTGTATGTTATTGTGGTTTATCAGCGTCGGATTATTAATCAGCGTACGATCGGAACTAGCTTATTGGGTTGGATCTGGATCTGGCGCCAGCATGTAGCTTTGTGGCGCAGGACACTTTTGCTGATAGACGGCAGTGCATTTTTCCTGGGCATGCATCTCATTTCCGCACTGCGCTATCATGTTGTCAGTTATCCTCAACACAGAGTTATCGTGAACGTAAGGGAAACAGCGTAATCAACGGTCATGATATCCCCTATTATTTGTGGGTTCTTCCTCCCAAATAGATTACAAATCAGAGTGGTCGAAAATTTTAGGACTGACAATGCTTACTTTGTGGGCGATATAGCCAGCATTAATTTTTGAGACTCCATAATGAGCATTCTATTTCTAGTTAATAGTGTTTCATATAAATGCCCTGTATCGATTGACAGTTTGTATTAGGTTATTAATTTGAATTTGAACTTTAGTATTTATATGGACCTGTCTGTTGTTTGCGTTTACTAATTGTCTGTCTGTAAACCTGACGCTTTGAAAGTCACTGGAGTCGGGTATGCCTGCCATCACTTTTAACATGGTTCTTAAGAAATCGATGCTTCTGGCCACTCTACGGTGCGCTCCCAGAGCCTTCAGTGCATCTTTGAGGTGTACTGTGTCAACGCTCAGAAGTTTCTTTACATGCGACTGAGAAAACGTGATTTCGAGATTTGAAGTGTCTTCTAAGATTCTCGATTTCTCTGACAGGTTCGCTGAGTGTTTAAAGAAGGCGAATTCTTCCCCCACTTCTACTTGCCCATAAATGATAGGGATATACTTAGCGTGCGAGTAATCTGTAATGCACGCCGATGCCAATGAAAGGGATAGAAAGACAACGAATCTGAACCTGTGGGATATACTTTTATATAGGTATTGTCCAAAAAATAAGTGATTCCACCAACAAAGAGATAAAGCTTAGTGAAACTACAGCTAATGAAGAATAAAAACTATGACTAATGAAATTTATGCCAAGTGGCAAAGAAAACTATGGTTAATTTATTTTTAATTGTCCTTGTGGACCACCCTCCCCTTAATGAGAATCGTGGTCCCCAGGTCCACTTCAACCGCCGTCTCTTCACAAAGTGGAGTTAGCATGTTGCCAAGCCTTCTGTTGGATTCGACTTTTCGACTCTTTCGTCGACCTGTTGTCACTCTCACAGTGTCACTGATGACTTTATCTAACTTGAGGCATCTGGCAATCTCCAGCAATGTACTTTGAAAGCGTTCCACCTGCCCATTAGAAACACTGTGCATTTGCGATATTGACACCAAAATGACTGTATAACAAGGTGATAATCGTCTGAGAATAAAGAGAAGGCTCATTATCGCAGTAGATTGTCTTCGCTTTTGGGAAGAAGTTCATCAGCTGCAATAAGGCCGGTTTCAAGTACTCAAATGTTCTTGATTTTACGGGTTTTATGACCGCAAGCATTAAGAACTTAACGACACAAGTGAAAAAGAATTTCTTATACGTAGACAATATATATCGATAAGTAACCTTTCTCCCATATGCAAGGGGATTGGAGTCTCACCAAGTTCTGTTACAAACTTTACAGTTTTGTACAAATTCACGTGCATTTTCGCCATGTTTGGAAAAAAGAATTCAAACGATACTTGCTTAACGTTCTCAGGAGTGGATCGATGAGCTCTAGTATGTTCTACGGTAAGGATTTCCATTCTCCCTCTGAGCGGAAAATATCTACTACTCTATTTTAGCAATGCCAGATTTTGTGGCTGGGAAACGCCTAACCAATTCGTCCTTGACAAGTGCCAGCGTGTAAAAGTGACAGTTAATTGCACTTACCGACTTGGTGTGATGGTGTCCATCAGCACATCTAAGTGGGCTTCCTTACAGGTAAATTGTATGGAGTGAAGATTTTTATTTCCAAACAGGATGAAAGTTTGGGTTAAGGGGAAGCGACCCTCGTCTAAAATTATTTAGTTCTAGGAACAGTTGAGTGTTTTTTTAGTTGAGTCAATCGCGTATGTTGACGACAACTCGCTGTGAACAGTTGCCGCACAGGACAACACATTGACTAACCGTTCTCCTTACCAGGTTTATAAAAGAGATGCGCGTTAGTCTCCTCATTGCGTTCTTTCCACCTTTTAATCTTGGTATTAGGGTTAGATTCGGAAACGGCAACGTTAGGGGCTGATGGTCAATAAAGATGTTTATGTCATTAACACCATAAAGCTAGTGCCTTATATTGCCTAAGGCCCAAACAATGGCCAGCAATTCACGCTCATTAGTAGCGTAGTTAATCTCTGGGGCTTTAAGTGTTCTCGAAATCATGGATATTGGTCGACCTTCTTGGGAGAGTACCGCACCAATTCCGAATGCTGAGGCGTCTGTCGTGAGATCAAACGGCTTCTTCAAATCCGGATATCTGACCATCACATTTTCTGACGCCAGAATATTGCGCAGTTTTAAAAAAGCATAGCGTTGCGACCTATGTTTGCTAACTATCCCATTCACCCCCTTAAGGATATCAATGATGGGCCTAGCTATCGAAGCAAAATGTTTTATGAAACATCTATAAAAGCTGGCAAGGTCTAAGAATGACCACACCACAGTGGTTCCGCCAGAGGCCAAAAATCAAAAAAACTGATAACAACGCATAGAAAAAAATTTCATGCAAATTGTTTCTAAAATGTTTAAAGTTCTTGATGGCAAACCGGTTTTGTCTGGAAATCTAACGGGACATTCTAAAAATAGAATGCAAAGCGTGATCATGTATACATTTTTGCAGCGCAGCTGTGCTTTGCAGGAATTTTTACAAAACAAAATTGCGCTTCAAAGTGGTCAAACGTTTGATATAGTGATCCGATTTTCATTATTCAAAATGCATTTTAAAGTTGAAGGTATTTACTTAAAATGTATATATTAAGAATTAAATAAATCCAACAAATTTTTTGGTGAAGTTAACAAAATCAATTTAATATTATTTTGTGTATTTTGTGAACATATTTTTTATGTTTACCTAAGGTTTTAGTTGTGTTCCCCCCGATTCCCCCATAGATATTATGTTAATTGTATTAATCAGAGTTTTTACTTAATAAAAGTGTTTAAGTCAGCTGCAGAAACTTGCAGATGTGTGTGAAACAACCAATAATCTAACGCATCTTTTTATTTCTTCAAGGTCAAATTTGTCGAGCAGAGCCCCTGTGTTTTGTTTGTTTTGTGTTTGTCATCGTCTTTACTTGTGGTTTACATTGTGTATAAAAACTTCGTAATATTTAACAATTTTTGCTTGTTACTTTTAATTTCATAGGCAACAAAAGTCAGTGTGTGTTCGCACGCTTACAGCTTACAATTAACATTGGTTGTTGTACAGAGTAGACGCGTCTGATTTTGCTCTTATTAAATCATTTGAATTCCGTAATTTCTACTTGTAGTTTAATACTTAAAAGGTGCCAAGTTCTAACATTATTATTGTGTAGTGCAGTATAACTGGTGCGAGTGTCAAACTTCGTGTATTTGCTATTAAAAATTGCATTTTCTTTGTATATTTTTACAAACAGTGCGCGTCGCTAACAGCTGTGTTTAGTTCTTTTTCTTCACTCTCATCTTTTACTTTTCGTCACTCTCCTAACTTTGTGCTCTCTCATTTGCATGCTTATCTGTATAGCTTGCGCTCTTAACGCCAGCTCTTTACATTAACATTAACTGTACCTTACTGTCTCTCTCTCTTGCTTTGCTTTGCATTGTGTTATTGCTGTTTGATTTTCTACAGCACTCGACACAAGTTTAGTTACACTTCAATTATAACTCATTTCTTATTATTTCTTCAATTTCTCTTTCGTTATTATATCTCCTTACATAATGACTTCGTGCTGCATTAAAGTCTGTAAGGTAATGTCCGATCCTAAGGCAGATTTTATTAGCTGCTGGTTGTATGACAATCTAGCTCATGTTAAATGTGCAGGTTTCACCGCGCGTGTGAAAGATTACATCGCCAATAAGACGGGTCTTAAATGGTGTTATGAAACTTGCCGTGAGACGGAAATTAATATGCAATCATTTGCAATGCATACGCGCAATAATTTCTGTTCTTTAAAAAAAACTTTGACCTTCTACATAAGGAATTCCAAGCAATGGAATTAAAGTTTAATAATTTTAAAATTTTTTCTCAGCCGTCTATTGTGTCGGAGACTTCTTCTAGTAGCTCACCACCGGAGGTAATTATTACTCCGGTTTTGACTACTGATAATGTTCCTAATACAACTGCAGCTACAAGTATTTCAAACCAGCGTAGCTCGAAATCCAATAGACCCAAGAAAGATAGGCCTTCCAATGATATGCCTCTTGTATCATCCGAGGTTAATCATCTTCGGGTGTTTAATTCCCCTAAACATCCCGCTCCTGCAAATGTTCCTAGCGTTCTTCCTAGCGTAGTGGAGACTGCAAGACCTCTTAAGTCTGTCCCTAACAGACGCCAAATCTTTATTTCTCGCCTGGCATCTGACACATCAACCGAAGATGTCAAGGCCTATATTTTAAATAAACTTAATAATAGTTGTCTCAACATGACCGTTGAGAAATTCAAATTTAAGCACCGTAGAGAAATTTCCTCCTTCAAGATATCTGTCCCCGCAAGTGCATTTAGTACTATTTGTACGAATGCTTTTTGGCTGGATGATATGGTTGTAAAGGAGTACAGTCCGCAGAAGAGACAGTCTTCAGTACCCCCTTCTCTTCCTACTAATGTTCCATCAAAAAACTAATAGTTTCTTCTTTTCTGTTTGCTTATCAGAATGTTAGAGGCCTTAAGTCAAAACTTTCTAACCTTTATGTAGATAGTTTTTCTTTCGAACATAACATTTTGGCATTCACTGAGACCTGGCTTAAACCTGATATTCTTGATGCATCTATACTTTCACCTCTTTATGTTACTTATAGATGTGATAGAATGGATAGAAAAGGTGGTGGTGTCCTTATTGCGATAAAATCTAATCTTACATCGCAATTAGTAAATAACTCCCCCACTAATATAGAAATTGTATGTGTGAAAGTGCGAATTCATAACATTAACTTTTATATTTCCTGCTCATATATTCCTCCCCAATCTGATCTATCTGTATACCTAGCTCACTTAACGGTAATTCAATCTTTGTCCAGCATGCTTTTGGATAAAGACTGTTTGTTAGTTGTTGGTGACTTTAACTTGCCCGATGTTATTTGGTCGGATAACAACGACTTAATGACTTCTAACGAGTTTCTGTCGGGACTTCTTGAACTAAATCTATCTCAGGTCAACTCAATTCGAAACAGCAGGAACCGATTACTTGATCTGGTCTTTGTATCTGGTCAGGTATGCGATACTGTTGTAAGAATTGATCCTTTAGTTTCACCTGAAGATGCGTTCCACCCCACTTTAGAGCTCGCTCTTTTGCTGTCACCATCCGGGCAGCAAGTTAAAACATTTCCAAAGACTAAACACTATTGTTTTCGAAAGGCTAACTTTAGTGATCTCAACACTTTATTTAATAATTATGATTGGTCGAAATTGTACTCTTCTAATAATTTAGAAGGTGCGATTGATATTTTTTATAGAGCTATTAACTCTATTTTTGAATTGAATGTTCCTAGGGTATATCATTCTAAGTCTACAAAACTACCTTGGTTCTCTAGGGAACTTTGTAGACTTAAAAATTTGAAATCCAAACTTTACAAAAAGTTCAAATTATCTGGTAGGCTTATTGATTTTTCAAGGTATGTTATCGCTAAGTCTGGCTTTGATACTATGAACCACCGTTGCTATAGTGCATACTTAACTCGCTGTAGATTACAATTTGCTAAAGACCCTAAGCAGTTTTATAACTTCGTTAATCTTAAACGGCGAACTGCTACATATCCTTCTTCCTTAACTCTTAACGAGAAAACAGCTAGTACCGATCAAAACATTTCGGACTTATTTGCAGATTTTTTCCAGGATACTTATTCGTCTAAGATTTACGATTCTAAGTGTCCTTATCCTTATAGAATTTATCCATCTAACTCTGTTTTCGGTCCGCAGATTACGGAAAGTTCGTTAGGTTGTGAGCTGACTTTGGTCAAGCCATCTTTTTCTCCTGGGCCAGATGGGGTGCCTGGCTGTGTTCTCAGATACTGTGCTAATTCGCTCTGTAAGCCAATTCTTAAACTTTTTTCTTTGTCCGTTTCGACCGGATTATTTCCTAAGTTATGGAAAGAATCTTATGTTATTCCCTTACACAAAAAAGGCTCTAAGTCTGACGTCATGAACTATAGAGCTATTTCTAAGTTGTCTGCTATTCCTAAATTATTCGAGAAAATCATTACTTCTCATCTGCAACACTTATGTAGCTCAATCATCTCACCAACCCAGCATGGCTTTGTGAGATCCAAATCTACTACAACAAACTTATTGGAACTCTCCTCTATTGTCATTAGTGGGTTTCATAGCTCGATGCAAACGGACGTCATCTACACTGATTTCAGTAAAGCATTTGATTCTGTAAACCATACTCTCCTAATGCACAAGTTGTCGCTTCTTGGTTTTCCTCATATTCTTATGAATTGGATCTCCAACTATCTTAAAAATAGAACTCAGAGAGTAATGTTCAATTCTGCTCTCTCTAAGCAGATCTCTGTTTATTCAGGAGTGCCCCAAGGTAGCCACCTCGGACCATTGCTTTTCAATTTATTTATTAATGACCTTCCGTCTATTATTAAGAATAGTGCTGTTTTGATGTATGCAGATGACGTTAAATTATGCCTCTCTTATAAGGATCCTATTTCTGCTTCTTTGTTGCAAGCTGATCTTAACATTTTCAATTCATGGTGCAAAACCAATCTTATTGCCCTCAATTGCTCAAAATGCAAAGCCATGACTTTTTGCAGAACACAACCTGTGCATGTTCAATACTTGTTAGAAGGCCATCCTCTTGAGAATATATCTCAAATTAATGACCTAGGCATCTTACTTGATCGTAAACTTTCTTTCAACGATCACATTGAGTTCATGGTAAATAAAGCCATGAAGGTCTTAGGTTTCATTAAGCGTTGGTCTAAGGAATTCAATGACCCTTATACGACTAAACAGCTTTATGTCTCTCTGGTACGTCCCATCCTCGAGTATGGGTCCTGTTTGTGGTCGCCACAGTATCAGACTTATAAAGACAAAATTGAATCGGTGCAAAAGAAGTTTCTAATTTTCGCACTAAGAAACTTAAACTGGTCACCACAACTTAACCTTCCGCCATATCCTAGTAGATTACTATTAATTAATCTTCCTTCCCTTTCACACCGTCGCATTATGCTGGGTGTAACTTTCATTCAAAAACTTATAAATGGTGATATTGACTCTCCTTTCTTACTTAACAAATTAAACTTTTCACTTCCTATTAGATCAACTCGTTTCTACTCCTTATTAACAACTAGCACTTGCCATACTAATTACCTTATGCATGAACCTTTTAGAGTACTATGTTCTGAGTTTAACAGACTTTACGGGGTTATTAGATTAGAGTCTTCTATCTCTACCAATAAAGCCTTAATCTTAGAACATTTACGCACACATTAATCAATTTAATCTCTGGTGGTGGTCATTGATTTGATTGGGTTTTCCTGGGTTTCCCCAATCCTAGCAACAAATGTTGAATCAATTTACTTTTACTCACCCCAGAACTATTTATTTATTATTTTTATTTTATATTTTTTCTTTTTTCAATTTAATTATAATTTTTATATTTTTAATATTTAATATGAATAATTTAATTATTTTTAAATTTAATTTTAATTTTACACTTAATTTTAAATTTCTGTCGACTGTTTATAGTTGACATTAAATAAATAAATAAATTAACTATGGTAGATGGAAAAGTTTGTAACGCTTTATGTGAATCGCACTCCACTAAATGTTATATTTGCGAAGCAAAGCCAACGGAGATGAACAATTTGAATGAATGTTTGGACAAAAAGGTATCAACAAAATATTTCGAGTTTGGCTTATCTCCACTGCATGCAAAAATAAGATTCTTTGAATACTTTCTTCACCTTTCTTATAAGTTAGTCATAAAAATGTGGCAGGCCAGAGGGCCCCAACAAAAACAAAAAGTTTTAGAAAGAAAGAGAGAAGTTCAACGGGATTTTCGATATAAAATGGGCTTAATAGTGGACCAGCCTAGAGATGGTGGCAAAGGAACATCCAACGATGGCAATGTAGCGAGAAAATTTTTTTCGAATCCTCGGTTGTCTGTAGAAATTACAGGCCTTAATGAAAATTTGATTCACCGCTGTTCCACCTTACTGCAAGCTTTGGCATCGGGACACAAAATCAACTTACACAAATTTAATGAATATGCCCTCGATACTGCCAAAGGGTTAATCAAGGAGTATCCCTGGTACTATTTGCCTGCGACGGTTCACAAAGTGCTTATTCACGGATCTGCTATTATAGAGCACGCACTTGTTTCAATTGGAGAGCTCTCGGAGGAAGCTGCAGAGGCGAACAACAAAGAAATAAAGAAATGCAGACTGAATCATACCCGCAAAATGTCACGAATTCTTACAAATACAGACATATTGAATTATTTGCTTTTACGGTCCGACCCATATATTACTGGGCAGAGAAATATTGAAAAAAAGGACAATTTAAAATTATTTCCCTCAGTTAATAGCTTGCTTGAGGAGACATCCTAAAATTTTTGTATAATTTTGAAGTTATAACCATTGTAAATTTTCTTTAGTACATAAATGGCTCATAAATTGTTATTGTTTAATTATTTGTTTAATTATTTGTTAAATTATTGTTTGGGGTTCATTGGTTGGCGGAATTTTTCAACTACAAACACTATTTACGAAGCTTGGTAAAACTTTCAGCCCTCTAATGCCATTAAAAGCATTTATGGCCGCGCTTCCATACAAGCGGAACCACTGTGCACACGTCAATTAAAGATATCGATTTAGGGAATTTTTGAATTGGCCTAAAATTCTCTGGATCCAATGTGGTTCCATCACTGGTTACTACAAATCCAAGAAAACTCACACTTTTCTTAAAAAAATGAGAGACTCTTCGTCCACGATTTGACAATTTGATCTCGGAAGTATGTCGTCAACTGTTCGTTGGAAAATGCTTGCCTCATTGTTGAAACCGAACGGTAGTCGACAGAATTCGTACTTGCTCGGAAGAAAAGGAAAATGTAAGACAATCCATTCAAGTGTTGTTAGACGCCAACATAATAAGACCCAGCTCTTCTCCTTTCGCAAGCCCGATGTTACTTGTCCGTAAGAAAAATGGTACAGACGGTCTGTGTGTTGATTATCGGGAACTTAATACTAATACTGTCGCTGACAAGTATCCCTTGCCACTTATATCTGACCAGATAGCTAGGTTGAGTGGTGCTAGGTTTTTCACGTGCATCGATATGGCGAGTGGTTTTCACCAGATCCCAATACATCCAAACTCCATTGAACGGACAGCGTTCGTAACTCCGGAGGGGCAGTACGAATATTTAGCCATGCCATTCGGGCTTAAGAATGCGCCTTCTGTATTCCAAAGAGCCATAAATCGAGCCTTAGGTGATCTGATTTATACATACGTTATTGTTTACATTAATGATGTAATGATAATCGCACGATCAAAGTAGGAAGCCTTTGATAGACTACAAGTTACCTTGCAAACACTTGTTGAAGCAGGATTTTCTTTTAACGTCAAGAAATGTTCCTTCCTGATAACCTGTGTGGAGTACTTGGGTTTCGAAGTTAGTGCGGTTGAGATTCGCCCGAACCCTAGGAAAATACAGGCCACCGCAATCTATAACTCAACTGAGAAAATTTATTGGACTAGCCTCGTATTTCCGTCAGTTTGTACCTAGGTTTTCACTGTTGCTGAAACCTCTTTATGCTTTAATTTCAAAGAACGTGTCATTTTTATGGGAATTGAAACATTAGCAACTACGACAAAAAGTGATTTCTATTCTGACTAGTGAACCTGTGCTCACTATCTTTGACCCACAATTTCCCATTGAGCTTCATACAGATGCAAGTGCTGATGGTTATGGTGCTATTTTGCTTCACAAAATCGAACACAAGCCACGGGTTATCGAATATTTTAGTAAACGGACGTGGCCAGCTGAATCGCGTTACCATTCATATCAGCTGGAAACGCTGGCAGTTTATTACTCTATTAAGCATTTCCGTCACTATTTGCACGGTCGGCATTTCGTTGTTTTCACTGATTGTAATTCGCTCAAGGCGTTACGCACTAAGGCAGAATTAACCCCAAGAGTCCATAGGTGGTGGTCATATATGCAGTCTTTCGAGTTTGATATTCAGTATAGACCAGGTCAGCGTATGGGTCATTTAGATTTTCTATCTCGTAATCCCATGCCAACAGATCGTATCAAATCTAAAGGTATAGTGGAGAAACATATAAGTTTGACGGAAATTACAAACAACTGGTTGTTAGCTGAACAGCAACGAGACGAGGAAACGTCGTATATCATTTCTAAGCTGCGTAATGACGAACTACCTGAAGAGTTAGCCAAAACATATGAATCGAGAGCGGGGACCTTGTATAGAAAAATTCAAAGAAATGGGAAAACTCGTTGCCTCCCCATCATTCCAAAGTCGTTTAGGTGGTCAGCCGTGAATAATGTGCACGAGTCTATAATGCACCTTGGTTGGGAGAAGACCCTTGAGAAGATGTACGAGTATTACTGGTTCGACAAGATGGCTAAGTATGTTCGCAAATTCGTTGAGAACTGTATCACATGTAGATTATCAAAGCCCCCATCTGGTACAAGTGGAATTGCATCCCATACTCAAGGTCGACATCCCTTGGCATACAGTCCATATTGATATCACGGGGAAGCTTAGCGGTAAAAATGACCAAAAGGAATATATAATTGTGTCCATAGATGCCTTCACAAAGTTTGTCTCTTTGTCCCACACCGTGAGGCTGGATACAGAGAGTTGTATCAAGGCCCTAAGATCACTAATCTCATTATTTGGCGTTCCTTCCCGTGTGATCACTGATCAGGGACGTAGTTTCTCCAGATCGATTTGCATTTGATTGCTACGGGTGCTAGCCGGGCCAATGGCCAAGTAGAACGAGTTATGAGTACTCTGAAGTCCATGCTTACTGCGGTTGAAACGGGTCACGGGTCATGGCAAGACTATTTGTGTGAAATTCAACTGGCTCTAAATTGTACGCCCAATCGAGTGACTAAGGTTAGCCCATTAGAAATGCTTATTGGCAAACAGGCCAGACCTTTTGGTCTTGCACCTATTGTTGATAACGAGAATGATGTTGATGTTGATAAAATTAGACAAATGGCAAAGCGAAATATGGAAAAGAATGCTCAATATGATAAGGCTAGATTCGATAAAAATAAATGTGCCGTTAAAAGGTATAAAGTTAATGACTATGTTTTGCTTAAAAACGAAGAGCGTCATCAGACCAAACTAGATCCAAAGTTTAGAGGTCCGTTTTTGGTGACCGAAGTATTAGAAGGAGATAGGTATACACTTAAAGCATTAAATAATAATAGAATTTATAAGTATTCTCACGAATTTTTGAGACGTATGCCTGAGAAGGGGATTACCACAGAATCGGATAATGAAGAAGTTGATGATGCCATCACAAATGAAAGTAAGGGTGAAGATGCCATAGATCAAGCCAGTGAGTGCTGTGATTATGGATTGGAATAAAGATATGTGTATGCCATAGATCAAGTCAGTGAGTGCTGTGATTATAGATCGGAATAAAGATATGCAATAAATGTATTAAGCCGGTGAGGGCTGTGATTGTCAAATGATATAAAGAAATTGTAGATGCTCGAGTCAGTTCCTGGTTTCTCGACTTTCTGTACGGATGGGTGCCTGAGTTATGTGGTTCGCCATCTGTTGCAGTAAAGCTGAAATTTCGGAAATGATCAGTGATCTGAAGTTTGGCCGGCTTATAGACTAAGCTGCGAGCTGTATGTGACGGCCGGTTTGTCTGGATATAAGCTGTGCGCCGAATTAACTTATTTTTTTGATTGGCCCGTATATCCCGTGGATGACTGTGTGCTAATGATTGGCATGATTTTGTAAAATAATGAATAATATGATTGCCTTATGAAATAGAAGGCTGAATGATTTTGACCGTATAAGTTGGTGGTAATCCGGATCTCATGACAAAAGTTGTATGAAAATGAGAAAAGTAAGAAGAATAAGAAAATAACTTTGTAATGATCTTGTTTTTGATTTTTATTTATTGAGAAAAATTTGTATTGTGCTAAACTCGCCTGAATTTTGATCTGTACAAGAAAATGAGAGAATGAGTTTTGTAAAACCATTTTATTGTAAACTCACGAGGACGTGAGGAGAGTCAGGAAGGCCGTGTCGAAGAATTATTTTGAATTTTTAAATTATAACGATTATTTGCTATTACGCATTTGTTTGTGTCTTATTGACGCAGTATATTGTGAGTATTCAAACTGTAACGATCATATACCGTTACTTATACCGAATTGCTTCTTTGTTCTATCATGCGAGGTAGGTACATTGTGAGTGTGTATTGGTGAGTGAAAAAGGAATTAAGAAGGGACCGACAAGAGTCTGGAGTCGGTCATCATTCGAGTTGTGAAATTCAAGCGACATGCCACGCGCCAGAAAACGTTTCGCTGAAAGTCCGTTGGAGAAGTCAGAGTCTGAAAATGACTCTTCGAGATATATATTATTTTCAAAATAAAATCAACTTAGACTAATGATAGTTAATTGTTGGATATTGACTAATCTTCAAATATTGGCAATGTATTAATAGCTGTTTTTATATATTTAAAAAAATGGTTTATTACCTACCCAATTCAATTCATAATTGCTGGTACATATATCAACAAAAAGGGTTTAATTTCAAGAGACCATTGACAGGCCAAGCATTCGATAATACACCAGCGACATCAAATTCTTTGCTTGCTGCAGCAGTTCCCATCGGCAGTCATGTAAACTACGCCAGCAGTTGCGCTGTCACTGGAATTTTTCCCGATTTTTTAGCCTACCTAACAGAATGTGGTTGTGCTGTCGCTGTAAATTACCAGAATTCAGATTATTACTAACAGAGTGGCAGGGTGGCTGTTGCTGCCGACACTGGCTAAATACGAGAGTGGAAAATTTTTCTGTTGATCGGCAGTCGCCTCAACAGCACAGCAGTGAAACAGCCAGTCGGCAGAAATTTCATTCGGGCGACAGTCGTGTAAAATTACGAACTGCGCAATGACCGAACTTTAGTTCTATCACTGACCAAATAACATATAGATACCCCATTTCATATACTCGTTTTGTTCACAAGAATTTTTTGCGAGCTGTCCCAGCAGAGCCTCAGCGTCGCACGCGTGTGGTCCCAGCTTCGTTTCATTCTTACTTGGGCTGCTGCTGAGAGCTCATGAATTACGCAAGAATGTACGCCTTTTAGAAGCGTAGACAAAAACAACTTATGAGCGAGAAAACATGATCGCATATCACCATGCTACTCCCACTCTTGTCATTGATGTTGTGATGTTGCGACTGTCATTGATGATGTCCCTTGATCTTTGTTTAGAGCTCGTGTGTATGCGTAGTTCGCTGTCCAGACAGGCAATAGACAAATACATGCAAAGCTTCTTGTGCGTATACATATTAAGTTTCTTCTTACGGAAATTATGTTCCATCTTCGGATACTATGTCCATGACATGATACTATGTCTATGATATCCTCGTCCCGCTGATGTTGCCAGTAGGATGATTATGGTGGAAAGTGACTACTTTCTATTGCTGGCCTTGGGCTCAGACAATAATAATAAAATATAATATTTTACGGAAAGTGCCGCAGCAATGATATTTATTAAGCGACTTATTGGTTGAGCGCTGTTTTCAAAACTAATTACAAATATTCTGATTATGCTAAACAAAAACTCGCATCACGCCACAGTGTCATGGACGGCAAGCCGACGCAGCATAATCATAGGCAATAACGGAAAACTCATGCGACATAACAAAAGTGTCCGGTTACCACCGCTGACCATTGCAGCTATAGCGCGCTGATGCAAAGTGCTTAGCGCAGCAATTGCGAGGGTTAATAAACTTATGAAATATAGTTTTGCGAGGGTTATTCATAAGCCTTTATGTGTTATCTTACTTACATATCTTTACATGTATGCGTGATTTTTGTTTAGAAGTCTTTCTGAAGTCTGAGAATTTATTTCTGGCTTGCCAGAGACTTTTTCATCAAGCAGAGGTAGCTTCAAAAGTTCTTCATTCGCAACTATAATTTCAAATGTCATTCAAATTGAATTACTATTTTATAGCTTCATTATTATTATTCAAATTTTCAATAATTTATAGTTTCCTATACATAAACAATCAAAATATATATTTATAATTCCATACAAACTGTATATAAACATATTATTTTAAAGCTAATGAAGAACTTTTCGATTTAATTTCTTTCGGTGTGTTTTTTTTATTTTTATTATTATGCATGTCGCATATTCTGAATTGGGCTGTCCCAACAGAGCAAAGCCAAACAACATGTTTACATGTATGTATTAGCTTGGGACCTAGAAATAATATTTCTAGCTCGACAAAAGACTTTTAATACTTGCGAAGGCAAATTGAAACCCTTACCTTCCACAAATACATGACATTCCATTTGTATGGATTTATGGGTGTGGCAGCTTATTTGATGTTGTCACCCTGTTCACCCTGTTCTTTCTGAAGCCGTTTCTTAAATCAGTTGTAAAGCAAACATGACTTGACTATGCGCCTTGGGGTCATTATCCTGATGTAACATAAATGTTCTGTCAATGCCCATTTTCTCAAATTTCCTTTAAAATTGGTATATAATGATGTTGTTTCATTATAAAATCAGTAAAAAATAAGTTTTTCCACTCCTCTGGAATGCAGCTCTGAATCATAACACTTCACACGCCTTGTATTATGGTTGGTTTGAGGTGTTTCTTTTGGAGCTACCTTATCGTGTTTCGTCAAACCAGTTTGGCGTCACTGCCGGCTGAATATTAGGTTGGAGCTGCTTTCGTCTAGAAGAATGCCAGTATTCCACCAGTTATAGTTCTTTTTGGTGTCTCCGACAGTATTCGTTTTCATTTCCAAGGTTCAGACAGTTTCCTTATAATTTTTGCATTCTAAATGCATCTTTGGGACAAGTTATCGCTGCTCTATAGCTTATTTTTTGTTTTTCTCTTGACCATTTGAAAAATGAGTGGTGCAGATGTTTGCTTTCCGGGGAAACCCATTTTTTTTTTTTTTTTTTTTTGAAATTTTTGGCAATTTAGAGCTGCCACAGGTGTTTAAAAAAAAAAAACTGTTTTGAGGAGGCCTTTTAATTTAAAGGCACCTTTCATACATTCACTTTATTAAATAATAATTAAAACAGTCGCGAAAATTCCGTTTGGATTGCAGCTTTCATTACAGGTGAGAAGGAAAGAAAAAGTAACAGCGCAAAGAGAAGAAAAAGAGAAGAAGAGACGGGCCACCAACTGCCAATCTGCGGACGGCTGACTTCAGCTGATGGCTGATGCCCTTGAATTAGCTGCTTCAGCTCCCGACAGACGACTTTCCAAAAATACAGAATATTAAAACATTGGAAATTTAGAAACTTTTTGTTTATGTATGTTTCGTCTATAAACTTAAAATAAAGTCTTATAACGTACGTATATATAATATAATATATGTCATATATGATAATTTAGCAAGTTTTAAGATACCATTATTTTAATTCAGTTTTTCCTAAGTGTTATTTATTTTATTCAAGCTTGAAGTTGAACAAAATAAAAACCGAATATTACCTTGCTGCGTCTTGTCCGATAATGCGAAATTTGAGGAAAACGCAAAACTATGGTGGCATTAACTACATAGGTTAAAGAAAAAGACTGATAAATCTTTATCATCAGATAATCAAATATATACGTATCGTAAAATTCAACAGCACGTACTTATATATTTTCCATGATCCCGTTGCATACTTTTTTCTCAAATATTGCATATTTTCCTCAAAGCCTGTCTGTTAAAATGATAAATGTGGTGGTCCAAATGTCTGGTCTTAATTGAATCCAACTCAGGTTTAAGAATGCTAAAAAAGACATTGGTGGTTTCTTGACACAGAAAATAGCGGTAGACAAAGTCGCTGAAATTCATATGGCAGCTCCTGCTGACATACCTATAACATATGCAGCACCTACACAGAAGTCGCTAGTAGCAATTCTGATTATTTTATTGTCTCCAAGAGCTGAATATCTGATACTGCCCAATTCGAACACATTGGTGACACAAATGGTATCAATTGATCGTATTGAAATTTACTATATAGATGCACAATAAAATATATTATGCATGCACTGAATAAGAAGAACCTTTTTTAAAAACAAATGATCTTATTAAGGTTTCGGCAATGGAGTAATTCATTCATGAATATAGGTGCCGAATACATAATAGACTTGGCCCTCGCTTATCACGGGGGTTACGTTTCTAGAAATCCTCGTGTTACGCTAAACATGGGTTCATCACAAAATAAGGGCATACGTTCTAAATATTCTAAAGCAACAGCAAAACAACTTTTTTAATTCGAATTTGGTCTGTTTGTATTTAAGTTTCATACATGTGTTCTAAATTACCCAACTGTTAATGCATCAACCCGGGTTAATTTCAGCTGGGAGTAGAGGGCGCCAGAGCTGCGCTTTTGGGGCTAGTGATGGCAGACGTGTTGTAAAGTCTTGCTGCGGCGGTTATGCAGCGGGATATTGTGCCTGAAAAGAACGGCCTTATATACAAGTGGCTTTATGAATATAGAATAAATAGATAGAATATTGAATATTAGTTGACTGGGGTTGCCATCTGACGCAGAATATCCCGGCCCCTTGCATCGCTGTTCTAAACAATGGCACTGAAGGAGTGGAGACGACTGGATGGAGTGGTAGTTGCCGTCGTCCTGGTTCTACTAAGGCTTCCTTACAATTGTCCGGTCGACACAGTCGGCAGCAATGCTGGTGACGAAAATCGCGATGACCGTTGCCAATGATGTAGTGATTCGACTAGTCACCGAGCACCCAACGATGTGAGCCACTATTTTGAACCCTGTGGTACTGGTGCAAATGGATCCGTCGCAGAATAGCGAACAGAGTCGCGTATGTCCTGCTGCTTGCTTGTCCAGGGGTAACCGTTGGAAATGTCTTTCCGTTGAATGCAGGTAGAGGCAGGAAAGGCGCGGACGCGAGAGCATCTCCGGCGAGTCTCACTGGAGACTTGAATCCGAGCTATTTCTGAGCTTCTTGGGGTGGGGAGAACAACGCTCGCAATCCAACTCAACTTTGTGCTACAAGGAATTAATGAGGTCACTTGGAGCGTATATGGAGTAGGAACTTCTTTACTCGATCGGTTGAGCCACTGACCATATAACATTAAAAATCAGACATTGCATACAATGAAAACGGCCACGAAATTTCTTAGCGATGCTACCCACCCCGATCGGCTCACACTAACAGCTTCTGACAAGTCCAATCTAACAATGTGCGAACATATTCTGAGTTAATAGCGTTTTGCTTCGTACAGAGCCCTCATCTTACTCTAATGAACGCAGGTAGCAACAACAAATTTGCAAGTGAGAGTCGCTCACAACCAATTGTCTTCGATGCTGAGATAGCTCGCTTCTCAAAGTCAACCGGCACAGTCGTGCATGTGTCATTTTTTGTGATTACTAAATTCAACATCTATGGAACATTACATGGCGACCGTGAGTCAGTCTGGAAATAATAAAGGTAGTTACCGTGGCACGAATCATAACTATAACAAAAGAAATAGATGCCAATATAGAGGAAACTCAAGAGACTGTGGTAACTAAAACAGAGGCAACAACAATAATAATAACACCTCTTAGGTACACAGTACTATAGACTAAAAAGGTTCTTTCAATTAATTTTAGTGAAAATATATTTGTAACATTCACAAACGTAGCTACAGGCAAGAAATTAATATTTTTAATAGATACTGGTTCAGATATATATTTGTTAAAAGACAATTCTGACACTTTTAATGAAATAAACATTTCCAGCAAAATTAATATTCAGGGAATCTATAAAGGATTAATTCAATCAAAAGGACAGACATACCTACAAATATAAACAACTAAATGTTTTTGAAAGGCTAACTTTAGTGATCTCAACACTTTATTTAATAATTATGATTGGTCGAAATTGTACTCTTCTAATAATTTAGAAGGTGCGATTGATATTTTTTATAGAGCTATTAACTCTATTTTTGAATTGAATGTTCCTAGGGTATATCATTCTAAGTCTACAAAACTACCTTGGTTCTCTAGGGAACTTTGTAGACTTAAAAATTTGAAATCCAAACTTTACAAAAAGTTCAAATTATCTGGTAGGCTTATTGATTTTTCAAGGTATGTTATCGCTAAGTCTGGCTTTGATACTATGAACCACCGTTGCTATAGTGCATACTTAACTCGCTGTAGATTACAATTTGCTAAAGACCCTAAGCAGTTTTATAACTTCGTTAATCTTAAACGGCGAACTGCTACATATCCTTCTTCCTTAACTCTAAACGAGAAAACAGCTAGTACCGATCAAAACATTTCGGACTTATTTGCAGATTTTTTCCAGGATACTTATTCGTCTAAGATTTACGATTCTAAGTGTCCTTATCCTTATAGGATTTATCCATCTAACTCTGTTTTCGGTCCGCAGATTACGGAAAGTTCCTTAGGTTGTGAGCTGACTTTGGTCAAGCCATCTTTTTCTCCTGGGCCAGATGGGGTGCCTGGCTGTGTTCTCAGATACTGTGCTAATTCGCTCTGTAAGCCAATTCTTAAACTTTTTTCTTTGTCCGTTTCGACCGGATTATTTCCTAAGTTATGGAAAGAATCTTATGTTATTCCCTTACACAAAAAAGGCTCTAAGTCTGACGTCATGAACTATAGAGCTATTTCTAAGTTGTCTGCTATTCCTAAATTATTCGAGAAAATCATTACTTCTCAACTGCAACACTTATGTAGCTCAATCATCTCACCAACCCAGCATGGCTTTGTGAGATCCAAATCTACTACAACAAACTTATTGGAACTCTCCTCTATTGTCATTAGTGGGTTTCATAGCTCGATGCAAACGGACGTCATCTACACTGATTTCAGTAAAGCATTTGATTCTGTAAACCATACTCTCCTAATGCACAAGTTGTCGCTTCTTGGTTTTCCTCATATTCTTATGAATTGGATCTCCAACTATCTTAAAAATAGAACTCAGAGAGTAATGTTCAATTCTGCTCTCTCTAAGCAGATCTCTGTTTATTCAGGAGTGCCCCAAGGTAGCCACCTCGGACCATTGCTTTTCAATTTATTTATTAATGACCTTCCGTCTATTATTAAGAATAGTGCTGTTTTGATGTATGCAGATGATGTTAAATTATGCCTCTCTTATAAGGATCCTATTTCTGCTTCTTTGTTGCAAGCTGATCTTAACATTTTCAATTCATGGTGCAAAACCAATCTTATTGCCCTCAATTGCTCAAAATGCAAAGCCATGACTTTTTGCAGAACACAACCTGTGCATGTTCAATACTTGTTAGAAGGCCATCCTCTTGAGAATATATCTCAAATTAATGACCTAGGCATCTTACTTGATCGTAAACTTTCTTTCAACGATCACATTGAGTTCATGGTAAATAAAGCCATGAAGGTCTTAGGTTTCATTAAGCGTTGGTCTAAGGAATTCAATGACCCTTATACGACTAAACAGTTGTATGTCTCTCTGGTACGTCCCATCCTCGAGTATGGGTCCTGTTTGTGGTCGCCACAGTATCAGACTTATAAAGACAAAATTGAATCGGTGCAAAAGAAGTTTCTAATTTTCGCACTAAGAAACTTAAACTGGTCACCACAACTTAACCTTCCGCCATATCCTAGTAGATTACTATTAATTAATCTTCCTTCCCTTTCACACCGTCGCATTATGCTGGGTGTAACTTTCATTCAAAAACTTATAAATGGTGATATTGACTCTCCTTTCTTACTAAACAAATTAAACTTTTCACTTCCTATTAGATCAACTCGTTTCTACTCCTTATTAACAACTAGCACTTGCCATACTAATTACCTTATGCATGAACCTTTTAGAGTACTATGTTCTGAGTTTAACAGACTTTACGGGGTTATTAGATTAGAGTCTTCTATCTCTACCAATAAAGCCTTAATCTTAGAACATTTACGCACACATTAATCAATTTAATCTCTGGTGGTGGTCATTGATTTGATTGGGTTTTCCTGGGTTTCCCCAATCCTAGCAACAAATGTTGAATCAATTTACTTTTACTCACCCCAGAACTATTTATTTATTATTTTTATTTTATATTTTTTCTTTTTTCAATTTAATTATAATTTTTATATTTTTAATATTTAATATGAATAATTTAATTATTTTTAAATTTAATTTTAATTTTACACTTAATTTTAAATTTCTGTCGACTGTTTATAGTTGACATTAAATAAATAAATAAATAAATAAATAAATAAATATATAATTACACACAGCTTCCATATAACAAGTCCAGAAATAGATTTTATTAATAAATATAATTGTCAACCTTCACGCAACGTGCAACAGCAACTGTCGAACTGCCGACCAGGTGTGCCTTGTGCAACTAGTGAGTCCGACCTAAACAAGGAGTAATTCGGCCCGAATCCGGCCCGTGGTTCCGCAAAATTATGCCGCATCCACCTACAGCGCCGCAGAGACACGTGACTAGCCCAAGAGTGGAAATATTTAGCCCTCTACAGCCCCGTCGCCGCACGCAAGCGCTTACTAAACCATTGTCTCGCTATTTTATTTTTTCATTATTCATTTAATTTATCATTTGTCTGTATGTGTCCCATAGATTTTGTTGTTAGATTTAGGCTGTTAAATTTGTTGAGGAAACGTTTTGTGAAGGCAGACGCATTTCCGCGTAGCAAATTTGCTGCTTGTGGGCAATCCTGCACACCTTGGAGCCGGATGCTAGCCCATTCTCCCTCTTAAGGATATCAGTGATGGGCCTAGCTATCGAAGAAAAATCTTTTATGGTCGACCTATAATAGCTGGCAAGGTCTAAGAATGACCACACGTCAAATACAGATTTCCATTCAGGGAATTCTTGAATTGCCCTAACATTCTTTTGATCCTAGGTGGTTCCATCACTGGTTACCACAAATCCAAGAAAATTCACACTTTTCTTAAAAAAATGAGAGACTCTTCGTCCACGATTTGACAATTTGATCTCGGAAGTATGTCGTCAACTGTTCGTTGGAAAATGCTTGCCTCATTGTTGAAACCGAACGGTAGTCGACAGAATTCGTACTTGCCACCATTTACCGCAAACGCTGTTTTTCACGATCACGTTCTGCTTACGTAATTTGATGGTAACCCGACTAAAGGTCTAATGTTGTGAAGAATACTTCAATTGCTTTTCCCAAAGGAAGTGGGCACTCATGGGCTTCCCAGAAAAGAATACATAAATAAACAAACACGAGCGCATCCCACCACAATGGGATTACAATGTATGAGTGAACGGATCAAGTTACCCTACACAGATGAACAAAACGAATTGTGAAACAAAATTAAACAAAAAGACAAAAATTAAATACGCCGCCGAGTCAAAGTCAATTTCTTAAAACCTTTTATATGTTTTTTTTTTAATAATTACTCTTAATGCTTCATATTTAATTTGTGACTATATAAAACTAGTCTAAATATTTTCTGAGCTCTGGAGATGCTTAACGTATACGAAATCAAAAAACTTTTTATTTTCTAAAGACTCTAGACTGATTTCCAATATAATTAAAAAAAATTCCCACTTACATGTTATTTTGTAAAATACTGAGATTTCAACTATTCAAAAATTTTTAAGTCCAATGTGGTTCTTCTCCAACGCTGCAGCCATGAGTTTATTGATCGCTGCCCAGATAACTTGCGCGCTGCTCTGGTGACAAGCTGCTGCCCGAAGAGCTCCTGCGGCTTAGGTTAACAAATTTGTTATAATATGACAAAGATCACCCGTGCTTACGAGGGCTTACTCTTTTTCACTTTATGCACTTAATTGCACTTGCTGCCTTTTTTGCAGAATAATCTGTTGTCATTGAGCCGATTCGGATGCTCACGAGATTTTTCTTTAGTTTTTTGCACGAACACACTTTTTCACGTCTTGAGCTCTTAATATAGGTTTGCGCCAATTTAATAAAAAAGCATATTTGTGTTACAGTTTTATTATAATTCTTAAGATGCGGTGCACCGAGCTTCGCACTCTAAGCGGATGGCAATAGTGTGGGTTCGAATAGTTACCATAGAAGCTTAAGGCTAACAGGGTGCATGGGAAATGCCTACATCAGCATTTTCATAGCGGCCACGAAAATATGTAGTGATTGCCGGCTATGTGCGACGACGTCCGTCTCAACACTCATATAACCGCTTCGACCGGCACCGTCCTTTGTCAGCATATAGCAAACTGCTGACTTCAGTTAACTTATATATATAATTAAATGTTCCCGACGGTCGCTGTGAACAAAAGTACATCCTAACCACTGGCCATATAACATATAGATGGGCCATTTTATACAAAGAGAACGGCTACAAAAGCGAGATACCCCAGTTCAAAGCGACATACCCTAACCGGCTCACACGGAAAGCATCTGACAAGTTCGATTTTCTCAATGTGCGAATCTCTACTGATCATGTGAGAGTCCCTCACAACCAAGGTTGATGCTGAGAGAGCTCGATCTCTCTCTCTCTCTTCGTGTGTCTGTCTATTTTTTTGTAAGCATGAAAAACCGACAACTGAACGAAAGAGTGAGAAGAAGGCATTGTGCCGTCCCTCACACCAATGCTGCTCAAAGTTGAGAGAGCTTGCTTCTCACCTATCTCTCTATTTCTAAGTTGCATTGCTATGAAATCAGCAAACAAATTCTTATCTTTTTGTACATTCACATACTCAACGTTGTGTGTGTGTTTGGTTCCACAGTTGAATTTGATTTTAGGCCTTTGTAAGGCCGCTGACGCAATTTGCAAGCAGGAATTGAAAAATTGTCAGCAAATAGTAAATAGTCGTCTTTTTCGTCGTTTCTCATGTCCGCATGAAATGTAACCCTTTGTATGTATAAATTAGGTTTTTACTAAGACACTTTGGATGATGCCTTAGCTTCTCCACGATAAGTGATTGTAGTAACTTAAGACTTATTGACACTGATTTTATTATTATTATTTAATTAAGGGGCGCGTCTTGCTCCCTGTTGAGTTCTGATTGAGACTAAATAATAATTTTACAATTAACATAACATTTATCGCCGACTCTGCTGCTGCTGTCGTCGCGCTGCTGTTCTCGTTACATCATTCTGTGGCTGTGTCGCTGTAGCTGTCACTTCGAATATGCTGACACCGTGAAATTGAATAACATTTTTGCCCCATGCACCGGCCACTGACCCCTCCAAGACCGAGAGTGCTGATCCAGCTATTTTGGTAGCGAGCAGTTCATTGAAGATAGGCTATTCTATTCTATTTCTTGTCAGTAGTGTTTCATTTGTTTATTTGTTCCTGAGCTTTAGTATTGATAACCACCTGCCTCTTATTAGATTCTACGAGCTGAGCTTCGGCGATCCGAATATTTTGTAGATCTGTTGCGTCCGGTGTTCCTGCAACAACTTTTAAGGCAGACCCCAAGAAATATAGACTTCTCGCCATTCGGTGATGGACAGTGATAGCGGACAACATAGTTTGGACATGGTCTGTGTCCATGTCTAATAGCTTCCGCATATATGATTGCGGGAATGAATCGGTCTCCTCAACCATTCTTGCGAACTAGGTCAGGTTAATCGTGTGGCGTAAGTAGCCATACGATTCCCAGACTAGCACATTCACATCCGTTATCGGGATGTAAATTTCATGGGAATAATGCGCGATACGTCCCGCGGAAAGGGTGAAGGTTAGGAACATCTTTAAAGGCAGCCTAGAACGAAAACAGTATACCAGTGAAAAAAACTCTATTATACTTAATTCTAAGGTCTTAATCTAGTTTTTTGCTTCCTATCAGAGGTTGTCCTTGTGGACCATCCTCCCCATTATGAGGACTGTTGTGCCCATGTCCGTATCTATAACTTCTTCGACGTAGAGAGGTGTTCGCTTGTTACGTAAACTTCTGTTGTTTTTACCAAAGCTTTCTCGCCTACACTGAACACCCTGTTTTGCCTATTCCTGTTAACCCTGTTGACTTGATTAACCTGTGCTTCTGCAATCCTGCCTGTTATTTCTTTGTGCGTCTCAGAAGGGGACGCTAGTAATACGTTAATTGGTCTTTCTCTTGTGATGGAATGTACTGACCTGTTATATTCGATTGATGCCTGAACTATGGGGTCGTAACAATCAATAACAAAAGATATATCTTTGTTGAAAGACAATTCTGACACTTTTATTGAAATAAACATTTACAACAAAATAAATATTCTGGGAATCTATAAAGGTTTAATTCAATCAAAAGGACTGACATACTTAGAAATATACAACAACTAAATATATAATTACACACAGCTTTCATATAAAATTTTTAGAAATAGATTTTATTAAAAAATATAATTGTGAACCTTCACTCAACGTGCAACAGCAACTGCAGCATTGACGTGTCAATCCATCCCGT
The DNA here is from genome assembly GCA_018150725.1 of Drosophila quadrilineata. Taxonomy (NCBI): domain Eukaryota; kingdom Metazoa; phylum Arthropoda; class Insecta; order Diptera; family Drosophilidae; genus Drosophila; species Drosophila quadrilineata. The sequence goes on from JAECWN010000450.1 coordinate 965,896, forward strand.
TGTTCCGCAAAATTGTGCAGCATCCACCTCCAGCGGCGCAGAGGCACGTGACGAGAACCAGAGTGGAAATATTTAGCCCTCTATAGCCCCGAGGGGCACGTCGCAAAGGTCGATGCGAGTCACCGCACCGCAGGACCCCGCTCACTAAGCTATCGTGTCGCAATTTTATTTTTTTCATTATTCATTTAATTTATCATTTGTCTATGTATGTCCCATAGATTAATTTTGTTGTTAGATTTAGACTGTTAAATTTGTTTAGGAAGCGTTTGTGAAGGCAGACGCATTGCCGTGTAGCAATTTTCCTGCTTGCGGGCAATCATGCGCGCCTTGGAGCCAGATGCTAGTCCGGTTACAGACAGGTGTCCCCCGAAACCTAGGGAAGCTCCACTAGGCAGGTTAGGACCCTTATATTGACTGTAGTAAATAGTGTGCGAGGCTACTTGCAGCTTTTAATTTGCCGCACCTATAGACCGTGGGGCTCGACTTTGCAGACAATAGTGTTGCTGCCACAGCTATCCGTCTCCATACTGCCCAGTACTTTAATCTACTATACAAAAATAAGTCGGGTTTTCCTTCCTGACGATATTACTCCAGAACGCACGATTTCCATGGTTTTGCATTCGTTGGAAAGGTCTCGGGCTCCGTGAGGTTTATAGTAAAAAAAGGAAAAATTTCAACGGAATCGGGAAAATCATTTTTTATACATACAGCGCCATCTCTAATATATAGCATGTACTACAAAATAATTTCATCTAGATGGCGCCGGTGCGTGATATATTGTTTGACAGCTACTAAATGTTCTCTGCTTAGTTAATTTCATGTGACAAACCGGTATTGTGTTCACAGTGAAATTGTGAAAAAAGTAAAAAAAAAATTTGCGATTCCTCACATTTTAATTGGAACCCCTCAAATCAATCACGTGTATTGTACAAATTTTCATTCAATTCCAACAGCAGGCATTTGTCTTTCAAGTAGTAAGTTGAACTGTGTAAATTATGTGGATTGTCTATTTGAGGTTAAATTCACCACTCTGTCCATAGTCCAAAATGTCTAAAGTACGACGTAGGAACATCGGCCGCCGAACAAGACATGCAAGCCAGCAACTAGTAACTAAATATACACATAACTAAATATTCACCACACATTACACCATCACACGATTAGAAGTTACACTGTATTATTCATCAAAAGATTGTTTGCAATTAAAGATACAAGGACAAATATATCATTTGCATGGTTCAATGGTGCCAACACCAGCTGAACCGCTTAAATTTCTACAAATATATTTCATTTCGTCAATGGTGGATCAGCTGAATGTGCGGTGCAATATACAGGGAACAAATGTTCATAACATAATATGTTCTAAACAGCATTGCGACGAATGCCATTGGATACTTAAAAATTTGTCAGAAGAGCGGATTGTACGCCAACAGGTGAACATGTGCGAAGAGTCAATGCACCAACCGTTAATGATGTTGCTGCAATTATTGTTGAAGATCAAACTAAATCGCGAGACATTGTCGTTCAGCGAAGTAGCAATATCATGCATCGCCTAACCGACACACATCGTTTGTACGATGAGTTACAATATCCAATAATTTATTGGCAAGGGCAAGACGGATACAACAATCACATTGAAGATGGTCGATGCAATTACAGGTACAATATTCACAGATAAATTATTGCTATCATTGCTATTATTGGTTTCCATTAACAATTCATTTAATTTTACATTTTCAGGCGTATGCACGAATAAAAATCTAAGCGCACTGAATTGCCGACGGCTATTCCAGCAATTCGCTGTCGACATGTATGTAAAAATCGAGACAGAACGTTTAGCGTTCATCCGATTCAATCAGGCAAAGCTACGATCTGAGGACTATATACATTTGCGTGATGCTATTCATTCAGATGGTATTGTTCAAAATATTGGATGTCTGACGATTCTCCCATCATCTTATATCGGAAGCTCACGCCACATGCACATGCATACGCTCAAGACGCTATGACGTACGTGCGAAACTATGGAACTCCGTATTTATTTATTACCTTCACATGCGATCCGAAGTGGACGGAAATTGAACGTGAGTTGGAACCGGGCCAAGAACCATGACATAATCGCCAGAGTATTTCAGCTGAAACTCAAGGTTATGATGGATGTGCTTACTAAATATCGAGTTTTGGTGACACACGTTGTTATATGTACTCGTTGGAATGACAGAAGCGTTCACTACCGCATGCTCATATATTAATTTGGTTGCTGAACAAATTACATTCAAATGAAGTGGATGACATCATATCAGCTAAATTCCTGATCTAGTCACTGATCCCCATCTACAGGACATTGTGACGAAACAGATGGTGCATGGACCGTGCGGTGCATTAAGCGGCCCATCCACAGACGAGCATGTTGGCCGAGCATGTTGTGCTCGACGGAATTTTCATCGTTAGTGGTAGTGCTCGCGTACAAATTTCGTGTTCGTCGAGCCGCTCGCACAAAATCGAAATGATTCTATCTTGCCTGTGTTCGCGACAACATGCTCGACATTGGATGGCAATGCTGGCACGAACATCACTTCAAAAAAACATTTGAAGTGAAAACACGTGCTAGCGAGCGCTGCTAAAAATGTCTAAACAATTTATGCAAGAGTTTATATATATATTATGTATATTATTTATATTTTAATATATTTTTGAAGCAAAAATTAATTGAAAAAAAGTGCAATAACAGTGGCGCTGTCGTCTTCCGTTGCCATGTTCACTGCTCAAAATTTGCCACCAAATGATGTTTGCGAGCATGTTCGCACTAGTTGGTGGACAAGAAAATTTTGGCTCGACGAGCGGCTCGGCCAACATGCTCGTCTGTGGATGGGCCGCTTTAAATCCATTATCGGCTTGCAGGGCTGATGGAAAGCGCACAAAACGAAAGTTGCTGAAACAGTCAAAGGGAACGATGGATATCCAGTTTATCGTCGGCGTTTAAATGAAGGAACTATAAAAGTTAAAGTTAAAAATCAAAGCACATGCAAACGTTGACAGTTTTCATTCGGCTAAATCAATGAAATATTTGTGCAAGTACGTCACAATGGCTGTGTTTTGTATTGCATCGGAGAATGCGAATGACGAAATCAGCAACTTTCAAATGGGCGGATACGTCAGAACTAATGGAGCACTTTGGCGATTATTGTCATTTCAAATTCTTGAAAGATATCCCACAGTTGTGCATTTAGCAAAGCATTTGGAAAATGGCCAAGGAGTTTACTTCACTGAGGCTAATGCGGCACAACGAGCTGGGAGACCACCATGCACAACGTTGACTAGCTTCTATGCAATGTGTGTCATTGACCCATTCGCAGCGACGCTGATGTACGTTGAAATGCCCAAGTATAATATAATAACATCGGTTGTTGTACAAAGTAGACGTGTCTAATTTTGCTCTTATTAAATCACTTCAATTCCAATTTAAACATTAAAACTAGTGAGTAGTGAGTTATTACTGGTGCTAGTGTCAAACTACGTGTGTTTGCTATTAAAATTTGAATTTCTTTGTATATTTTACAAGCAGTGCGCGTCGCTAGCAGCTGTGTGCATTTCATTTTTCGCTTACTTTCGTCTTTTACTTTTCGTCACTCACCTAACTTGTGCTCTCTTATTGCATGCTTATCTGTATAGCTTGCGCTTTTAACGCCAGCTCTTAACATTAACTGTATCTTATTGTCTCTCTCTTGCTTTGTTTGCATTGTGTTATTGCTGTTTGATATTCTACTGCGCTCGACACAAGTTTAGTTACATTTCAAACATAACTCACTTCTTATAATTTCTCCATTTCTTTTTTCCTTCTTATATCTCCTTACATAATGACTTCGTGCTGCATTAAAGTCTGTAAGGTAATATCCAATCCTAACGCAGATTTTATTAGCTTTATTTATTTTATTAGAATATTATTATTAAATGTGCAGGTTTCACAGTACGTGTAATACTGTGGTTTACATCGCCAATAAGACGGGTCTTAAATGGAGTTGTGAAGCTTGCCGTGAGACGGAGAGTAATATGCAATCATTTGCAATGCATACTTGCAATAATTTCTGTGCTTAAAAAAAAAATTTGACCTTCTTCATAAGGAATTCCAGGCAATGGAATAATAATTTAATTATTAAAACTTAATAATAATTTTAAAATCTATACCGAGCTATTGTGTCTGTGCCTTCTTCCAGTAGCTACTTCAAACCCGCGTAGCTCTAAATCCAATAGGCCAAGAAAGATAGGCCTTCCAATAATATGCCTCTTTTATCTTCCGAGGCTAATCATCTTCGGGTGTTTAATTTTTATTTCTCGCCTGGCATCTGACACTTAAACAAGCTAGATTATAATTGCCCCAACTTGACCGTTGAAAAATTTAAATTTAATCATCGTAGAGATATTTCCTCCTTCAAGTTATCTGTCCCCATAAGTGCATTTAGTACTATTTGTACTAATGATTTTTCGCTGGATGATATGGTTGTCAAGGAGTACAGTCCTCAAAAGAGACATAAGTGATCAGCTTCCCTTCTCTTCATACTAATGTTTCTTCAAAAAACTAATAAAATCTTCCATTCTGTTTGATTATCAGAGTTTTAGAGGCCTTAAGTCAAAACTTTCTAACCATTATGTAGATAGTTTTTCCTTTGAACACAACATTTTGGCATTTACTGAGACCTTAAACCTGATATTCTTGATGCATCTATACTTTCATGTTTCATTATGTTACTTAAAGATGTGACAGAATGGATATAAAAGTTGGTGGTGTCCTTATTGCGATAAAATCTAATATATAAATCTAAAAATAAAAAATATAAAATCTAATTATATTGCAACTAGTAGCGAAGTGCGAGTTCATAACATAACTTATATATTTCCTGTTCATATATTCCTCCCCAGTCTGATTTACCTGTATATCTAACTCACCTAACGGTTTTTCAATCTTTGTCCAGCATGCTCTTACAAAAAGTTCAAAATATCTGGTAGGCTTACTGATATTTCAAGGTTTGTTAACGCTAAGTCTGGCTTTGATACTCTGAACCACAGTTGATATAGTTTAACTCGCTGTAGATTACAATTTGCAAAAGACCCTATGCAGTTTTACAACTTCGTAAATCTAAAACGGCGAACTGCTCCTTCTTCCTGAACTCTAAATGAGAAAACAGCTAGTACCGATCAATATATTTCGGACTTATTTGCAGATCTTTCCAGGATACTTATTCGTCTAAGATTTACGATTCTAAGTCTCCCTATCCTTTTAGAATTTATCCATCTAACTCTGTTTTCGGTCCGCAGATTACGGAAAGTTCGTTAGGTTGTGAGCTGAGTTTGATCAAGCCAACTTTATCTCCTGCACCAGATGGGAGCCTGGCTGTGTTCTAAGATACTGTGCTAATTCGATCTGTAAGCGAATTCTTAAACTTTTTTGATTGTCCGTTTCGACAGGATTATTTCCTGAGTTACGGAAAGAATCTTATGCTATTACCTTACTTAAAAAAGGCTTTAAATCTGATGTCATGAAGTTGTCTAAGTCTGAAGTTCTAAGTTGTCTGCTATTCCTAAGTTATCCGAGAAAATCATTACTTCTCAACTCCAAAACTTATGTAGCCTCAATCATCTCACCAACCCAGCATGGCTTTGTGAGATCCAAATCTACTACCACAAACTTATTGGAGCTCTCCTTAATCTACACTGCACGTTATCTACACTGACTTCAGTAAAGCATTTGATTCTGTAAACCATACTCTCCTAATGCACAAATCATCGCTTCTTGGATTTCCTCATACTCTTATGAACTGGATTTCCAATTAACTTAAAAATAGAACTCAGAGAGTTATGTTCAACCAGGGAGCAACCAGTGGCACAGCAGGAGGACCTCGTGACACGCTTTCGTGGAACCGCCTCCGATTTTGACAGCATCTTCCACGAGATTCGTTTTGTCTCTCGTCCAGGATGGCGAGGACAATACCCGAGCTTAAATTAGTGGACCTGCTGAAGGATGCCGTCCATGAAGACATAGGCCGTTACGTCTGTGGGCTGCTCTGAGTGTGTGAAAGCAGAGGAGCGAGTTAAGAGGCATTAGCCGCACTCACGTTCCACTGACCAATTCGACTCGACGGAACGCTAACGGGCCTTCCACGAATTTGAGGTTGAGAGATGTCGGCCCGAAGTAGAGGAAACGGAGGAGGCGCGGCTTCGTCGGAGACCGTCTCCGGAATCGTTGTGCTGGAACTGCAAGGTTCTAGGACACTTCGTGCAGGACTTCTTGCAGTACAATGCGTGGATTGCCTGGTAAATGATTGGCGGAGTGTGCCGAAGACGGGCGAGACGCGACTACCCAGGCTTTCAAGAGATGGGCGCACGTTAAGACCAGGTCAAGATTGTAGAAAATATGAGAGATCGGAATGCGAATGCAGGAGGTTGAGCCACATACCGCTCGAGAAGCAAATGAGGGCGTATCTGTATATCCGAAACCGGATCTCCTCGAAACACCAGTTATCTAGAATGAGAGAGGTATCCGTGAGGATCAGGAAGGCCACCGGAGGCGAATGAAAATATGCGCAGTGGTTAAGGCGGTGAGGACAGCCACTGGTCATGATCCTAGTCGTAAAGTGTTTTGGGAAAAGGGGGCCGTGAGGTTCTCGAATCTTTTGGGATACCTTTCCAGAGTTACATCTCTAGGATCACCATGGCGTCTGGGGAGGACAGGTCCACGTTAGGAAAGCGAGTGACAAACATCTCCTTCTACGTATGCACGTACTTCTCGATGTCGATGTATTGAGAATTCGATTTCTGGCAGCCTTTCGATATTGCTCCGAATGTCCTCGGTATAGTAGGAGGGGCTAACAAGTTTTTCGAAGAGGAGCTTCGCGTTAATCAAAGGGAGCATTATGTTACCGAGAAGCTTGCATAGGTGGACTCCTGGGAGTTGAATTCTGAGCAGCAAGCCGCATTGAAGAGAGTGAAAGCCAGCTTGCTGACCTTCGAGGATGTCGGACTCGGAAAGACAGAGATTAAGAGCACAAGATCGAGTTAGTTGAGGGATTTGCACAGGTGAAGGATAGACACTAACCACTCTCACCAAGAATGCAAAAGATAGTATGTGCTGAGGTAGACAACATGTTGCAGCTTGGGGTCATTGAGGAGAGTCAGAGTCCGTGGAATAACCGCACTACCACAGAGAGAAGGCCGAATAAAAATCGGTTCTGTCTTGATGCTCGCAAGCAAGGATGCTTATCCGCTGCTGTCTATCGAAGGCACCCTGTCGAGGGTGGATCAGACCTATTTCATATCGAGTGTAGATCTGAAGTTCGCGTTTTGGCAGAATTAGATGCTTACACGTCGGTCACGGTGCCCGGGCGACCGCTTTACCAAGTCAGGATAATGCCACTTGTGTTTTGCAATGCATCTCAAATGCTTTGCAGACGGATAAATAAGGTGATACAGTTTGTCCATCTCAATGATTTGTTAATTATATCTGCCGATTGTTAGACTCGCCTCAAATTTTGGTGTCGCAATGAGTTCTACGGAACTCATTTTGTAGTAAAAACAGACCATAGACCACAAACATTTTTCCTTTGAATGACTTGAATTAGGGGAGTAAAATTTTACAGTAGAGTATCAAAGAGGCAATGATAATTTGCATTGTCACGGATAACAATATTAGAATTAAAGGACATACAAAATAAAGTCCTGAAAGTCACTACCAGGTATCAAAGTAGACAAAAATTCAGCGCAGAAAACAAAGTAGAGATGCCAAGGAAATCTACCGAGACAGCTTCTCAGCCAACGTAAACGAAGTCATGAATAATGATGAAGTACCTAAATAAGGGGCCTTTCATATAAAAGATATGATAACATATGTTTCTTTGAACATGGTAATAAAATTATGGCAAGAATTGATATTGGCGATTTATATACAAATGGAAATATTGACTTATTTTAATGACTATTCCCAAAGCTTGAAATAGAAGTCGGTATTTTAAAAATAAGCAAATAAAATATTACACCGTGGGAAAGTATCTTTGAAAAGGTTTCGATAGATAATAGCGCAACTCAACCCGGTGACCACTTTAACAAATGTTAAAGAGAAAGAAGCTTTAATGTCTACACTACATGATGATCGGGTAAAAGGAGGTCATAGAAGCATTGCAAAAACCTTGGCCAAGGTCAAAATACATTATTACTGGAAAGGTATGACTCATGATATAACAGTACATCCAGAAATGTCAGAAAATATTAAGACCTCTTTAACAATTACTGAAACCCCGATACAGTCTTTGACAAAGTAATAGTCGACACAATTGGTCCACTAGCTAGATTTTAAATATACAGGGCCCTATACAGTTAAAAAGATGGAAGATTATATTATAGTTATTTCCGGAAATAAGAGTAAAAAACAAATAGCTCATAAGGATAGGTGATAAATTTGCATAAAATAAATATTTTAAAATACATAAAATACATTATAAATTCAGTATAAATGTTATAAGTCTTCAATACAAAATTGCTCCACTTAGTTACATTAGTTTTCAAAGGGACGGAGATGTCCTATGCGTATATATGAAGTATAAATATATCACATTACTGTAATACACAAACAAATGCGAATTGAATATGATCGGCCACTTATGAGTTCCATTGAGTCTGTGATCCAGTGCGGACCACTTATAACATATACATATAAATTAATAAATCTTTATAAGTGTTCATAAATCTATGAACAGAGACCAAAAGAATCAACGCGATGCGACATGTGAAACCACACAGGAGCGATAAGGCATAAGGTTCAAGAACGCCTACAATTACTCGCACGCTGCGTGAACATGAGCAGCATAGATAAAATAAAAGGTCAGAGTTGTTTGGGACACTTAGCACTTAGGCATAGTATAATTTATGACTCCTGGCACACATCAGAAAGAGAAGGCTGGATGCATTTGTAAACATCTCAGCGTTGGCCCAAAATTACTTAAGAAGGCTGTATAAGCAGAAGAAAAATCATAATAAAGTCAGAATGAAATTGTTACTCAACGAACTATCACGTTCATTTGGTCCTTCTAGCTATCTCTTGGTTTCCCCCACCAGTGTGGTAAGAAACGCAGGATTGCAGAATATCAACTCTACCAATAGTGCATATACTACGGACGGAGATCACCAGCAACACCTAGTAGAGACGGTAATAGGGGCTTTTCAAAAAAGAGCACTCCCTCCTACAGAAAGCAGAGAAAACCCTAGTAGATATTGTCAAGAGACTAAATCTCTAGGTACATATATATAAAAGTGCATTCCACCCATTGTTATTTGAACAAAAATTGTTGTGAGTAGAGGCACAGCACAGTCAACAAGGCGACTAAACTAATTTCTTCCCACGGTTCAGAAACAACAGAAAAAATTTTCTGATAAAATAATGGGCGTCAATCGAGTAAAAATCATTGATGAACAGATGGAGCTGAATGAAAAGATTTCGCAGTTATCGGTAAGCTTAGTTGATAAGCCGATGACGAAATCAAAAACAGCAGACGCACTTAAAACAATTGAAAATGTACGATCCACCTATGAGAAAAACCACGAGAAGCTAATAGCTGATGGCATAGGCATGGAAGATTACTTTTTAAAAAATGCATACGACTCCATGATGCAACAAGCGGAAGAATTATCGAATGCATTAAAAGGTAACGGTGTCCTAACTATATACAAACAATTTAGTGACCACGAAGAGTTGCCAAGCGGATCTAAAATCATCGACGCAAACTGCGCGAATGCAGATGATCCACAGGCTGACAAAATATTTCAAGAATGTGACTTCCTCATTGACTAACTAAGGTCAGCTAAACAAGAGGACACAACTTCAGCAATTGTAGTAAGCAGCCTCGAGAAATTATTTTCAAAAAACGAAAAATCTTTCGACGAATATCCTAAATTTAATAAGGATATTTATAGCAAGCGAATGGATATGGTAAAATTATTCGCGAATGATATTAAAATCCTGAAAAATAGGATAAAGCAAACCCAGGAAGAGCCAACTGAAAAGGCAAAATTCTAAAATCATCTGGAGTTGGAAAAAATAAAAATTCCAACATTCCACGGAGATGTCAAAGAATGGGTTACATTCTCAAATCTATTCATCGAAATGGTGCATGAGGCAAAGCATATTTCGAATAGCGAAAAGATGATGCGTCTAAAAACATCACTTAAAGGTGAAGCTGCAAAACTTATTCAGCACCTTCAAATAGCAAGCTACAACTATGAGGTAGCATGGAATCTAGTGAAACAAAGAAGCGAAAACAAACGTATCTTGTTTACTGCTCAATGGGATCGGCTATTAGACCAACCAATAGCGGATAGCCAAGACCACAAAAATGTAAGATTGTTGTTGGATACAACAAATGAGTGTATAAACGCAATAAAAGCGTTAGAAATTCCCATAAACGATGATGACCCATTCATCGCTCAAATAATCATTCGCAAATTAGATAAAGAAAGTTTGCGAATGTATGAGCAGATGGTTCAGAAACCAAGGAGCGTCCAGACATCATCCGACGTAATGGGATTTTTGGACAGATATTATCAGACGCTATCAGCTGGATCCGAGACAGCAATAGCAGCAATAGCGAACCACAAAAAGCCACATCAGAATACAGCTTACTCAAAAGTTACGACCAAGCAAAAGTGTCGGTATTGCAATGGTAGCTTCCACGAAATTAACAGCTGCCAAAGATTCTTAGGCATCACGCCAGAAGAGCGTTTTAAATATCTAAAGGAGCAGAGATTATGCCAAAAATGTTTTCTCCATTCATTGAGTAAACCATGCTCCAAGAAAGATTTGAAATGCAGAATTTGTCAAAGAGGCCATTCGGAATTAGTGCACTTTTCATCAACCCGTCCCAGCGAGACAGCTAAAACGATGACTTCAAAGACTGAATCAACAGTCATATTAGCGACAGCTCAAGTAAGAGTGAAATCAGCTAAAGGACAATATTTGGTACTGAGAGCGTTAATCGATCAAGGATCCCAGCTTTCGACAATATCAGAAGAGGCAGCTCAACTACTAGGACTTCCACGACAAAAAGTCACAACTAAAATTCATGGACTTAGCGAGACAGTGGTTGGAATGTCCAAGAACAAAGTTACTATCGAGATTAAGCCGAGATTTGAAAGTGACTATACCGCAGTTGTCGAAGCCGCTGTGCTATCTTCCCTTACGAACGCAAAGCCAGCGAAATCATTCAAATACGAAATCGACAACTGGAATAACCATCAACTTGCAGACCCGATGTTCAATAAATCAGACAGAATTGATCTGGTTTTAGGAGGAGACATCTTCAGTGAGGTATTAGAAAATGGAGTACTGAAGAACAATGGCATCATCGGGCAATTCACTAAATTTTGGTGGATTCTATCAGGAATAGTTGGTCTACCCAAACAAAAGCAAATAACGTCTGCAGTTACCAACCTAGATCGCTTTTGGGAACTGGAAGAAGTCGATAATACAGAAGTCAAGGAAGATCACGCGGACGAATGCATGGAAATGTATAGCAGCACAGTGAGCCGATAAGAAGATGGGCGATTTACAGTTTGCTTGCCATTCAGGAAAGACAAAGCTCTAGGAGAATCACGAAAAAAGGCGCTAGCGCGATTAATTTTAATGGAAAGGAAATTCAAGAAAAATGAAAGTTTCAAATCTAAATATAGAGATATCATGGCAGAATACCTACGTCTTGGCCACATGGTAAAAATAAACGACTCGTCAGAAGGAAGATCTGCCACATCAAGCAATTATTAGAGAAACCAGCAGTACTACGAAATTGAGAGTAGTATTTGATGCATCAGCCAAATCATCAAATGGCCAAAGCCTAAATGACATCATGCACACTGGACCAAGACTACAAAAAGATATCTTCGACATCATCGTCAAATGGAGAACATGGCAGATTGGATTATCAGCAGATTTCGAAAAGATGTACAGGCAAATAAGAATTGCATCAGACGATCAAACGTACCATCGTATACTTTGGAGAGATGACTCGGCTAAGCCAATAGAAGAATACGAGCTAACAACAGTTACATATAGAACGACAGCCGCACCCTTCCTAGCAGTTAGGACGTTACACGAAATATCGAACTACTGCAGCGACGGAAATCTAAAGAAGATCATTCAAGACGACTTCTATATGGACGACCTAATGACAGGAGCTGATACCGTTAACCAAGCACAAGGAATCCAATTATCAATTTCATTCACTTTCAATTCATTTGGATTTCATCTAAGGAAGTGAGTATCAAATAAACAAGAAGTGCTTGGAAACATCAGCGACAAGAGCGAAGTAATTCAAATTCACGACAAAAAATCTGTTAAGACATTAGGACTACACTGGGACCCGCAGGAAGACAACTTCAAGTTCAAAGTAAACTTGAATTCGAATAAAAAGTACACCAAACGATCAATTCTATCTCAGATTGCTCGTATCTTCGACCCAATCGGATGGTTATCCCCAGTTACAGTCACCGCAAAACTGTTTATGCAAAAGTTATGGCTATCAGAGACATCATGGGATCAAGAGCTATCTGAGGGACTAATCGACGAATGGAGAAAATTCGCAGAAAACTCCGTCATACTAAAGGATCTTCGCATTCCTAGGTGGATTGGGCCATTTTTAAATTCTTATATAGAATTACACGGATTTGGAGATGCCTCAGAAAAAGCATACGCAGCCGTAGTCTACATTAAAATTGACGGCAAGGTAAAACTCCTTACAGCTAAAACTAAGGCAAACCCTATAAAAAACGGGAAAACATTACCGAAATTAGAATTGTGCGCTGCTCATCTACTTTCAAAGTTAATGAACAGAGTGATGAGGTCCTTGTCACAAAAATTTATGACTTATGCTTGGAGTGATTCGACTATCACACTAACGTGGATAAAAAACTGCAAAAACAAGGATAAGTTCATTAAAAAACACGTAGATGTGATTAAAAATCTACTGCCACAAGCATTATGGCATCACGTCAACTCCAAAGACAACCCCGCAGACGTTGCTTCCCGAGGAATAGAAGCAGCTAAATTGATTAACTTCGATTTATGGTGGCAAGGGCCGAAATGGCTAGTTGCACCAAAAGAACTATGGCCAAAGATTTCCACTGAAGAGGCAAAAACCAACAACTCATTTGTTAGCTTCAAAACACAAGACGAATTCGTCATCGAATTGATACAACGGTATTCAAGTTGGCTCAAACTGAAAAGGATAATAGCTTACGTAATGCGAATTTTAAAAGCACCAAAATATGGATCTACTCACTTGTCGGTTACAGAATTAAGAGCCGCAAGTGATCGCATAATTTATCTATGCCAAAGACAGCAATTCCCAGATGAAATACAGCGCTTGGAACATGGCGAGAATATCAAAAGTACGAGTAGAATTGCTAATCTAAATCCGTTCGTAGATTCATCTGGAATACTACGAGTAGGCGGCAGGCTGACAAAAGCCAGCCTACCATACGATACAAAGCACCCTATAATTCTGATTAAATCGGATCTGTCACAGCTCATTATTAAAGACTGTCATCTGACACTTCATGGCGGGATGCAGCTTGTGGAAAATATGATCCGACGTCAATACTGGATCATATCAGTAAAGAAACAATTGAAGAACTACATCAGGAACTGCGCCACGTGCATTCGTTATCGACAGCAAGACGCAAAGCAAATAATGGGTAACTTGCCGGCAGAACGTGTAACTATGTCGTCACCATTTACTCATACAGGAGTAGACTATGCTGGCCCCTTTTCGATGAAATGCCGTATTCGTATGCTTCGCTACTAAAGCCATACATTTGTAAGCTGTAAGCGACATGACAACAGAAGCTTTCCTAGCAGCTCTTCGCCGATTTATATCACGACGAGGAAAGTGTTCTCATTTATATTCGGATAACGGAACAAATTTCATAGGCGCAAACAGATGCCTGGATGCCGACTTCAAAAAGGCAATAAAAGAAAACAGCTCGTTAGCGCCCATATTAGCGAATGATCACATAAATTGGCACTTTTCCCCCCCGACAGGACCACACTTCGGTGGAATTTGGGAAGCAGGAGTAAAGTCGATGAAACACCATTTAAAACGAACAATAGGAGAAGTAAAACTCACATTCGAAGAGATGACTACGCTGTTAACTCAAATAGAAGCCGTATTAAACTCGAGACCACTATACATAGCAAATGATAGTGAAGAAGTCTTGACGCCAGGGCATTTTTTGATCGGAAAGCCGTTACTAGCCATACCAGCTCCAGAAGAGAAGGTATTACTTACCTCATTAAATAAATGGAAGCTTGTGCAAAAAATCCAAGGAGGCTTTTAGAAACGTTGGAAGGAGGAATATCTTCACACCCTGCAACAAAGAAACAAGTGGAAACTTTCCGAGCCCAACCTAAAAGAAGGAGATGTGGCAAAAATAACCCAAACTCATCCTGGTAAAGATGGTAAAGTTCGGGTAAAAACAGCAAATAGAATCCTAAAGAGACCGATTCATAAAGTATGCCGTTTAGTAAGTGCTGACGAGGATCCAGAAAACAAGTCAAGATGTAATTTAACTCAAGCTAAAACATGTACGACGTATCTATGGAAATCAACTTTTGGCATGCTCCTGATACTTCCATTGATATTATACGCGCCAGTAAATCACAAGAGCATACAGATCGACACAATTCCAGAGACAGCAGCCATATACTTGGATCCCATCGGTCAAGTGGATGTCGTCGCAACGAGCTGGAACCTCGTCATCTACTTTAAGGTGAAGCCATGACTGGATACGACTGATCGAATGGATATGACATTGATGCAAGTAAATAATTGGTGTCCAAAATTAGAACACTTTAAGATGGATTGCACACATATCGTTAACAACATGAGGAAACAAGTATCTCTCATTAATGATACGAACAATCATATGTTTGGGTTCAAAAATACACAAGTCAAAAGAGCCCCTCTCGAGTTCATAGGAAGTTTCTACCAAGCTTTGATGAGTATAATGGATGCAGAAGACCGGAGAATTATGGAAGCAAACATGAGATCGCTTCTGGAAAATCAGCATGACTTGAACCATATGATAAAAAAGCAAACGACGGTTGTAGAATCTACATTAAACATATTGACTCGTACCACACATGAAGTAAACGAACAATTCAAACACATCGAAGAGCATGTAAACAATCTGACAAGTATTGTTCGAGAAAATATCCACTTATATAGAGAATCAATTAGATTCTTCATGCTTACAAAACAATTAAGCATGGCAATAGCGGAGTGCGAAAGAATTCAAGCAGACTTAGTGGAACTTTTAATCGACATAAATCACGGCATATTGAACCCTGATTTGATAACTCCAACACAGATGAATACAGAACTATTAAAGATCAGGGAGCAATTATCAGGAAATGTATTTTCCAGGAAAGAGTGCCAATGAGATCCAAGCTATTTATAAGCTACTCACAGCTACTGGGACAATCATCGACGATAACATAGTCATTAGCGTTAAAAATCCACTGCTCAACAGCCAATCGTCACAGATCTATAAGGTGATACCTATACCCTTCAGCACACACAACCACATAATGATACCATCAGTCCGAGGAGCGTATTTGATATATAACTTCCTAATAGACTCGTATCACACCATGTCCGACGACGCCTTAAACAAATGTGCCAAACCTGAACCCAGTGCATACATTTGTGAAGACACCTGGGCATGGTAAAGCGCTAAAGATAAAAGTTGTGAGGTATCACCTTTAAAACCATCTAGTGACTATCAATACACTTTCATCGATGCTAAGTCAACTCCACTATGGATCAAGTTGGAATCGGCAAATAAATGGCTATTCAAGACATTCGGTAAAACTACTGCCGATATAAAATGCAAAGAAAAGCATGAAATCATTGACGACCTACCTCTTCAAGGAATACTCTCCTTAGACACAGGATGTAGCCTACGTTCGCAAGGAATTACACTATTCGCATCCGAAAAGATTAAGAGCGAAGCAACGAATGTTATGGTGATTCCATTAACAAAAGAAATTGGAGAAATCGCGGAATTTTCACTAAAACCATTAGGAGTCCGAGTAATTAACAACACATTGGAAATTGATGGTCTTCAAAAAGAGATCAAAACCCTCAAGGCACAGAACATAAAGCTGAGGAGTCTGGATTTTCGCCATCCCAACACATACAGTGGACTCGTATTCCTCGGCATAATATCAATAATTATCATCACTCTAATGTGGTGAAAATCTGGAAGATGCCACCGCAACTCACAATCCCGAGTCGTAGTGACATTGGCGGGCCGCCGGCAGGATGTTCAAAAATCTATGAACAGAGACCAAAAGAATCAACGCGATGCGAAATGTGAAACCACACAGGAGCGATAAGACATAAGGTTCAAGAACGCCTACAATTACTCGCACGCTGCGTGAACATGAGCAGCATAGATAAAATAAAAGGTCAGAGTTGTTTGGGACACTTAGCACTTAGGCATAGTATAATTTATGACTCCTGGCACACATCAGAAAGAGAAGGCTGGATGCATTTGTAAACATCTCAGCGTTGGTCCAAAATTACTTAAGAAGGCTATATAAGCAGAAGAAAAGTCATAATAAAGTCAGTATGAAATTGTTACTCAACGAACTATCACGTTCAATAAGATTTTACTTTTTAAAAGAAGCTTTACTTGGTGTCCCATCAACTTCAACTAGGTGCGGAAATGTACCTTATGCATCAGTAACTACAAGTAGTACTACAAGCGTTACTAGCACTATCTCCACGTCCCATGCATCAGCATCAACCTACACCATAGCATCTTCAGCCGGGCCACGTATTAGCCCAGCTCTTTCATCCACTTTACAAAACGCATTATCTGCGGCGACGCCATCAGCTGCTAAGGTGACTAGCAAAGGAAAGTGTTCTTTCCAAACACAACTTATTGCTGTAGGTAACAAGCGTAAGGGAAATGCTAAGTCCACTCAACCAAGCCGCAAAGCAAAACTGCAGGCGATTGACTTAATCAATGAATCAACGGCAAACTCACGATCTACTGTGCTAGGAAACAACCGCTTTGCATCGTTGGCTGATGAAGCGCACAATGCTATGCAGATAGAGTTACCAGAGACTGATTGTGACGCAGGGGATGACATTTCCAGGGAAAACGAGCCTAGATCAGGAGCAAATGGACTACGTAAGCCACCTGCAATTTGCGTACCAAATGTCTCCAATCCTAATACTTTCGAGCAAGCACTTAATGCGTGTATCGGTAATACCAACTACAGTATTCGCATATATACGAAAGAATCTAGCGCTTTCCGATCTGTTGTGAGGAAATTAACTGAAATGAACTGCCAGTTTTGGCACCACCAGCTTATGGAAGATAAGCCATTTAGGGTAGATGTAAAGGGCATGCACGCCAATGTACCAAAGGAACAAATCTCTCGGGCCTTCGCGGACAAAGGCTTTGAAACAGTGAACATTTACTGCCCAAGAAAACCTGACTGGCGTAACATCGAAATCAACGCAGAGGATGATGAAGATACCATGGTATTCAAGACCAGACAAATGTCTTCTTTATTAACTTAAAACAGGAAAAAGGTGTATCTGATGCTCTAAAAAATACAAAGCTCGGCAGGTATCGAGTCACTGTAGAACGAGCACCACGCAGAAATAAGATTCTGCAATGTACGCGGTGCCACATATTTGGACATTGCAAAAATTATTGCGTGCAGAATCCCATTTGCGGCAAATGCTCAGGCCCTCACAGCACTGACTCTCCACTTTGCACAAGTGAGAGCTTTCTGTGCATAAACTGCGGTGGCGATCACGCCTCCTCTGACAGAGAATGCCCAGTTAGAAAACAGAAAGCAGTAAAGCTCCGGGAAAGGACACGTTTAACTGAAATGGCTAGCAGAAATAACACAACTCCTCGCGGTTTCATCCCAGCTGAAACTGTTAGGTGCAATGTGTCATACGCAGATATTGTGCGGCCCAAAGCAAGTGTAACACGGTCAAGTACTAACACTCTGCAAGCTAACGCCACAGCTCTGAATGACTCTGGCCTAAACATAAAATTTGTTGTTATAGAAAATGCAATACGTGAGATCAATGGTAGAATGGATCAACTGTTTAAACTAATTTAGGAAACTGTTGAATCAAACAAGGCCTTTCGGGAACTAGTGCAAGTTCTGATCTCTAACATATGAAAATGATTCAATCAAACATTAAAATCGGGTTGTGGAATGCGCGAGGTTTATCCAAGAATTCTGAAGAACTCCGGATTTTCCTCCGTGAACACAAAATCGACATCATGCTGGCAACGGAAACTCACATGCGTGAAGGACAACGGATCTTCATTCCAGGCTTCCACGCTTACCATGCCTTTCACCCAAGTGGTAATAGCAGAGGTGGAGCAACTGTTCTGGTGCGCTCTAACCTTAAGCACAGCCCTGAGCCAGCCATTGCAACTTCCAAATCAAATTTGTAGGTTTAAAGTAAAAGCCTCTCACGAACTTTCTTCGGACCACATCCCTCTTATTGCCGAACTGCACTGAGCCAGCCATTGCAACTTCCAAATCAAATTTGTAGGTTTAAAGTAAAAGCCTCTCACGAACTTTCTTCGGACCACATCCCTTTTATTGCCGAACTGCACTCACAGCCCGCTCTACTAATGAATCGGCCTCTGCTACTTGCCCGAAACGCGAACATATCAATATTCAAGGCACAACTGGAGGAACTCAATGACTTGGAACCTGCACTGCATACTGCGGAAAACATTGACGATGGTATAGAACTTTTCATGAGCACATTGAAGCGGGCGGCTGCAAGTGCCGCGCCCCTACACCAAAATATAAGGCAACATTCGAACCAGACACATCTTCCTGACGCAATAGCAGCCCTATTACACACCAAACGCAGAGTAAGGAAGGAATACGCAAGAACAGGTGACCCCAGACTTCAACAGATTTACAGAAGACTAGCCAATAGACTGCACAAAGTACTGTATCGTAGAAAAGAGCAGCTATTTAATGATTTTCTGGAGAACCTGGGAACTGATAATACTACGAATTACTCTCTTTGGAAGATCACTAAGCGCTTTAAATCACAAGCAATGCCGAAAACAGCTTTACGAAACCCGGCAGGCGGCTGGTACAGAACGAGTTGTGACAAGGCGGAAGCGTTTGCAGACAACCTAGAGCAAGAAGACACTGCAGATTAGTGCAAACAGCGCTGGACTCGCCGTTCCAAATGGCATTGCCGCTGAGCCGGTAACATTAGAAGAAATGAAACAACTTGTCTCAAAGCTACGCCCAAAAAAGGCGCCTGGTGAAGACCTGCTCGATAACAGGACATTTAGGATACTCCCTGATGGTGCTCTGCAGTTTCTAGTGCGGATCTACAATAGCATTTTGCGTGTTGGCTACTTTCCCAACGCATGGAAAAGAGCCACGATAATTATGATACCCAAACCAGGAAAACCGCTAACCGAAGTGGACTCTTCTTACCGGCCCATAAGTCTCCTCTCATCACTTGGCAAAATGTTGGAGAGACTAATTTTAAATAGGATTCTTGCTTTAGACGAGGTACAGCAGACGCTCCCCAAGTTTCAGTTTGGCTTTCTAAGGCAGCACGGCACCCCTGCATAGGGTGGTTAACTTCATCCTAGAAGCCCTGGAACACAAGGAATATGCAGTTGCCGCTTTTCTTGATATCCAACAAGCCTTTGACAGAGTGTGGCATCCTGGCTTGCTCTATAAGGCTAAGAAGGTGTTGACCCCACAGCTATTTACACTTGTAAAGAGCTTCCTGGACGGGCGGTCGTTCAGCGTATCACTTTCTGAGAGCAAGTCGACCGTCAGAAGGATCGAAGCTGGTGTTCCGCAAGGCAGTGTTCTAGGTCCGACTCTCTACTCCATTTTTACTGCTGATATGCCCAATCAATATGCGATCTCGGAGCTACAACACAGAGACACTCTCATTGCTACATACGCTGATGACACCGCAGTGCTTACTAAAAACGACAACATATTTCATGCCACGAGTGCACTACAAGAGTACTTGGACTCGTTTCAAGAATGGGCGAAGAAATGGAATATTTGCGTCAATGCTAGCAAATGCGCCAATATATCCTTCACCAATAGAGTCCGCAGCTGCCCCGATGTAACTCTAAATGGAAGCGTTATAAGTCACACGTCAGCTCATAAGTACTTGGGTGTCACTCTGGACAGAAGTCTAACTTTTGGCAAGCATATATCGGCATTACAACACGCTTACAAAAACAAAGTTTCCAAGATGTCCTGGCTTCTGTCTTCCAATAATAAGCTATCTCTGGCAAACAAAACTAAGATCTATAAGGCTATACTAGCTCTTAGCCTCTTTTACGCTATTCAAGTGTTTGGAATTGCAGCCAGTACACATAAAAACAAATTACGTGTACTGCAAGCCAAAACTCTTCGAAATATTTCAAACGCTCCCTGGTATATACGAAACAGAGACATTGAGCGAGATCTGAATGTTCCACTGATTGGAGACAGGATTCAAAAGATAGCTAGCAAATACGCAGAGAGGCTAGAGTATCACCCAAATGCCCTTGCCAGGCGACAACACAGCGCTGGATTAAGAGCTAAAAGAAGACTTAAACGATTCCACCCTCAAGATCTCCCACAACGGATCTTGACGTAGTGAACTCCCAGAGCATCGTTCGAATAGAAATTATCTTAGACACCAATTCCTAATCAAGATTATCTTAATTGTAAATATTGTAAATTTCCAACCATAGTTTATCTAGACATAGTTTTACTTTAAATTATTTTTTTTCTCATTAGCTTAAGTTGCCACAAAGGTAATAGAATACTATTCAGGTGTAATAAATATTTCTAATAAATACGATTAATAAGAAAAAAAAAAACCAAGCGCCAAAATCAATTACTTTTCTACCCTATATAGAGAAATTGAACGAATTTCCTCGGTCAATTGCTTTTACTCTTTGGCCACATTAAAGCGACAAAGCTTGGATTTATATTTTGTACATTTAATTACTGAATGTATGTACATAAATAAATATGAGAAAATGAAAATAAAAAATTCTGGATAAAATAATAATAAAGCAAACATTAGTTTTAATAATAGTCGCGCTGCAGTTTCTGTCATTAGGATAGGTCTTGGCTTCATTTTGAAGTTGGGAGTCAAAATAGCACCAATACATTAAAATGCATGTGTATATACAAGATGATGAGAGTGTATTTGTTGATTGTTGTGATAGCTATGAAAAAGGGCAACAGATATAGTGAGACAGGCAAGATGAAAGCTCTCGCATGCAAATATCTTGATGCTACCTGCGATAATAAGAGGAACCTCATGTTACTCTGTACGCCCGAGATGACCTACAAAACGCTATTTACTCAGTATATAGCTCGTACAATGTTATATCGTACTTTTCGGAAGCTGTTCGTCTGAGCCGATCGGGGTATGTGGCATCTAACAGGTATGTCGCATCGAACTGAGGTATCTCGCTAAAAAATTTGCCGTTTTCGTTGTATGTAGGGTTTCAAATTGTCTTCCCAAGCATGAAAAGTCTAATTTGGCACTCTAGAAGAAGTCCCAAGCACAGTCACGCATACACATAAGAAGCTATGCTTGTGTTTGTATATTCTGGCAGGCATTGATCTGGCATTGATATAGTCCAATTCAGAATCAGCGATATGCAAAGCAATGATAAAATAAAAAATATCCTGTAAGAAAAATGAAGGCGGCATTACTGTACACAAATGCTGAACTTTGTGCTTCAAAACACAGGGTAAAGATCAGTATTGCAGTGCATGGGTCGACCTGTCGCAGGTAGTCGACAGAACTTTGCTGAGCTCGGACAGCAGCAAAAGCCAAAAATATGAAATTCGGCTGGGGACCCACATACACAGTGATGAGTATGTGTACGTACAAGATGATGAGAGTGTATTTGTTTTTGTTGTCATAGCTATGAAAATGGGCAACAGAATGAGAGAGGCAGGCAAGAAGCAAGCTCTCAAGAGCGAAAAGCGTTGGCTGTGAGGGACTCTTTCATGCAAATTTGCTGTTTCTACCTGCGATCATAAGAGTAACATGCGGGCTCTATACGAAGCGTCCGTCCTAGACGACGTACAAAACGCTATTAACTCAGTATAGGTTCGCATATTGAGAGCCGATCGGGGTATGTCGCATCAAACTGGGGTATCTCGCAAAGAAATTTCGTTCCCGTTTTCGTTGTATGAAATCTATATGTTATATGGTCAGTGGCAGTACTCAAATT
Source organism: Drosophila quadrilineata (assembly GCA_018150725.1). Lineage (NCBI taxonomy): Eukaryota > Metazoa > Arthropoda > Insecta > Diptera > Drosophilidae > Drosophila > Drosophila quadrilineata. Next base: position 988,225 of record JAECWN010000450.1, read on the forward strand.
GCTTTACCAATAATTTCTGCTTTAGGTTGTGTCATTTCAATTGGCTTCCATAATATTCTCCATTTGGAGTTAATTATGCCAAATGCACATTCCACACACCGCGCTCTGGACAAACAACGATTAAAATATTAATTTTCCAATGTTAGATTTCTTCTGGCATAAGGTGTAAGAACCCAGTCCAAAGAGGATAAGCTTCATCTGTTATGGTGGTCTTGAGCAAATAGGAATTCTCCGTAAACTTTAAGTCTCCAGAATATTTCATTGTGTAAATCGCTGAGGAAGCAAAAGTTCCACCATTACTTTCACGTCCGTAACCACCAACTTCGATGGTAACAAATTTACACTTTGTGTCTGCTAGTGCCTGCAGCACTATTAAGAAAGATTTCTTACATTAATCCTGAATGTAAGTATGTGCTTTCCATTAATAGATCCAACATTTCCATCGAAACGTTTACTCAACGAGATGTGTTCTCAATGTATTAATTTTGAGTCCATGAGTTTTAAAAAGGACCAGTTACAGTGTCGCCAGTCTTTCTGAAATTTGAGTCGCGCCAAAATCCAGGATGCTAAAGATATTAATGTTGGCGAACATTCGTGTAGTGCATATATGGAGGTTAGATATAAAAACGAAGCATAGTGTAGATAAAAAGGCGCCGCTTTACGATGAAGATAATTACTTGAGTATATTTGTAGTTGAAACTTCCACTCCAAAACATCATACTAAAGGGAATGTTAAACGGCGCCATAACAACACTGAGGGTAAAACCATCATTATTGAAAAAAAAAGTTAAAGCTGTTGGAGCAGAATCAAGAGAACTTATTGCCACACGATAAATGGATACGCAAACGAAACTTTTATGCAGAATGGGCAGGCAGAAATCTGTTTACAATTATACATACAATGTGGGGAGCTCATTTCAATTTAAAAATATTCAAAACCAGGTTTCTAACATATCTGTACCATCACCAACTGAATTTGAATCATCTTCAATTTAAAATTTCGATTTAATTTAAAAAATAAACTTTCCTCTAACAGCAGCTCATCATCTGATGAGAAATCCATTGCGACTAACATCACAAAATCGCACCAAATTCGTCTTGCACTGTGCAAACTATTGGCTTCCTCGCATCGCAAGTAATTAATCTTTAGCTTCGTCTTCAAATTCATTCTTGTGTCAGCGCGCACTATGTTTGCAGCCTTAGCTGAGTGTCGTATGCGAGCGTTTCAACCAGTTGAGTTTAACAACTGTTAGGACTGTTATCTCTTAATTAATTAACATTATTTTTAAAATAAATTATAAAATAATGAAGACGTTTATAATAAGATAGGAGAGATATGAAAATCTAATAACAAATTTTGAGAATTAAATTGAAATGAAAAGAAAATATGGCGTTAAGAACTTAGCATTTATTCGTGTGTTCATTAGATTCTATCTATTAGAGTCCCATTCTACATTCTCCGCAGGATGAACTTAATTCAGGACATTCTCGTTTATAAGTACTACAAATGGAGAAGCGAAACTCTTCAAATAGTTCAATCCATAGATTTCTTTGAGTTGATTTGTAATTAACATCATTTGGTCTAACCGCATTAACAGATCTAGATTCGCAAAAGCAGTGATTTTTTTCTTGTTCTTGGAAAACTTTTTTTTTTTCCTGGTTCCGAAAGCTGATTACAAACTCAATAAAAGCGACAACCAATCCGATTAAAATTCCAGCACCTAAAACGACAAAGACGCCACCTGAAAGTAAATAAAATCAATGTAGTCGCTAGTTTTCTTCTATGAGAGTATAATGGGTATAAGAAGGTATTATAATCTTGCTTAAATGTACGAAACACAATCGATTGACTCATAACTGTCTGTAGGACAGGTGAGGTGAGGACCTGTTTTCATTGGCTGTGAAACCAATATTGCTGATCGTACGCTGATCAAATTTTTTTTTTTAATACCAAATGCCGTCTGTCTACAATAAAGGACCAAGTTAAAACATTGAGTAAGAATCTCCCAGCGCATAAGAAAATATATTGTGTCAGTTTAAAAGCCACTTATGGTCCATGCTCAGTAAATTCAGAGTCAGTGCTCTTACCACGAGTTTTCAGGTATACACATAAGGAAATAACATATTTCCTCATTTGGCCAATATAGGCCGATATTTACATAACTCCTTCAAAACTCGCTGCTTTAAGATAATAGAGTAGAATCTTACCTATGTTTTCAAGTCCCAACGCATTAGCTTTTGAATTTTTGTGACTATTTTTTCGATTACAGGTTTCTTCTGTATTCTTCCACCATTTATCATACAGCATTTGAATATCACCTTTTTCCTGAAGTTCTAGTATTGCTAATGATATTTTATCTCTCCATGGGGACCCTTTCGGCGTCGCAATCCCATAACCTATTAAATAACAAAATCGGTAGTAATAACTTTTTCTATACATAAGATAAATAAATAAATCAATAAATAATTATTTTTCTGATACTGATTGCTATATACAATCCCAATAAATTATTGCACTTAAAATAGTTCACTGTACTTTCTTTATAGCTACAGGTAACAACAAAATTGCTAGACTTAACTGCACACTCACAAGAATATAGATGCAGCTGTTATGTAAGGTAATTTGTTAGAGTGGAATTCATGTGGGGACTTTATTGCGAAGGCATTCGTCTAGCCAAAAAAAAAAGAATAAATAAAAAACAAAGCCTATAAGTAAAAACAATACAGGTCGCCAAGAATAATAATAGTTTATTATTATGACTTGAAATAAAAGTACAACTGAAGAAAAGAAGTTATAGAGGGAACTGAACGGACGTTTCTTGGAAGGTTCAAAGAATTAAATTATAATTTATAAGATGCGTTAAGATTGCTGGTGTTAGTGCGTGTGAGAATACGCAAGTGCGTATGTCTGTGTACATCACGGAAGACGATTTTTGAGCCGATATCATTATTATTATTTTTTTTTTTCTTCATTCAATTATGAGATAGATTACGGAGTTAAACTTTCAATACTTAAAAAGTAAAACTGTTATAAGTTTGTTTAGCAGTTATTTTCTATGCATAAAATATTTATTAATCACTGCTTTCGCTTGTACACTTAATGCATCGCTCCACAATAACTTTCCTAATACACATTTGATTTTTATTATTTTTAAAAATATGTTTAAAAACCCTAATGTGTAAATTTATTCCAGATAAATTCAATAACCAAATGCACCAAGCTTCCGCACATCGAACATGTGCAATATATTTTCCTGAGAAAACGCTGAGCTTCAGTTAATACTAGATAAGTTCAACAACGATAAGAAAATGCTGAACTTCGATCAGCATAATTGTCTACATGCTCCGACCCAGAATGGGAACAGAATGCGCCACAACACCTACAGCAAAATTCGTAGGAACTTCACCCACAAACAAATATCGACCAATCAAAACTAGTGCAGCGCAAGTTTAGCAAAAGTATTGCTTATAAAATGCCTAGAAATTCTGCATTCAATAAACGAACACCTAAAATAAAAAAATTGTTTTTTTTTTCGAGCAGGCACCTCGATAACACAAAAAGCTAAAACGGAGAGTTGTTCCAAAGTTGATTGCAATGAGCATGAAGAATAGATTTAATGCAAAATCGGGGGGCAATCATCTCTGATCATTGATTCTGGTTCACGCTATAATCTGATGTGCCTTAACGACTGGCCCACCCCAAGAAGGATCACAAAAAATGTATATTTGTTGTTGCTTGGACGAATTGCAATCACTATGAAAAATAGTCAAGTGCACTCGGAGAACTTGCAAATATTTTTATGGTCTTCTATAGAAATTGCGTGATGGTGGCTGCCGCAACAAGAATGTGGTTTTTGAAAGGATACAGATTGATTATCTCAAAAAAGCTGGATTCTCTTTTATAATTTAAAAAAGTTTATATTTTTAAACAAACTGTTCAATACTTAGGGTATGAAGTGAACGCAAGTGAAATTAATTTGAAAAGTCGGTACTTTAACTGCTTTACCAACTCCTCAATCAGTTTCAGCTTTAAGCTAATTTATTGGTTTAGCGTCATATTTTAGACAATTTATACAGGGATTATCATGTTTTTTGATGTCGTTATGTCTTTTAGTGTCCAAGAAAAACGAATTTGTTTAGAAGGCCTATGCAAATTGTTAAGTTGATAACTTCGGTAATTCTTTTATTCCTTACAATCATGACTTCGTTCTGCACTAAAGTCTGTAAGGTAATGTCTGATCCTAAGGCAGATTATATTAGCTGCTGGTTGTGTGATAATAAAAGATTAAATCGCCAATAAGACGGGTCTCAAATGGCGTTGTGAATCTTGCAGTGAGACGGAAATTAATATGCAATCTATATGCAATAATATGCAATGCACACGCGTAATATGCTTGGCATTCTTCATAAGGAATTCCAGGCAATGGAATTTAAGTTCAATAATTTTAAAATCAATATCGAGATGGCTATTGTGTCAGTGCCTTCGTCTAGTACTACCGGAGGTAATTATTATTCTGGTTTTGACAACTAAAAATATTCCTCAACAAATTCTTTCTGCAGCTATTTCAAACCCGCGAAGCTCTAAACCCAATAGGTCAAAAAAGATAGGACTTCAAATGATATGCCTCTAACAATTCAACGGAAGATTTTGTGCATTTAGTACTATTTATACTAATGCTTTTTGTCTGGATGATGTGGTTGTTAAGGAGTACAGTCCGCAAAAGAGACAAGTCATCATCGCCCCCTTCTACCTACGAATGTTCCTTTAAAAAACTAATAAATTCTCCCTTCTGTTTTCTTATCAGAATATTAGACGATTTAAGTCAAAACTTTCTAACCTTCGAATATAACATTTTGACATTTACTGAGACCTGGCTTAAACCTGATATTCTTGATGCACCTATACTTTAAACTCTTTATGTTACTTATAGATGTGATAGAATGTATAGAAAAGGTGGTGGTGTTCTTATTGCGATAAAATCTAATCTTATATCGCAATTAGTAAATAGCTCCCCCACTAATATAGAAATTGTATGTGTGAAAGTGCGAATTCATACCATTAACTTATATATTTCCTGTTCATATATTCCTACCCAATCTGATTTCTCTGTATACCTAGCTCACTTAACGGTAATTCAATCTTTGTTGAGCATGCTTTTGGATAAAGATTGCTTGGTAGTTGTTGGTGACTTTTACTTGTCCGATGTTAATTGGTCGGATAACAACAACGACTTAATGACTTCTAACGAGTTTCTATCGCGACTTCTTGACTAAATCTATCTCAGGTCAACTCATTTCGAAATAGTAGGAACCGAATACTTGATCTTGTCTTTGTATCAGATCAGGTATGCGATAATGTTGTAATAATTGATACTTTAGTTTCACCTGAAGATGCGTTCCAGCCCACTTTAGAGCTCGCTATTTTTCTGTCACCATCCAGGCAGCAAAATAAAGCATTTCCAACGACTAAACACTACTGATTTCGTAAAGTAAACTTTAGAGTTCTCAACATTTTATTTAATAACTACGATTGGTCAGAATTGTACTCTTCTAATAATTTAGAAGGAGCGATTGTTAGCGCTAAGTCTGGCTTTGATGCTCTGAACCACAGTTGCTTTAGTGCACATTTAACTCGCTGTTGATTGCAATTTGCGAAAGACCCTAAGCATTTCTACAATTTCGTAAACGTAAACAAATTCGCAGAACTGCTAAATATCCTTCTACCTTAACTGTAAACGACAAAACAGCTAGTACCGATCAATATATTTTGGACTTATTTGCAGATCTTTCCAGGATACTTATTCGTCTAAGATTTACGATTCTAAGTGTCCTTATCCTTATAGAATTTATCCATCTAACTCTGTTTTCGGTCCGCAGATTACGAAAAGTTCGTTAGGTTGTGAGCTGAGTTTGATCAAGCCAACTTTTTCTCCTGCACCAGATGGGAGCCTGTCTGTGTTCTAAGATACTGTGCTAATTCGATCTGTAAGCGAATTCTTAAACTTTTTTGATTGTCCGTTTCGACAGGATTATTTCCTGAGTTACGGAAAGAATCTTATGCTATTACCTTACATAAAAAAGGCTTTAAATCTGATGTCATGAAGTTGTCTAAGTCTGAAGTTCTAAGTCGTCTGCTATTCCTAAGTTATCCGAGAAAATCATTACTTCTCAACTCCAACACTTATGTAGCTCAATCATCTCAACCCAGCATGGCTTTGTGAGATCCAAATCTACTACCACAAACTTATTGGAACTCTCCTCTATTGTCATTAGTGGGTTTCATAGCTCGATTCAAACGGACTTTATCTACACAGACTTCAGTAAAGCATTTGATTCTGTAAACCATACTCTCCTAATGCACAAGTTATCTTCCTCATACTCTTATGAACAGGATTTCCAATTATCTTAAAAATAGAACTCAGAGAGTTATGTTCAATTCTGCCCTTTCTAAGCGGGGCTTTGTTTATTCAGGAGTGCCCCAAGATAGCCACCTCGGACCATTTCTTTTCAATTTATATATTAATGACATTCCGTCTATTGTTAAGAATAGTGTTGTTCTGATGTATGCAGATGACGATAAGTTATGCCTCTCTTATAAGGATCCTATTTCAGCTTCTTTTCACAAGCTGATCTTAACATCTTTAATTCATGGTGTAAAACCAATCTTATTGCCCTCAATTGCTCAAAGTGCAAAGCCATGACTTTTTGCAGGACATTGAATGTTGAACACTTGTTAGACGGCCATCTTCTTGAGAATATATCTCAAATCAATGACCTGGACATCTTACTTGATCGAAAACTCTCCTTTAATGATCACATTGAGTTCATGGCAAAAAAAGCCATTAATGTTTTTGGTTTCATTAAGCGTTGGTCTAAGGAATTCAATGACCCTTATACGATTAAACAACTTTACGTCTCTCTAGGTCTGGTCGCCACAGTATCAGAATTAAAAGACAAAATCGAGTCGGTGCAAAAGATGTAACTAAAACTGGTCACCACAACTTAGCCTTCCGCCATATCCCAGTAGATTATCTCTTTATTTATTTAATGTCAACTATTAACCGCCGACAAAAATTAATTAAAATGTAATGTCGGAAGCAGCAAAAGGTGCAGTGGCTGGAAAACTATAATGGTCTGGCTGCCGACAGCGCTGCTCACTCTCTGCAACTGTTCTTACAGCCTCGCTGCTCGGCAGCGGCTTCTTGCACTGACTACATTACATTATTAAATATTTATTCTCACTTTGCATCTCACGCATGTTGGTCGCATTGTCAACCCGTGTCAAGACACCTACGTTCTTCACAGTAGTACAGTGCACAATAAACGTCAAAAAACCGAAGGTCATCTCGTGTCTTTTAATTTTATATCATTAACGCCGCTAAAAACCTTATTTGTTATTCATTTGGAGGCCCCGGCGAGATATAAGCAATTGAGAAAACTATATTCGCGCTATACAAACATTTACAATTTGACTAAGTATACTCGTGCTGCGAACCACTGTGCTGCGAACAGTTAAACGTTGTTTGTGCAAATAGTGTTTAAACGTTTGAACTTGTGCGCACACACAAGCATACACAAGCATACTCTTTGTGATGTGTTCGACTGCTTCAGCTATTTAAGCAAATATTCTGATTTAATTCAACATGCAAAACGAGCTGCCAAGCAAACTCTCGTCCGGAGATACTACCTTTAAACAGTGTTCCATATCCAAATCGAATGGCGTCGTCAATCCTTGGCAAGGCGGTTGGACCAAAAGTTGTACGAGGAGTGTGTTCAGTCGTATAGTGCAGCAGAAATTATGGTGCGACTTGAACTCGTCGAACAGATGTAAGCCACTTTTAATCTTACTCACAATAGCCTAGTGGAGCTAGAGTATGACGAGATCGGCAGTGAACTGCGTGACAAGTTTGATGAGCTGATCTTGTCACTTAAAAGCAGGCTTCGTGTTCATCTTGAGCATCGTCAGTTGCGTGCACCACCTTCATCCACCATGAGGCCTGATGACAGTTTTAGGCAGTCAAGGCCTCCGAAAGGCCTCGTCGAATTCGACTGCCTAAGCTTAAGCTCCCAACATTTTCTGGTGGGTACACGGAAAATGCAGATTTTCCTTCGGTTTTCAACACTTTGGTGGATGATGATCTACACCTAAAGCCTATAGAGAAATTCCAACATCTCCGCTCTTACCTATCGGGATGCGCCTTGGAATCGATTCGTTCTCTAGAGGTCTCGAGCTCCAATTACCCCGTGGCCTTGGAGATGCTTTGCATGCGGTTCTGTAACAAGAAACTCGTGTTCCAGGCCCACGTGATGGGTAACTCCAGTAGTATCACAAGTCGGGAGGCGCTAGTCGTTACTCAGGTTAACCCTCACGACTGCGCATGCTGCGAAACTGGTGGACATGGAATTTACTCGCGTCCTCGGTTTTAGATATGACGACATCACAGCGTTACAAGGAGACTTGTTGACTCGAAAGATGCATTAATTGTCTGAAGCTCGGGCATACTGTACGGATACTGTAACGCCAGCCATTGTCGGCAATGTTAAGAAAAGCAGCACACATTGCATCACACTGATAATTTGCAGGATCAAGTGTCCATATCTTCTAAGCCAGATGCTGCACTTTCAGTACCACAGCAATATAAAGCACTTGCTCAGAGTATTCAGCAAACAACCATTCTCCGAGCGACGGCTTTCGTTCTATTTCGGGATCGACATGGATCACTAGTGCCCATGCACATGCTCAAGCTCTGCAGCTAAAAAGGTCACGCTCTGGGACATCTGTGGCTGGTCTCGGTGACTCAGCCGTCACCACTGACGGATCCAGAGTACTCTGCAACCTTCACTGTACTCGTGGCTCCTGCAATTACTGATTGTATGTATCGGGCAGATTCACTTGGCTTGAGTATTGTCTGTATTGCAAAAAACTTGGCTTTGTTGGGTGGTCTGCGGCTAATATCCCACATCAAGAAGCAGCATGATGCGGAGAGACCCTACGTCTGTGAGCATTGCAACGAGTGATTCATTCGTCTATCTGATCTTGAGCAACATACGAATCTAATTCTATATCATTATTGCCGCTAAAAAACATTAGTGGTTTAACATGTTACATTACAATTAAATTTAAAAATAATTAAATTAAATATATATTTATTTAAAAATGAAAAATTAGAATTAAATAAAAAGAAATAAAAAATAAAATAATAAATAAATAATTCTGGGGTGAGTAGATTGCATATTGATACAACATTTGTTGCCAGGATTGAGGAAACCCATAAAACCCAATCAAATCAATGACCACCACCATAGCTTATGTGATTAATGTATGAGTAAATGTTCTCTATTATTACTATTAATGGTTGATTACTATTAATTAATCTTTCATCTCTTTCTCACCGTCGCACTATGCTGGGTGTAACTTTCATTCTAAAACTTTTCAATTGTGATATTTACTCTCCTTTCTTACTTTACAAATTAAACTTTTCAATTCCTATTAGTTTCTTTTCCTTATTTACAATTAACACTTGCCTTACTAATTACCTTATTCATGAACCATTTAGAGTACTATGTTCTGAGTTTATTAGACTTTACGGGGTTATTAGATTAGAGTCTTCAGTTTCTACTAATAAAGCCTTAATCTTAAAACTTTTACTCACACTATAATTACATAATCTCTTGTGGTGGTCATTGATTTGATTGGGTTTTTTTGGGTTTCCCCAATCCTAGCAATAAATTTTGAATCAGCTTACAATCTACTCACCCCAGAATTACTTATTTAATTTATTATATCTCTTTATTTAATTCTTATTTTTATTTTTAAATATATTTCGTAGAATGCCATCAGCCCACTGTATATGTGTAGCATAGAATGGGTTAGTTTGACCATTGTGCATACGAATACAGTTTAGAGAAGCGACACGATGTCGCTAACGGTATAGATCATTGTACAGGCGAGCACATTTGTGAGTGGCTACACGATGTCGCTAACGGTTCTCACAACGCACAGCGACTGAGGGAAAGATACATCCTTTGCTGCTGAGTAAGGTCTGTTTGTAGGGGCGTTATGGTCTGTCAAAAATTGTGAAACGTTTAGAATGTGCGTATTGAGTCAGTTAATGTTGCTCCACCGAAACGAACAGAACTTGCTACGTGCATATTTTATAATGGAAACGATTGAGCCTCTCCGACATTAGAAGTGGGATCTGCTTTGCCTACTAATCCATATTTGTAAGCGTTGGAACTGCAAAATCGCAATCTGATGGAAATAATTAAATATATGCAGACCCCAAAGACGCCGCAATCCGACGGTAAAACGTCACATATTATTATACCAAAATTTAACCCTGACATTGCTGGAGTGGAGCCCTCATCTTAGTGTAGCACGGTGGACCTCATATTAGCTGATAACGTTCTTCAAGGAAGCAATCTGGTGATAGCACTAAGTTAGGCATTAGAAGGCACCGCGTCACAGTGACTTTCACAAATATGATTTGCCGGAAACACTTGGCCGCTGTAGCTTGTCACCTTTTAATTGACTCTTCTATTGCCTCTCTACTGGAGCATGCGTTGCTACCGGCTGGTACTCTCGTCGGTGGAATGCGGGGGGGGTTCCACTAATTCCAGTAGAATAATCGTCCGGGGGGAATTAGACAACTAATACTAAATAAAAGAAAAAAAAGTTCGGATGCTGTATGTTGAATTGACGAGCAATTACTCACACTGCAGAATCTCGGACGGACGGACAAAGGAAAGAGAAAGCAAAAAAAAAAATAATTATGAAAGATTACACAAAAAAAACCTGCAAACAGCTGGTTTGTAGAATTGACGACGCGATGTTGTTGCATCGTTTTGAGCCCGCCCTACCTTTGATCACTGAGCCCTTTAATAACTATTTATAGTGATCCCACTACATAATTTATAGCCCTTCACTCATGATTTCCTCTTGCATCATAATACCCTTAAAAATGAACATATTTATTATGAAACTAAAATTATATAAACTATTCAAACTTAAATAATCCTAATATCTTAAGTAGGGTATAACATTATTCAAGGTATTACTGTGCATTAAAAAAAAACTCAAATCGAGCATCAAAGAAAACAAATTGAGAAGCAAAAAAGGAAAGAACGACACAGGGAAGTTTGAGTGTTTCTTGCTGTGCTTGCGCCGTTAATTTGTTCGCTTCTTTTTCTTCTCCTTCTTCATCTGGTGTCAGTGCACCGATTTAAATATTACAAAAACAAAAATTGTACTCGAAGAATGCACTCACAATATGCATAATTTAAATTGAAGTTTAATTAAAATATTTAAATTTCAACTTACCCACTGATTCACCGTTGAAAGCGCTTCCATTGGGGTGCAGGGTCAAGCTGTGGAACAATTAAATAAATTTCCCTTTTTTTTTTTGTTTGCATAAACATGCATAATTTACACTATTAAAATTTTTTCTCGCGGCGTTCTTCGTGCACTGGGTAGTATTTTTCTTCTTGTTTACTTACAAAAAACAAAAAAAAAACGAGCAAACCGGCACAATATACGTTTCTTTCACATTCTTCTATTTTTATTTTCTTTCTTCTTTCTTTTTTTTTCTTAGAAAATAAATTAGCTAAAAAACTTATCTAAACTCGACTAATATTTAAGTAGTTATTATTCAACTTGCTGGACATGGTATCAGCCAGACAATAATTTTGGCGAGGATGGGCACTTATATATATATATATATAAATAAATGCATATATATATTTTCACTAGTATTAGACGGCAACACGAAACGTAGCGAATGCGCGCAAGAACTGGCTCAGCGAGCCCAGACTCGGTGAAGGTTTGTCTCCCATTAACGCTCATCAGCTGACTTCTTTCCAAAATTTTACTGGGTCGTCATTTGAGTGAACTTGAAGATCTTGAATCGTCTTCTGAAATTGATAGGTCGGTAGCTTTTATCCAACCGATCTATTCATGTTTTCTTGGACGAAACTTTAGATAAAACTTGCCGCCAACCTGATGCAGGCGGTCGCAATAATATTCTTTAGCTAACTTTCACTTGTTAAAATTCAGCCACTTTAATCTCTAAGTAAGACTTACCCTAAGTTGGCTCCCGTAATTTTCTCATGCTTTCTCTAATTCTCCGTAGCTGTTGATACTTTGAGTGAGATAAGCAGACCATTTCTTTATAAAGCCCAATTGCCTACTTTTAGGCTGGGACAAAAATTCGTACGTTTGGCTAAACGCTGCTCCCTACAAGTCCCCCCACTAAAATCACACTTATTGTATTATGAATAGAAAAGTGGGATTCTAGCACCGTTGGAAATACGCCTATTGCTTTAAATCCTTGGCATGGAATTTTCCTATGTAACGCCCTTGTAAGTCCTCCAATTCGTGATAGCAATCTCCAAGTCGACGCCTTATTCTTGACTCTACGAAGGTATTGGCCAACTTACTGTTAAATCCTTTGGAGAAACTTCTTTGTGCAAAATTGCGGCGGTAAACTTCTTGACCTTCCCTGAACTCTACCAATTGACTTCGTAAGTTATAGGAGTTTTCGTTCCTCTGATGCTGATTACGAAAAGCCAACACGGCTTTATTACGCATGAGGTCAAGGGAGTCTGATCTATCAAAGCGAACAGAACGATCTTCTAGCATCGACAGTTCACGCACAACCTCGTACGTTGAACCCTTCACGATCATATGTTGGCCAAAAGCTAACTGATAGGGAGTTGCATTAACAGCAGAGTGCTTAACTGTTCATCCCAGTTGGTTTGATCGGGGTGTATATAGGCCTTAATAGCTGAGATCAAAGTACGATTAACTCGCTCAGAGGCGTTTCCTTGAAGTGCATAAACGGCCGTATAAGAATGTCGAACACCATATTTTGCCAATAGATCATTAAAAGCATGTTATTTAAATTGTACTCCATTATCCGGGACCACCACTTCCGGAACACCAAAACAATGAAAGAGATCATCTTCTATAAAAGGCAAAATTGCATCGGCTGTGAACTTTTTAATTAATTTAATAAATGGGAATTTTGAGAAGTGATCCAATACTACAGAAATACCAATATTTCCGTTCCTTGACCGTGGATATGATCCAATAAAATCTACATACAATTTTTGAAAAAATCTATGGGTCTCTCCTGTCTTTCCCAACATCGGTCTTAGGGTAAAATTGGGATGTTTCGTGCACTTACAAACCTCACAGGAGTTAATATACGCTTTCACATCGGTCACCATGTTCGGCCAAAAATAATATCGACGCAATCTTTCTAATTTTCTATTGATCCCGCAGTGAGCTGACAAAGGGTTATCATGGCATTGCTTTAACGCTAAATATACTAGTTCTTTTGGCAGCCACAATTTCCACGCGGACTCATCGGCCATTTTGTCACCAACTGCGTGCTCAGTACGCCTGTAAATACGAGAATCTATTACGTTCAAATCAGGGAGCTTAGATTCCTTAACCTTTTCAACTAACTTCAAGTAATCCTCAGTTTTGAATTCCTTCACCTCTAGATCTATATTTGGTTCTACTTTTAGCTTCGCTAAATCCTCGGTAAAAACTCTTGAAAGAGTATCCGGTACAATATTTTGGCATCCTCTGCGATGGACTATTTTAAAAGAATAGGCCTGCAATTTGAGTGCCCAACGTGCTAACCTCGAACTCAAATCGGTCTGAGACATAAGCCACTTGAGAGCTTTTTATGGTCACTAATGCAGCTAAACACTCTTTCTCGGTGACGGAGTAATTTCTCTGAGCCTGATTCAGTTTTTTGGACATAAAAGCTATGGGTACTTCATCTCCCTCGGAGTTCACTTGCACTAATATGCTACCTACCCCCGTATGACTGGCATCGCAATGAATATAAAAAGGCTTTTCAAAATCTGGACTATGTAATACAGGTGAATTGCACAACTAATCTTTCAACTTCTCGAACGCTGTTTGACAATCGGGAGACCACTCAAATTTCCGTTTCTGCCTAAGGGAATCAGTCAAAGGAGACACTATGGATGCATAATTTTAAATAAATTTGTGATACCATCCCGTCATGCCTAGGAAACGCCTCAGCTGCTTAACGGACTTTGGCAAAGGAAATTCTCTGATTGCTCTGAGTTTTTCCGGGTCAGTAGCAATGGTTCCATTGCCTACTATGTGTCCCAAATATTGAACATCTTTTATACAGAACTTGCTTTTGCCTACGTTTATTGTCAATCCTGCCTTTGCCAAATTAATAGCAATTTCTGATAGCACCTCCAGATGTCGCTCGAATGACGAGGAAACGATTAGTAAGTCGTCCAAATAAATAAAGACCTCATGCCTTAAGCCGGCAGGTATTATTTTATCGATGAGTTTGGACATAGTCTGGGGTGCATTGCATCATCCAAAAGGCATAACTGTATATTGATAAAGAGGTCGACCTGGGATTGTAAAAGCTGTTTTATCTCTGGACTCAGAGTGAAGTGGTATCTGCCAGAAAGCATCTTTTAAATCTAAACTTGAAACAAATTCCGCCTTCGGCAATCTACTCAATATTCCATCGATAAAGGGCATGGGGTACGCATCCTTTTTGGTCACCAAATTTAGTTTTCTGCTATCTAAGCACAAACGATTTTTTCCGAGCTTCCTAACTAAGACGACTGGGGACGACCAAGCACTCTGTGACTCCTCTATCACTCCTAATGCCAACATTCGGTCTACCTCCTCGTACATGGGTTTCTCTATTGCCGGCGACACGGGAAAGTGTCGTTGTTTAACTGGAATAGCATTCTCAACTTCGATTTTATGCGATATTAGACTTGTACGACCTAAACCTTTCTCGATGTAATAAGGAAATTTCTGTATTACCTGCTGTAGTTGTTTTTGCTAAGTTTCTGTTAACAGGCGAAGCCTAACGTCTTCTACACTAGCAACTTCTCCTACCTTATCTAAGAGACAATTTGGTAGCAAGTCAAAGGTTTCCCAAAATCTATACCCAAATAAATATCTTGTGATAGAGATGGAACAACGTAAAAGGTTAAATATTCTTCTCTATCTCTAAACTTTACTGTAGTTTTAATTTTACCCTTAATAGTTTGTGCCGATCCATCAGCTGTCCTAACAGACGCCGACAGAGGCTTATAATATAAATTCGAGTTTACCAGTGTCCAATAATACGCTAACCGTCTTACCCAACAGTGAAATTTTGGCGTAGGGCCTAGTATCTTGAGCATTATTTACTACCGCATACACAAGTTTCCGACGCTCTTTTTCTTTAATTAATTTATATTGATGGAAACGTGTTGATCGCTTAGAGCGTAAATTAGGTAATTTTATTTGATGGGTATTGGCATTTTCTTGGGTACTGGTTATTTGCGGACTTGGTGTGCATCTTTTATGTGTCTTGATGGGGCACTCTTCGATGGTGCCCGGGCACTCAATTTTTTTGGAGCTTGACATTTTCTACATGACGGTTTATATGTGTCTGGTAGGCCACAAACGTAGCAAAAAACTTTTTTTTCGGCCATACAGTCCTGATAGCGATTCCTCTGGTTCTGACATATCACTCGTTAGCTCTTCTTCGTTATGGACCTCTACTTCACTTATATTCCTCTTTGGCAAAACCCGAGCTACTGAGGCTTGAGGTTTATTAAGCTTCTGCTTGAATATTTCATGCTTCCTCACAGCTTGTCGCAACTGGGCAACAGTCGTTATATCGACAAGTAGTAGTCCATGCTGTATTTCGGGAAGAAGATTCGATCTTAATAACCCTAACAAGGACATCTCCGTCATCGGTTGGGACAAATGGTCTGCTATTGAAGCTACCTGCTCATTATAGTCATCAAACGACTCATTGATTCTTTGTCTACGCCGATTGATACTGGCTTGAATTTCCCAATCACTACGAGCATTTTTAAATTGAGTCCCTAATGCTCTGCATAATGACTCCCATGTAATAAGAGACACACTCTTGTGAAATCACCAATACCATTCAGCTGCAACCCCTTCAAACAAATTGCTAGAATACCGAGCAAGCAGGTCATAGTTGGCCTCAAGTGTCTGCTCGGTGAGGGCTTCCGCACGATAAATAAAATCGTAAACTGATAAATTGGATTTGCCCGAAAATCGCAACTTCCAATTCGATATTATTTGACTAATTCTATCTGCTCTTAGATCAGTACTAGCCGCACTATTTTGAGAATACCTAGGAGTTGTATCCACTGGCTCCGAGTTAAGAGTAGATCTGTGAGTGGGTGCTTGTTGCTGAGTGGTTATACCAGCCAAATGTCGAAATGACTGAGGATTCAGTGACGGCAAAGTCTGCATATGTACCGTGGGTTGTGTTTGCTGACTCTGTATTTGAGACGATAGTCTCTGGAATCCAGCTTCCAATGAGCTCGTCATTAGTTCTGCCTGTATGGTAGAAGCTTGCATTAGCATTTCCGCTTGCTTTACGGACGCAGCTGCCATAGCCTCTGCTATCATTCTCCCTATGTCAGGTATGCTCATCGAATTCCCAACTTCCGACATGGATTCAGAAGGGTTAGCGCTTTGGTTGCCAGTTGACGGCTCTACAAATTCAGGGTCTGATGCATTACTGGGTGCGACTTCTAACTGCGTCTTGCAAACCGGACAGACTTTTATACCTCCTCTTGGTCCATTGAAGCAGGTCCTATGGAATGAATGACCGCAAGGTGTGGTTACTAACTGGGTCGGGTGCGATGTTAAAGATGAACAACTATGGCAAGGTATGTTAAACTCATCCAGCCTGGTTAGGTCTTCACTACTATGGGTCAGCGGCATTTTGTAATCTCTAACTGTAATATTTCCTAAATATTTATCAATCGAAATGCTAATACTAACACTAATACTAATTCTGGAATTTAAAAAAAACTATTCTGATAAATAATAGTTTTCTGATAAATAAATAAATATAATTTAATGGTATAAATTAATTATATGCAATTTTTCATGAATAATTTATAAATAATTTATATATTTTATAATCTAAAAAAATAATAAAATAAATATAATATGCGTAAATATAGATAACAACAATGCAAAAGAATAAAATAACGAACATACTAGGGTACCATGCAATTAAATGAAGCGATGAGTGAGCTGATTTGTGTAATATTTATAAAGAAATAGATAAAAGGTAATTGGTGCAACTGTCTGTGTTTGCCTGGAGTTGAACTTAATAGAAAGTCTGAACATATCAACAGAACGAACACGAAGAACGTTTGCAAAAATATAGACATCTTATCAGAGCGACAATAGTTGAACTTGTCTGAAAGTAACAACATATAAATTACCGTCCAATAAAGATGTGAGGAAAAATAACTACTTGGAAAAGGAGATAATTCCGCTCAATACATATATGTTGGGAATGGGCCGCAGATAATATCAGCGTAATCCCTTGTTTCTACCAACGTAATAGCGTAAGGGAATACATTAAGTGGAAAGGCCGTAGTCCTAGCCCACGTATAACCTTTGTTTCAACTAGCAACTAATATACTAAGAACTAAATGCTATCACTAGATTACTGATTTGTAATACATCAATTGTCAATCTGATTGGGAAAAATATGTAAATACATATGTATCCATGTATACAAATGTTAGATGTAGCTGGCCTACTGGAAAGGGCCGTAGATCTCGTCCACGTAGTAACCCTTATATCAACAGCAAGGTCACCATACAAATCATGCACTCATGCATTTACGCATATGCATACATACCTAAATTCTGGTTACGCAGCTGTTAGAAAACACAAAATCTAGCATTGCCCTCCTAACAGATTTATCAGTCTAGCTATGCACTTATGAGTAATTTAATCCCAAACATCTATGACTATTATAGCCTGATGTTTATTGTTGGAAATTGGGTAACAATTGGGACAGCCGATCGAGCCCCACGTTGGGCGCCAAATTCTTTTATGTATTTATATATGTAGCATGTCACCTTTTAATTGACTCTACTATTCCCTCTCTACTGGAGCATGGGTTGCTACCGGCTGGTACTCTCGTCGGTGGAATGCGGGGGGGTTCCACTAATTCCAATAGAATAATCGTCCGGGGGGAATTAAACAACTAATACTAAATAAAAGAAAAAAAAGTTCGGATGCTGTATGTTGAATTGACGAGCAATTACTCACACTGCAGAATCTCGGACGGACGGACAAAGGAAAGAGAAAGCAAAAAAAAAATGAATTATGAAAGATTACCCAAAAAAAACCTGCAAACAGCTGGTTTGTAGAATTGACGACGCGATGTTGTTGCATCGTTTTGAGCCCGCCCTACCTTTGATCACTGAGCCGTTTAATAACTATTTACAGTGATCCCACTACATAATTTATAGCCCTTCACTCATGATTTCCTCTTGCATGGCCCCAAATCAGCGACATTAACCAATCATAATACCCTTAAAAATGAACATATTTATTATGAAACTAAAATTATATAAACTATTCAAACTTAAATAATCCTAATATCTTAAGTAGGGTATAACATTATTCAAGGTATTACTGTGCATTAAAAAAAAACTCAAATCGAGCATCAAAGAAAACAAATTGAGAAGCAATAAAGGAAAGAACGACACAGGGAAGTTTGAGTGTTTCTTGCTGTGCTTGCGCCGTTAATTTGTTCGCTTCTTTTTCTTCTCCTTCTTCATCTGGTGTCAGTGCACCGATTTAAATATTACAAAAACAAAAATTGTACTCGAAGAATGCACTCACAACATGCATAATTTAAATTGAAGTTTAATTAAAATATTTAAATTGCAACTTACCCACTGATCCACCGTTGAAAGCGCTTCCATTGGGGTGCAGGGTCAAGCTGTGGAACAATTAAATAAATTTCCCTTTTTTTTTTTGTTTGCATAAACATGCATAATTTACACTATTAAAATTTTTTCTCGCGGCGTTCTTCGTGCACTGGGTAGTATTTTTCTTCTTGTTTACTCACAAAAAACAAAAAAAAAACGAGCAAGCCGGCACAATATACGTTTCTTTCACTTTCTTCTATTTTTTTATCTTTCTTCTTTCTTTTTTTTTCTTTGAAAATAAATTAGCTTAAAAAACTTATCTAAACTCGACTAATATTTAAGTAGTTATTATTCAACTTGCTGGACATGGTATCAGCCAGACAATAATTTTGGTGAGGATGGGCACTTATATATATATATATATAAATAAATGCATATATATATTTTCACTAGTATTAGACGGCAACACGAAACGTAGCGAATGCGCGCAAGAACTGGCTCAGCGAGCCAAGACTCGGTGAAGGTTTGTCTCCCATTAACGCTCATCAGCTGACTTCTTTCCAAAATTTTACTGGGTCGTCATTTGAGTGAACTTGAAGATCTTGAATCGTCTTCTGAAATTGATAGGTCGGTAGCTTTTATCCAACCGATCTATTCATTTTTTCTTGGACGAAACTTTACATAAAACTTGCCGCCAACCTGAAAGCAGGCGGTCGCGGTCACTTGGATTTGGAAATAGAATGAACCCACGAATCAAGGTTCGCACCTATTTAAGGGTTTAGAGTGCAACACCATCATAAGGTACGCCATTTGTCTTTTGTGCTAATCTCTGAGAGAGAGTGGGCCAACTATATCTTCGAAACCCGTAATTTTCTCATGCTTTCTCTAATTCTCCGTAGCTGTTAAAACTTTGAGTGAGATAAGCAGACCATTTCTTTATAAAGCCCAATTGCCTACTTTTAGGCTGGGACATAAATTCGTACGTTTGGCTAAACGCTGCTCCCTACACCGCAGTTCAAGAAACTGTTTCTTCAGCGATTGTTCGAATTGAAACTTCTGCCAGAATGGTTCTCAATATATTGAATGGTCGACCTAAACGAGAAGAAGGCTTTGCTGAATACGGCAGCCGGATTGTCACGACGCTAATATCTAAATGGAAAGCCAAGGAGATAAAAGAAATAGCTTTATCTGTAACTTTGGCACACATGGCTCAAGTAGACAGCAAGTTGGCGCGCTGGATTTTTACCACCAATGTAAAAACTCGCAACGAGCTAGAACAACAGTTGCAGGCACATTCCTTCATAAAGCGTAGTATAGAAGACGATGCAACTGGCTCGGATCGCAAGAAGTTCAAATCTCCGAGCCTGGTGAAACGCAATTACTGCGGAAAGGTTCGAAATAAAAATGCCGAATGTCGGTCACGTTTACAGAAGGGTCACAGTAAAATCAAAACCTACAATACCACAAATACGACGGGTGTGAGTGATCGATCTGGTGCCAAATGCTTCAAATGTGAAATTGAGCACTATGCAACCGCATGTCCTAAAGGCCGTTAGTTGGTCGAGAGATTCTTAGCCTATGGCGTAATGATAGACGCTGATAAATATCAAATTTATAAATCGAAAGTGAAAGATATGGTAACTTTAACTGATTATGAGGATATTATAAGTTCTGATACTGATTTAGTTGACTTCGATAAAATTGTCTTAACAAATATCCTTAAATGGTACTCTGGTTGGTTTATTAGCGGAATACAAAACTCGAGTCTCGACTGGGCTAATAGATCCACAAAAGACAAAACAACATCCAAGTTGCTCAAGAAAAATGGCACAGATCGTTTTTGTGTGGACTATAGGATGTTAAATTATAATACCATTGCAGATAGGTATCCTTTGCACAGATCGTCTATGTGTGGACTTTAGGATGTTAAATGATAATACCATTGCAGATAGGTATCCTTTGCCTCTTATTGCAGACGAGATTGCCCGGCTTCGCGGAGCAATATATTTCTCGTGCTTAGATATGGCTAGTGGTTTGTACCAAATTCCAGTACATGAAAATTCAATTGAACGAACCGCATTTGTGACTCCAGAGGGCCAGTACGAATGTTTGACCATGCCTTTTGGCTTGAAAAATGCACCATTTGTTTTTCAGAGGGCCATAATAAAAGCATTAGGATCACTGGCACATTCATGCGCTGTCGTTTATATTGATGACGTGTTGGTTATAGCTGAAACTAAAGAAGAATCTTTAGAACGGTTGCGTGTTGTATTAGAAACATTGAGTAAGGCGGGATTTTCATTTAATATAACTAAGTGCTCCCTTCTACAAACTCGCATAGAGATAAGTAACGGAGAAATTAGGCCAAACGCACGTAAAATAAAAGCATTGTTAGATTTACCGCCACCATAATCTGTGTCGCAACTACGACAATTCATAGGACTGGCTTCGTATTTTAGACGGTTCGTTCCAAAATTCTCGGAAACGCTTAAGCCTTTGTATCGACTCACGTCAAAGAAAAATGTTGATTTTCTTGGCAACAGCAACATGAGCAAATAAGGACTAAAATTATAACAGTATTAACTCAGGCACCTGTGTTGACTATATTCGACCCGAAACATGCGATAGAATTACACACTGATGTAAGTTCGATTGGTTATGGTGCTATATTGTTGCATAAAATTAATCACAAACCCCAGGTGGAACGTATAATGAGCACACTTAAGAGTATGTTGACAGCAGTCGAAACCAGTCAGAGGACGTGGCAAGATGTACAATTGGCAATGAATTACACTGCCAATCGAGTCACAAAGTTTAGTCCATTAGAAATACTAATTGGTAGAGAATCTAGATTTCTCTGTATGTTACCAATAGGTGAAGAAGAGGATAATTTAATTGATAGAGAGAGTATAAGAAAACAGGCCAAGGAAAGCATGGAGGCTAATGCTCGTTATGATGAACATAGATATGATAAGAATAATGCAAAGATATTAAAATATAATGTAGGAGACCATGTGTTACTAAAAGACGAAGAGCGTCACCAAACTAAGCTTGATCCAAAATTTAAAGGTCCGTTCGAAATAATTAAAGAACTAGATGGCGATAGATATGTTTTAAAGTCTTTTAAAAAGCAAAAGGACTTATAAGTATGCAAATGAGTTTTTGAGGGCATTGCCCAATAAAGAATTAAGTACAGAGATTGATGAAGAATTAAATGTCTCAAGAGGAGACGCGTCTGACTCACAAATGAGAAATACAGATAAAGAAGGTACAGCAGTTGCCTTGGAATCCCAAGAGGGAATGTAGAGACCGCACCACAGCAGATGGATTTGCTGTGGCGGGGGTCAGTGATGATCGCACCATGACAGAAGGATTTGTGGTGGTGGGAATCGGAAAGAATAACTACACATCATAATAAAAATACAGAAAAGAATTGTTAAGTTCGATTAAAAAGGAAAATGTTACGAAAGGTGTTTATGTGATGGTATTGTAAAACCAATTTGATTGTTTATTTTAAAGTTTAAACTTTATAAGAATAAAAGTTAATGATGTAAATGGATATTAAAACAAAAGTTGAAGATAACTGAGAGAATCTTGTCCTAGATCAAACACACGAGGACGTGTGATTTGTCAGGAAGGCCGTGTCGTAGAATGGTAAATTAGCCCACTGAATATGTGTAGCATAGAATGGATAGTTTGACCATTGTGCATACGAATACAGTTTTGAGAGGCAACACGATGTCGCTAACGGTATAGATCATTGTACAGGCGAGAACATTTGTGAGTGGCTATACGATGTCGCTAACGGTTCTCACAACGCACAGCGGCTGAGGGAAATGTTGCTGCTGAGTAAGGTCTGTTCTTAGGGGCGTAGAAAAGAGTTGGCATTATGGTCTGTCAAAAATTGTGAAATGGTTAGAATGTGCAACTACTAGTGCACCGCAAAAATACTAAGTATTTTCATACACGAGTAAAAAAACACCGCAACAAAAGTTTATCCGGTCTTTTTATACTCGTTCCTTCTTTCCACTCCTTTGTTTGCGCTGCCTGTAATATTTTACGCAATTTGAATGAGTAGAATCAAGCCGACACCGAAGAGAGAGTGTGTGACAAAAAACAACTCCCGAAATTGTGTGGTGTTTTTAGTACTCAGCGGTCGCGTGAGTAGATCATTTTTTGCAATTGTGTTTTGTGATTTGTTTCGCATGTGCGTAAGTGTATGAGTGATCTGCTGATGTGATGATTGCGTGAATGTTGAAATAAATAGGCATATTATATCAACATAAAAATGTTTAGTTAATTTTTTCAATTTTTATAGTATTTTAGTTTCATTGTGACATAAATTTATATACATAATATAGAAATTATCAATAAACAATAAATTTAATTGGTCACTTTTTAAATCAAAAATTATGCGGTCAATATTTATATTGCTCTTTCAATACCAATCACAGAGACACTATGTTACTCCGTTACTCAGTATTGAAGCATCGCACAAAAGAGATGAAGCGATTACCCTAACGGGCTTTGAATCGGTCAAATTTTGAGTCTCCATTTTTTATGCTGTGCGCAGGTACCGCATCTTTTTTTGACATTGTGTCTGCATATTCGTTTCTTATGCGGTATTCAAACACCGCAACCGCTTA
Organism: Drosophila quadrilineata; assembly: GCA_018150725.1. NCBI lineage: Eukaryota > Metazoa > Arthropoda > Insecta > Diptera > Drosophilidae > Drosophila > Drosophila quadrilineata. The sequence continues at coordinate 1,011,603 of JAECWN010000450.1, forward strand.
CTATGCGGTGTCTACACCACCGGCACCGCAAAAAGTGTGAGCACACTACTAGTGCCGAAATCAGGCACCGCTGCAGATCTCTGGTGCGTATTGAGTCAGTTGATGTTGCTCCACCGAAACGAACAGAACTTGCTGCGCACATATTTTATAATGGAAACGATTGAGCCTTCTCCGACATATATAAATATTAAATTTAATTAATTTTTAAATTTAATTTTAATGTTATATTTTAATTAATTTCTGTCGACTGTTAAGTGTTGACATTAAATAAAATAAAATAAAATAAAATAAAATAAAATAAAATAAAATAAATTAAAATAAAATAAAATAAAATAAAATAAAATAAAATAAAATAAAATAAAATAAAATAAAATAAAATAAAATAAAATAAAATAAAATAAAATAAAATAAAATAAAATAAAATAAAATAAAATAAAATAAAATAAAATAAAATAAAATAAAATAAAATAAAATAAAATAAAGTAAAATAAAATAAAATAAAATAAAATAAAATAAAATAAAATAAAATAAAATAAAATAAAATAAAATAAAATAAAATAAAATAAAATAAAATAAAATAAAATAAAATGAAATGAAATGAAATGAAATGAAATGAAATGAAATGAAATGAAATGAAATGAAATGAAATGAAATGAAATGAAATGAAATGAAATGAAATGAAATGAAATGAAATGAAATGAAATGAAATGAAATGAAATGAAATGAAATGAAATGAAATGAAATGAAATGAAATGAAATGAAATGAACATGTGCAACATAATTTTCTTAGAAAATGCTGAACTTCGATAAGCATAACTGTCAACATACGCCGACACAGCATTGGAACGAAGTTGCCAACATACAACACCTGCAGCGAAATTCGTAGGAACTTCACCCATAAGCAAATATCGACCAATTCAAACTAATGCAGGGCAATTTTCGCATAAGTATTGATTATAAAATGTGTCAAATTAAAAAATTATTTGTAGGGACATCGATAACACGAAAGAGGAAAACTGTTTCTAAGTGTCCACGAGTATAAGTCTACATTTCATTGAGCAACCGTTTCGGGATTCACAATAGATCAAAAGGCATCTACGTGGTAACACTAACAGACTTATCAAAGAGTATAGTGTAGCGAAAGAGTCTCGAATTCGTGTGTGTCCTAAAGTATGAGTGCAAACATTAAAATCGGGAATACCCACCGCAAGTGTCGCGTACTAGCAGAATGACACAGTTAACTGCCCAACCTTGGACATAGCTCTGCAAGGTCCTTCCCTGAGCACCTTCGAGTAAAATATCCACAACTGGATCCTTAGTAGAGGAATCGATCCGGAGTAATCCAGCCGATCACGAAGTATGACCAGAACAATATATATATAAATTATATGACTTAAACAAAAAAGCACAATAAACTGTCAAAAATAGCTATACACAAACACACATCCACACATAAAACAATATAAGAAGTGAAGTGGATGAAACAATTTGCAGACGCAAAAAAAAAATCAGCGTGAAATGTGATATAAAATCTACTATATAAAAATAAGTCGGGTTTTCAGGATGTCGATGTAACTCCAGAACGCACGAACCGATTTCCACGGTTTTGCATTCGTTGGAAAGGTTTCCGGCTTTTTTCAAGCTACCCCCGCTTGAACTAAAAGTCTCTGGGAAGCCAGAAATTAGATTTCAGACTTCAGAAAGACTTCCAAACGGAAATCACGCACACATGTAAAGATATGCACAAGAAGCTATGCATGTATTTGTCTATTGCTTGTCTGGGCAGCGAACTACGCATACACACGAGCTCAAAGCAAAGATCAAGATCATCATGACAGTGGCAAGCAAACGAAACGAGGGTGGATTGCTAACAACATTAATGACAAGAGTGCGAGAAGCATGGCGATATGCGGTCTCTATTATGCTTTCTCGCTCATATGTTAATGTTGTTAACGATCGTAAAAGACATACATTCCTGCGTATTTCATGTGCTCTCGGCAGCAGACCGAATGAGAATGATTGCTGCTAAGCGAAAACGTTCGGTAGCCTTCGGCTCTGCTGAGACACTTCGTAACGACGCTCAGCCTCTGCTGGGACGTCTCGTAACGACGCCGAGCCTCTGCTGGGACGCCTCGCAAAGAAAATTTTGTGTCAAAAACGCTTATATGAAATGTCCAATCTATGTGTTATATGGTCAGTGCTGATACATAACATGTACTACAAAAATTTCATCTACTTAGTTAATTTCATGTGACAAAGCGGTATTGTGTGCACTGTGAAATTGTGAAAAAAAAGTTAAAAAAAAAATAAGTTATGCGTTTCCTCACATTTTAATTGGAACCCGTCAAATAAATTACGTGTATTGTGCAAATTTTCATTCAATTAAAACAGCAGGCATTTGTTTTTAAAGTGGTAAGATGAACAGTGTAAATTATGTGGATCGTCTATTTGAGCTTAAATTCACCACTCTGTCCATAGTACAAAATGGCTAAAATAAGACGTGCGAACATCGGCCGCCGAACAAGACATGCAAGCCAGCAACAAGTGTATTCACAGAACTTAAGAGAAGAAAGACAAAATAGAATAAGTGACAATGCCCGATTGAGACAACGTGTGAGCACACGAAGATCATTGGCATCATATAATCGTTTGGCATGCCAACATGATCCCACTGCGAACTACAGTGATGATGAACATTTAGATATTGGACCAATGACGACTATATGCCGATATTGCAATGCGTTGAAGTTTAAAAGATGTTTGCGTCAGATTGCAACGCCGAGCAGCTGATCCGGCTGCTCCACACGATACTCCCCATCGATAGATCGATACCCGACGATCGGCTATCGTGGAGTTGACCTTCCCTAATTAATTCTCATAAGTAAAAGAAATCTCGCAAGTCACCCCCGACTAACTATTGTTTCTACATACAAACCCAAAAACTTGCAGATTCTCTTGTGCACCACAAAAAAATGTGAAAATAAAGTGACAAAACGTTAAAACAAGTGCAACCCCGCGAATTGTTTTACCAACTCCACTACCCCCTCACTCCGCAGCTCATCAAGGTATGCACATACGTCCATACAACAGCAGCGGACATATAACAGCAGCTGACCACTCAACTCAACAGCGACGAGCAGCGGATTCTTGCAAGGCTTGCAAGGTAAAAGATACAACACACATAACCAATCCCTCAAAAAAATACCATATTTTGCAACTACATATACATTACACATTACACCATCACACGATTAGAAGTTACACTGTATTATTCATCAAAAGATTGTTTGCAATTAAAGATACAAGGACAAATATATCATTTGCATGGTTCAATGGTGCCAACACCAGCTGAACCGCTTAAATTTCTGCAAATATATTTCATTTCGTCAATGGTGGATCAGCTGAAGGTGCGGTGCAATATACAGGGAACAAAGGCCGCTGACGCAATTTGCAAGCTGGAATTGAAAAATTGTCAGCAAATAGTAAATAGTCGTCTTTTTCGTCGTTTCTCATGTCCGCATGTAATGTAACCCTTTGTATGTATAAATTAGGTTTTTACTAAGACACTTTGGATGATGCCTTAGCTTCTCCACGATAAGTGATTGTAGTAACTTAAGACTTATTGACACTGATTTTATTATTATTATTTTATTAAGGGGCGCGTCTTGCTCCCTGTTGAGTTCTGATTGAGACTAAATAATAATTTTACAATTAACATAACATTTATCGCCGACTCTGCTGCTGCTGTCGTCGCGCTGCTGCTCTCGTTACATCATTCTGTGGCTGTGTCGCTGTAGCTGTCACTTCGAATATGCTGACACCGTGAAATTGAATAACATTTTTGCCCCATGCACCGGCCACTGACCCCTCCAAGACCGAGAGTGCTGATCCAGCTATTTTGGTAGCGAGCAGTTCATTGACGATAGGCTATTCTATTCTATTTCTTGTCAGTAGTGTTTCATTTGTTTATTTGTTCCTGAGCTTTAGTATTGATAACCACCTGCCTCTTATTAGATTCTACGAGCTGAGCTTCGGCGATCCGAATATTTTGTAGATCTGTTGCGTCCGGTGTTCCTGCAACAACTTTTAAGGCAGACCCCAAGAAATATAGACTTCTCGCCATTCGGTGATGGACAGTGATAGCGGACAACATAGTTTGGACATGGTCTGTGTCCACGTCTAATAGCTTCCGCATATATGATTGCGGGAATGAATCGGACAAGCCTTTGGTCTCCTCAACCATTCTTGCGAACTAGGTCAGGTTAATCGTGTGGCGTAAGTAGCCATACGATTCCCAGACTAGCACATTCCCATCCGTTATCGGGATGTAAATTTCATGGGAATAATGCGCGATACGTCCCGCGGAAAGGGTGAAGGTTAGGAACATCTTTAAAGGCAGCCTAGAACGAAACAGTATACCAGTGAAAAAAACTCTATTATACTTAATTCTAAGGTCTTAATCTAGTTTTTTGCTTCCTATCAGAGGTTGTCCTTGTGGACCATCCTCCCCATTATGAGGACTGTTGTGCCCATGTCCGTATCTGTAACTTCTTCGACGTAGAGAGGTGTTCGCTTGTTACGTAAACTTCTGTTGTTTTTACCAAAGCTTTCTCGCCTACACTGAACACCCTGTTTTGCCTATTCCTGTTAACCCTGTTGACTTGATTAACCTGTGCTTCTGCAATCCTGCCTGTTATTTCTTTGTGCGTCTCAGAAGGGGACGCTAGTAATACGTTAATTGGTCTTTCTCTTGTGACGGAATATACTGACCTGTTATATTCGATTGATGCCTGAACTATGGGGTCGTAACAATCAATAACAAAAGATATATCTTTGTTGAAAGACAATTCTGACACTTTTATTGAAATAAACATTTACAACAAAATAAATATTCTGGGAATCTATAAAGGTTTAATTCAATCAAAAGGACTGACATACTTAGAAATATACAACAACTAAATATATAATTACACACAGCTTTCATATAAAATTTTTAGAAATAGATTTTATTAAAAAATATAATTGTGAACCTTCACTCAACGTGCAACAGCAACTGCAGCATTAACGTGTCAATCCATCCCGTGGTTCCGCAAAATTGTGCAGCATCCACCTCCAGCGGCGCAGAGGCACGTGACGAGAACCAGAGTGGAAATATTTAGCCCTCTATAGCCCCGAGGGGCACGTCGCAAAGGTCGATGCGAGTCACCGCACCGCAGGACCCCGCTCACTAAGCTATCGTGTCGCAATTTTATTTTTTTCATTATTCATTTAATTTATCATTTGTCTATGTATGTCCCATAGATTAATTTTGTTGTTAGATTTAGGCTGTTAAATTTGTTTAGGAAGCGTTTGTGAAGGCAGACGCATTGCCGTGTAGCAATTTTCCTGCTTGCGGGCAATCATGCGCGCCTTGGAGCCAGATGCTAGTCCGGTTACAGACAGGTGTCCCCCGAAACCTAGGGAAGCTCCACTAGGCAGGTTAGGACCCTTATATTGACTGTAGTAAATAGTGTGCGAGGCTACTTGCAGCTTTTAATTTGCCGCACCTATAGACCGTGGGGCTCGACTTTGCAGACAATAGTGTTGCTGCCACAGCTATCCGTCTCCATACTGCCCAGTACTTTAATCTACTATACAAAAATAAGTCGGGTTTTCCTTCCTGACGATATTACTCCAGAACGCACGATTTCCATGGTTTTGCATTCGTTGGAAAGGTCTCGGGCTCCGTGAGGTTTATAGTAAAAAAAGGAAAAATTTCAACGGAATCGGGAAAATCATTTTTTATACATACAGCGCCATCTCTAATATATAGCATGTACTACAAAATAATTTCATCTAGATGGCGCCGGTGCGTGATATATTGTTTGACAGCTACTAAATGTTCTCTGCTTAGTTAATTTCATGTGACAAACCGGTATTGTGTTCACAGTGAAATTGTGAAAAAAGTAAAAAAAAAAAAAAAAGTTTATATATATATTATGTATATTATTTATATATTAATATATTTTTGAAGCAAAAATTAATTGAAAAAAAGTGCAATAACAGTGGCGCTGTCGTCTTCCGTTGCCATGTTCACTGCTCAAAATTTGCCACCAAATGATGTTTGCGAGCATGTTCGCACTAGTTGGTGGACAAGAAAATTTTGGCTCGACGAGCGGCTCGGCCAACATGCTCGTCTGTGGATGGGCCGCTTTAAATCCATTATCGGCTTGCAGGGCTGATGGAAAGCGCACAAAACGAAAGTTGCTGAAACAGTCAAAGGGAACGATGGATATCCAGTTTATCGTCGGCGTTTAAATGAAGGAACTATAAAAGTTAAAGTTAAAAATCAAGAGATTGAGATAGGAAATGAATTCATTGTACCATATTGCCCGCTGCTATCACGAATATTCAAAGCACATGCAAACGTTGACAATTTTCATTCGGCTAAATCAATGAAATATTTGTGCAAGTACGTCACAATGGCTGTGTTTTGTATTGCATCGGAGAATGCGAATGACGAAATCAGCAACTTTCAAATGGGCGGATACGTCAGAACTAATGAAGCACTTTGGCGATTATTGTCATTTCAAATTCTTGAAAGATATCCCACAGTTGTGCATTTAGCAAAGCATTTGGAAAATGGCCAAGGAGTTTACTTCACTGAGGCTAATGCGGCACAACGAGCTGGGAGACCACCATGCACAACGTTGACTAGCTTCTATGCAATGTGTGTCATTGACCCATTCGCAGCGACGCTGATGTACGTTGAAATGCCCAAGTATAATATAATAACATCGGTTGTTGTACAAAGTAGACGTGTCTAATTTTGCTCTTATTAAATCACTTCAATTCCAATTTAAACATTAAAACTAGTGAGTAGTGAGTTATTACTGGTGCTAGTGTCAAACTACGTGTGTTTGCTATTAAAATTTGAATTTCTTTGTATATTTTACAAGCAGTGCGCGTCGCTAGCAGCTGTGTGCATTTCATTTTTCGCTTACTTTCGTCTTTTACTTTTCGTCACTCACCTAACTTGTGCTCTCTTATTGCATGCTTATCTGTATAGCTTGCCTACACTGAACACCCTGTTTTGCCTATTCCTGTTAACCCTGTTGACTTGATTAACCTGTGCTTCTGCAATCCTGCCTGTTATTTCTTTGTGCGTCTCAGAAGGGGACGCTAGTAATACGTTAATTGGTCTTTCTCTTGTGACGGAATATACTGACCTGTTATATTCGATTGATGCCTGAACTATGGGGTCGTAACAATCAATAACAAAAGATATATCTTTGTTGAAAGACAATTCTGACACTTTTATTGAAATAAACATTTACAACAAAATAAATATTCTGGGAATCTATAAAGGTTTAATTCAATCAAAAGGACTGACATACTTAGAAATATACAACAACTAAATATATAATTACACACAGCTTTCATATAAAATTTTTAGAAATAGATTTTATTAAAAAATATAATTGTGAACCTTCACTCAACGTGCAACAGCAACTGCAGCATTAACGTGTCAATCCATCCCGTGGTTCCGCAAAATTGTGCAGCATCCACCTCCAGCGGCGCAGAGGCACGTGACGAGAACCAGAGTGGAAATATTTAGCCCTCTATAGCCCCGAGGGGCACGTCGCAAAGGTCGATGCGAGTCACCGCACCGCAGGACCCCGCTCACTAAGCTATCGTGTCGCAATTTTATTTTTTTCATTATTCATTTAATTTATCATTTGTCTATGTATGTCCCATAGATTAATTTTGTTGTTAGATTTAGGCTGTTAAATTTGTTTAGGAAGCGTTTGTGAAGGCAGACGCATTGCCGTGTAGCAATTTTCCTGCTTGCGGGCAATCATGCGCGCCTTGGAGCCAGATGCTAGTCCGGTTACAGACAGGTGTCCCCCGAAACCTAGGGAAGCTCCACTAGGCAGGTTAGGACCCTTATATTGACTGTAGTAAATAGTGTGCGAGGCTACTTGCAGCTTTTAATTTGCCGCACCTATAGACCGTGGGGCTCGACTTTGCAGACAATAGTGTTGCTGCCACAGCTATCCGTCTCCATACTGCCCAGTACTTTAATCTACTATACAAAAATAAGTCGGGTTTTCCTTCCTGACGATATTACTCCAGAACGCACGATTTCCATGGTTTTGCATTCGTTGGAAAGGTCTCGGGCTCCGTGAGGTTTATAGTAAAAAAAGGAAAAATTTCAACGGAATCGGGAAAATCATTTTTTATACATACAGCGCCATCTCTAATATATAGCATGTACTACAAAATAATTTCATCTAGATGGCGCCGGTGCGTGATATATTGTTTGACAGCTACTAAATGTTCTCTGCTTAGTTAATTTCATGTGACAAACCGGTATTGTGTTCACAGTGAAATTGTGAAAAAAGTAAAAAAAAAATTGTACAAATTTTCATTCAATTCCAACAGCAGGCATTTGTCTTTCAAGTAGTAAGTTGAACTGTGTAAATTATGTGGATTGTCTATTTGAGGTTAAATTCACCACTCTGTCCATAGTCCAAAATGTCTAAAGTACGACGTAGGAACATCGGCCGCCGAACAAGACATGCAAGCCAGCAACAAGTAACTAAATATACACATAACTAAATATTCACCACACATTACACCATCACACGATTAGAAGTTACACTGTATTATTCATCAAAAGATTGTTTGCAATTAAAGATACAAGGACAAATATATCACTTGCATGGTTCAATGGTGCCAACACCAGCTGAACCGCTTAAATTTCTGCAAATATATTTCATTTCGTCAATGGTGGATCAGCTGAATGTGCGGTGCAATATACAGGGAATAAATGTTCATAACATAATATGTTCTAAACAGCATTGCGACGAATGCCATCGTATACTTAAAAATTTGTCATAAGAGCGGATTGTACGCCAACAGGTGAACATGTGCGAAGAGTCAATGCACCAACCGTTAATGATGTTGCTGCAATTATTGTTGAAGATCAAACTAAATCGCGAGACATTGTCGTTCAGCGAAGTAGCAATATCATGCATCGCCTAACCGACACACATCGTTTGTACGATGAGTTACAATATCCAATAATTTATTGGCAAGGGCAAGACGGATACAACAATCACATTGAAGATGGTCGATGCAATTACAGGTACAATATTCACAGATAAATTATTGCTATCATTGCTATTATTGGTTTCCATTAACAATTCATTTAATTTTACATTTTCAGGCGTATGCACGAATAAAAATCTAAGCGCACTGAATTGCCGACGGCTATTCCAGCAATTCGCTGTCGACATGTATGTAAAAATCGAGACAGAACGTTTAGCGTTCATCCGATTCAATCAGGCAAAGCTACGATCTGAGGACTATATACATTTGCGTGATGCTATTCATTCAGATGGTATTGTTCAAAATATTGGATGTCTGACGATTCTCCCATCATCTTATATCGGAAGCTCTCGCCACATGCACATGCATACGCTCAAGACGCTATGACGTACGTGCGAAACTATGGAACTCCGTATTTATTTATTACCTTCACATGCGATCCGAAGTGGACGGAAATTGAACGTGAGTTGGAACCGGGCCAAGAACCATGACATAATCGCCAGAGTATTTCAGCAGAAACTCAAGGTTATGATGGATGTGCTTACTAAATATCGAGTTTTGGTGACACACGTTGTTATATGTACTCGTTGGAATGACAGAAGCGTTCACTACCGCATGCTCATATATTAATTTGGTTGCTGAACAAATTACATTCAAATGAAGTGGATGACATCATATCAGCTAAATTCCTGATCTAGTCACTGATCCCCATCTACAGGACATTGTGACGAAACAGATGGTGTATGGACCGTGCGGTGCATTAAGCGGCCCATCCACAGACGAGCATGTTGGCCGAGCATGTTGTGCTCGACGGAATTTTCATCGTTAGTGGTAGTGCTCGCGTACAAATTTCGTGTTCGTCGAGCCGCTCGCACAAAATCGAAATGATTCTATCTTGCCTGTGTTTGCGACAACATGCTCGACATTGGATGGCAATGCTGGCACGAACATCACTTCAAAAAAACATTTGAAGTGAAAACACGTGCTAGCGAGCGCTGCTAAAAATGTCTAATCAATTTATGCAAGAGTTTATATATATATTATGTATATTATTTATATATTAATATATTTTTGAAGCAAAAATTAATTGAAAAAAAGTGCAATAACAGTGGCGCTGTCGTCTTCCGTTGCCATGTTCACTGCTCAAAATTTGCCACCAAATGATGTTTGCGAGCATGTTCGCACTAGTTGGTGGACAAGAAAATTTTGGCTCGACGAGCGGCTCGGCCAACATGCTCGTCTGTGGATGGGCCGCTTTAAATCCATTATCGGCTTGCAGGGCTGATGGAAAGCGCACAAAACGAAAGTTGCTGAAACAGTCAAAGGGAACGATGGATATCCAGTTTATCGTCGGCGTTTAAATGAAGGAACTATAAAAGTTAAAGTTAAAAATCAAGAGATTGAGATAGGAAATGAATTCATTGTACCATATTGCCCGCTGCTATCACGAATATTCAAAGCACATGCAAACGTTGACAATTTTCATTCGGCTAAATCAATGAAATATTTGTGCAAGTACGTCACAATGGCTGTGTTTTGTATTGCATCGGAGAATGCGAATGACGAAATCAGCAACTTTCAAATGGGCGGATACGTCAGAACTAATGAAGCACTTTGGCGATTATTGTCATTTCAAATTCTTGAAAGATATCCCACAGTTGTGCATTTAGCAAAGCATTTGGAAAATGGCCAAGGAGTTTACTTCACTGAGGCTAATGCGGCACAACGAGCTGGGAGACCACCATGCACAACGTTGACTAGCTTCTATGCAATGTGTGTCATTGACCCATTCGCAGCGACGCTGATGTACGTTGAAATGCCCAAGTATAATATAATAACATCGGTTGTTGTACAAAGTAGACGTGTCTAATTTTGCTCTTATTAAATCACTTCAATTCCAATTTAAACATTAAAACTAGTGAGTAGTGAGTTATTACTGGTGCTAGTGTCAAACTACGTGTGTTTGCTATTAAAATTTGAATTTCTTTGTATATTTTACAAGCAGTGCGCGTCGCTAGCAGCTGTGTGCATTTCATTTTTCGCTTACTTTCGTCTTTTACTTTTCGTCACTCACCTAACTTGTGCTCTCTTATTGCATGCTTATCTGTATAGCTTGCGCTTTTAACGCCAGCTCTTAACATTAACTGTATCTTATTGTCTCTCTCTTGCTTTGTTTGCATTGTGTTATTGCTGTTTGATATTCTACTGCGCTCGACACAAGTTTAGTTACATTTCAAACATAACTCACTTCTTATAATTTCTCCATTTCTTTTTTCCTTCTTATATCTCCTTACATAATGACTTCGTGCTGCATTAAAGTCTGTAAGGTAATATCCAATCCTAACGCAGATTTTATTAGCTTTATTTATTTTATTAGAATATTATTATTAAATGTGCAGGTTTCACAGTACGTGTAATACTGTGGTTTACATCGCCAATAAGACGGGTCTTAAATGGAGTTGTGAAGCTTGCCGTGAGACGGAGAGTAAACTAAATCGCGAGACATTGTCGTTCAGCGAAGAAGCAATATCATGCATCGTCTAAACGAAAACACATCGTTTGTACGATGCGTTACAATATCCAATATCTGAAATTCCTGGCGGCTTGATGATATTGTTGGCAGGCGATTTCAGGCAGACATTGCCAGTAATTCCCCATGAAACGCCTGCAGATGAATTGAATGCTTGCCTGAAGGCATCATCTTTATGGAATAGCGATAAGCATTATCCCTAATCACTACTATGAGAGTTCAATTTCAATATGATCAAAGTGCTGCACAATTTTCCAAACAATTGTTAGCTGTTGGAAATGGAAAGTCCCAGTTGATGCGACATCTGGATTAATTACTCTTACCAACGACTTTGGCCGATTTGTAGACTCTCAATAAGCACTTATTAAAAATGTTTTCTCAAACATTAGTGAGATTTATCAGAATTATGCTTGGTTAATGATGTACACGCACTGAACTCCACCATTCAAGAAAAAATTGTTAGCGATTTGTAGTAAATTATCCAACACATTTTTTGAACTCTCTGGACTTACCAGGATTTCCTCCACATAACTTGCAACCCAAAGTTGGTACAGTTATAATAATATTGCGCAATTTGAATCCATCTCGACTCTGAAACGGTACTCGACTTTCGGTAAAAAGACTTATGCCGAATTTGATTGAGGCAACCATTATCAATTGAAAGTACGCAGGTGAAAATGTATGTATTCCTGGAATACCAATAATTCCGACTGATCTTCCGTTTGACTTCAACGATTGCAATTTCAAGTTCGCCAATTAACAAGTCGCAAGGCCAATCGCTTAGTGTTTGCGGGATAAATTTAGAAAATCATTGTTTTTCACATGGGCAGTTATACGTTGCGTGTTCACGAGTTGGGAAACCATCCGCTTTGTTTGTGTTAACTTCAGACCAAAAAATGTGGTTTACCAAAGAGCACTTCAATGACACGGATAATTTGCGGACACACGTACGATTCAGTATTTACATTGTATTCACTTCCATTTACTTAGAGAAGTTCAACTAAATAACACTTTATTTTTGTAGTTGAAATGAATTCATTACTGTTGTGAAATGAAACCACATTTTTCCTTTTCAAATAAAAGAAAAAATAAATTTCTTCATCTTTTAATCACTAAAAGAAATAAAACCATCTGGTGGCGAAACGGAGTTCGCTATGTTTGCTAGTTATATATATATATAAAAACGTAAAAACATAAATAGATAACTAACTACAAATAAACTGAAGTATAACACCACTGACCATATAACATATAGATGGGCCATTTTATACAACGAAAACGGCCACGAAATTTCTTAGCGAGATACCCCAGATCGATGCGAGATACCCCAGTTCGATGCGACATACCCCGATCGGCTCACACGAACAGCTTCCGAGACACGCATTTATGTAAACGTGTGTATCCACACAAGAGCTATGTTTGTGTTTGTATATTCTGGCAGGCATTAATCTAGTGGGATAGCCCAATTCAGAATCAGCGATATGCAAAGCAATGATAAAATAAAGTATGTCCTATAATAATAATAAAGCCGGCATTACTGCACACAAATGTTGAACTTTGTGCTTCGAAACACAGTGTGAAGATCCGCCTTGCAGTGGATTGGTCGACCCGTCGTAGGTTGTCGAAAAAACTTAGCTGAGATCAGACAGCAAGAAAAGGCGAAAATATGAAATTCTGCTGGAGACCCACACACACATTTTATACAACGAAAACGGCCACGAAATTTCTTAGCGAGATACCCCAGTTCGATGCGAGATACCCCTGCGACATACCCCGATCCGCTCACACAAACAGCTTCCGACAAGTTCGATCCCTCTATGTGCGATCCTATACTATACTATACTTCCACTGCAAGACAGATCTTTACCCTGTGTTTCGAAACACAAAGCTTTACATTTGTTTACAGTAATGCCGCCTACATTTTTTTTACAGGATATTTTTTATTTTATCATTGCTTTGCATATATAGTCAGTGATAGAACAAACCAGCTACTGTTTTTAACATACCGAAAATAATAATAAATTCATAACAAAGTTTTCCCGATCAATTCTGCTAATCATTTCGAAGTTACACAATTGACACACATATTCCCATACAAAAATAATTATAATAATTTAAACGTTTGTAAATAACGTTGGAAAAAAGATAAAAAACAATCAAAATCACCTCAAATTATACTATACTTTGAAAACTATAATTGGAAATAGAAAATAAGTTTTCTTTTATATCATTGTCACAATTACAGTTAAAGTTAAAAAATAATATCATCATCAAACAGAAACCAAATTAAATACGTTTCAACATACTACTTAATGGCTAATATAGCCAATTTAGTAGAACCTTTAATAGTAGATATTGAGGAACAACATATAGTAGAAGAGTCGAGATTTAGACAGCAACAGAGGGTAAATCGTCGCCAAATAGAATTACCACAAAACAGGACTATGGCCACATCGGGGCGTCTAAATCGTCTAAACTCGAAACGCAAGCTTTTAGACAACAATTACCAGGCCTAATCCAGGCAATCCGACACCCAATTGACGATTTCATAAACGCATCTGATCAAAATATTAAAATCAACATTATCGCACCATTCACGTTGTTAATAGTGGGCAACAAACTAATTTCAGAAGTCAAAGCGAAAACCTATGATTTCACAACGCAAATTTTTGCCTTCAAATCATTAACCCCTAGTACAACCCAGATCCAAATACTACGGACAACATTTGACAATATTACCAGGACAGTAATCTTCAACACAACCAAGACAGAACATTACCGGTTTTGGGTACCAACCTGCTACCGCTCCTAGACAGGCTTACACTTTTTGGGAAACCTCAGCCGGCACAGTTCGCAACACCCATGGACGTCGATCGTAGTATACAGACATAAAAGTTAATTACATGAATTGACCTCAGTTCGACTTCGGCAAAATACCAACAGGTTCAGTCCAAGAACCATTCAAACGGCAAAGACAATTCAACTTACAAACCGAAAGCGAACAAAAATCACAATCGGCAGAAACGTATGCCACTTCAAGGGAATATGAGCAGGCGATGACATAATATTACGAAGAACTTGGACAAGAACAAAGTTTAGACGTGTATTGAGAGATCGAACTTGTCGGGGTATGGTAACATGGGTATCTCGCATCGAACATGGGTATCTCGCATCGAGCTGGGGTATCTCGCTAGGAACTTTCGTGGCCGTTTTCGATGTATGAAATATCCCATCTATTTGTTATATGGTCAGTGGGGTTATACTTCAATTTATTTGTAGTTAGTTATCTATTTATGATTTTACGTTTTTTTTATATATATATAACTAGCAAACATGGTCGTATCCGACTGAAGCTTAGAAACATGTGCAAGTAAAGTCAGCGCTGTAGCAAACTACGCTTGTCCAAAAACTTTTAGAGATCTTAAATATTTCCGTGGCCTTTTCCACTACATTAGAAGCTTTTAGAAAATTAAAGAGTAGTCTTATTTCTCCTTTACCCGGACTCCAACAAAAAAGTCCATTTGACTAGCGATGCTTCAAATTCTGCAATAGGAGCTGGTCTATCGCTAAACAATCAACCTATTTCTTTCCAGGAGATGCTAGCTATTATTTGGGCTCTTAAAGCCCTCAGGAATTACCTATACGGCAAGGCAAAGGAAAAGATCTTTACTGATCATCAACCATTAACTCATTATTTGAGTAGTTGGAATAGGAATGCCGGAATAAATAGATCGAAATCGTAGGACAAATAAACTCCATAGCATTCACACAACATAGCGCAGAAAGTTTCATCCATGATCTCATACCCAGATTTAATGTTTTTAAACACAAAATGTTGCATTCTCGTTGATGTCAAGGCTGCGTCAACGGTATGACTGGCGTTGCCATAATGATCCCTGAAATTGAAAGTCACCATCGTATGGAAGACCACGAGACTGTGGCTAAAAAATTCTGCAAGTGACTGCACGTGGCGGCAACTTTAAATACTGACGACCGACGACGAGGCCACTGCTGGGGATAAAAGAATAAAAACATATAAATAATAAGCGGGAGCTTTTGAATAAGCCAGGTAAGCGGAGTGAAAAAATAATTCAAAATGGTGAATTTTGTGGCAGCAGGCCGACCACCAGCTCAGCTGAGTCTGGATTTCGGCAACAATGACACCAACAACGCAGCCGACGCCACAACACTGGTGGCCTGAGGGGCGAGGTTGAAAGCAAAAAATTCCGGTGAAAATATTTGATTATTATAGTCACCGTCACGCCTACAGCACTGGTGGCCATCGACACGGGGAGCACAGATTTCGAAACGCTCGCGCTCATTGATGCGTGTTCGGCGGCCAGCCGCATTAGCACGTCGTTGGCGACAGCCTTCGGACTGTCGGTGGCGCGTGTTGGTGCGGACTCGGTTTGCCGGGCTCGCCTCCTATCACCGAAGGCCGGGTTGGACCTAGAGCTCATCCTGGAGGTGTCGGTGGACTGCCAGCGCAAAACGCCCGCCCAATGCATCAACCCCGACGGGTTGCAGGAAATGCAGAACCTCAGCCTGGCTGACGAACGGTGGCATACTCCTGCGACCGTTTCCCTAGTGCTGGGGTCAGACGTCTACTCTGCGTCATGTGTCCAGGGACCATCCCCTTGCAAGGAGGCGCTCTTTTAGTTTTTCTCGCAAGTCACTCGATATTGCTATTTTTTCTTCTTTTGTATATAAAACCACTAATTAGCACATACTCTTGTGCCCCGTTTAATAAAGTGTCAATTCAGCAAACAAAGTGCAACGCAGCATTTGTAATTGATTTTTCTATTGAACCCAACACTCGCCTCTTCACGCTTACCCAGCGTATGTACATACGAACATTCAAGAGGGCATTGGACTGTTTCGAGTTTGTTTCTTCACTCAATAAGAACAAACCGAAATCAACGTCGACTGAGAGCACAAATAACAGCTGAGCCGTATCAACAACTGACAGTTCGCCACTCCAATATTACCACATATGTATGTTGATGCAGTTGTTGAACGGCCATCCATAATCAGCTGATTATTGATCGTTTTTTGATCAAATCCCAGACCGTACGTAGCTTAAATATATATAAATATACGCAATACCATATATTTGTGTTTTTTTTGTGCATTATTTTTTCCGGTCTCGTTTCGTTTGACTGTCTGCACACACAAGCGGACATACAAGCAGCTCAATTGACTGAAAAGTCCCTTCCTGCGAGTCTAATAGTGCTAACACCCAATGCCAACCGGAACTAACGATCACGTCTCAGGAGGTTGTCAGTTGGAGCACCACACAGCGTAAGGCGATCGTCCATATCGCCCATTCCAGCGGGGCTTAGTCTGCCTGTACCCCAACCATTTTCGTCTCACATCAAAGGCGAAACCCACCCAGGCAGTGAGACTTATCTAGTTGAACAGTCCTCCTCCTTCTACACTGAGCCGAGTCCGATCTTGCCACCCAAGGCAAGCACCTCCAATTCCTCTGCAATGGCTCTGTCTGATTTTAAAGCCGTCTCCAGCAAACTTATCCAGTTTGAAGAGCGGCACACCCGATCCACCAGATATATTTCAACTCTCTATGTTTTACAAGTTCGTCGTGACCACATCAACTCTTTGTGCTCGCGAGTGCTCAATCCGAACGATCCGAGTGACGATTTTCGGATAATGGAAGCCACCTGCTACTCCATTTATGACCAGCGTGTTGCTCAGCCGAGCCAGCAGATCGACGATGCGGCGAATCTGCTACGCCCTCCGGTCACTCCAGCTCCTCCTCCGGTCGTCTCTATTCTATGGTGATTACACCAAGTGGGCCACGTTCCGGGATCTCTTTACGGCCATCTACGTAAACAATCCGCGGTTAACACCGGTCGAGAAGTTATGTCACCTAAATTCCAAGACCAGCGGAGAGGCAAAGGCCATCGTCTCTAAGTCCCCTTTGACCCATACAGGGTTTAGTTCGGCAAGGACAGCTCTTTGTGATCGCTTTGAGAATAAGCGGCTGCTGTTAAACAGATTCTCTTCAACTTATTTTCTGTTACTTCCGAGACAGGAGCCGCTCTCAAAGGATTGCAGAGTTCAATCCAGGGCTGTCTGAAGGCTTTAGACCACTCGGACGTCTCGACCGACAACTGGAGTTTCTTATTGGTCTTCCTCTGCTCCTCCAAACTCCCAAATTCGACCCTTGCACTGTTGGAGCAGACCTTGACGAATAAACATGACATTCCAGCTTGGCAAGATATGAAAAAGTTTCTCAGTGAAAGATATCTCTCTTTGGAATCCATTGAGGATGTCATATCTTCCGGTCCGAACAGACAACATCTCCAAATTGGTCAGTCCAAGACCACCACTCGGGATTCAGGGCCTGAGCGGATTGAATCCTCCGAATCCAGCGTCAAGGTGAAAGCTCAACAGTGCTATTTTTGTTTCAAAGAGTTTCTGCACATGTCCGTGCCCCAA
The DNA here is from genome assembly GCA_018150725.1 of Drosophila quadrilineata. NCBI lineage: Eukaryota > Metazoa > Arthropoda > Insecta > Diptera > Drosophilidae > Drosophila > Drosophila quadrilineata. The sequence continues at coordinate 1,029,685 of JAECWN010000450.1, forward strand.
AGGTCCGCCTACATAGCCCAATGTCGTTTGTGCCTGAACTCTTTCGCTCACAGTCACCAATACCGTGACTGTCCCAGTCAGCACAATTGTTTCGTGTGCAAACGGCTTCATAACACATTATACAACTGCCCTTTCCACTTCGGCTGTCCCACCAAACCTCCGCCGATACAGTCCACTCCCACCAGCAAAGTGCAGACGAACTTTGCTGGCAACGCGCGAGGAGTCCTTCTATGCACTGCGTTAGTACAAATATGTCATGCAGGTGTCACATATCCCGCTCGCGCATTGCTCAATTCTGGGTCCGAGGCCACCTTCATCTCAGAGCGACTCAGCAACCTCATTCGGTTGCCTTTCCAGTCAGTCGAGGCTCAAGTGTCCGGCTTGAGTCAAAGACAGCGGCAAAATCGACTAAGTTGTGCTCCTTACGAATCGGGTCCCCATCAAATCCACATGTGCAGATTGACACATTAGCTTATGTGCTTTCGCACCTGACCAACAACCTACCATCAACATTGGTCCCACAAGGGGTTCTCCAGGCTCTTCCACAGCTACAATGTTAAGACCCCACTGTCTTCATCCATACTACTGGGGGCACTGCAGAGCAACATAGTGGATCTCTATTAGGTTAAGAGACAGTCTTTGGGTGGATCCTAATAGGTCCAATCCCGAACTCCAACATGACCAATATCTCATCTTTTCAACACGCATCGTCCAACGCAACGGCCCTTTTTTCGACGCCTTGCTGACCAAATTTTGGGAGGTAGAGGAGGTTATGACTACGCATGCTTCAGAATCCGACGCGTGGGTGGAAGACCTCTTCATTTGCACCACGAACCGGAAGATATGTGGTCGAGCTACCGTTCCGAGACCCTGAGGACCATTGACTTAGGTCACTCAAGACACACAGCGCAAGCTCAGTTCTTGGAAAACGAGACCCGTCTGTCCAAATACGCCCCTTTAATAGAACAGTATGATGAGGTTATTGGGGAGTTTTTTGACATGGTCCACACGCACCAAGTAAAGTCAGTTGGTAACTTCATCAACTATTATCTGCCCCATCACGCTGTCATTAAGCCTGACTGCACCACAATCAAGTGTAGTGTTAAATGCCTCGTGCCCCATGTCCAACGGTATAGCCTGAATGATATCATTCTTTCGGGATCCGTGCACCAGTCGGATTTGGAACTGCAACCCTTAAGTGGCGTTTTTCCAAGGAGGTATTTAATGTGAATATTAGAGGCTACGTGGCCTCTGAGTCGTTAACCCATTATGAGAGATTCCCCATCCTCCTCCCGTACAATTGCATGCTATCGCGTCTGTAGGTTCGTCAAATCAATCACATATCCTTGCATGGCGACAACGCTCTAATAATCATACTCGTCCGGGAGAAGTTCTGGATCCCTAAATTGAGAGTCCTTGTGTAGGCTATGACTGACGCTCATCGTAAGTGAGTCCACATTAAAAATTTCACCTTAAGACCATGACGTATAACGAAAGAATATGTCTGCGTTTTCGTATGCTTTACCATGAAGGCGATCTATCTGGAAGCCACATCAGATCTCACGAGGGAGACATTCCTAGCGGCTTTATCCCGTTTTGCTGCGCGTCGTGGGTGCCCTCAGTCCATGTATTCTGACAATGGAAAAACTTTAGTAGGAGCCTCGACCATTCTTTCGCAGGACTTCCTCAGCCCCTCAACACCTGGTAACGGCACGGTTCAGCCATCAAGGGATCTAGTGGTCATTCAACCTTCCGGGTGCACCCCACATGGGGGTCTATGGGAGGCGGCGGTGAAGAGTTTCAAATCACTCTTCTACAAGTCAGCCTTCAAGTACACATTCGAGGAGCTCTCCACACTCCTAGCTCGTATTGAACCTTAACTTCCAGCCTATTTCTCCGATGTCTGAAGATGTGTCCGATCTCCTAGCTCTAACTCTGGGGCATTTCCTCATAGGCGGCCCTATCCTCTCCACAGCTGAGCCCTCTATTCCGATGGATGCCTCTTCCATCCTCAACCGCTGGCAACGACTCAGGGGCCCACAGCAGCAATTCTGCCATCGTTGGAAGGAGGAATACCTCAAGGAGCTCCACAAGCGACCGAACTGGCAATCGGCGCAACGGAATTTACAGCAAGGGGCAGCAGCTGAAGCAGCAAACTCCGCCAAGACGCCCCTCCCCCACAGTAAGGAGCTGGCGGGATCATAGCCCACCGGAGATCTCCAGGGACAGATCCTTTGGCCCTGGACTTGACGCGGCTTCGCCGTATGTGACAACATTAGCGACTATCCTGTACAAAGGACGAGTCACCGTCGCATTCACAGCACTGGTATACGTCGACATTGGGATCACGGTCTACGAGACGCTCGCGCTCATTGATGCGTGTTCGGCGGCCAGCCGCTTTAGATTGTCGTTGGCAACCGTCTTCGGACTGTCGGTTGCGCGTGTTGGTGGGAACTATCAACGAAGTCCGAGTTGGAGTTGGAGCTCATCCTGGAGGTGTCGGTGGTCTGCCAGCACCGAACACCCGCCCAATGCATCAACACCGACGGAGTACAGGAGCTGCAGAACATCAGCATCGCTGATGGGCGATGTCATACTCCTGCGATCGTCTCCCTAGTTCTGGGGGCGATCGTATACTCGCGATTAGTGCATCCTGGGACCATGGCATCCCCTGGTACTGGCACCCCCCCACCCATCATAATATTTTAGCCGACCGAAACGGTAAATGTTGTCTGGTATATTTAGATGACATCATAATGTATTCCTCATATTTAGCGAAAACTTAAGCTTATCTTACATTACAACCTGACAAATCGGACTTCTTCCGGAAAGAAATCGAATATTTTTGCCATCTAGTTACTGGTGAAGGTGTAAAACATAACCCCAAGAAGAAGAAGCAATAAAAGCTTTTCCAATTCCTAAAACCAAGAAAGATATCAAATCTTTTCTGAGATTAATAGGCTACTACAGAAAATTTATAACAGATTTTGCTACAATTACAAAACTCTTAACGCTCCAATTAAAAGGAAAAACTACAATTAAAATAGAAGAGGAGTACATCCGTGCATTCAAAAAATGCAAAACCCGGCTTTGTAACGACCCAATTCTTTGCCGTTCAGATTTGAAAAGACCCTCATACTAACTACCGATGCCAGTAATGTGGCGATTGGAGCAGTACTAGTTCAGGGTAAAGTCGGCAAAAATATGAAACTCGGCTGGGGACCCACACACTCTGTGATGAGTATGTGTACTTACAAGAAGATGTATTTGTCGTGATAGCAATGAAAACTGATAACTTAGAAAAAGAGAGAACGGCAAAAGCAAGCTCTCAACAGTCAACAGCATTGGTGTGAGTGATGGCACAATGTCTTCTTTCTCACTTTCTCTCTCTCTCTCGCGGATTTGTCGTTGATGCTTGTTTATGAAAAGCCAGACAGGAGCAAAATGGGACACAGAAGCGGGCTCTCTCAGCATCGTACAGCATTGGCTTTGAGGGACTCTCACAAGCTAATTTCCTGTTTCTACCTGCGATCGTAAGAGTTACATTCAGGCTCTATACGAAGCGTTTCCCCTAGACGACGTACAAAACGCTATTAACTCAGTATAGGTTCGCACATTGAGAGATCGAACTTGTCGGATGCTGTTCGTGTGAGCCGATCGGGGTATGTCGGATCAAACTGGGGTATCTCGCTTATAAATTTCGTGGCCGATTTTGTTGTATGAAATGTCCCATCTATATGTTATATGGTCAGTGATTGTAGTTAGTTCTCGAAGAAAGAATATATAGAAACAAACAAATTTGTTTTTTAATCTGTGAATGAAGAATATTTTGAAATAAATTTTTTTTTTCACTTTTGCAGGATAGGACGCAGTGTCATACTCATGCTTCAGTGGGATTTCTACATTAAAGATGAAATGGAAAAATAACTGTGTGTGTGTGTGCGAGGTAATTATAAACCAAACCATTTAACTTGCTTTTATGTCGGACAATCCGGTCCCGAGACCTGAGAATCCAATCGAGTTCTCCGGGCCAAGTGCCCCTGATACGAACGCAACGAGAGTGGGAGTAATAATGATTAGAGACAGTGAACGTGTACTTACCCTTTAAGTCCGGGACGAAGGCCTTCTCCCGGGTGCGCGGGACTTTAAAATGACACTGTCACTACCCTCAAGGAGGTTAGCACAAAGAAAAAAAATTAGAAAAAATCACTTGCTGTCGCGAGCCGAGAGCTTCCCCTTTAGCACACACTAGTACACATTTTTCCATTTCTCTCAAAAAAAAGTATATACTCGAAATTCGCTCAGCCCCTGGTCTGTATCTTCAATTTTCTATGAAAAATTCGATCAAACATTAAATCTGTTCACCCTAATAGCGACATATGCGCGGCAGAGGCGCTGATGTTGCTGAGACTGCATATGCTGCTTGTGCGCGGCAGCGGCGCTGTGGCTGCGGATGCTGCATGTGCTTCTTGTGCACGGCGGCGGAACATATTAGCAATGAACAGGACATTATCAATACCTTTGAAAACAACTTCAAGGATAATGTGTATATTAAGCTAACGAAAGAACATAAAGAAATACACATGTTGCAATACATCAATCCTATGGGCTATAGTATAGACGTTGTGAGTAATCATCTAAACAACATTGCTGAAGACTTCTCTTAGCTAAATTACAGATCATTACTAAATTTATTTTAATCCGGTTTGAAATTCAAATAATTAAAAAGACTCTTTCAAACCAAAATATTAACATAGAAAATTAGAAACATATTTACAGATTCATGATCTTAGAAACAACTAATAAAGATAATTGTCGGGAGCAGAAGCTGCTAATTTTAGGGCACAATGTAAACAAAAATCATATGTGCAGCCATCAGCTGAGGTCAGCCGTCCGCAGATTGGCAGCCCCGTCTGAGGTTGCCATATGCTGCGACCGGTTATCACTTGTTGGCCAATCTCCTCTTCTCTTTTTCGTCTCTTTGCGTTGTTACCTTTTCTTTCCTACTCACTTCTAATAAAAGCTGCAATCAAAACTGAATTTCGCGACTGTTATTAATTATTATTTGATAAAGTGTATGTATGAAAGGTGCCTTTAAATTAAAAGGCCTCCTCTAAATATTTGGTGACCCCGACGTGATATTTGAATATCACGTATCTCAACAATTCGCGTTCGGTATTATTTCGTGTTGGTGTTACTATTAGAAATTGAGAAGATCAGCTTACGTTTTTAGCAAGTGAATTAAAGTTTCCTACGCTGGTTAACAATCCATTAAATAGCTGATCTAGCAACAATTCTCTTAATACAACCTTCTACGCTGTGTTGTGCACCTTCGCCACAAACACACACTCGCACGTACATAAGCAACGCATACATACATACGCGCTTACGAACAGTTCGAACAGTGTGCGTTTGAAATTGCGGTACATTTCAAACAGGACTATTTAGGGTGCACCTGTTGTGCTAAGTTCACGTTCACGAGTTCATTGACCTATGAAGCCAAAAATTAGATTTCAGACTTCAGAAAGACTTCCAAACGAAAATCACGCATACATGTAAAGATATGTATACGCACAAGAAGCTATGCATGTATTTGTCTATTGCCTGTCTGGACAGTGATCTACGCATACACACAAGCTCAAAACAAAGATAAAGGAAGATATCAATGACAGTGGTAAGCAAACGAAACGGGGGTGGATTGCTAACAACATTAATGACAAGAGTGCGAGAAGCATGGCGATATGCGGTCTCTATTATGCTTTCTCGCTCATATGTTGTTGTTGTTAACGATCCTAAAAGACATACATTCCAGCGCATTTCATGTGCTCTCGGCAGCAGACCGAATGAGAATGATTGCTGCTAAGCGAAAATGTTCGGCGGCCTTCGGCTCTGCTGAGACACTTCGTAACGACGCTCAGCCTCTGCTGGGACGTCTCGCAACGACGCCGAGCCTCTGCTGGGACGCCTCGCAAGAAAATTTTGTGTCAAAAACGCTTGTATGAAATGTCCGATCTATGTGTTATATGGTCAGTGATTTTACTAACAGTGCGAGTCGCTAACTTTACTCTGTTACTTTTCGTCACTCTCCTAACTTTGCGCTCTATCATTGCATGCTTATCTGTATAGCTTGCGCTCTCATCGCCAGCTCTTAACATTAACTGTATTCTTTTTGTCTCTCTCTTGCTCTGTTTCGCATTGTTTTATTGCTGTTTGTTTTTCTACAGCACTCGACACAAGGTTAGTTACATTACAAATATAATCTAAATTCTTATTATTTTCCCCATTTCCTTTTTATTCGTTCTTATATCTCCTTACATCATGACTTCGTGCTGCATTAAAGTCTGTAAGGTAATGTCCGATCCTAAGGCAGATTTTATTAGCTGCTGGTTGTGTGACAATCTAGCGCATGTTAAATATGCAGGTTTCACAGTGCGTGTAATAGACTACATCGCCAATAAGACGGGTCTTAAATGGTGTTGTGAAGCTTCCCGTGAGACGGAGATTGATATGCAATCATTTGCAATGCGTGCAATAATTTCTGTGATTTAAAGAAAATATTTGAGCTTCTTCATAAGGAATTCCATGCAATGGAATTTAAGTTTAATAATTTTAAAAATTTTACTGAGTAATTATTACTCCGGTTTTGACTACTACTGAAAATATTCCTGTAACGATTCCTTCTGCAGCTACTTCAAACCCGCGTAGCTCTAATCCCAATAGATCCAAAAAAGATAGGCTTTCCAATGATATGCCTCTTGTATCATCTGAGGTTAATCAACTTCGGGTTTCTAATTCCCCTAAGCATCCCACGCCTGCAAATGTTCTTCCTAGCGTAGTGGAGACTGCCAGACCTCTTAAGTCTGTACCAGAGAACGGCTTCCGTCGAGCGAAAAATTGGCGATCGTGCACATATGAGCTGTTGAGCGAAGTTCGCGCATATGCGGTAAATTCGGTTGCTGGCTGAGTTTATTCATGTTCGTGTGCAAACAGCTCATCTCGGCTCAGCAATGATCGTTTCGAAGGAAAACATAAATGACCAAACTCAACGCGTATGAACAAAATCATAGCGTATGAGTAAACTCAGGGCACATGAGCAAACTTAGGCCACATGAAGAAACTCAGGCCACATGAATAAACTCAGGCCACATGAGTAAACTCAGCGCTGCCAGCAGTGCATATTAGCTTCTGATGACTGTAAAAGATGAACAAGAGAAATTCAAAGTATGCTTTTCCACAACAATTGATTATGTAAATATTATCTACGTGTGTTTTTTTTATTTCATAATACAAAATGACAATGGAAAATAAAAAGAGTACATTCATTTAACATTATTCCAATATATATACATATTATGTATGTGCAATATTTTTATTTAATTTATAAAATTTTTGTGATAAGATTTTAAAAAAGTATGCTATCAACTGATTTAGGGCCAAGCCGGTTTCTTTTTTCCGTTATAACGTTTCCAGCCAAAGAAAATTCCCGTTCTGCAGCTGCACTACTAGCCGGGATGGAGTGAAGTTTCCGTGCCAATTTAGAAAGTTGTGGATACTTTTTTTCATTAGTTTTCCACCATTGCAATACATTAAAGTCGTCTGTAATTTCCACATATTCCCTACAGTAGTTTTCTATTTCGTCTGTGGGCGACTTTATTGCATTTATGGATTTTCTTATTAATTCTGGGAAAAAGAAGAACGCATCTTTTCGTTTATTTATTGGGCTTGTTGCATCCTGTAACTCAATGGATTCAAACGAAAATTGCGACAATGTGTCCGATTTTGGTGTACATGGACTTGCTGGAAGAGAAGACGATGGTGACGCATTGATTTCGAAGCAGTTCATTTGTGATATGCAAAATTGTTTTATTTCCTTTTTATAATTTGTTTGCATTTGTAAGGCAGGCGGATATTAAAAAAATGCTGCCTTATGCCAGAGACCAATATTTGGAACCCAAGTAGTATCAAGGTTTTCCTTTAATCCGATTATAGCGGGTACATCTGCCGCTTGAAGTTCGCATAGGTGTCGTTTTTTGTTAATTGATGGAATAACGAAACATAATGAAGGGGAACTGGAAATCTGTAGTTTCTTGAATATCACTTCAAAATTGCTGTAAAGGTCTACTATTTGTTGAAGTGTTGATATATCAATCAGCATCAATCGTTGACTTTCTTGCTTCTCCTTCAAAATCTCATTAATATTAAACCAATTGTCTACAATAGACTTAAACATTGAATAGTTGGAGTTCCAGCGTGTCGGGCAATAATTTTTTAATGTTGTGTGCAATTGATACTGAATGTTTGCTTTCTTGAAAAATTTAACAATTTTTTTGAACTTGTCAACAAGCTGGAACACCTCCAAGGAATCATTGAAGGATCATTCCATTACGTTGGCAAGCAAATGGCTGCTGCAATTTAATCGCACGTGATCTTTCAATGCTTTTGAGATATTAGACCCTCTGTCTGTCACAAACTTTATACTATCCACATTGTAAATTCCGAAAATATTTTCATCAGTTGATCGCTGGAAATCCATTGATATTAAACCCAAAATGATATCGTAAAGTTTTAAATTTTCTTCGTAGTGTATTGTGACTCCCAAAAAATTTCTATGTACATAAATTTCTATCCACAAATCTAAAGTAACAGTTGCTCTACCACTGTTTGTAATGCTGGCTATATTGTCTTTTATTTTAGCTTTTTTCTCATCTGCTTTTTTTTGTGTAGCTCGTGAGATTGTAGTTGGATCAGGAAGCATGTCTTCCATATCCACATTTTCTCCATATTTTGCTCCAATATTTATCAAAAAATGAGCTAGACTTTTAAAACCAACTCCATCAATTGCTGAGAATGGTTGGCAATCTTGAGTAACCCAGTCCACACAAACATCAATAGCAGCTTTTTTTCCTCGGGTGTGACCCTTTTTAGTAATTTTGTCTCTTTAAGCGATTTTCAGCACTTATGACGAGTTAAATTTGACGAATTTTTTTTTAAATATTTTAAAATGGTTTTACAGGATCGACAGAATATGAATCCATCCAAAATTCAGATATAATATTCCAAACATAGCTTCTTCCTTTGTGTCGAGTTGACAATGTGTAGGTACTTGCGCGTATTTTTTCTAATATATGCTCTGGCTCCATTTCGATGAGACAACAAATACATACTGAGAGATAATTGTCCAAAGAATTCATAGTGCCCAAAGAAAGAAATCGTTTGCTAATCACCGCTATTTAGCTTATTCTGTTTTGCTAACTTTACGCCAACGATAGCCAAGGCCATAAGAATGGTCTCAATCCTACACACACACAGTATTCAGCATAGGAAAGCAAGCATAAAAAAACAATTTTTCGTTTTTCGTCTACTGTCTGTTGCTGTTTGGGCATCTCTGCTTTACGCACATCAACAGTTATTAGGAAGCCGCTGAGTTTATTCAATGCTTGCAATCATGTGGTGAGTGAATGTGAGCGAAAAATTTCATAGGCTGAGCGAATGTGAGCGTAAAATTTCGTAGGCTGAGCGAATGTGAGCGTAAAATTGCGTAGACTGAGCGTAGTGAGCATAAAATTTCGGAGGCTGATTCAATGTGCGCGAAAGATTTCGGAGGCTGATTGAATGTGTGCTAAAGATTTCGTGAAGTAAAGAAATGTGAGTAAAGCAATCCGGCAAAACGCTTATATAGTACACGAATGAGCTATACGAAAACATGTGCGCTTTTTATTCATTGCTGAGATTCGCTCGTTGACTTGAATTGAATGAAATTTTTGTGTATGAGCGAACTCAAGAAAATTGTGAGTTTTGCAGTTCTCTGGTCTGTACCCAATAGACGCCAAATTTTTATTTCTCGCCTGGCATCTGAAACTTCAACTGAAGATGTTAAGGCGTATAATTTAAACAAGCTTAATAATAATTGTCCCAACATGACCGTTGAGAAATTAAAATTTAAAAATCATAGAGAAATTTCCTCCTTCAAAATATCTGTCCCCACAAGTGCATTTAGTACTATTTGTACTAATGCTTTTTGGCTGGATGATATGGTTGTAAAGGAGTACATAAGTAGACATAAGTCATCAGCACCTCCTTCTCTTCCTACTAATGTTCCGTCAAAAAACTAATAAATTCTTCCATTCTGTTTGCTTATCAGAATGTTAAAGGCCTTAAGTCAAAACTTTCTAACTTCTATGTAGATAGTTTTTCCTTTGAACATACCATTTTGGCATTTACAGAGACCTGGCTTATACCTGATATTCTTGATGCATCTATTCTTTCACCTCTTTATGTTACTTATAGATGTGATAGAATGGATAGAAAAGGTGGTGGCGTCCTTATTGCGATAAAATCTAATCTTGTATCGCAATTAGTAAATAACTCCCCCACTTATATAGAAATTGTATGTGTGAAAGTGCGAATTCATAACATTAACTTATATATTTCCTGTTCATATATTCCTCCCCAGACTGATTTATCTGTATACCTAGCTCATTTAACGGTAATTCAATCTTTGTTTAGCATGCTTTTGGATAAAGACTGTTTAGTAGTTGTTGGTGACTTTAACTTGCCCGATGTTATTTGGTCGGATAACAACGACTTAATGACTTCTAACGAGTTTCTGTCGGGACTTCTTGAACTAAATCTATCTCAGGTCAACTCAATTCGAAATAGCAGGAACCGAATACTTGATCTTGTCTTTGTATCAGATCAGGTATGCGATACTGTTTTAAGAATTGATCCTTTAGTTTCACCTGAAGATGCGTTCCACCCCACTTTAGAGCTCGCCATTTTGCTGTCATCATCCGGACAGTAAAATAAAACACTTCCAACCACTAAAAACTTCTGCTTACGTAAAGTAAACTTTAGTGATCTCAATATTTTATTTAATAACTACGATTGGTCGGAATTGTACTCTTCTAATAATTTAGAATGTGCGATTGACATTTTTTATAGAGCTATTAACTCTATTTTTGTATCGAGTGTTCCTAGGGTGTATCTTTCTAAGTCTACAAAACTACCTTGGTTCTCTAGGGAACTTTGTAGACTTAAAAATTTAAAATCCAAGCTTTACAAAAAGTTCAAATTATCTGGTAGGCTTATTGATTTTTCAAGGTATGTCAGCGCTAAGTCTGGCTTTGATACTCTGAACCACCGTTGCTATAGTGCATATTTAACTCGCTGTAGATTACAATTTGCCAAAGACCCTAAGCAGTTTTATAATTTTGTAAATCTAAAACGGCGAGCTGCTACATATCCTTCTTCTCTAACGCTAATCGAGAAAACAGCTAGTACAGATCAATATATTTCGGACTTATTTGCAGATTTTTTCCAGGATACTTATTCGTCTAATATTTACGATTTTAAGTCTCCTTATCCTTATAGAATTTATCCAGCTAACTCTGTTTTCGGTCCGCAGATTACGGAAAGTTTGCTAGGTTGTGAGCTGAGTTTGGTCAAGCCATCTTTTTCTCCTGGGCCAGATGGGGTGCCTGGCTGTGTTCTCAGATACTGTGCAAATTCGCTCTGTAAGCCAATTCTTAAACTTTTTTGTTTGTCCGTTTCGACCGGATTATTTCCTAAGTTATGGAAAGAATCTTATGTTATTCCCTTACACAAAAAAGGCTCTAAATCTGACGTCATGAACTATAGAGCTATTTCTAAGTTGTCTGCTATTCCTAAATTATTCAAGAAAATCATTACTTCTCAACTGCAACACTTATGTAGCTCAATCATCTCACCAACCCAGCATGGCTTTGTGAGATCCAAATCTACTACAACAAACTTATTGGAACTCTCCTCTATTGTCATTAGTGGGTTTCATAGTATTATGCAAACGGATGTTATCTACACTGACTTCAGTAAAGCATTTGATTCTGTAAACCATACTCTCCTAATGCACAAGTTATCGCTTCTTGGTTTTCCTCATACTCTTATGAACTGGATTTCCAATTATCTTAAAAATAGAACTCAAAGAGTTATGTTCAATTCTGCCCTTTCTAAGCAGATCTTTGTTTATTCAGGAGTGCCCCAAGGTAGCCACCTCGGACCATTGCTTTTCAATTTATTTATTAATGACCTTCCGTCTATTATTAAGAATAGTGCTGTTTTGATGTATGCAGATGACGTTAAATTATGCCTCTCTTATAAGGATCCTATTTCTGCTTCTTTGTTGCAAGCTGATCTAAATATTTTCAATTCATGGTGTAAAACCAATCTAATTGCCCTAAATTGCTCAAAGTGCAAAGCCATGACTTTTTGCAGAACACAACCTGTGCACGCTGAATACTTTTTAGACGGCCATCTTCTTGAGAATATATCTCAAATCAATGACCTAGGCATCTTACTTGATCGTAAACTCTCATTCAACGATCACATTGAGTTAATGGTAAATAAAGCCATGAAGGTCTTAGGTTTCATTAAGCGTTGGTCTAAGGAATTCAATGACCCTTATACGACTAAACAGCTTTATGTCTCTCTGGTACGTCCCATTCTCGAGTATGGGTCCTGTTTGTGGTCACCACAGTATCAGACTTACAAAGACAAAATCGAATCGGTGCAAAAGAAGTTTCTAATTTTCGCACTAAGAAACTTAAACTGGTCACCACAGCTTAACCTACCGCCATATCCTAGTAGATTACTATTAATTAATCTTCCTTCTCTTTCTCACCGTCGCACTATGCTGGGTGTTACTTTCATTCTGAAACTTATCAATGGTGATATTAACTCTACTTTCTTGCTTAACAAATTAAACTTTTCAATTCCTATCAGATCTACCCGTTTCTTTTCCTTATTAAAAATTAGCACTTGCCCTACTAATTACCTTATGCATGAATCTTTTAGAGTACTATGTTCTGAGTTTAACAGTCTTTACGGGGTTATTAGATTACAGTCGTCTGTTTCTTTCTAAGTCTACAAAACTACCTTGGTTCTCTAGTGAACTTTGTAGACTTAAAAATTTAAAATCCAAGCTTTACAAAAAGTTCAAATTATCTGGTAGGCTTATTGATTTTTAAAGGTATGTTAGCGCTAAGTCTGGCTTTGATACTCTGAACCACCGTTGCTATAGTGCATATTTAACTCGCTGTAGATTACAATTTGCCAAAGTCCCTAAGCAGTTTTATAATTTTGTAAATCTAAAACGGCGAGCTGCTACATATCCTTCTTCTCTAACTCTAAACGAGAAAACAGCTAGTACCGATCAATATATTTCGGATTTATTTGCAGATTTTTTCCAGGATACTTATTCGTCTAAGATTTACGTTTCTTTCCTTATTAACAATTAGCACTTGCCCTACTGATTACCTTATATGTGAACCTTTTAGAGTACTTTGTTCTGAGTTTAACAGACTTTACGGGGTTATTAGATTAGAGTCGTCATTTTATACTAATAAAGCCTTAATCTTAGAACATTTACTCACACATTAATCATATAATCTGTGGTGGTAGTCATTGATGGGTTTTCCTGGGCTTCCCCAATCCTAGCAACAAATATTGAATCAATTTACATTTACTCACCCCAGAACTATTTATTTATTATTTTTATTTTAATTTAATTTTAATTTTTTTTTTTAAATATATATATAATTTATTTATATATTTAATTTAATTATTTTTAAATTTTATTGTAATGTTACATATTAATTAATTTCTGTCGACTGTTTTTAGTTGACATTAAGTAAATAAATAAATAAATAAACTGAAGGCGAAACTATCACGGGGCCTAGCAAACCGGCAAAGGCCATTAGGACCTAATTCGACGATGATAGCCAAGGAGATCGACTCTCGAGGATTCTGTCGAGCTTCGCCACGCTTAAGTCGTTTGCCAGAGCTGAGACTTCCAACATTCTCAGGGTCTTATGCCGATTGGCCGTATTTTATTGCTATGTACAATACCATCATCGGAAGAAACGACGCCATTGACCTTTTAATGAAGCGCTTCGATAACAAATTGGTTCACTTCTAGGCACATGAGCGCAAGCTCAGTGACAAGCTCAATTCGCACTTGCGTGCGCTGCGCACCACGGCAAGCAGTGATCAAAGTGATCGCTGAAGGATTGTTAGAGCATTTCGTCGCATTAAAGTTGGACCCTCAAGCACAGGAAAAATGGGAAGAAGTACTACTGAGCGAATCATTGCCAAGTTGGAAAGATATGGCTTCATTCCTTGAGAAGAGATGTCGCATGTTGGAGAACATGGAAATATCCAAGAGCACCAAAGCACACAACTTGCACTTCGGAACTCCATTTAACAGAAAGGGAACGTACCCATCGGCGATTACCACTTCAGGTAGTTCGTCTACTCTGTGTGGATTCTGCAATGCTCCAGATCAGGCTTTGTCAAGGCACACCGGCACAATCACCTCTGCAGACACGAGCGCTCATGTAGCTGCATCGACCTTAACGCCTGCTGCCCTTCCTGCATCTGCTTGTCAAGCCCGAGTATCGACACGCGACGAATATGTGCTGTTAGCTACTGCTATCATCTTTGTGAAGTCCAGTTCTGGGCAACTCGTACCGTGTCCTGCGTTGTTGGATTCCGCCTCGCAGTCAAATTTCATAACCTTTCGGCTAATAGTACAGTTGCAGCTAAAGGGACGCAATTCAAACATCGTCGTTTCAGGCATTGGGGATACCTCGCTATTTACTCGGAAGATCGTCGACGTAATAGCCCAGTCGCAAAACTCTGGATACTGCATTTCTCTCCAAGCGTTGGTCACTGCAACGATCACTTACTACCAGCCGCACCTGGACATCGATTTGACGGAATGGACATTCACCAGCGACATAACTCTAGCCGACCCACTTTGCTTCAAGAGTCAGCGAATCGACATGCTCATTGGTGCGGGCATATTCTATGATCTTCTCTGCGTGGGTCAAATCAAAATTTCAACTTATTTGCCAGTGCTGCAGAAAACCAAACTAGGATGGATTGTATCCGGAAGGATCTCATCTCCAAGCTCCAGAAGCCTCTCTCTGTCGGCAACAACAGCAGGTCCCTCCCCGCAACCCGAACACGAGGCGCAGAGCTACTCTTTGCCAGGAGAATTACCTGAGAGAAGACTGCAAGTTCTGTCGCCTTCAACCAGAGCAGATATATCCGAAGGATGCAAATTCATCAATTCCTTTGGCAAGCTGCAACGAGTCTTTGGATATGTACATCGCTTTTGTCATCGAAAGAGATTGCATCAAGCAAGTCATATGCAATTAACTGTAGATGACATCAAGGCAGGCACACATCTTCTTATAAGGAGCATACACCGCGTCCATTTCTCTGCTGAGTTTGACGCTTTGAATTCCGGACAGGAGATCTCAAATAGAAGCAGCCTTTGGTCCCTGCACCCGGTCATGGACAGTGAAGGTCAGCTGCGCGTTGGCGGACGTCTTCAGAACTCCAATTTGGATTTCGAAGCCATGCATCCTTTATTGCTGCCCAAGAACCATCCAGTAACAACGGCCTTAGTGATGCATTTTCATCACAAATTTCTGCATGCAAGTCCCCAGAGTCTCTTGGCGGCATTGCGGCAGAGATTTTGGGTCATCGGAGGACGAAGGTCAGTCGGATCAATAATTGCAAAATGCATCCGCTGCTATCGATTGATGCCAAAGCTGTTGGAACATGTCATGGCCCCGCTACCTGCATATCGCGTTCAAAGAAGACGACCGTTTCATGTCACCGGAATTGACTTTTGTGGGCCTTTCTACGTCAAGGCGTCAATCCGGAACCGACCCCCTACGAAATGCTACGTCTCAATGTTTGTCTGCATCTCGATAAAGGCTTGCCATATGGAGTTGGTGGAGGATTTGTCAACAGCTTCGTTTCTGGCAGCGCTCACTAGGTTCATCAGCACTAGGGGAAAACCAGACACGATATGGTCCGACAACTAATTTCGTGGGAGCAGGGAATGAGTTAAACGAACTGCGGCAGTTATTCTTAGATGATCCTCCAAACACTGAGCTATGGAATAAGTGTCACTCAACATGAAGTGGAGTTTCATCCCTCCGCGCTCCCCTCACTTCGGTGGTCTCTGGGAGGCAGCGGTAAAGTCGGCCAAGTTCCACTTTCGGTGTGTAGTTGGAAATTCTACTCCCACCTTTTGCGATCTAAGGACATTGGTCAGCGAAATCGCTGGTATGCTTAACTCTACACCAATTTGTCCACTTTCAGAAAACCTCAGCGACTTAGACGTGCTTACACCTGGTCATTTCCTGATTGGTTGTCCTATGTCAGTCATTGACGAGCCTGACTTAGCGCATCTTAATACCAACCGACTCAGTCAATTGCAGCGCATCAGCAGCATGCAGCAAGTTTTTTGGCGTGAATGGAGCTTGGACTACCTCTTCTTGCTGCAAGAGCGCAGCAAATGGCGTTCCCCTCGAACCAATTTGAAGGTGAACAGCACCGTGCTCCTCAAGGACGACAACACTACTCCCCTTCAGTGGCGACTCTTCAGAGTGGAAAACACCATTGCTGCAAAGGATGGTACAGTTCGTGTAGCCATAGTCAGGACTGCAGCAGGACTCGTAAGGAGAGCTGTCGGGAAATTGGCGCTTCTACCACTCGACGAAAATTCAGTTGAAGGATGTTCATACTCCAACGGGGGGACTATGTCGGGAGCAGAAGCAGCTAATTCAAGGGCTCAATGTAAACACAAATCATATGTGCAGCCATCAACTGAGGTCAGCCGTCCGCAATTTGGCAGCCCCGACTGAGGTTGCCAAATACTGCGATCTCCTCTTCTCTTATTCGTCTCTTTGCGTTGTTAGCTTTTCTTTCCTACTCACTTCTAATAAAAGCTGCAATTAAAACTGAATTTCGCGACTGTTTTAATTATTATTTGATAAAGTGTATGTATGAAAGGCGCCTTAAAATTAAAAAGCCTTCTCAAAACTATAATAAAATCATTTTTTAAAAATAAAGTACCAGTTTTAGAGAAGGAAGCCACTCCCAATCATTCGTGGAATTGCCCTCGCATGTTCCAGCAAGCAACTCTTGCTGCTGCACCTACGTAGGATGTCATATGTTGCAATACTGCTGAATATGCATTTTGCTAAGCAAGCACTAACGGATTTGTAGGAGGAGCTGCATGTCAGTACTTTTCCAGTGGCCTTAGCATAGCTTCAGCTTTATGTTTTGATTTAATAAAAGTTTAATATTGTATTCTACTTCAACAAGCAATCGCTTGAGAATAAAGCTCTCCGGCCGAAGCAGTTAAACAATATATTTTGTCATTTAACGTTGCTAAGCTACAAAGCCAGCAATACAGGGGAAAATTTTGGGCATAGAAGACAGACGTCATATCAATGAAAGCAGCAGACAGGGACATCGCCAGCAGCCCAAACCCGGCAAAGGCCAAGAGAAGAATCCCCATTATATTCAACCTCGAAGTAAGCCTCAAGAAAATAGTTCGCAATCCAAGTACAAAGAGGGTCAGCCTCAGCCTACGTAAGTCGACCCGTCTACATCACATTTTCGACATCCCACCAACTGGGGTAAAGCCCAGGGTACTGCCAATTTAGGGGGAGCTCAGAAAAGACAGAACACGTCAAAACGTGTGTCTGGACAAAGCCAACAAAGAGTTGGTAACATAAGTCAACAAAGGCCCAGTAACGAGCAACAATACGCGGCTGCGGCGGAAGTTGTGGAAAAGTTCAAAGCGATTCTGACTCAACAGACATAAACGATATGCTTTATTTTTTAGGGAACACTCCCGACTGCCATTTATCGAACGGCAGTTGGTTAATGGATACCAGGGCGGCAAAGAATTACGTTAGACCCATAAAGGAGTTGAAGAACGTAACTCTTGTCGACACCCCATTCACCGTGATCTCCACACATGGGTCCAGTGAGATTAGTAATAAATGTTCAATGAAAATTCTTAGACAAGCTGCATTCGATGCCATTATAGGTTTTGATCTGCTAACGCAGGCTGGGGCCACATTAAATTTGAAGGACAACTGTTTAAGCTACGGTAAGTGTAGCGAGCCACTAAAATTTTACTTGTGTGATAATGTAAGTTTCACGAAAGTTAGTGACATAGTAGTCCCCGAGAATGTAAGCGATGAATTTAGGCGAATACTGGCGAAAAGAATAAAGGCATTCTCGACCTCCAACGAGGCGTTGTCATTCAACACGTCAATCATTGCCACAATCCCTACCGAAAATGATAATGCAGTACATTCAAGACTTTACCCATACCCCAACGCTGTGCCAGACTTCGTCAACAACGAGATCTCACAACTCCTGAATGTCGGTATCATCAGGCCATACAATAGCCCTGTTTGGGTTGTAGTTAAAAAAGGGGTTTGACGCTGAAGGCAACAGAATTCAAAGACTCGTGATCGACTTTAGGAAGTTAAGCGATCAAACTAAAGCCGAGCGCTACCCAATGCCGAGCATCCCGATAACCCTAGCGAACCTTGGTAAGGCAAAATTTTTCACAACACTTGATTTGAAATCCGGCTATCATAAGATATTCCTGCCGGAAAAGGACCGAGAAAAGACATCGTTTTTTGTGAATGTGGGAATATTTGAATGCTAGGAGCATTTTCCAAGTAGCAATCGATGATGTCTTGAGGGAGCAAACAGGGAAATGCTGTTATGTTTACGTTGACGACGCCATAGTATTTTCCGGAAATGAACGTGATCACGTACGGCGCATCGATATAATCCTCCAACAATTACTTGAGGCCAACATGAGGGTATGAAAACGTAAAACACAATTTTTCAAAGGTAGTGTCAAGTACCTCTGTCTTATCGTAGCCAGAGGCGGCGCAAAAACTGACACAGAAAAAGTCATAGGTATATAAGATTACGTTGAACCGACGAACCTATATGTACTGAGGTCATTCCTAGGCTAGTTGCTATAGAGTTTTCGTCAAAGAGTTCGCCTCGATAGCTAGACCATTGTCAAACTTGTCAAACTAATAGGTGAAAACTAGTCTGTTAGCAAGCACATTTCAAGGAAAATCCCGATAGACTTCAACGACAAGCAGCGTGATGCATTCGAGCGCCTAAGAAACATTTTCGCATCGGAAGATGTCAAACTGACGTACCCCGACTTTAGAAAATCTTTTGACTTATATTAACTACTGACACTTTCGCAAACGGTATTGAGCAGTGCTGTCCCAAGACGGGAAACCAATCACAATGATTTCCCGTACGTTAAAGCAGTGCGAAACTCATAATGCTACCAATGAAAGGGAACTCTTAGCAATTGTGTAGGCCGGAAAAGATATTTATGTAGCCGTCGCGTTGTCGCGCCAAGACATATATGCACTTCACAGTGAACCCGAATGTGACGCAGCCATCATTCACAGTGAGCAGTCACTGACTTCCACAATACAGACGATTGACCAACTCTTAATTGGATTCAGGAACCAAATGGTCCTAAAGGAAGCATACTATGCATTGCATCAAAGAATTATGTTTGACAGTAAAATCCGCCACATAATACACTTTACAGATAGGAGCCAACATATGGAAGCTTTAAAGAACGCCGTCAATCCCGATGTTGGTAACGCAATCCATTGTGACCTTCCTACATTGGCAGCAGTGCAACACGAATTAGTCCCACTTTACCCGTCTACTAAGTTCCGACATTGTAAAAGCATTGTGACAGATATCATTAACAAAGACGAAAAGGTAGAAATTGTGCCCTCAGAACATAACCGAGCACGTAGAGCTGCACCAGAAAACGTTAAGCAGCTAAACTGCAAAGTATGCATAAAAGGGAAGTACGATAGGCACCCAAGAAAAGAAGAACTTGGCGAGACACCCATCCCCTCCCGTACTGGTAAAAGGCTCCTTATTGACATTTTTTGAGCGACAAAAATCTATACCAAACGTGCGTAAAAAATTTTTCTAAGTTTGCGTTTGTGCAGCCGGTAGTATCTAGAGCAATATCAGACGTTAGTGGCCCCATATTGCAAATAGTTAATATCTTCTCTGACATAAAGACAATCTAGTGCGATAACGAGGCGGCCTTTAGTTCGGAATCCATTACCTCATTACTAAAAAATCAATTTAATATTGATTTTGTCAACGCGCCTGTCGGAAGCAGAAGCAGCGAGTTAAAATCACAAACGTAAATACAAGGTATATGTGAAGGCATCAGCTGAGGTCATCCGTTAGCATATTGGCAGCCCCGCTTAAGGTTGCCATATGATGCGATCGGTCATCCTTTGGTATCCCGTTTCCTCTTGTTGTTTTCTCGAAGAAGTTTGTTACTTCTATCACAGATTACAATAAAACTGCAACTCAAGCAACTGATATTTCGAGACGGTTCTAATTCTAACTAAACAAAGCGTATGTAGGAGAGCTGTCTTTAAACAAAAAGGATGCCTCAAAACATTTGGTGACCCCGACGTGATCTTAATAAATAAATATTTAAACATATATTTAAATATCGCGCAACTCAGCAATAGTTCGGTATTATTTCGTGTTAGTGCTACTATTAGAAATTGGTGATTGAGTTCATAGGAAGTGAATTTAAGTATTCTACGCTGTTTAACAATCCGTTCAAAACCTGATCTAGCAGCAATTCTCTTGATATAACCGTCTACGCTGTGTTGTGAATATTTGCCACATACACGCACACATAAACCACGCATACATACGTACGCGCTTACTATTAGATCGAACAGTGTGTACTTGAAAATGCGGTACATTTCAAACAGAACTAATTTGCGTACAGCTGTTGTGCCAAGTTCACGGTCACGAGTTCATCGACATTTTTGCGGTCGTTATGTATGCAGATTCACTTAGGAAAAGATGAAGATGACAACAAGTGATAACTCTGTCACAATCAGCTGTGTCAAGCCCGCCAACGACATGGCATTTTTCAAAGCTAAAGCTGAGTCAATCCATCGTCAGTTGAGGGCAATTAATAAATTTTGCAACTCCCGCTTCGACGAATCCGATCTGTCCGTTCGTATTGGAATTGTTGCGCTTTCAATGTCTCAATTTGATAGCGCTCAGACCAGTCTGGAGCGAATCAATTTGCTGGAATTAAGATCAGATGTCAGAACGGATTTCTTTCAATCGTACGTGCAACTGAAGGCGAAATTATCACGGGGCCTATCAAACCGGCAAAGGCCATTCGGACCTAATTCGACGATGATAACCAGGGAGATCGGATCTCGAGGATTCTGCCGAGCTTCGCCACGGTTAAGTCGTTTGCCAGAATCACAGGAGACCCAAGCCAACTACAGCGAACTGCAGCTACATGTCGGTCTGCTCGGGGAGGAATCCAATGATCGCATGCTCATCAATGTCTATGACCAGCGACCGGAACAAGTGCATGTCCGTCCGCCATCCAAGGAATCGGCAGGGAAGCAGCCCACCAATTATAGTTAGGCAGCATCTACCTCAAGCAGTTGGTGCACACCGGCTACAACCAGACGTCCCAGATAGCAGGAGCACGTGCAGGATCAGCAACATCATCACGCTCCTCGCGGGAACATCAGCCTGATGTTTGCCACGTGATGAGAAGAAGGATTTCTTTGAGGCGTACTTTCATAGGGAGCAACAGCAGCATCATACGCAATCTCAGACAGATGCCTCCGCCTCCTCAAATGAGCTTAACCCACACCACTATCATAAGCGCCGGCTACGCATGGCTTCCTTCAGCAGCAGCAGCCACATCAAGTTTCAGCCGGGATCAATCGGATACCTCATAAAGTGAAGCTGGGGATCAAACGCAGCTCGCCGCTGGCATCGCATCAACAGTCGTCGCTTCCCGCCAAGCTGGGTCACTTCGATCCACACCAGCATCCGCATCAACATCTGTATGTGAACGGGGGTCAGGTGCTGCCGCCGGCTGTAGATGATGACACCACCCCCACACCGACGGCTTCCTCATCCTCGTCATCCTGCGACAGGCGTAGTAAGCTGTTGGCGGAGCCACCGTCCTGAGGTCAATTCACTGACGGGAAATGAGCGCCCGCTGCAACTCTTGATCAACCATCATCAACATCAGAAGAAGCAGCTGCATCTGCAGCATCATCACCCCCAGCAACAACATTTGCGAGCTCCACATCAGGGCAACCACAGCACCACACCCAATATGAGCTCCAATGGACCCAACGCTGGAGATGATGAAAACCACAGCGACTTGGACGTGCTTACTCCTGGGCATTTCCTAATAAGTGATCCTACGTCAGACATTGACGAGTCTGACTTTGCGCATCTCGATACCAAACTTCTCGGCAGAGTGGAAAGCACTATTGCATGAAAGGATAGTAGAGTTCGTGCATCAATAGTCAGGACGGCAGCAGGACTGGTAAAGATAGCTGTCGGGAAATTGGCGCTTCTACCTCTCGAAGCAAATTCTCTTGAAGTATGCCCATCCTCCAACGGAGGGACTATGTCGGGAGCAGAAGCAGCGAGTTTAAAGCACAAACGTAAGCACAAGTCATATGTCAAGCCATCAGCTGAGGTCTTCCGATAGCAGATTGGAGGCCGCCCTTAACGTTGCCACATGTGGCGATCGGTTATCATCTGGTGGCTGGTTTTCTTCTGTTGTTCTCTCTTTTGCCTTGTTACTTCTATCATATATTACAATAAAACTGCAACTCACGCAACTTATATTTTGCGACGGTTCTAATTCTTACTAAAGAAAACGTATGTAGGAAAGGTGCCTTTAAATTAAAAGGATTCCTCGATACATTTGCGCACCCACTTCATAGGTGCTCTAATTGGCAAAAAGAAATGTTTCACAGTACACTGATAGAAATTGCCAGATGTATTAGAATTTATAAAGAAACGCAAGTAACTGCAAAAAGACCGTTGGATATTGCACACGCAGCATCGAAAATGTCGCTTCAAACTATCAGATACAAGATAGAGACGGCACATGGAGAAGAACTACGCAGATTTAACCCGGATAGACAAAACAAAATCTTTGACGTAGGCGAAACAGTCTATGTCAAAAAGAAAAAGAGGATAGGTAACAGACTAACACCCTTATGTTCACAAGAAAAGGTACAAGCGAATCTGGGAACAACGGTTATTATTTGAAGAGGTTTCATGAAGACAATCCTAAATCAACCCCATCAAGTAACCGTCCAAACTAATAAATAGTCTAACCCATACAGGTTCGTCGGAAAAATTCTTATTTTGTAGACAACAGCGCGAGCTCGGATAACTGACTTTTCCAACGCAAATTACATTCCCATCATCGACGGTAACATTTTAGTATGGGAACAACTCAGTTATGTAAGACTGTGGTATGCACACATATCGAGAGTACACTGTAGTCAAAATGCATTGATCGGCAACTTTCGGTTACCTCATAAACATGAACAATGTAACGACACTTTGTCCTACTCAACAAAATATATGACCCACTTCAAGTGCGATTGTAATATGATCGCACATGAACGCAGCAAGCCGCGTAAGCATAAACGCCGGTCGCTGACCGTCGTCTGTCAGCATATGTGCAATGACACACTCCGCCCTTTTACACATATGTATGTTTATATGTATAATAAGTTCTTAAGTATTTTCGACAAGCGCTGCCGCTGCTTCCTAGACGAAGCAGCGACTTAGCAGTGCCTCAAATAGTTAACATAATCTAAAGAAATACTTTGTGAAATCATTGAAGAAATAAACCTTGACTTGAGCGGACCTTCGCTCGTCAACAAATATAAACGCTACCCAACTTTTCAATCTTTACATGGCGACCGTGACATAAGCCGAAATCAAAAGGCTTGGACCTGGATCTGGACTCGGAATTGGATAGGACGATTAACATACATACAAAAATATTTTAACTGACCTGAGTGAGTACAGGGAAGGGTTATGTGTAATAAACGTCGCAGTGGAGTGAAAGAACGAACTAGGAAGCGAATCGCTCATTTAGTTCAAGTTCTATACAAAGCCAGAAATCCTCCTCCATGGAGTGTGGCAGTAAAACTCACTGACGAACTTAGAGCGTTGGAGCTCTCTTTGCACACCAAGACCAAACCCTGTGACTCAAATTTGCAAAAGCCTAAAATTAAAAATCATCGTTCTCTTCCGAAAGAGTTAGCAAGGCCAGAAAAGAGATGCCCGCCTGACTGCGAGGGACCATTATACAGTCCATATTGCTTGGGGACATGCAAACCCAGGACACCTCAACACTAACATCAACATTAGTAAACGCCTATGCTACCAGCGCCGGCACCGTTAACGACTCAAGTTAACCACTGAGACCGACAGCGCTACAAGGAGCGCAGATGCCGACAGCACACCAAGTTGCAGGAACCGACAGCGCTGAATAGAGCGCACAACGTTTATAGTAATTAGTAAATACCAACTAAACATACTAAACATTGTAATGCCCGACGACAATTGAGTCGACCGGCAAGAGGTGTGGCCCGTAAAGCCATACTGACAAAATAGGTAGGGAAACCTGTCAACCTAGTAGGTTAAAATACAACACAAATAGTATATCGAAATACAGCGATTGCCCCAATAGTTTAGAAAGTAGCAAAATGGGCCTAGTAGAAACAAAGACAGTGGATTCCACTGCAAATGTTATTAATAAGGTAGAATCAAGCAGTATTGATTTAAAATATACAAACATTCTTTTGATAATAATCGTTGTCATATTGGCTGCGAATGTATTTTTTAAAATATACAAAATGCACAACAAATGTTTAAAAAAGAAATATTTAAGCAAGGCAAATGATTTAGACCTTGTATAATCAAACTAAAAAAAAAAAAAAAAATAATAACAACTATTATTATCAAATAGAATGAATGATTAAATAAACTAATTAATTTGATTTAAATTCAAAATAAAAGGGATCGTAAAGTCAATAGACAATTTTTGAATAACTTGACACTAGCAGAATGAATAATGGAATGGCAAGAAATACATGCCAGACTTCTAGAAATAAAATCTAATTTCGATAAATCCTATAAATGTTTATCTCAGAAAAGACCTACGCAAACTGACACTGTCAGTAAACATGCGAAAATATTAGTAGAGTGTTTCAATGATGCTCGAAAACTAATTCATAATAACCGCCAAGAGTTAAGTCAGATACATTGGTCTAGTGTTTCTAGATTATTAATAAGATTCCGATCAAATTTAACGACTATCAAAGAAAGGTATGATTTGGATTTAACAATACCTACTATACTAAATACCCCTTTGACGTTTGATCAGGAAAACAGAGACTTATCAGGATCCGAATCAGATAGTAGTACCGACCAAGGCTTCAAAGAAAAAGATTTTAACGATCTTACCATACCCGCGGTAATAACATTACCAGAGATAGAAGAATTCGAGTGGTCAGACCCTGATTCGAACTCAAGCGTTATTGAACAGAAACGTTTAACCATGGCACAAACTAACATTGAATTTATTAACACAGCATCTAAGCTTATACCAGATTTCAACGGTAAAGCCGATAACCTACGTGGTTTTATAGATGCATTAGAGATAGTCAAATCAATACAAGGTGCGCATGAAAGTTTAGCAGTATCTTTAATAAAAACTAAATTGAAAGGATCAGCTAGAAACATAATAGGAGACGAAAGCACTGTAGATAATATAATTCGTAAACTCAAAAGCAATGTCAAGGGTGAGTCCATTGACTGTTTATCTGCAAAATTGCTTAATCTTACACAGAAGAATAAAACAGCAAGTACTTACACCCAAGAGGTAGAAAAGCTAGCGAAAGCTCTCGAAGGAGCATATATAGAACGAGACTTTAGTTTAGAACAGGCAAAACAACTCAGTACTAAACAAGCTATTAATGCAATGAAAAAGAATTGCCTAAACAAAGACGTGAAAACAGTTTTGCGTTCCAATAACTATAATGATATAGATGAAGCAATGGCTGCTTTTATAGAAACCTCCAACGAAATAGCTGAAGAAACTCAAGCTATAATGTATTACCAAAGTCAATCACAGCGCGGTGGAAATCGCGTTCGTGGTTATAGTAGAGGACGCTTTCATAACAGAGGCGGCCAACGTTATAATAATGGTAATAACAACAATGCTTCTAGAGATGGCTCATATAGAGGCAGATCATACAGAGGCAATAGGAGAAGTAATCAGAATCAAGTACGAGTTACACAGAGTAATTCGGAAAACAACCAAACCCCCTTGAGCAACCAACAGTAAAGATATTTAAAATAAATCTAAATCTCAGTAGTATAGTAAAAACTCAAAATCAAAGAAATAATAAAAATTTGACACTATTAGTGGATACTGGAGCTAATATATCAATTCTTAAAAATAATGAAATTTGTGCTGATATCAATACTAACGTAAAAACAAACATATCAGGAATTGGTCAGGGAATATTACAATCAATTGGATTAGCTTCAATTGATCTACTATTTGATTATTTTATAATTGAACATGATTTTCAAATAGTTAATATTGAATTTCCAGTACCTTGTGATGGAATTCTAGGACTCGATTTCATTCGTAAATTAAATTGCGTTATAGATTACAATAATGATGAGTTAATATTAAAACCAAAATCAGTAGCTTATCAGATACATGTACCACTATTGCATAGCAGTAATAATAATTCAATATTATTACCAGCAAGGTCAGAAGTGATGAGAAAAATAGTACTTCAGACCGATAATGATACTGTGTTAATACCAAACCAAGAAATCCTTCCTGGAGTATTAATAGCTAACAGCATTGTTAAAAGTAATAGTGCTATGATTCGTATCTTAAACACAACGGATGAGTATATAAATATTAAAGATCCAGATATTAAATTCGAATGTTTAAATAATTATGAAATCAAATCAATAGTAACTACTAAAACAGATAGAACAAAAGAAGTCCTACAGAAGTTACAGTTCCCTGAACATGTAAAAGAGAAACTTACAGAATTGTGTACTAAATATAGTGATATATTTGGTCTAGAATCCGAAGCTATATCATGTAATAATTTGTATAAGCAAAAATTGATATTAGCTGACAAAACCCCAGTATACATTAAAAATTATAGAAATGCAGAAACAGAAAAACCGGAAATCAACAGACAGGTCGACAAATTGATAAATGATGGGATAGTAGAACCATCCATATCAGAATATAATAGCCCACTTCTCTTGGTTCCCAAGAAATCTCTTCCGAATTCTACGGAAAAAAAATGGCGTTTAGTAGTTGATTATCGACAAATAAACAAAAAACTTTTGGCAGACAAATTTCCACTACCTAGGATAGAAGAAATTCTAGATCAATTAGGTCGAGCGAAGTATTTTTCGTGTCTCGATCTCATGTCTGGATTTCACCAAATAGAACTAGAGAACAAGTCTAGAAACATAACATCATTTTCTACGAGCAATGGCTCATATCGCTTCACGCGATTACCCTATGGTCTTAAAGTAGCACCAAACTCATTTATGCGAATGATGCAACTTGCTTTTTCTGGTTTAGAACCCTCACAAGCATTTTTGTACATGGATGACTTAGTTGTCATAGGTTGTTCTGAACAAAATATGTTCAAAAATCTAACTAAAATCTTTGAGCTTTGTAGAAAACATAACCTTAAACTAAACCCAGAAAAATGTTCATTTTTTATGCATGAGGTTACATTCCTTGGTCATAAATGTACAGACCATGGCATTCTCCCAGATGAGAAAAAATATGATGTTATTAAAAACTATCCAACTCCAACAGATGCAGATAGTGCACGACGTTTCGTCGCTTTTTGTAATTACTATAGAAGATTCATTCACAATTTCGCACAATACTCACGTCATTTGACCAGATTGTGTAGGAAAAATGTACAGTTCGAATGGACTAAAGAATGTGAAGAATCATTTAAATACCTTAAAAAGGCACTAATGAAGCCAACATTATTGCAATACCCTGATTTTAGCAAAGAATTTTGCATAACCACAGATGCAAGCAAATATGCATGTGGTGCAGTACTATCACAAGAGTACGATGGTGCGCAATTACCAATTGCATATGCATCAAGAGCTTTTACACAGGGAGAAAGCAACAAATCAACTACAGAGCAAGAATTAGCGGCAATACACTGGGCAATAAAACACTTTAGACCATATGTTTATGGAAGACATTTCTTAGTTAAAACAGATCATAGACCCTTAGTTTACTTATTTTCAATGAAAAATCCCACATCAAAACTGACAAGAATGAGATTAGATTTAGAAGAGTATCAGTTTACAGTAGAATATCTCAAGGGGAAAGACAATCATGTTGCTGATGCGTTATCACGCATTAACGTTGAAGAATTAATACAAATGAACAGAGATATAATGATGGTCCAAACGAGATCATCCAAGAAACAGGAAAACAACTGCGCAGTTGAAGAAATTAAAAAGCATGCAAAATTATATGAGCCCAATGTCTATGAAGTCGTTAGTAATAATGACGTAAAGAAATTGTGAAACTGAAAATGAACAATTTTAAATGCATATTTAAAAAAGGGAAACAGATTATTTCACAATTTCCAGTTAAAGATTTATATTCAAGTGGAAAATTCGATCTAGATCAATTTTTCCATCGGCTTATTTCAGAAGCCGGGATATACAAAATCATTAACTTTCAGATGTCACCAAGTGAACAAATTTTCGAATATGTCACTTTAAATGAATTTAAAAGTAAGGGCAATAAACAATTGATAAAAATAAAAATAGCGCTATTAAAAAAGGTGACACACATAGACGAAAATGACGAAAGTCAAATAAATGCAATCCTGTTCAAATACCATAACGACCCTATAGAAGGAGGACATTCAGGGATTACGCGTACCCTTATAAAAATAAAGAAATTATACTATTGGCCAAAAATGAACAAAACAATAAAAAATCATGTGAAAAAGTGTATAGATTGCCAAAGAGCTAAAACTACAACACACACAAGAGCACCGATGATTATAACAGACACACCAAACACAGCTTTTGACACTGTCTTAATTGACACCATTGGACCATTACCTCGCACAGAGAATGGCAATGAGTATGCAATAACTATAATTTGCGACTTAACAAAATATCTTGTTACAATACCAGTAGCAGATAAAAGCGCAAAAACAGTAGCCAGAGCAATATTTGAATCTTTTGTACTAAAGTACGGTCCTATGAAGACGTTCATAACAGACATGGGTACTGAGTACAAAAATTCAGTTATAAATGACTTGTGCAACTATATGAAAATAAGCAATATAAATTCAACAGCACATCATCACCAGACTTTAGGTACAGTAGAAAGAAGTCATCGAACATTTAACGAATACATTCGTTCGTACATATCGATTGACAAAGATGATTGGGACATATGGTTAAATTATTTTACATATTGTTTCAACACAACTCCATCTACAGTTCACGATTATTGTCCATACGAACTTGTCTACGGCAGATTACCAAGACAATTCCAAGAATTTAATAATTTAATGAAAATAGATCCTATATATAACATAGATGATTACGCTAAGGAGTTTAAATTTAGAATACAGGTAGCATATAAAAGAGCAAAATCCATGATAGAAAAGGAAAAGCTAAGACGTAAACTAGAATATGACAAACAAGTAAATGACATAAAGTTAGAAATAGGAGATACGGTCTTAATTAGAAACGAAACAGGTCATAAATTAGATAATCAATATTTAGGACCTTACAAAGTTATAAAAATAGAAGACAGAAATAATATAGTAATAGATGTAGGAAAAAAGAAGCATCAAGTAGTTAACAAAAATAGACTAAAGTTATTCAAAAATTAGTAAACAATTCAAAAATATGTTCTTATCAAAAAAAAAACTAACAAAAAAAAAAAATAAACGAATTTAAGTTAATTAATTAAATTAAATAATAAAAATAACATTAATTAATAATTAAATAATAATATTAACAAAAATAACTACATTTTAAAATAATTACGTTATTTTTTAAAAAGGAGGGAGATGTGGTATGCACACATATCGAGAGTACACTGTAGTCAAAATGCATTGATCGGCAACTTTCGGTTACCTCATAAACATGAACAATGTAACGACACTTTGTCCTACTCAACAAAATATATGACCCACTTCAAGTGCGATTGTAATATGATCGCACATGAACGCAGCAAGCCGCGTAAGCATAAACGCCGGTCGCTGACCGTCGTCTGTCAGCATATGTGCAATGACACACTCCGCCGTTTTACACATATGTATGTTTATATGTATAATAAGTTCTTAAGTATTTTCGACAAGCGCTGCCGCTGCTTCCTAGACGAAGCAGCGACTTAGCAGTGTCTCAAATAGTTAACATAATCTTAAGAAATACTTTGTGAAATCATTGAAGAAATAAACCTTGACTTGAGCGGACCTTCGCTCGTCAACAAATATAAACGCTACCCAACTTTTCAATCTTTACAAGACACTCGAGTAGCTTAAGTATTTTCTTTAATATTGTTGATGACTCCAAAAAAATATCCAAGTATTTTCCCCAATCCCACATGCGAAAATTGTTAGATATAGATGTAGAAAATATTGAAAGATTTAGAGAGAATAATAATGAAAGAAACTCAGTTGATAAATTCAAACAATAGAGAGGTAATAATTAATACAGAAACTCAGAAACAGATAAAAACACAGTAAACAAAATAGTACAAGGACAGACAAAACAAAATCTTTGACGTATGCGAAACAGGGTAATCTATTGGACACTCCACATTTAATTGAAACACTTGTGACTCGAAATAGAATGCACATTACCGAAATTCAGAATTAAGATCTAAGGTCAATTTTTGCTAATCAGCCCACAGAAGTCCCTATAGTTAATCTAATGGAAGTATCCAAAATTAAAATTTTGAAATCAGATAATGAACTCCACATGTTAATTGAATACCTTAAAGTTAAGCAAATATGTTAGAAAAACAATAATTCTACAGGTATCCCATAACCACACTGTCCTAGAAATCCATGACAACATAGTAGCGGACAGTAATGACGGAATAATCGCAGTCGGCAAATGCGAACCTGCAAGTTACGCCATCTTCTGCATTAAGTCGAGAAAGCTTCGCTCGAGAAATTCACGCCAGAGGCTTAGCCAATAACCGCACACAACCAAGCCACATGCTACCGGTCGCGCTGGTAGATGAAGGATTAATAATCGTTTGTGCAGCAATCGTCATACACCAGCAGTGCCACAGGTGACGTGCCTCTTTGAAGTTACAAAGAGCTACCGCCCAACTTTACGTCACCGAGGCCGGCAATCTTCTTGACGGGGGAGTAGTTAACAGCCACTACTACCAATCATTCGTGGAACTGCCCTCGCATGTTCCAGCAAGAAACTCTTGCCGCAACCCACGTACGTAGGGTGTCATATGTCGGAATACAGCTGATGATGCATTTTGATGAGCCAGCAGTATTTTACCACTGGCCTTAGCATAGCTTTAGCTTTATGTTTAGATTTAATTAAAGTTTAGTTTTGTATTCTACTTAAACAAGCAATCGCTTGAGAATAAAGCACTACGGCCGAAGTCGTTAAACAATGTATAATATAAGAAGCAACTTGACTAAATTTATACTCTAGCTCACATGATCCTTTTTACCCCTACATAATACACAATATGTAATACTTCACAGAAACTCAAATTTTTTACTAAGAATCTAACCCCACGAGCGGAGGTTTGTTGACACCTTGTTCCACTTTGTAAACACAAACTATCAATGGCATCCGGCCTGTTGCAGAGCAGTTCGTGGAATGCTGCCAAATATGTGCCAACGGGAATATGTGTCAACAATCGGGCATCGAACTATGCTGGATCAGCAGAATAATCTGCCAACTCCGCCTACATCAACGCTCCAATCGGGAATCGAATTATGCTGGACCAGCGGAATGCACCGCCTACACAAACTAACCGACCCGCCAGTATAGCATGACATAATAGATATAAGGCATTTTTGTATTTAATTAAGTCATTTCTGATTGAACAGTCTCTCGCAAAGCACCATCAACACGAAATTGCTACTAAAAACCATTTATTTACACTATGTTTGTAGCCTAACAAATGTTTGCCAAAAATTCAATAACGTAGAAATATGTGATAACAACCAAATTATTAATATAAGCAATACTACTTATTTACCCAAGCTCTTATTAGGGGAAAAGCGATTTGTGAATTTATCAAAAAAGACCACATCAGAAAGCTGGAAGAGATAAGCAACGGGATGCTTAACATCTTCAATCGCACTGTAACCTGGAGCAAAGTGACTCTCCTTGCCTAGTAGTATTTCTGAAAATGATAACGAAAATTCTTCCTGCTTTGTTTTTTTTTTTTCAATGCGAGGTATGTATATAATTGAATCCAACTTTACTGGCAACACAACGACATCATCTAATTTGCAATTTAAATTTTGCGAAAATTTAAAAAATTCAAAAATATTAGTTTGGCAATTATTTTGTTAAATTTATAAACTGAAGGCTTTCAACAGTTACCACCTTTTGCACGAACGCAAATACATTTTCCAGCTGATCGTTATTAACTCGACTAGTTAAAAAGAAATAGTGGGCAGTGTGTCATACGCATAGGTTGGAAGAAATTGCGTAATTTCTGCTGGGCATCTAATGCCTAGTCCACAGCCACGACAGAATAATGAAAATATACTTCCAGTTGATGCCCGAGCACTAATGGCACAACAACAGCAAATTATGGAATGACAGAAAGCAATCCAAAAACAGCAGCTGGAACTTTTGCAGTGCAACAACACCAGCTTACTATCAAAAATAGTCACCCACTAGACCGGCTTGAATATATGCTTCTTCAATTAATAAGTTCGCTAAAGAAAAGGAATGAGGATTCATCGAACCCCCAACACATAAACAACGCTTCAACCTCACGGTGAACAATCTCAAGATCCTAATCTGGAATGCCAATGGCATTTCTGGCAAAGCAAAAGAAGTTGAACTCTTTGCGCATAATAACAGGATTGATCTTATACTTTTAAGTGAAATAAGGCTCAATAGAGGTGAGGTTGTCAACATATATGGATATTCATTCTATCCAACCTATAAACACTGACTATATAACATATAGATGGGACATTTCATACATACGAAATATCTTAGCGAGATACCCCAGGTCGATGCGAGATACCCCGTCAGCTGCACTGTTTGAGTTGACTTGTTTGTGTTCTAAAATTACTAGCTAACGTGAATTTATGGACTCTCATTTCAAAATTTATTTTATCTATATATTCCAATAATATTTATCATATATCTTCTATTTATTTATTACTGTGGGATTGGGACTAGCAAATGCACCAATATTTGCTTTGAGTTTTCGTGACATCGAAGATAAGGTAATTCAATGGAAATGATACTGAATCGGTAAGAATTTGGAATATTGATTTCGAGGAATTGATAATGCAATGGGACGAGTTACAAAAGTTTATTTTTGCAAAGAGAGCATTAAAAGGATTGGCAAAGATGTACATCATGAGTGATCGAGGAATAAAAAATTGGCATATGCTCAACAAGTCGTTGCTAAGCGAATTCGAAACATAAATAAATAGCGCGCCACTCCATAAACTAAAGGGTGATCGGCGAATGAAGAATACAATACATTCTAACGAAGAAAGAGATAGCCTCAGGTGGCAACATAGACAACACTGCTTTGATGGAATACGTAATTGACGGTATAAATGATTGAAATATTAATAAAGCGATATTGTATAATGCAAAAGATTTAAAGGAATTCAAAGATAAATTAAAGTGTTACGAGAGATTCGGTCAAAATCTACATACTTAAACAATACAAATGGCATACAGAATAACGATTTAGATCAACGAAATAAAGAAATTGTGTGTTTTAACTGTGGCATGAAGGGACATACGTCTGATAAATGTGAGAACAAAAGTAAAGGGAAAAAGTGATTTAAATGTAACTAGTTCGGACATATATCAAAAGAATGCCAAAATAAGGAGAGCAATTCGGAATATGTAAACAATACGCATAAAGTTAAAGTTTATCACAATTCTATGTGCAAGGACATAATTTTTAACAAACAATGTTACATAGCTTTGATTGACACTGGAAGACGATATAATATTGTGAAAGAAGGCTTGTTTAAGAATCGGTACGCAGTATAAAGTAAAACCAAAAGGAATTATTGAATATACATTTCAAATAGATGGGCATGAGTTTAAAACGAATTTTCTGGTGGTGTCAAACAATTTCTTGGCCATTGATGTGATTCTTGGTAAAGATATTTGCAAACAGACTGTTCAAGTATGAACATGCATTGTATAATAAATATGTATGATCTTAGGACAGTAGGAACATGTTAAATAAGATAAGAAGCATATACTGTCAATAGCCAAGTCAAGTACTTGTATCCTCAACTCACATAAATTATGTAAGGCCTAAGCCACTTGAGTTGACAAAGGGTACTATTTACGACCGCTGGTACCAACGCAAAGATTGACATAGGGTTCATGGGTCTCGTCGACCTAGTCCCAAAATAATGTTATGTGACACTGCAGAGGGCCTATCAGTATATAAGATAATATTATATAAATATTGTATGTGAGAAAATATAAGTCCGAGGATCACATTATATATGCCTATTAGCCTATATACTAGTTCTAAGCACATAATTTGTACATAGCAATAAGTACCCAGAAAATGAAATAAAAGGAAAGCCGATCCTGAATCGGCAGTCAGTCAGTCACTTCAGTTCAGTTCAGTACAACAACTCGACTCATCAGTCTCTTTATTTCAAGACTCTGATTAACACAGACAGAATTAACAATTAATTGCAACGGGATAACTATCGGTAAAGTTTTAAATAACGATCAATTAACAACGTTAATGAAAATGACGTAGCTAACGATGAAAATTGCAATATAGACATTGATACGCTGGCGAGTGCAAAAGCTAAAGCTAAGGTTTGTGAGCTCATTCAAAACTACAAAGCGGGGAACTCCAAAGCACGCAACGATGGGTCTGGATCGGAGGACAGCGTTAAGGAACGTGAGATCGACTTGAATAAATTCATGACCGTGGACTTGGTTGGTGAAATTGATGGTGACGTCGTTGATGCCAATGTGGATGACATTGTGTTGGAGGCGGAGTTTAATTTAAAGAGCACCGATGAAGAGACTCGCAAACGTGGTTTCATCGGGAATCAGTTTATTAAGCCCGTGAAAGCATTTTATTGTGAAGTGTGCAAAATAAGAGACGATACATTGGAGAGCTACACGAAGAAGTATTGCCTGCAGCACGTGCATGTTAAAAGTTAAATGATGATTCGAAGAAGGCAAAAGATATCGACAAGGTTGAGGCCGAAAAGGATTTGCAAAGAGATGGCAAGGATCACGAAGAAAAAGATGAATACGAAGATGAGGAACAGGATCATGGCGATGGTTACCTGACTCAACATACAGTGGAAGTTTAAAGATGACACCTTTTGAATTATTGGTGGATACAAAGATGCGTACTCAGACCGATTTCAACATCAAAAACTTCATTGACGAAGAAGTAATACGCATTTACGACGAGGGCAGAGAAGAATTACGAAAGAGTGCGAAGCAACAAATCGCAAAGATGCAAGAAAAAAACTAAACAACATACATCCAACGACGACGCCCTGCCAATACATAAAAAGTTGGTGATCTTGTGGCAATTAAGCGAACACAGCTAGGAGGAGGTCTTAAATTAAAACCCATGGGTTCCAGAAGACTATGACATAGACGACGACACATTCGGGACGAATGAATAGAAGGATGGCCGAGATGTGGGATTGTGACTGGCAACACACTTTATCACGCCCACATCAGCTGATCGCCTAGCTGACAACTTAGGTTTAATGTCAAATAATTATGTATCGATTGAAAAGATGGCAGTTCAAATTAAGACGCAGAGTCAGACGGACAAGGGAATCGACGCGAACTCAACGACGGTGCAAAACGACGCTTGCACAAATAAATCAAATATCGATGTGAACATTTATTAAACCAATCATTAAATAATAAATTTAATATTTAAACTATCTATCTATAATTTCATTACATATTTGGGACTTAATTGACTTGTCAACTAACCATCCCATATTACTACGTACCTTTTGTGTCCAATAGCCCACCAATCTGTGTTAAGTTACAGTCTCGTTGAACAATATAATCCAGCATTGTAGATTCCATAAGAAAGGCATAATTTCCTTTGTTAACACGCTTTATGCCATCTTCATACGTTGTAGTAAATGCAACCGGCTTTTTATTATCCATGGCTCTCCACATCTTTTTATAAGTTTCAATCATTGAGTCCTATTTAAAATAAAATAAGTAAGTATCTACATACTGAACATAAATTAAAAGAAAAAACAAATATTTTTTTATAATAAACAATTTTTAACGATAGAGTCAGATGCACTCGTCCATAACATACCCTTTGCCGAAAGCACTCTAAAGTTCCACTATTCTAATTTCCTTTTGCTACTATGTACTACCAGAAAAGTCGTCAGCAAGACCGATTAATTAACATCCACTTGGAAGAAGTAGCCTAAGGAACTCATAGTATATGAGATTTCACAGTAATAATGCTTGTTGAACACAGTATGTGACCCTATGCTCTCGAATTTATCTATCTGTCCCATACTCCAACACTTTAATCGACAAATATCTGTTAATATTATCTGTAAGGTTGACAAGTAGTCCGATCTATTTAAACCTATCTATTATCCTACCGAACGTCGCGGAATGCAATGCGTTTTTAATATCCATATATATCAATGGGAAATACTCCTTAGTGCCCCATCTCCTTCAGGCTACTTCACACACCTAATCACCTTCTTCCTTCCTTAGACTAACATTTGCATATACCTATCCAATCTAACGGTAATTTAATATTTGTTGAGCATGCTTTGGATAAAGACTGTTCAGTAGTTTTAAGTTACACTAACTTGCCCGGTGTCATTTGTTAGGATAATAACGAGTTATTAACTTCAAACGAGATCCTGTCAAAAGTTTTATAATTAATCTATCTCAGGTCCACTCAATTCGTAACACTACAAACTATAAACTTTATATTGTCTGTGTGTCAGATCAGGTTTATGATGCTGTTGCTGGAAATGATCCCTTAGTTTAACAAGAAGATGCGATTCACCCCAACCTAAAGCTCGTTTTTTTTACTGTCAGCATATGGATAGCATAAAAGACAATTTTCATTCAGTGAACTTTGGTGATGCAGACACTTTAATTATTGATTACGATTGTTGGGGATCGAAATGTTGATATTTTGAATAAGTCTACAAAATTACTCTCTCTGCAGACTTTTGTAGACTTAAGAATCTCAAATAAAATTTACGAAAAATTCAAAGTCAATTCAATTCTAACAATTTTTTCAAGGTATGTTAGCTCAAGCTCTGGCTTTGATTTCATGAACCAAACTGCCTGGCTGTGTACTCAGATGAAAAAGCGCTTTTAAGCCTTAAACTATATTGTTTGTCGGATTCGTGTGGAATTTTCCTGAGCTATAGAAAGACTCTTATATTATTCCTCTACATAAGCATAGGCATATTGACATAACATATTGGCATTTAAGGATACCTGTCTTAAGCCTGATATTCTTGATATATCTATACTTTCACCAGTTTATGTTACTTACAGATGTGATTGAATGGATATAATATGTGGTGGTGTCCTTATTGCGATAAAATCTAATCTTATATAGTAAGTAGTAATTAGCTCCCCCACCGATATTGCAATTCTATGTGTGAAAGTGCAAATTCATAACATTCATATATATACAATATTTCCTGCTCATTTATTTCTCTCTAGTTTGATTTGTTCGTATACCTGTCCCACCTAGTAGTAATTAAATCTTTGTCCATCATGCTTTTGGATAAAGATTGCTTGGTAGTTGTTGGTGACTTTAACTTGCCCGATGTTAATTGGTCGGATAACAACGAGTTAAATGACTACTACCGAGTTTCTGTCGGGACTTCTTGAACTTAATCTATCTCAGGTCAACTCATTTCGAAATAGTAGGAACCGAATACTTGATCTTGTCTTTGTATCAGATCAGGTATGCGATACTGTTTTAAGAATTGATACTTTAGTTTTACCAGAAGATGCTTTTCTCCCCACTTTAGAGCTCGCTATTTTGCTGTAACTATCCGGGCAGCAAAATAAAACTTTTCCATCCACTAAATATTACTGCTTTCGTAAAGTAATCTTTAGTGATCTCAATATTTCACTTAATAATTACGATTGGTCAGAATTGTATTCTTCTAATACTTAAGAAGGAGCGATTGTTAGCGCTAAGTCTGGCTTGATGCTCTGAACCACCGTTACTTTAGTGCATACTTAACTCGCTGTTGATTGCAATTTGCAAAAGACCCTAAGCATTTCTACAATTTCGTAGGCGTAAACAATTTCGCAGAACTGCTAAATATCCTTCTACCTTAACTGTAAACGACAAAACAGCTAGTACCGATCAATTTATTTCGGACTTATTTGCAGATCTTTCCAGGATACTTATTCGTCTAAGATTTACGATTCTAAGTGTCCTTATCCTTATAGAATTTATCCATCTAACTCTGTTTTCGGTCCGCAGATTGCGAAAAGTTCGTTAGGTTGTGAGCTGAGTTTGATCAAGCCAACTTTTTCTCCTGCACCAGATGGGAGCCTGTCTGTGTTCTAAGATACTGTGCTAATTCGTTCTGTAAGCGAATTCATAAACTTTTTTGATTGTCCGTTTCGACAGGATTATTTCCTGAGTTACGGAAAGAATCTTATGCTATTACCTTACATAAAAAAGGCTTTAAATCTGATGTCATGAAGTTGTCTAAGTCTGAAGTTCTAAGTTGTCTGCTATTCCTAAGTTATCCGAGAAAATCATTACTTCTCAACTCCAACACTTATGTAGCTCAATCATCTCAACCCAGCATGGCTTTGTGAGATCCAAATCTACTACCACAAACTTATTGGAACTCTCCTCTATTGTCATTAGTGGGTTTCATAGCACGGTTCAAACGGACGTTATCTACACTGACTTCAGTAAAGCATTTGATTCTGTAAACCATACTCTCCTAATGCACAAGTTAAGGCTTCTTGGTCCTCCTCATATTCTTGTGAAATGGATTTCCAACTATATTATAAATAGAACTCAGAGAGTTATGTTCAATGCTGCCCTTTCCAAGCAGATCATTGTTTTTTCAGGGGTGCCCCAAGATAGCCACCTCGGAACATTTCTTTTCAATTTAATTATTAATGACATTCCGTCTATTGTTAGAATAGTGTTGTTCTGATGTATGCAGATGACGATAAGTTATGCCTCTCTTATAAGGTTCATATTTCAGCTTCTTTTCACAAGCTGGTCTTAACATCTTTAATTCATGCAAACTCATAACATTAACTTATATATTTTCTGTTCATATATTCCTCCCCAGTCTGATTTATCTGTATACCTAGCTCACTGAACGGGAATTCAATCTTTGTTCTGCAAGCTTTTGGATAAAGGTTGTTTAGTAGTTATTGGTGATTTCAACCACTGACCATATAACATATAGATGACACATTTTATACAAGGAAATGGCCACGAAAAGCAACGTATGGTACCTGGGGTGAACTCTTAGTAAAAATCCCGCATGTTATTCTTATGATCGCAGGCAGCAACAACAAATTAGCAAGAGGGAATCACTCACTAACAATGCTGTTTAGTGTTGAGAGAGCTTACTTTTCTCTCCCTACTTGCTACTGTCTGTCCTTTCATAGACAACCATCAACGACCAATAAGCGAGACAGTGAGAGAAAGAACGCATTGTCACATTCCTCACACACCAATGCTGTACGCTGTTGAGAAAGCTTGCTTCATGCCTGTCTCTCTTTCTAAGTTGCCCATTTTCATTGCAATCACAACAAATATTACAAGAGGGATCTTTACTCTGTATTTCGAACGACAAATTTGGAATTTGTGTGCAGTAATCCCGCCGCCGCAAACAAAAAATTGCCTGTTTCGATCTTTCTATTTCTTTCAGTGATATTCTGAACCACCTTTTCTATAGTGTATACTTACCACGATGGAGATTGCAATTTGAAAAGACCCAAACAGTTAAAAAATTTTGTAAATTTGTAAAATCGCAGACAAATGCTAAAACAATTGAAAACTTTTTTATTCACTCCAGATTCATTTATTATTTGTGATTTTTAAATTTTTTCTTTGAAATATTCTAAGCTTTAATTTTAATCAATTAATTCAATTTAAAATTTTACTTAAATATAATTTTTTTCGACTGTATTCTGTATTCTCTACATTATCCATATCCTCATCTATGTCGTCAATATATAACCTATTCTGTATAACCAGTGGTGGTGATTCTAATTCTGTAAAGTTGGCAATCTGCAACCGTGCCTAACTTTTAAACTATCAGAGAAGTGAGCAGGTTAGCTGACTAAATTCTTAGTTGGTATCAAGTACGTCGGAGTACGGAGACTTTTAACTTCGGACCAGTATTCAAGTACTCATAGGCAATTCTTAGAAAATATTTGTGCATGAGCAATGAGTAAGCAACGCAACAACCATTAAAGGAGAGAGTGAGTCGTACTGGAAGCGGTAAGAACCACAAAAGAAATATAACATATAATATTAATACAGCACAGCAAATACGTTGTGCGAATTAATTAAAAGATATCATTGATTACCAAAGTTTATAAGTATGCACCATCACCAAGATCTACCGCGTGCATTAAATTAGGAGTTAATAAGAATTTTAATGGGATATTATTAAACTGAAATGTATAAAATAAGCAGAGCGCACAAAAACATGTCAATAGACTTTCATCTATTTATTTTATATTGACGCTCTATACGAGTACTATTTTTGATACTCGAACTATTTTTGATACTCAACGGCTGTATTATTTTATTTTTCCATTCTGTGTCTCTGCTCTGGTGTTCATCCATTATCAGTTCATCCCATTTCCACTGTTTTTTTCTTATTTTTGTGCTCACATTGCTGTAAAATTCCTTGTTGGCAAGGTATCTGCTTTACAACAGCCATTTTTGCGAATTTCACATATTCGCTATCATTGACCGGATTTCCATTACTATAAGTGTTGGATTCATTTATTGGTTACAGGAGTTGCTAATATCACATATAACACATACATCGGACATTTCATACAAGCGCTTTTAACACACTTTCTTGCGAGAGGTTCTAGCAGAGGCTAAGCGTCACTACGAGCGGTCCCAGCAGAGACCGAAGCAAGCCGAACGTCTTTATTCATTCATACTTATTCTGTTGCCTTGAGAGCATGAATTACGTATGAGTGTTCGACTTTTCTAAGCGAAATCAACAACAAGTAATGAACGAGAGAGCAGACAGAGATCCTTGCTTGTTTCGAAGTACGGAATTTCTTTTTGTCTATGGAACAATTCAGCCCCCGCCTGAAGAAAAAGTCGAACGAAATATATGTATACGCACAAGCTATGCTTGTATTCGTATGATTGTATTGGTCGATTCAGTAATCAGTCCATAATACTATCTGACTGAGTGATTGTCACTGTGATCGGCTTTGACAGTGTCCTTCAGTC
Organism: Drosophila quadrilineata; assembly: GCA_018150725.1. NCBI lineage: Eukaryota > Metazoa > Arthropoda > Insecta > Diptera > Drosophilidae > Drosophila > Drosophila quadrilineata. The sequence goes on from JAECWN010000450.1 coordinate 1,071,182, forward strand.
ATCTAAAATTACGTGTATCTGTAGGTCCCGCACTAATGTAGCACCAAAGTAGTGACGCGAGTTCAAAACCTTTCCACTGTACACATTTGCTGACTAGATTTGGAGACTACATTCTCTTTTAGGAGTGATCTCCAGACTTCATTTGAATCAAGAATTCTCTCTTTGTTGGAATATTCTATCTCTATATAGTACGCTTTTGGCACCCTATGGTGTATCACATTAAATTTGAAGTCATTTGTGGCTGGCTGCCAGTATATGTCCAAAACCTTTTCCTCAGCTGCGCCATATAACATTCTTGACTGGATCATGTTGTCCTATTGCTGCGACGACCGCTGGTGAGCTTGATTTCAATCTGTACATGTCTTCTGCGTATATGTCTCTAACTTGTGCTAAAACTTTAATGACTTGCGGATCTGTTCATATAGCCGTCCACATAGTTATACTCGATGATGCTTCAGACAGCTCGCGGATCCGACTGCTTGTATTGTGCTGCATTTACATTATTTACGATACAGACATCCCGTTCACATCGGGGTCACAAAAGTAGTCACCGTCACGCCAGAGAAATCGCTGTGCGCATCTATTCTTCAGCTTCTTCATTGAAACATCTCCTTGATTTTTCCATAAACGGCAGATACCAGATTCTTACACTCCAAACGGTGAGCATATCTGCTATTGCGAATACAGAACTTTTCAAAGCTGCCCTGTACTTGAAAAAAGTCTCTGGCAACCAAGAAATAAGAATTCTGAATTCTGAAAAACTTCCTAGTCAATATCACGCATACACATAAACATATGTATACGCACCAGAAGCTATGCTTGTATTTGATTATTGCCGGTCTGGACAGCGAACTACGCATACATACGAGCTCAAAGCAAAAACAAAGGACATCATCAATCACAGTGGTAAGCAAACAAAACGGTGGTGGACTGCTCACAAAATCAATGACAAGAGTGCGGCACGGCGATCTCTTTCAAGCTTTCTCGCTCATTAGTTGTTGTTGTTTATGCTCCATCAGTCTGGTTATCAGTATCATTTCCAAGACTGGAATCGACACGTTTTCCATTGGGGCACACTTTAGTTTTACTAACTTAACTAACTCCTGCAAACGAGTCTTTGCTTTCATCGACAAAGATGTGCATCTGCAAGTTCCGCGCTGACTTCGCACCAAAGTACAGACTCCGAAACCTCTACACAAAGCACATTTGCTGACGCCATCTCTTAAATGCGTATTCAATTTCGATTAGCAGTGGTTCATCCCAGGGTACACTTCTTCTCAGTATCTCAGGCAATAATAACTTGACAGTTATAGTGAAACAGTAGAGTAAATATAATAAATAAATGCAATTTCTTAATACCAAACACACGTAGTTTGACATTAGCACCAGTAACAACGTACTACACAGTTTTAATGTTAAATTTGGTACTCTTTAAGATTATTCAAAGCAAGTGATTTACTAAGAACAAAATTAGACACGTCTACTCTGTACAACAACCGAGGTTATTTTTTCATTCTTTATTCAAATTCGAAGTCTAAGTACATCGGCCTGTCGCGCACTGCGCATTATATATTTTTTATGTTACATGCGCATGTATGCTTAATTTATGAAAGTATATAGAGAGCCTTATGCACTTATGTGTTTGGCACTAGTGGTCAACGTGGGAATGCTGACTTACCCCAACTCATATGTGGGCGATCTTATTTCATGCTCACTTGAATTCGTTTATTTGTTATTTGTTATTTATTTGTATTGCAATAATGTGTTGCTGCTATCTGCGTACTGGGTACAGTGTACCCTTGCTATATGTGCACCATGTATATATATTACAATTCAGTGACGAGTCTTGTATAGGGCACAGTTGAGGAAAAGGTTTTGGTCATGTACTGGCAGCCAGCCAGATACCCAGAAGCGTCCTAAATGGAGACAGAATTCCAACAGAAAGAAAATTTTTGAGTCTTATGATGACTACCTTGATCAAACTATGTGTGTTTAGTATTAAGAAATTGCATTTATGTGCTATTTATGTGCTGTGCTTACTTTTTTCACTTTTTCTTCATTATTATACCTCAACTTTCGTTACTCTCCTAACCAGTGCTGTCTCATTGCATGCTTATCTATTTTGCTGGCGCTCTTACCGCAAGCTCTTAACATTAACTGTTGCTTATAGTCTCTTTCTTGCTTTATTGCAGTGCGTTATTGCTCTTTGGTATTCAACAGCACTCGACACAAGTTTAGTTACATTTAAAATATATAACTCACTTTTAATTATTTCTTCATTTCATTATTTATTTATTATATTCCTTACAATCATGACTTCGTGCTGCATTAAAGTTTGTAAGGTAATGTCCGATCCGAAAGGCATATTTTACAAGCGGCTGGTTGTGTGACAATCTAGCGCATGTTAAATGTGCAGGTTTCACTTTGCGTGTCAAAGATTACATCGCCAATAAGAGTGGTCTTAAATGGTGTTGTGAATCTTGCCGTGGGACGGCAATCTTTGCAATGCACACGCGTAATAATTACTGTGATTTTAAAAAAGCTTTGACCTTCTTCACAAGGAATTCCAGGCAATGGAATTTAAGTTAGGTTATAGGGCAATAGGCCCAAAAAGGTGGGTCTTCCAATGATATGCCGGGGTCAAACATCTTCGGGAGTTCAATTCTCAAAAACATTCCGCGCCTACAAATGTTCTTCCTAGCGTACTACCTAATAGACACCAAATTTTTATTTCTCGCCTGGCATCTGACACTTCAACTGTTAAGGCTTATGTTTTAAACAAACTCAATAATGATTAGCCCAACTTGACCGTTAAATTAAAACATCGTGAAGAAATAGTAGTACTCTTTGTACTAATACTTAAAAACAACACATTTCTTAATAATAGACTTAATATTATTAAGAATAGTGTTGTTTTTATGTATGCAGATGCCGTTAAATTAAATGTTGAATACTTGTCAGACGGCCATCTTCTTGAGAATATATCTCAAATCAATGACCAAGGCATCTTACTTGATCGTAAACTCTCATTCAGTGATCACATCGAATTCATCGTTAATAAAGCCATGAAGCCGTCGGTCTAAAGCACATCCTGGCACATCCTATTCTCGAGTATGGGTCTTGTGTGTGGTTGCCACAGTATCAGGCTTATAAAGACAAAGTCGAGTCGGTGCAAAGGTAGTTTCTAATTTTCGCGTTAAAAAACTTTATTGATCACCACAGCCTGACCTACCGCCATATCCTAGTAGATTACTATTGATTAATCTCCCTTCTCTTTTTCACCGTCGCACTATGCTGGGTGTAAGTTACACTGTGTAACTTTCATTATAAAACTTATAAATGGTGATATTAACTCTCCTTTCTTACTTAACAAATTACACTTTTTAATTAGATCTTTTTAATTAGCACTTGCCTTACTAATTACTTTATGCATGAACCATTAAGAGTACTATGTTCTGAGTTTAACAGACTTTATCAGTTTATAGTCTTTTGTTTCCACTAATAAAGCCTTAATCTTAGAACATTTACTAACACATTAATTAAATAATCTCTGGTGGTGGTCATTGATTTGATTGGATTTTTCTGCATTTCCCCAATCCTAGTAAAAAATGTTGAATCAATTTACAATCTACTCACCCCAGAATTATTTATTAATTTATTTTTTATTTCTGTTTTTAAATCTAATTTTTTTTTTAAATATATAAATATTTAATTTAATTAATTTTTAAATTTAATTTTTATGTTAATTTTTATTTAATTTCTGTCGACTGTTAATAGTTAACATAAAAGGAAATAAATAAAAATATAATAAAACTGAAGTCTAACAACACAGATTTGCTAAACTTAATTATTTAAATCAAAATTAACTTTTAAACATTTAAAGACAACTGAATCATGTTCTCATAGTGCTGAGACGAACGCTCGTGAGCTTTATGTGTATCTGCATAATTCAATTCACTCCACATAGTCGCCCACAAAGTGATACTCGGTGATGGCTCTGGCCACTCGCGGATCCGAGTGCTGGTATTGTGCTGCATTGACTGAGAATGTCATTACAGACATTTTAAAGTCTCTACCATATGCGCGTGATCCAATCCGATGAGTACCTTTAGTGCCACATTGTTGTATGATTTTACCGGCAGACGCGCGTGTTTATCCGTAACCTGTACGTCTTGACCACGCCACTTATTATAAGGCTCGTTACATTGGTGGGCTCTCTGGTTGCCCTTTCTCCAAACCATTGAAAGTTGAGTTGTCGACGCTCACTCTTCAAGTGCAGTGCTTGTACTATCGTCACCGATCATTGTCTTTGACGAGCCTTCATCTCTGAAAAGCAAACGTATTTATCCACTTCATGGCTCCGTATAACGTCACTAGCTATATGCGAAACAATAATCGCTCTCCCTCGCCGTCGACACAACTTAGGTTCATCTGCAATGGTCTGTCAGCACCCGCTGTGTCCGGCATGCCGATCCTGCGATCGTTCCGCAAACGCTGCGACGCTGGGTCTGGCTTGCTCACTCGGTGGCTCGCTGACTGCACTGCCCTGTAGCGACTCTGTGGTGAGTCGTGGATCAAGTAATCATGCTTCTTCTTACTTCCGTTGATTCAGCATTCAATTTCTGTTCTACATGCTCGTGGTATGTGACCACTCCTTAAACACGAGTGGCACAATCAATGCTCCTTTAAGTACTTCCACCTGACTGGTGGAGAAATTTCCTGGAACGCCTTGCAGTCCCGAACTGTATGCTGTCTACCACATATAGGACAATCACATCGGTGACTCCGATGTCGTTCCTCTGTTGGATTGGTGCTGGCATATAGCGCCCTCCGCTAAGGCTCCTTGCTGACGACGTTAGGTATTGTCGACACGATACGAGCAAAGTTCATCAACCAAATGTTGAAGTGCTCGGCAGTCAGGTATCGTGCGGGCTGTATGGCCAATCTCACCGTTCACTCGATGGCAGCTTTCCGACCAGTTCCTCCTCCTCAGTTTCTTCCTCAGATAAATTGCATCGAAATATGATCGACCAAGAATAACGTAACTATAAACAACAGGCAGCGCTGTCACTGTGAACAACGAGGCACTATACTATATAATGACTAAGACTATATTATAAAAGAGACATTCAAAATCAAGAATTAGAGAGCGGTAACAACAGTCGCTCCGAACTCCGCACCCAAAAGACCAAAACTAATTATTTAACATACCTACATAGAGACCATAACTTTGGTCGAAAAGGACCACGACTTGGGCTTCGCACAAAAAATGCAGGTAAATTACTGACTACCAAAATATATAAAACTACAACAGGACCAGGACCTGGGTTTCACACGAATACTCAGCAATATGCATAAGAACAACAACAACAAACTATGTACGCTAAAGGACAAGCTGAGTTATTTAAACTCCTAAATGATAAAAACGTGCAGTCAGCAGCATCAATGAAGCAACACACTGAACTATAGAGCATAAAGACACTGCTGTCAGCGCGACAGAGTAATCTAAATAAAACTACAGCCCAACCCATAAGAAATATTGCAAGGAGAGCCCCAATAACAGTTCCTCCACCGATGAAGGATATATATGAAGCAGAAGAACACGTGCCAAAAGGACTGCGAGGGACCATGCACAATCTACTGCGTGTTCACCTGTGCTGTCTGCACTGGTACTCCATCCCAGCCCAAAAGCTCTTAATAGAGCGCGATTTATATTTTTTTAAGATAATTTAGTAAATAAATATAGAAATTGAAATGCAAAATTGAGCGACATAACAGTTGTCCGATTAGAGTATGGTCTGAAAACCATACGCAACCATAGTCAGGAATCTATATGTAAAATTAAATGGATTGTACTTAAAAATTAAATTAAAACACAAAAATTAAACAGGTTGTTAATTGAAAGCATTAACAAATTCATAGAAGCAAGTAAGACATATAACTGATCATTTTATATATTCAGAGTACCAACCTCATAGATAATTTAAATCACTGCCACATGTATCGGCTCTTACAAGCAGGCTCCGAAAAATTCGATCTAACAATATGCGAACGTATTCTGAGTTAATAGTGGTTGGTGCACTTCGTACAGAGCCTGCAAGTTAACAATAAACAAATTATACGAAATCCCATCAGGTCAATAAACACAAGAAATAAAAAAATCAACAGCCGCAACATTGTAATAAACGTCAAATCAGCACTTTCGCATCCGCTAGAGTTCCAAGGAAAAGAATCACGCCACCGAATACCGCCGCCACTGCAGTTCTGCCGACAGCGCTGCTGAAAAGTCTTAGTTAGCTCAGGGTAGAATTGTTTTAAGAAGTTTCAGTTTCAAAATTACCATCAATAAATAAACACCAATATTAATATTTGTTAAACCTTTATTTAATTAAAAGGAAATTTAACTGGCGCCCGAGCAGGGACCGATCGCGTTTACAACAAGGCAAAACGATCATTACGTACGCGAATTCGGTAATTTTTACACGATAGGGCAAAACGGTCGCTAAGTGTGAAAATAATCTCACGTCTCGACAGAGCAAAACGGTTACTAAGAGTACGTGCAAATCTTGTTACGAAGAAACTCACCACCTTAACAGTGGTTCGTGCAAGTTAATAAAAAACAATCGCAAGTGTAGCTGCGGAAAACCAAAGCAAGTTCTGTATGATCAGTTCGCAAAAGACTTCACAACAGGGTATGGATCGCGGAACCCTAGTAGGAAACCCAAACCGGAAAAATTCTACACCATCGGTGGAGGCTATGGCTATAATATTAGTGTAAGAAATAAATTAAGTGTGATTAAGAAATTAAAATATCAGTAAAAATTAAGTTAAGAGAAGCAAAAATAAAAACAAAACAAACATTAATTAAGTGAAAAATAAAATCAAACGTAAATTAACTAAAGAACCATTAAGTTAGTGTGAATAAGAATTTGTGAATAAACCAAAAAATTACAAATTAAGTAAAGTAAAGAAACAAAGCTAGAATCAAAAACCATAATAAAGAGAGAATAAATAAAACAGAAGAGGAATTTGCAGTGGTGCAGCGAAATTTGATATCTTCTAACGACGCGAAACAAGTGCGCTGCAGATTTTCCTCACAACGACTAGTGGACACTCTTCTTTAAATATTCAACAAATTACAAAGTAAAAGTAGAAATTAAGAAAAAATATATAAAAATAAGTAATTGGTTTACTCTTTCAATTTCCTAAACACAATATTATTACAAAAATTAACAAAATAACAAAGCCCTATATTCATAATTCCTTCATGGCCAATCAAAACAATTTAATTAGACCACCTGTTTTGGAAACAGTATCCCATACACAGAGAGTAGGAAGCAGACAACAGGAGGTTTCAATCAATAGAAATATGGAAGGAGCTCAATTAGAACAACATATTGATCAAAGAATCAATGAAAAGCTAGCAGTAATATTAAATCAATTGAATTTGAATAATGCACCGACCGATTTTGCAGAGGCAACGCCTTGCACTATAGACCCATCTCATGCAGGAAACATTGGTGAATTAGACCGGGTACCCGATTTAGTGAAGTGCATGAGGGAATTTTCAGGGGACCCCACAGATTTTAGCTCATGGAAGAAAAATGTGGATGGCATATTAGAAGCTTACGCGAGTATTAAAGGTACCCCTAAATACTTTGCAATACTGCAAACTATTCGCAACAAGATCACTAACCACGCTGATCAAGTGCTTGAGTCGTACAATATTCCCCTAAACTGGCAAGCAATTTCCAGATGCTTAACACTACATTTTGCTGATAAACGAGATTTAAGTACATTAGAATATCAGTTAACTATTATGATACAAACCGCTAACCAGACAGTTGAGGAATTCTACCAAAATGTCTTCAAACATTTATCACTCATTTTAAATAAAGTAAGTTGCATGAATCTGGACAGATCTACAGAAATAGTAATGACTAAATCATGCAGGGACAGGGCTTTAGATACTTTTGTAAGGGGATTACGAGGGGATATTTCACGCCTACTCGGTATGAAAGAACCAACAGATCTACCGCAGGCCCTACACTTATGCCTAAAGTTAGAAAATCAAACGTACAGAACGAATTACGCCATTAGCAAAAACTACAATGCCAACTTCAGGAACTCTGATCAAAAATTGGGTAATAAACCGATACCGTTACCACGAACATCGATACCAAATAATAACTTAGGGTATCGACATCCGCATTTTAACTCCAATCAAATACCTCCTCCAGTACCACCTAGGAGCTTCCCACAACAGCAAACTCGACAGTACGGATACAACCAGGCCCAACCAATGTATCATCCTCGACCTCAAATGAATCAACAACCTTATTTTAATTCACAACAACCAATTATGAACCAGTATCAGCTCCCCGTAGCTCCACCTAGACCAAACGTAGCAAAGCCCCAACCCAAGCCCGAACCCATGGATATCGATCGTAGCATTCAGACAAAGAATGTTAATTATATGAATAGGCCGAACTTCGAACTTGGAAAGAGACCTCCCGTTCCAATGGATCAAATGGGGAAACGGCAAAGGCTCTTCAACATTTATGGAGAAGAGGTCTTTTTATCAGAAGACAGCGCTGAAGCTAATATGACTGATACTGTACAACTATCAGTAGAAGAACAAAACCAGGAAGAATACGTGGAACAGGCCGAACAGCAAGTAGACGACTATGACGAAAGTACAGAACAATGCAATAACACAGAATTAAATTTTTTAGGGTAAAATGCTCCACACTACCTTATTTTCAGTGTAGAGTGGGGGATAAGACCATCAAAATTCTTATAGACACAGGCTCTAACAAAAATTATATTAAACCAAATTTAGTTACCGACCCTAAACAAAATGAAAAGCCCTTTAAAGCCATAACTTTAGGCGGAAGCATACCCATCACCCATCATAAAATGGCCTATCTATTTAAAAGTCCGGAATTAATCGTAAAATTTTTCTTGTTACCAACACTTAAGACTTTTGACGCATTACTGGGCAACGATAGCCTACGTGAATTAAACGCAGTAATAGATACAGCACAAGGAATAATGACAGTAAATAAGACAATTAAAGTTAAAATAAAAGAAGAAAAGTGCGATTCAGTAAACGTTATTACACCTCGAGCCAATCACATGACAGAATCACAGAAGACAGAATTTGAACAACTTTTAAGTAATTACCCAAAACTTTTTTCAAACCCGAATGAAAAATTGACATATGCAACCAAGGTGCAAGCAGAGATAAGAACAACCAATGAAAAACCAGTTTGGTCAAAATTCTATCAATACCCGATGTCGTTAAAGGATGGAATTGACAGACAAGTCAAAGAACTCCTAGAGGATGGCATAATCCGACCTTCTCGTTCTCCATATAACTCACCAGTATGGATCGTCCCAAAGAAAATAGATGCCTCTGAAAAAAGAAAATTTAGGATGGTCATCGACTATCGAAAGCTTAATAGAGTAACAATCGCAGATAAATACCCCATTCCCGAGATAAATGAAATTCTGGCACAACTAGGAGATAACAAAATATTTTCTGTCCTCGACCTTAAGAGTGGATTTCACCAAATCCCCCTAAAACCATCCGATATACCCAAGACCGCTTTCTCCGTTAACAATGGAAAATATGAGTTTACACGACTCCCTTTCGGTCTCAAAAACGCGCCCGCAATCTTTCAACGAGCACTAGACGATATATTGAGGGAACATATCGGTAAGATATGTTTTATCTATATAGACGATATAATAATTTTCAGCAAAGATTTCAATTCCCATACTAAAAACCTAGAAACCATATTTCAAACTTTGCAAGAAGCCAATATGAAATGTACATTGGACAAATGCGAGTTCTACAAAAATCAAGTGGAATTCCTCGGATTCGTGATATCTGAAAAGGTATCGAAACCAACCCGAAATAAGGTCATGGCAATTGCTAATTATCCTCAACCAAAAACGGTAAAATATCTACGGGCTTTTCTTGGATTAGCTGGATATTATCGAAGATTTATAAGAGATTTCGCTAAGATCGCAAAGCCCCTTAGCTCTCTTTTAAGAGGGGAAGACGGACGCGTGTCCAAAAAAGAATCCAGAAAAAAACTTATTAACATGAACACAGATGCTATAGAATCCTTTACTAAAATCAAAACTGCTCTCCTGTCAGATGAAGTTATCTTAAAATATCCTGATTTCGGAGAAGAATTTCATTTAACAACGGACGCTTTTAACTATGCCATAGGCGCAGTACTATCACAGGGAGCGAGACCAATTTCATGCATATCCAGGACTTTGTCGAAAGCCGAAGAGAATTATGCCACCAATGAGAAGGAGATGCTAGCCATCATCATTTGGGCTTTAAAATCTCTTAGAAACTACTTGTATGGAAAATCAAAGATAAAAATTTTCACAGATCATCAACCTCTGACTTATTCTCTGAGTAGTTGGAACGGGAATCCTAGAGTAAAAAGATGGAAAGCATATCTCGAAGAATATGATTATGAATTATTGTATAAACCTGGGAAAATAAATGTAGTAGCAGATGCGTTATCAAGAAGCGGACCGATTAATTCAATAACATCAACGAAACATAGCGCAGAAAGCTCAGGAGAACACCTAATTCCTAGTTTAGAAATCCCCATCAATGCATTTAAAAATCAGCTTTTTATAAACAATAGCCAATTAGACGACTACAAGTTTAGCATTCCATTCCCAACTTTCCATAGGCACACCGAACAGGAATTGTTAACAATTTTAAAAAAATATCTAAACCCATCTGTTATAAACGGAATTAAAACGACAGAAGAGAATATGGGAAAAATTCAAAGATTATACCCAGGACATTTTAGAAATATCAAGATAAGATTCACAAATTTACAAACTAAGGACCTACTTACTGAAATTGAACAAGAAGAGGAAATTCTCAAAATCCATAATAGAGCTCATGGGGAGTGGAGGAAAATAAAGCACAGTTAGCAGATAAGTTTTATTTCCCAAAAATGCGACAAAAAATTGCTAATCTCATCAAGCAATGTAGGGTATGCTTAGAACAAAAATATGATCGAAATCCACCAAATCTAGAAATAAAAGAAACCCCTATCCCACAGTATCCAGGTCACATAATTCATGTAGACATCTATTCAACAGAAAGGAAGTTAGTCCTAACCGCTATAGACAAGTTTTCGAAACTCGCACAGGCTAAAATCATTAAATCAAAAGCAATTCAAGACATAAAAAGACCATTACACGATATCTTGTTTATCAAGATATTAAAATCATTTAATTCAGAAACTATAACATTTATGCTCCGTGACCAACTAAATATAGAAATTTATAAAGCCCCACCTTACAAGAGTTCTGTAAACGGACAAATAGAAAGATTCCATTCGACACTTTCAGAGATCATGCGTTGCCTAAAAGCTAAACAGGAGTTAAGAACTTTCGAGGAACTATTAGACAGAGCTATTTATGAATACAACTCCACTGTACATTCAGTGACGGCAAAAAAACCACTTGATATATTTTTTGGAAGGAAAGTATCTACAGATCCAGAAACTTATGAAAAATCGAGGCAGGATAATATTGACAGGATTAGGCAAAAACAAGAATTAGATTTACAAAATCACAACAAAACCAGAAAGTTAATTCAAAATTATCAGTCAGGACAAGAAGTTTTTACCAAAAGGAATATAAGATTAGGGACAAAACTCTCACCAAGATATGCTAAAGAAATAGTTAAAGAAGATAAGGGCACAACAATACTAACCGAATCTGGGAAAACAGTTCACAAAAGTAATATAAAAACGCAATAACTCCTTTTTACAGATTACTGATGCTGCATTTGAGCCCAGCAAATGGGCTTATGGAAATAACAAACTTCACTGACGCACAGACAATAACTATATTTAAGGGTACAGGGAAATTGCAAATCTCTACAACTACAATGATCCATGTAATTGACCTAAGGCAGATAGAAACTACCCTCAACAAATTAAGCGATTATACAAATAATGATCTAAAAACGAATACCTTATATAGTACATTACAACACGAAATAGAACTTGCTCTCACCAATTTTAATGCGATAACCTCATCGTTTGGGGGTAGGAAAACTAGGTCCATAGATTGGATCGGATCGGCATGGAAATATGTGGCCGGCACCCCCGATCATAATGATCTTATTACAATAGAAAACAATTTCGATAATTTAATTTCGAATAATGATCGGCAAATCATCATAAATAGGCAGTTGGAACAAAAAATAAACAAACTCACTAAGGTAAAAAAAATGATTTATCGAACGCTATCAGGAAAGATAGTTTCCTAAGCGATGAAATAGCCATAAGTTTTCAGAATCAGGTGAGATTGATAAAGGAAGAAATTATAAATATTCGGTACGCAATACAATGGGCAAGAGTAAATATAATAAATTCAATACTCCTGAATGAAGAGGAATTAGGAATAATAAGTCAAAATTTTAAAGGTCATAATCTACCACCGCTAACAATAGAAGAATCTCTGGAGTTTTCTGATGTTTCAATATTACATAACAAAACTGTACTCCTCTACCTTGTTAAAATATCTTTACTCGAATCAATAAATTACGAAAATAATATAATGAAACCAGTTAAGAAAAATAATTCTGTAATCCATATGAAGAACAATGAATATTTTAAATTTAATAATATCTTTCTAGAAATACCGAATACTTGCAAAAATGTTATAAATATTAAAATATGCAATAGAAATTAAATTGTTAATTTAACTACAACTAATTGTATCCCTAAATTAGCTCAGGGTAGTAGGGCACATTGTAACTTCAGCAACGCGGAACACACAGAAGAAGTAGAAGACGTCGGCAATGGCATCTTCATACTTAAAGATTTTAACGGCAACATAACCTGGAACAATAACGAAACTCGTCTTAGAGGCACTTATTTGATTCACTTATCCAACGACACGATGCTAATCAACAGACAACAGTTCAGCAACTTCGAAAGAACCATAACAAAGATCGGAACTCCTATTATACAGATGACACCAACAGAGGAACAACGTATCAAGATTTTGTCTCTAAAGGCTTTAGAGGCATTGCATATAGATAACATAGGCCGAGTACGAAACCTTCTCAAGCAAACCAACCTAAACACAATCAGCATGGTAACTCTTTTTTCATTGGTGATGATCATCAGTGCCGGACTCTACATTTTATGCAGGCGAAAGGAGAACATTACACTTCAAGTAAACGCTGGCCAACCTGAATTAATAAAAAATAAAAGTTCGATAGTTCACCCAGTAAGGAAAGACCTACCACAAATTAAGTTCAACGATCTACCATATTTTTGATAATTTGCTTGAGGACAAGCAAAACATTTAGACGGGAAGAGTTAACAATAAACAAATTATACGAAATCCGATCAGGTCAATAACCACAAGAAATAAAAAAATCAACAGCCGCAACATTGTAATAAACGTCAAATCAGCACTTTCGCATCCGCTAGAGTTCCAAGGAAAAGAATCACGCCACCGAATACCGCCGCCACTGCAGTTCTGCCGACAGCGCTGCTGAAAAGTCTTAGCTAGCTCAGGGTAGAATTGTTTTAAGAAGTTTCAGTTTCAAAATTACCATCAATAAATAAACACCAATAATAAAATTTGTTAAACCTTTATTTAATTAAAAGGAAATTTAACTTGCATGTTATTTTTATGATCGCGGGTAGCAACAAAAAATTAGAAAGAGAAAGTCTCTCGCAACCCATGCTTCGATGCTGAGAGAGCTCACTTGTCTTTCCCTTTTTGCTTCTGTCTGTCCTTTTATACACAAGAGTTAACGACAAATCAGGGAGACAGAGTGAGAAAGAAGATATTGTGCCATCCCTCACACCAGCTAGAAACACCATATGCAAATACCGTTGATCAAATAATCACCAGGCTGAAAGCTAACGTAACGTAATTAGTCAATTATTAAGTCTTATACAAAGAAATAAGTCCACTAATTTTTATACTCAGGAAATGGAAAAATTAGCAAAATAACTAGGAGTATACAATTTAACTCTAACAGAACGTTGGATTTGACAAGAGAGGGAACGACTACAAAGACGTCTCGCTGGGACAGCAATATGTGCCGGACGTCGCTGCATAGCTGGCGAACACGACATAGTTTAGGGGAAAACTTTCTCCAACATATAAAGAAGTTTACATCGAATTGAGGACTTCTTGTAAGTAGCACCTGAAAGATGAATCTCCATTTGTCATAATTGGTGCCAAACAAGTGTTATTTCTTAACATCGATACCCGCCTATGTGAAATAAAAAAAAAAGAAAGCAATAAAGGAAAACAAAATCAAGGTACGATTGAACATGTTGCAGCAAATGGTGGAGTGTGAAAAAAATAATAAGACACAAACTTAAATAACAATAGAACAAGTTGCAGTGGCTGACCTATGTCAACACAGGCAGCAGCAACAAAGTGCAAAAGCAACCGTCTACATTAAAGATTGGACAAACGGCGCAAAATTGCCGCGAAATAATAAACTGTACTCCGGAAGAGCTCTTCAGACAGCGACGTGTCACCAGATCAGCGCGCAAGCTATCAGGGCAGCGTGTTTTGTAAAGAGGCCGAAGCAGCGTATCTCGTTTTCAGGCCATGGACAAGGCCTCTGATTTTGCTCCGCAATATGACCAATGCCTGATAGTGGCGTGAGCTGCCGCCATACGGCCAACAAAATAGAAAAGAAGCTCACATTGGTGTCCAATGAGGGCAACATGTCTTATCATCCCTCGTTGGCATCAGGAATGTGTGCCATGTTTCGAGATGATGCCTTTCGCGTATTTGTCTCGGGACTAAAGCGTAGCCTCACGGACGTACTTTTCGCCGCAAAACCTAAAGATTCGCCATCAGCTCTGCCTCTAGCTCAGGAGGTGAAAGAATCCTCATTTCAGCAAGCAAAAGAGATCCCAAGGACAGTGTGACCAGCTTAGCGGCAGACAAATTAATAGCCAAAACACGGGGCAGAATAAGTCCGATACATTCAACCGTCCTTGGTCCAATCGTCTGATCGCACAAGAGTTCAAGAGAGTAAATCACGTTACTCAAGAAGAGGAGGCGGAAGACTATGCTGGAGCTGCCTCGAACGCGGAAACTCTGATTGAGGATGATGTCGATTTATCGGACTCCGTCAATTTTTTAGGGTTAAATCCCTGTTAGCTATCATCAAAATAAGAGTAACAGGAATAGAGATGAGATTCCTCACCGACAACGCCCGCGTTCGAAAATTTCATTAGGCCACAAAAAGAGCTAAAAAGCGTTCGACCAGTAGATTCTCCATTTAGAATCCGCTCAATACACGGCACTACAGAAATCACTCACAAGTGTTTCCTTTCAATGTTTGATACCAAAACAATGTTCTTTCTCCTGCCAGATTTATTAACGTTTGACGGGATAATAGGCCTTCATCTTTTAAAGCAAGCTGGAGTCTCCATTTGCCTGGCTTCTAGCTATTTTTGTGGGGAGCCACTGTTGAAAAGATTTCCTTTCTCACATGCTCGGATGTCAATTTAACTAACGTAAATTGCACTGATGCAACTCTCGAAATTAAAAACGAGATTTTAAAGATGATGAGAGACAGGAAGAAAGCATTAGCTGACCCAAATGAGCCATTACCATATAACACCTCGGTAATGGCAACCATTCGTACAACAAACGAACAACCGGTATATGCCAGACTTTACCCATATCCTATGTGAGTAGCAAATTTCGTCAACAAAGAAATCCAGAAACTACTAAAGAATGGCATAATCCAAAAATCTGTGTCACCCTATAGCAACCCAATATTGGAAGTCGACAAGAAAGGCACAGGCGAGGCAGGTATTCGTAACAAGCGGCTAGTCATGGACTTTCACAAACTCAATGAAAAAACAATCCCAGACAAGTATCCCATGCCTAATATCTCAATGATATTAAGTAACATAGGTAAGGCCAAATTCTGCTCTACGATAGACTTTAAATCTGGCTACCATCAAATCATGCTCGCAGAGCCTTTGTGAAGCGAATATCGTTTTTTTTAAGAAGCGTTAACTTTCTAGGATTCACTATCACCTGTAATGGAGCTACATCAGATCCAGAAAAGGTCAAGGCCATACAAGATTTTCCGGATCCCAAGTCGGTATTCGAAGTCAGGTCGCTTATGGGATTAGCGAGCTATTGTAGATGCTTCATCAAAAATTTTGCAGATAAAGCCAGTCCAATTTCGAACATCCTTAGAGGAGAAAATGGATGTGTTAGTAGACACAGATCTAGAAACATTCCAATACAATTCTCTGAAGAGCAAAGACGAGCGTTTCAAAAGCTACGTAACATTTTGGCCTCAGAAGACGTCATACTTAGGTACCCAGATTACAAGAAGGCATTTGATTTAACGAAAAATTACACTGTAGTAATACCAAGCTATAAAATTCACTATGGTGTATTAATAGCTAGTGAAATAGTTCGTATTTAATTATTTATTTAATTTGAATCAATAGAGAATTACTCAAATTAAATCATTAAGTATTAACAATAGCAATAGAATAAGTGAGTTTTAAAGAAATTACAATTCCAAGACCTGTGAAAGCAGAACTTACTGAATTATGTACCAATTATAGTGACATTTTTGGAAAATTTAGAATCAAAACCAATTTCAAGCAACAATTTTTATAAGCAAAAAAAATTAAGATTATCAGACAAAAAACCCAGTATACATAAAAAACTATAGAACTAATCTAAATACTAGATAAATTAGGACGAGCGAAATATTTTTCATGCTTAGACCTTAATGTCAGAACTGCACCAAATAAAACTAGCTAATAAATCTAGCGTTCATTTTTTTTTCTACGAGCTCCGGCTCATATCGCTTCACGCGATTACCTGATGGTCAAAAAATTTCCCCAAATCCAATGATTAGAGTGATGCAACTTCCATTTTCTGGTTTAGAACCATTGTAAACATTTCTTTATATGGATGATTTAGTCGTTGTCGGTTGTTTCAAACCAAATATTTAAAAACCTTACAAGTATATATGAACAAGTGTTCAAGCATGAACATGCATTGTATAATAAATATGTATGATCTTAGGGCAGTAGGAACATATTAAATAAGATAAGAAACATATGTTGTCAATAGCCAAGTCAAGTACTTGCATCCTCAGCTCACATAAATTATGTAAGGCCTAAGCCACTTGAGTTGACAAAGGGTACACTTTACGACCGCTAGGAACTAACATAAACAAAAACAAGCACTATTGACATAGGTTCATGGGTCTCGTCGACCTAAAAATAATGTTATGTAACTCCGCATGAGGGCCTATAAGCATATAGATAATATTACATAAATATGTTATGTAAAAAAATATCAGTCCGAGGATCACATTATATATGCTCGGTCCTACGTGACTATCAGCTTATATACTAGTTCTAAGCACATAATTTGTACATAATAATAAGTACCCGAAAAACGAACTAAAAGGAGAGCCGATCCTGAATCGGCAGTTCAGTTCAGTACAACAACTCGACTCATCAGTCTCTTTATTTCAAGACTCTGATAAACAACAAGTATATATGAACACAACCTTAAACTAAACCCTGAGAAATGTTTATTCTTTATGGACGAGGTTACATACCTTGGTCACAAATGCGAATAGTGCTCGATGTTTCGTTTCATTTTTTAATTATTACAGAAAATCCATTCATAATTTTGCACAATACTCGTCATTTAAACAGACTGTGCAAGAAAAACGTATAATTTAAATGGACTGAAGAATATGAAGACACATTTGAATATCTTAAAAATGCATTAATGAAGGCAACATTATTACCCTGATTTCAGCAATAAATTTAGCATAACCTCAATAAAGCATTTTAGACCATATGTTCATGGAACACATTTCACAGTAAAAACATATCATCGACCACTAATATATTTATTTTCGATGAGACTTCAAAGTTAACAAGAATATAGACTTAGAAGAATATCAATTTACAGTTTAATACCTCAAGAGAAAGGACAATCACGTTGCAGATGCATTATCTCGCATAAACGTGTAAGATTTAATTCAAATCAATAGAGAGATATTGATGGTAAAATCAAGATCATCAAAATTACAGGAAAACATCTGCGCAGATGGAAAAATTAAAATGCATAATAAAAAATATGAGCCCAATGTCTACGAAGACGTTAGCAATAGCGACGTAAGAAAATTTGTCAAAATCAAAACTAATAATTACAAATGTTTACTCAAAAGAGGAAAAATTTGATGAAGATCAATTTTTTCGAAGGCTTATTTTAAAGCCAGGATACGCAATATCAATAACATACAGATGTCAGTGAAGAAATTTGGAATTTGAATCACTAAAGGAGTTTCAAAATAAGGGCAATGAAAATTTAAATAAAATATGAATAGCTCTATTACATAAAGTGACAGAAGTAGACAAATGTAACTGCTAAACCATTAAGATTAGTGGCTTTAATGATATAAAAAGTTAAAAATGCACGGGATAAAATTCGGTTTTGTGTTGATTTATTGTGCACTGATACAACTGCGAAGAACGTAGACGCCTTGACACGTGTTGAGAGAGAATAATAATTGTAATGTAGGCAATAGAATATGCAATAAGCCGATGCCGAGCTGCAAGGCTGAAAGAACAGTTGCAGAGAGTGAGCAGTGGAGTCGCTGTCAGCAGCCTGACCACTACAGTTTTCCAACCCTGAACCTTATGCTGCTCCCGACATATTCCCCCCGTTGGAAGCTTGTTTTTCAACTGAATCATTAGAGGTCAGCAGACCCAGTTTGGCAATAAAATTAAAAGTCAATGGATGACCTTTGGTTTTGTGACGTTTATTATGCACTGTACTACTGTGAAGAACGTAGGTGTCTTGACACGGGTTGACAATGCGACCAACATGCGTGAGATGCAAAGTGAGAATAAATATTTAATAATGTAATGTAGTCAGTGAATGAGAGTTTTCGATCAAGAAAGATGCCCAGGTCATTGATTTGAGATATATTCTAAAGAAGATGGCCGTCTAACAAGTGTTCAACATTCAAGGTCCTGCAAAAAGTCATGGCTTTGCACTTTGAGCAATTGGGGCAATAAGATTGGTTTTACACCATGAATTAAAGATGTTAAGATCAGCTTGCGAAAAGAAGCTGAAATAAGATCCTTATAAGAGAGGCATAACTTATCGTCTTCTGCATACATCAGAACAAAACTATTCTTAACAATAGACGGAATGTCATTAATAAATAAATTGAAAAGAAATGGTCCGAGGTGGCTATCTTGGGGCACCCCTGAAAAAACAATGATCTGCTTAGAAAGGGCAGCATTGAACATAACTCTCTGAGTTCTATTTATAATATAGTTGGAAATCCATTTCATAAGAATATGAGGAGGACCAAGAAGCCTTAACTTGTGCATTAGGAGAGTATGGTTTACAGAATCAAATGCTTTACTGAAGTCAGTGTAAATAACGTCCGTTTGAACCGTGCTATGAAACCCACTAATGACAATAGAGGAGAGTTCCAATAAGTTTGTGGTAGTGGATTTGGTCTCACAAAGCCATGCTGTGTTGGTGAGATGATTGAGCTACATAAGTGTTGGAGTTGAGAAGTAATGATTTTCTCGGATAACTTAGGAATAGCAGACAACTTAGATCTTCTGACTTAGACAACTTCATGACATCAGATTTAGAGCCTTTTTTATGTAAGGGAATAACAAAAGATTCTTTCTATAACTCAGGAAATAATCCAGTCGAAACGGACAAACAAAAAAGTTTAAGAATTCGCTTACTGAACGAATTAGCACAGTATCTTAGAACACAGCCAGGCTCCCATCTGGTCCAGGAGAAAAAGTTGGCCTGATCAAACTCAGCTCACAACCTTACGATCTCTCGGTAATCTGTGAACCGAAAACAGCGTTAGATGGATAAATACTATATAAGGATAAGGACACTTCGTATCGTAAAACTTAGACGAATAAGAGTCCTGAAAAAAATCAGCAAATAAGTACGAAATAGATTGAGTCGACAAGCTTCGTTGTAACGCTGTGATGCCGTCATATCCAAAAACCGAGGACACGAGTAAATTCTATTGCGCCCAGTTTCGCAGCATGCGCAGACGTGAGGGTTACCCTGAGTAACGACTAGCGCCTTTCGAGTTGTGCTACTACTGGACTTACTTGGAAAGCCAGCCGATAACGCGGCCATGGCGTGTTGCACACTTACAAGGCGCTGACATCGAGTGTCCAAGAAATTTTGGAATCCGACGGTTGTGGACACTTGGTCAATGGCTGACTTTTCTTCCCAGTTAGATCGTGTTGCCCTGTCCAACCTTTGCAGGAGTATCTGAATGACCATGCAGCCTGCTACCTGTTCCGAATTCCCTAACAACTGCAATGCACGCATGTGTGCATTTACCTTGTCAGCAAATGTTCTCAAAGTGGTCGCGGTCGCAGGACTGCGATGCGGAGCGCAAAAACCATCACGTGGGCCTGGAACACGAGTTTCTTGTTACTGAACCGCTTGCGAATCACCTCCAAGGCTACGGGGTAATTCGAGCTCTATACCTCTGGAGAACGAATAAATTCAAAGGCGCATCCCGATAACCTCCAAGGCTACGGGGTAATTCGAGCTCTATACCTCTAGAGAACTGGTCTGCCACCTGGATGCCCGGTAACTCTCAGCTGAGCAGTTTCTGCACTGACCTGTATTTCTGTCTCCATCACGGTTCGTAATTGCATTCCTAATTGCTCCACTTGAATCCCATTTCAATTCCTTCTTGAAAAAAACTATTAAAACTATGAACACTCATAAGATAACTCATAAGTTGAAGTCCTGTGAGGCAGGAAGGCAATTTTAAGTTTGTAAAGGAAACGTTATGATGGTCAAGTTACCAACCTCCAATTCAAAATGCCCAATCCAATTCGCCCAATTAAAATATATGCCATGCATCTCAATAACACAAAATAGCAGGCAAAAATTAATAAAAAAAAAAACCCAAAGACTTCATCATCCACTTTTTTAAAACGCTCAAAGCCACATTGCTTTATAATACAAGTCAAATTTGGGGTAAACCTTTCTCAGCCAGCACGAGGCTGACAAAGAGAAGCAGAGAAGTTTTATAAAACTCCTTAAATACGATTTTTTCCAGTTATTAACTAAATAAAGAATATTTGTAACCGTACTCGTTTCATGTTTGGCCAGTTTTTATAAATATAAAAAATATAAGAAGACAATATGAAGTCCGTAGGGAATAACTATAAGCGAGAATATAAGTCTTTCTGAAAATAGTTGAGGTTTTTCCTAACTCGTAAAGCAATTCCAAAGAGCGATCCTGCGAAGATGCGGAGTGCAAATGTGATTATAGAAGCTCTATAAACACATTTGGTATGATATTTCGCACACATTTGAAAATTTCTAAAAGTCAATTAGTATTAAATATAGAATTTTCACATTTAGCTAAAGGTCTAAGAAGCCAATGCTGGTGGTCCTTCGTTAGGTAACAAATTTAGTTTCTAAACTTTCTATATTAAATAAATGCAATAAAGAATTATATTGTTATCAACATCACCGTGTTTCACAGGAAACACTTCAGCGGCAGCCATACATATACACGTGACCTGTAATTTGGTGATCTGTGCACTGCTAGTAGTATTTTTTAATAAATCATAATTTTTGCTTTTAATTGGGACAACAATTTTATGGCAATTATTATTACTATGAATTATATTTATTGTCGAACGAATTTTACCCGAAAAAATGTCATTGTTGATCCACTTTCTAGAGTTCCGTAAGAAATTTCCGCTTGACTTGCCAAATCCTCAGCATTTTCGATTGGATTTATCATTCGTTCCACTGTTAAAAATGCAGCCAAGTTTGCTGTGTAGGATGCAACGATGATAAGGGAGAAAAATCCCCAAAAACTTACTATTATTCGGGTTGAAATAGCTTTTGGATGAGTATGTGAATTCTGCTGCATCAATGTTCCAATAGCAAACCAGAAGCTGTCAGATAAAGAAAACTGGGTATACATTTTTAAATTATCCATATTATACGGATGTATTAATCCCATATCTAAAGGTAGTATATTTGATACAATATATATAGTTACTGATACAAATAAATACGCCGTTAAAACATAAATCCATATTTGAATTGCCAGTGGATTTAAAAATGAAAATAATCTGGTAGGCTCAAATGTTGGCACCTGAAGCAACGTTGAAAATTTTAAGGAAAATAATTAATTCTTTTATTTACTTACCTTAAATAAAATACTGATACCAAGATTCATAAATGGTTTTGTAAAATCAATGACGCTTTCCCTAGCATAAGTAATAGTCATCGAACCAACTGCTAAGTCTGCCTTCTGGAAATTAAAATAGTTAATTTCTTTTTAATTTATTTTTTATTTGCTCCGTCTCTGCTATAGCAATTTAGGACAGTTTTCCGGCATCTGGCCTCAGAAGTCATTTATGTAGGATCCACCTTGCAGATGGCTCTGCAGATAATGGAGAGTTATTTAACTAATAGAAGACTTTTACCATCCCGGTAACTTCGTAGAGACTTCTCTGAGCAAAAATTGTCATCTATGGATTACACTCTTAATGCACTATGGAAGTTCATTAAATCGCTCAAGCAAAGACTCCTTAGACAGGTTCCAATACGTTGTCCTGGTGGTAACCTTGCAAAAAATGAATTGGCATACATCTGGAGGATCACTTTAGTCCTAACTACTTTGCTTCGACTGAAGAGTCCAGTGAAACTCATTAGAGTTTAGAGACACTACTGGAGATGTCATTGCCTATTAAGCCCATAAAGACTGAGGAAATATCTAAACTCATTCAATCGTTGCCTAATAATAAAGCAGCGGGTATTGATGGGATATGCTACTCTACTCTGAAGGCCTTGCCCACAAGAACTGTATATAGCATTAATTTTTTATGCTATGCTATGCTATCCAAGAGTTCCCAAAGCAATTGCAATTAGCAGCGATTCTCATGATTCACAAGTAAGGTAAGCGAGAGGCTGACCCTGAGTCCAATCAGTCTCTTACCAGCTTTATCGAAATTGTGGGAAAACTTAATTGTGAAGAGAATTACTGTGATAATAAATCAAAAGAACACCTTGCCTGATCATCAATTTGGTCTTTCGAGGTGGACACGGCAGTATTGAACAACTGGACAGATTGGTAAGGCATATCCTACAAGCCTTTGATGATCTGGAGTACTCCAAAACAGTCTTCATTGATATGCAACAAGCTTTCGATAAGGTTTGGCATGTTAGCTTACATTGTAAAATCAAAAACTTCCTACCAGCTCCCGACTATCGACTTTTAAAATCATATCTGGAAGGTCGGGTGTTTAAAGTCAAAGTTAGGGATACATACTGTAACAGCTATCCAATGAAAGCAGGAGTACTTGGGCCGTTACTTTATTCGTTGTATACTGCTGATATACTCAGACCCAATAGTCAAAATATGGAGACTCCCTCTAAAGCCCTCATTTCGACCTATGCAGATGACATTGCAATAATTTTCAATTTTAGAAGTCGAATAGAAGCAGCTAATGAATTGCAGGAGTATCTAATTGCTATGAAAGCTTGGTGCAAACGGTGGAACATGAAAATCAATCCTCTAAAAACAACTAACCAATGCTTCACACTGAAGAGACTGATAATGACAACCCCTGAAATCCAGGTTCGGGGAATTACTCTGGGGCAGCCGTCGCAAGTGAAATACCTGAGCATTTCTCTAGACTAGCTACTTACATTCGGACCACAATTTAGGTCTGTGGTTAAAAAATGTAACATGAGGCTCCAGCAATTGCGATGGCTTCTCATTAAAAGGAGTACAATGCCGCTTAGATGCAAAAGGGCGGTACACGTACTTGTATATTACTAATCTGGCTTTATGGAATTCAGATCTGGGGGATCGCTGCCAATGACGGAATCAGGTGCTGCAGAATCGGGTCCTTGGAAACATAACTGATTGCCAATGTTATGTACGCGGTTTAACTTTTCATACAGACTTAAATCAGCTTACTGTGGTAGAGCAGATTGGTAGGCAAACAAGCCGGTACAGAGTCAAACTTCAGGGGCAAGGCAACTTATTTGCTCGAAATCTGATTCAGGCTAGACCTTTGAGGCGTCTTAATAGGCAAGTATTTACAATGAGGCGCCAATAGCGCTTATCCATACAACACTATCCAATAACACATCACTATATGTGATCGCCGTACAGAATTGTGATGTTAAGGTACTTGAAGCTTTACTTATTCTTCACTTAGTAAAATTTAAATTAAAAAAAATATCCCGGGTGCGGTTTTGATAATCGGACAACTCTCTACTATATATCGTCTCACTTTTCAAAGATTTGGATCCCATGCTGCATTAAACTTGAAATAATGGCGATAGGAGATTGCTGAAATCCGCAAATCTCTCGCACAATTCGCCAGACGTGAAGGGTCCTATGTAGTATGTGGAATATTACCCGTTTCCGTCGCCGAAACTCATTTTTCACGAGTTTGCATATTTGCGTTTTTAAAATGTTACTATGTTAAGAAATGAACAAACTGCTATGTTACATACCTAAAATGTTAACTTAATGTACGAATACCACGAGCTGTCTTAAAGGTTAATTTTCGGTACAGTTTCAAATTGGCATATTAACTCTTCAGGTTAGTGCCATGTGTTGATACTAATATGTTACGGGCTTCGTACGTATATTTCTAACAATTCGTATAATTAGCAAGCGGTGTGCCCTTGTCACTTTTTTTAAAAACAGTTTCAAATTGTATGTCAGAGTCCATATACATGTTGTAGATTTGTCAATAATAAAGAAAGGTAGAAAGGTAGAAACTAATTCGACAGACTTGCAGGGACGGCGTATGCTAGAGTTCTAGATATTGCTGAGCTCCTGCTTGATTGACTTTTATAGTAGTTAATTTATTGAAAACGAATTTGTAAATATATTAAATTGAGATACAATAAGGTTCTTATTTTTAGAGCGCGGGTTTATTTTCACATAATGAAGCCATTTATTTCCTTTGTCATTAATAAATTTATTGGATTTTTTCTCTGACCATATAACATATAGATGGGACATTTGATACAACGAAAACGGCCACGAAATTTCTTAGCGAGATACCCCAGTACGATGCTAGATACCCCAGATCGATGCGATATACCCCAATCGGCTCACACGAACAGCCTCCGACAAGTTCGATCTAACTACTTGCGAACGTATTCTGAGGTAATAGCGTTTTGTACGTCGTCTAGGGCGGACGCTTCGGAAATATCGCTAGAAATATGATTTCGCACTCAAGAAGACGTCCCACGCAAAGTCACGCATACATGTAAACATGTGTGTCCACACAAGAAGCTATGCTTGTGCTTAAATATTCTGGCAGGCAATGATTGGGTGAACAAATCAGAATCAGCGACATGTAAAGCAATGACAAAATAAAAAATATTTCGGCGCCATTACTGCACTCAAATGCTAATGCAAACTCAGGGTAAAGATCCGTCTTGCAGTGCATGGATCGACCCATCACAGGTAGTCGAAAAACTTTGCTGAGCTCAGATAGTAGCAAAAGGCAACAATATAAAATTCGGCTGGGGACCCACACACACAGTGATGACCATGTGTATGTTGTATCGTCCGCGCGATCGCGCCTCGTACAGAGCCCGCATGTTACTCTTATGGACGCAGGCAGCAACAACCAATCATCAAGAGACAGTCCCTCACAACCAATGCTGTTTGATACTGAGAGAGCCTGCTTCTCTATCCCTTCCTGCTTCTGTCCATCCTTTCATAAACAAACATCAACGACAAATCAGGGAGAGAGAGTGAGAAAAGAAGACATTGTATCATTCCTCACACCAATGCTGTTCTCTGTTGAGAGCGTGCTTCTTGCCTGTCTCTCTCTTTCTAATTTGCCCATTTTTATTGCTATCACAACAAATACATTCAAATCTATTTAAGATTGGGTGTGTGTGTGTGAGTGTGAGTCCCCAGTCGAATTTCATATCTTTCCAACATTCTCCAGAATGTTGACACAATTCACATCGGTCAAAACCGCTGAATTAGAATTTGACTGGAAGTTGTTGCATTCAGCAGATGTTGCAAGTTAATTGGAGTCAACGTTCTCCAAATGTTGACCCAATTCACACCGATCAAAAATCGCTGAATTAGAGTTTTACCGGATGTCATTGCAATCAGCAGACGCTTCCAGAATGCTGACCCAATTGCAACACCAGTCAAAGTCGCGAATTCGCATTTGACCGGATGCCGCTGCATAGCCGCCAGACGCTGCATATATCGAGCGGCCGCTATGATAATAATGAATTAAATAGCCTGTAATTTTTATAATTGTATCAGTTTAAAGTTTAATAAAGCAACAGTTAATACTGTGCAAAACATTACTCCGGCGAAAGTCATCAGAATTATTCCTTGTTATAACGTTAGAAAGACCCTACTTAACAGAAGGGCGACCAGGACATTAATTAGTTCAGAGAAAGTTATAAGACAAACTCTCTCGAATCTCCTTTCTTTCACAAGAAGGACGATTAGAACCTTAAATAATTGGCACCCAACTAGTTACAAATTATCCACTAACGTTGTTGGACCAAACAACATAAACCGCGGATTAACCTATTGACTGCTGCGTGGGAAAAACCTAGGACCTTAATTAATTTTATTAATTCAACTTCATTAAATCTTAAGCAAGCATGTCAGTTGCAATTTTTTTACCTAAAACTTGATTCAAATCTGAGAAAAGTCAGCGCTTCACGCATACTTTACAACTTGACCCAAGAATTTTATTTATATTACTTAAGTGCTCAATTGCGGGTCTTCGTTTTCTTTATATTTGTTGTAAGTTGTGTGTGTCGGTCCATGAATATGGAACCAGAGCAACTCAAGTTAATGGTGGAAACGGCGATTGCCAATGCGCTTGCTGAGCAAGCAGCTATTAACTAGGGCGAACAGCAAGCATTGCTGGAAGAGATTATTGAGCTGTCCGCACAAGTAGCAGCAACTAAGGTTGCAGCTTCAGCTCGCGGTGTCTTATACTCCGATAGATATTATGAATGACACCTTTTGCGACGAGCCCTTAGACGCAGTAAAATTTTTGTCCGAGGAGGCATACGTCTCTTTGAGACAGGCAGCAGTCGCTGCCTATCGCATCTTTAAACCTTATAATGGCATTTCCCGCCATTATCAAGCAGTACTCATAATTAGGAGTAAGGTCAAAGGACCAGCCGACTTATTACTGTCCGCATTTGGGACTGTGCTAAACTTTGACTCCATAATTAGTCGTCAAAATTTTACATATAGCGACAAGAGACCAATCCATGTCATAGAGCAGGAGCTAGCCATAGTGTGGCAAGAGGGTCTATCTCTCTCTCAATACTACGTCGAAGTAGAAAAGAACGAATAAGGCCAATATGTGTTACGATCCAACATTGGCAAGAGGCCTATGTGAGAAGTTTAGGCAAGACGCTCTGCGTGTGTTCATTTCGGGTCTCAAGCGTAATCTCACAGATGGGCTCTTTGCAGCAAAGCCAAAAGATTTGCCTACGGCCTTAGCCCTCGCACAAGAGCTCACAGCTGACCATGAAAGAGCCACGTTGACGGCTAATTTTGCGAAAAGCCTGTAGGATAAAGAGCAACCCATTTTCTAAAGGGCAGGGTCGCCAGCAAGAGATTCAGTCTCAGCGACCTGACTCGCAGGCATTCGGTGCTAGAAACCCCCAATTCAACAGGCAGAATAAGACGAGGGACCACTCTGATCAGTATATAGCTAAGCAACCGAATAGTAAAGGCGCGCTAGAAAGCATAAAGGTCGAATCGTCCTCTTCGAGGATAATGCAGCCTATCCGAGCCTCAGCAGATACATCTAGCCACTCTGGTAAGGGGCAGCAGAGGCTGAATCTCGTTGCACAAGGCACGAGTCAGACACCTATGCCGATGCTGCCTCGAGCGCAGAAGTACAGGTAGATGATGAAACGACCACTGGTTACGATTCCGATGAAATCAACTTTTAGGGGGAGATCCCTGCGGGGACTAATATGAAATTCCTTATAGAAGAAGAATTTTATCCGACCACACAAGGGGTTAAAAGGCGTCCGCTCTGTTGAGTTCCCCTTCACAATACATTCCATCTATGGAACTACTAAAATAACAAAGAAATCTTTCGTCTCATTGTTTAATACGAAGGCAACCTTTTTTCTACTACCAGACCTGTCGACGTTCGATGGTATCATAGGGCATGATTTGTTGACGGAGGCGGGAGCTTCACTTTGCTTAGCCTCGGGTCGACTCAAGTGGGGTATGGAGGATGAGCAAATTTCCTTTCACACTTGTGCCAACGTTAACTACACGAATGTA
The DNA here is from genome assembly GCA_018150725.1 of Drosophila quadrilineata. NCBI lineage: Eukaryota > Metazoa > Arthropoda > Insecta > Diptera > Drosophilidae > Drosophila > Drosophila quadrilineata. Next base: position 1,099,599 of record JAECWN010000450.1, read on the forward strand.
TATCACTCGGAAGCGACCCTATCTGTGAGAAAATCGTTCCTAAAGGTATTAGAGATTAGGAAACGGGCCTTCGCAGACCCTAACGAGGCCTTGCCCTGCAATACCTCGGTAGTAGTTACCATTAGGACGGTCGATGAACAAACCGTCCATGTCAATCTTCACCCATTCCCAATGGCGGTGGCGGATTTCGTGAACAAAGAAATTCAAAATCTGCTAAAAGATGGCATAATTCAAAAATCAGTCTCACCCTACAACAACCCCACTTGGGTGGTAGATAAAAAGGGCAAGTATGAAGCCGGTAACCGAAACAGGGGGTTAGTAATGGACTTTCGAAAACTTTACCTGGTAAATACCCCATACCAAATATATTAATTATATTCGGAAACTTAGAAAATTGTAAGTTTTTCTCAACACTGGACCTTAAGTCCGGCTATCACCAGATTATTCTCGCTGAGCGTGATCGTGAGAAGACTGCCTTTTCAGTAAATGGGGGAAAATACGAATTTCGAAGACTCTCCTTTGGTCTGAAAAATGCTGCAAGCATATTTCAAAGGACTATCGACGTCGTATTACGTGAACAGATAGGTAAATTTTGCTACGTTTATGTCGACTATGTGATCATCTTCTCAGAAAATGAGGAACTGCATGTCAAGCACGTTGATTGGGTTCTTAAGTCCCTCCTCGATGCAAATATGGGAGTCTCAGTGGAGAAGTCTCGCTTTTTCAGGAAAAGCGTGAATTTCCTGGGATTTGTCGTCATCTCCAACGGTACAACAACGGACCCAGAGAAGATAAGGGGAATTCAAGAGTTTCCTGAACCAAAGACTGTGTTCGAAGTTAGATCGTTCTTGTGACTGGCCAGCTATTATAGATGCTTTATCAAGGATTTTGCAGCTATAGCCAAACCCATTTCTGACTTCCTAAAAGGAGAAAATAGAATGGCCAGTAAACATAGGTCAAGGAAGATACCCGTAGAATTCTCTGATCTTCAACGCAACACGTTTGAAAGCTGCGGAATATACTCGCTTCTGAAGATGTTATATTGCGTTACCCTGACTTCGCAAAGCCATTTGATCTAACGACAGACGCTTCGGGTTACGGTATTGGCGCTGTTCTTTCACAGGAAGGGCGGCCCATCACAACGATTTCGAGGACATTGAAGAGTCCCGAGGTCAATCATGCCACGAATGAAAGGGAACTTCTGGCTATTGTGTGGGCCCTTGGCAAATTACGTAATTATTTTTCAGGTGTGAAAGACCTGAATATCTTCACAGATCATCAACCCCTGGCGCTCGCAGTATCTGAATCCAACCCGAACACCAAGATTAAACGATAAAAAGCACGCATTGATGAAGCCAATGTCCGAATTTTTTACAAGCCAGGTAAAGAAAATCTAGTCGCTGACGCCATGTCGAGGCAACAGCTTAACGCAATGAGCCATCACGACAATGAGTCATGCGCTGCAATTACGCATAGTGAGCTTTCCCTCACTTACACAATAGAGTCCACTGAGAAGCCGTTGAATTGCTATCAGAACCAAATAGTCCTTGAGGAAGCACGCTTCGCGCTAAAGCGCTCTTTCGTTATTTTCCAAAAGAAAAGGAGACACTCCTTGAGCTATGTTTGTAAAGAATCACTGCTCGACGATTTATGCGAGGTAATTAAACCAATCGCAGTAAAAGCCATTTTTTGCGATTTACATACTCTTGCACTTGTGCAATATGAGTTGGTCCGGAGATTCCCTGCGACCAAGTTTTGGCACTGTAAGAAAATGGTGACAGATATTTTAGGTATCAGTGAAAGAAGAGAGATTCTCACTGCAGAACGCTCAAGGGCTCATAGGTCGACTTAAGAAAATGTTAAGCAAGTCTTGACAGAGTATTATTTTCCAAAAATGGCTAAATTGGCCAACGAAATCGTACAAAATTGTTAAGTATGTGCTAAGGGTAAGTACGTCAGGCACCCTAAAAAACAAGAACTTGGCAAACACCAGTTCCCTCACAGGTAGGAGAAATGTTGCACATTGACACTTTCTCCACCGATAAGAAATACTTTCTCACTTGCATTGACAAGTTTTCTAAATTTGCAGTGGTCCAGCCCATTGTCTCTAGAACCATTGAGGATTTGAAACCAGCGTTGCTTCCGCTTATGAATGTTTTTTCCCCAAGGCTAAAACTGTTTACTGTGACAATGAACCGTCATTAAATTCACAGACAATAACAACAATGTTGAGCGACAATCACAAACGCACCTCCCTTATACAGTGTGTCAAATGGGCAGGTAGAACGCTTTCATAGCACATTACTAGAGCTCGATAGATGTTTAAAAATTGACAAAGGAATAAGTGACACGGTGGAAGACACCGTGCAAGTAGAAATAGAAAACAGGTTTAGGGACGCTCAGGCTTCGGTCAGGGCAAGAGAAAATGCATTGCAGCAGAACAGAGTTTTTGAGGTTGGAGGAAAGGTTTAACTAAAATCCAATCGGAGGCTTGGTAATAAACTCACACCCTTATGCGAGGAGAAATCTGTAGAAGCGGACCTGGGGACCTCGGTGTTCATTAAAGGGAGAGTAGTCCACAAAGACAACATCAAATAACGAAGACAATCACCGTTCGAGGCAATTTAGATTCATACTCCTTGTCGAACTTATTAATAGCTCAACATATTTGCCCCACAGGTTCGGAGCCGTACTCCTCTTCTCGTTATCTCTGACATCGGCACACATTACCCATTACTCGAATGCCAAGTACATCCCCATCATATTTGGTAGAATCATGGGAAGAATTCGCCTATGTTAAACATTCGGCGAATCTTTCGGAGAACAAGCGAGTTGTAGAGGAAACAACCAACCTTGTGAATTCCAACGACATATTCCCACAATCGCATATGAGGAAACTCTTGAGCGTGGACACGGTTCTTCTCCAAGACCTTTTAGAGGCTTTGGGAGCGCATCATAGAAACGCTAGGAACATGGACTTCCTAGGTTCTTTATTAAAAGTAGTAGCGGGCACACCCGATGCTAGCGATCTGGAGAACACTAGGTTCACCGAGCAACAATTAATAAATTCGAGCAATAGACAGATAGAAATAAATACTATAGTTCTGGACCAGATAAACCAACTAACTTATACAGTAAATCATATTACTAAAGTTGCGAAAGGTTCACAAATCGACACCGGCGATTTGAATAGAATAGGCTAGGAATAGAATGTTAATGATGGAACTACAAAATTTTATGTTTGCCATAACGCTTGCAAAAGCTAACATTGTTAGCTCAAATATTTTTGCTCACTCAGATTTGAAGTCGGTTTGGCTACAAGAACCCAATACCCCCATTGGGGATCTCATGTCTGTTTCGTCCGTAAAAACTTCGCAGACCATTAACATGATCTATTTTATAAATAAGTTTTCAATAGTTAAGTTAGATTGTAAGAATGTCATCATTTTCCTCCTCATCCGCAAGAATTATGTATTACGTCTAATGGAAACGTCATAGCTGAGTGCCGCGGAAAAACATACGCTCTCAAGGAATGCCGCATTGCTCCCGGTGCCACATTTTGACGCCTAGCACATGGGAAGCACATGCGCCACAGAACTTCATGCGGGAGGAACTGCGCATTGCGAGATCCAACCAAGTAATCTAGGCGTAATCACCGAAGTAGGCGACGGGATTCTAATCATTAACAACAGTCCGGCTGAAGTGCAGGTGAATCACGGTACCAAGGTCTGGATACACGGTACTCAGCTCGTTACCTTCAATGAGCTAGTAATGGTCAATGGGACTTTTTTCATCAACAGCAATAACGTTCAGAACAGAGTTCCTGCACTTGCCAACACTCCCCAACTAAACATCACCGCCAGCCAAGATGTGCTAAGCCTCCAGTACCTTCATCGTTTCAATGAACGTTATTTGGAAGAGATACAACAATTCAAAACGGCAGCCGAGACTGATCGCATCTGGCGTATTGCATTCATTATAATAGCGCATTCATCTGCATTGGCCTCACCAATGACCGGATGTCATTGCAATCAGCAGACGCTTTCAGAATGCTGACCCGATTGCAACACCAGTCAAAAGTCGCCGAATTCGCCGGCAGACGCTGCATATAACGAGCGGCCGCTATGAAAATAATGTAATAAATAGCCTGTAATTTTTATAATTGTATCAGTTTAAAGTTTAATAAAGCAACAGTTAATACTGTGCAAAACATTACTCCGGCGAAAGTCGTCATCATTATTCCTTGTTATAAGGAATTCTGTCCCGAACGACCCTACTTAACAGAAGGGCGATCAGGACATTAATTAGTTCAGAGAAAGTTATAAGACAAACTCTCTCAAATCTCCTTTCTCTTACAAGAAGAACGATTGGGACTTTAAATAATTTACACACTTGTTTGCTTGCATGTATGCGTGACTTTACTTCTTCCAAATTATATTTATAGCATATAGAATGCACTGCGAGCATCAACTGTTTGTATCGATAATCCCATTGGTGTTATAAAGGTCGTGATTTCTCTGCTGGCTTCAACCAGTACCAGCTGATGATGGGCGTCTTTCAGGTCTAAGTGAAAATACTGAGATAGCTTCTCTCTCCCTCCCTGCTTCTGTCTATCATTTCATAAACGAACATCAATGACAAATCATCGAAGGAGAGTGAGATTAAAGGCAATGTGCCATCCCTAACATTCCGATGCTATTCGCTTTTGAGAGAGCGTGTTTCTTGCCCTTTCTAAGTTGCCCATTCTATTGCAAATACATTTACTTCTTCTCTTACATACATAGTCAACGTTTTGTGGGTTCTCAGTTGAATATCATTTTTTGCATTTTTTCTGCTACCTGTTAAAGTACCTGCAATAGGTCGAACTCATGAACTGCAAGAGGGACCTTCGCTTTGTGCTCCGAAGATCAAAGTTTAGAATTTGTATTAACTAATTTTCGACCTATCAAATGGGTGTTTCGCTAATAAATTGGGATTCATTACAGGAAGCGGAGTGGGAAATTTGGCAATTATTGGGTATATCATGGGATAGGAGGACTATATTAACATTTTGTGATACAATTTGGATTCCAGCCTTATTCAAGATGAACAATAATCATCTGCTAGCGACGAGTGACCAAAGTTGGTTGACCAGATCGGGCCTCTGAGTTTATTACTTTTTAGATATAAGAGTGGGCTCCACCGGCTTGGGCAGTGATTTTCTTCCATAATTGTACCGCAAGGGATAACTTTACAGTACAGTACACCAAAATATAGTAATAATATAACTCCAGAATAAACAAAAATGTATTGAACGAGCATGCGCTATCAATAGATATAATAAGATTTTAATTATGCCAATGCACTATGTAAAACCACTGACCATATAACATATATGTGGAACATTTCATACAACGAAAACGAGCGAGATACCAGTTCGATGCGACATACCCCGATCGGCTTACACGAACAGCTTTCGAAAAATTCGATGTCTCAATGTGCGAACCTATACCTAATAGCGTTTTGTACGTCGTCTAGGGCGAACGTTTTTCGCTGTTGAGAGCTTACTTATTACCTGTCTCTCTATTTCTGTTGCCCATTTTCAAAGCTACGACAACAAAAAACAAATTCACTCTCATCATCTTGTACGTACACATAATCGTCTCTGTGTGTGTGGGTCCCAGCCGAATTTCATATATTTGCCTTTTGCCATGCACTGCATCCCCCTGTGTTTCCAAGCACAGAGTTTAGCATTTGAGTGCAGTAATGCCGCCTTTATTTTTCTTACAGGATATTTTTTATTTTGTCATTGCTTTACTGATCATATAACATATTGATGGGACATTGCATACAACGAAAACGGCCACGAAATTTCTTAGCGAGATACCCCAGTTCGATGTGAGATACCCCAGGTCGATGCGACATACCCCAATTGGCATAAATTATTAATTATATCGGGATTTAGTGTACTATAATGTAGACCACTGATCTCAATTTCGTGTGGTTACAGAGCATGGAGCTGGTATGTGTGGTATTCGATACCTACGTCTTTCAGATATCTAACTATATTCCTGTAGCTGAGAATGTTCCTAGCTAAGTTTCTAGTCGTTTCTCCCTGATTAACTTTAGTAGTAACGGTATCCACTTTAACAACCTCTTCCATAAGCTCGAACTGTTCGTTTTGGTCACTGATATGAACAACTGTTTGCGGAGGCTTTGGTGGACTCTTAGGCTGCATGTCGCCATGCGTGACACCATCACTTTGTTGTTATTGTGTTATTATCTGATTGTGCAAATTTATATTTGGGTGTACATGTATTTTCTGGTCTTCACATCAAAGAAGTCTGTATCCATATCTAGGATTGTGTATCTGTTTCAGATATCATCTGTTTGGTACTGGTCGAAGGCATAGCTGGTTCTATGTTTCTTATTTATTTTTCCCTTCGATGCCAGTTATCGGGTGCTGGCTGGTGTCAGACTAGTTACGTTGTCATTACGTGTGCCGTAGCAGACACTGCCGGCATTGGTTGTGGCTGTGGCTATCGTGTAGGTGGCATTACTAGCCACAGTAGATTGGCAGACCTCAGCCCTAATAACGGATGGTGTTTTGTCAACAATAGAGTACATTTCCTTAAAATTTTGCAGCTTATTGATAAGATGACAGTTACAGGAAGTTTCACTCTCCATTTAGACAATATCTTTTATTTAGCTAAATTTAGTTCATTGACTTGAGCTTTTTTAGATTTCCTTAAATAAAGCAAAACAAGATAAGCTTAAGAGATAAGCGTATCGTTTTGGCGGCTGCGCTGTCGGTCTGGGGGGCCAGAGAATGCTAGCTTATCGCACTTCTTTTACTGTTATTTATTGTGTTGTGCATGAGGGCAGAGATTTTTGAAATTCTATTGCATATCATTTTTATTAAAGTTTAGCATAAATATGGAAAAAACAATTTTAAATGTATTGACTGTACTAAAAATCTCATAATCCTTTAACTTTCCTTTCCATCCGATAACAATAGTGCTGCTGCAATATTAGCAGTTCCATCCAAATGGCAATTCATGTATTTGTGAAAGGTCTGGGTTTCAATTTGTCTTCCCAAGCATCAAATGCCTTTATCGAGCTAGTAATATATTTTGCACTCGAGAAGAAGTCCCAAGCAAAGCCACGCATACATGTAAACATGTGTGTAGACAGAAGAAGGTATGCTTGTGTTTGTATATTCTGGCAGGCATTAATCTGGTGGGATAGCCCAATTCAGAATCAGCGATATGCAAAGCATTGATAAAATAAAAAATATTCTGTTAGAAAAATCAAAAAAATGTTTGTCCTCTTTTTGAAAGTTTTTTTTTTGATCATCTGTCATTGTTGCGCTGGCAACACTGATCCCCACACTGAACACTTCTCTATCAGCATATTAAAATCATTACTTGACTTTGGCATCGAGGATGCAGGTAATTTTGATCAGGTGACTCATGACTGCTAAATGTGTCACCTTAACTTATATGTTAGAGATTATTTGATTATTTTAATTGCGCTCTCAACTTTTAAGGAAAAACAGTCAGTGTGGAAAAGGAGATGTCCTTTACAGTTCTTTAAGTTACATAACACGATGTAAAAGAGTGGGACGACACTTTGGAGTCGTCAGTGTGACCGAATGATAGGTTGAGTGAGATTGATAACACGAGAACGCAAGTTGGGTTGTGAAATAGACTGACGTTTGGGGCGTCACTTTTAGTTTTTACTCTTTCGGCTCAACACATACATTGGGCCTCGCTCTACTCATTTACGTAAGAGTATGGATCAAAATTTTAATCGGCAAACATCGGTCTCAATTGCAAATAATAATAATTCTACGATATTAGAAGTGCGATAAAATCTGCCGTCTTCGATATTTGAAGAGCAATTAAGTATATTATAAGATCAAGAAAAGCTGAACTTTTTGCAACTTGCACTCGTTTTAAAACCATCTCCAGCAGAGCCTCAGAAAAATGGTGACATCCTGTTGCCGAAATTCAACTCGGACGTTGCTGGAGCGGATGCTGTGCAGTGGTGCGCAACTGTAGAAACAATTTTTGGCAAAAAACCCTTGGAAAGCGGTGAATTGACTTTAGCACTAACGAAGTCTCTAGAAGGAAGCGCGTCACAGTGACTTTCGCAACGGTTCGATGACAGAGAGTCAATCACCAGCGGCGACAAATAATATGCGAAACTCTCATTTAAACGCTGACGAGAGCTTAGTTGTGTACGCAAGCCGAATAATGATTTCACTTATTACATAATGGCGTAAAATGGATAAAAAAGGAATCGCAACCTCCGTGGTTTTGGAATTTTGGCGAATCACGACCGTCGATTACAGCGTGTAACTTACATTGAATATATCGACACCAGGCGCGATTTGCAGTCAGAGCTTCATGTTTTTTTGTTAGAGAAAAACGAGTCTACATCCCAAATGAAGAGCCCATCGCTAAACGAGCAAAGATTTTTGGAACAATTTGTCACAACTATTGTCAGCTTGGACACAAGATGTTCGAATACAAAGTAAAAAAGCAGGAATTTATTGGAGAGAAATGTGGACTAGATAAGGGGCGATCACCGCGTGCTAAGAACACTTTAACGTGCTAGCTTTGTCATGAGATTGGGCATATTTTAATTCAATGTACCAAGAATGCTGGAGGCGGAGAATTGAGAGCTCGGGTACATAAACGCGTTGAGTATGCACGGTTTAGGAGCCGAAATCTATCTTGATGCAACTTTTGATTCTGAAGCAGAGTGCTCTTTGGTTAAAGAGACTATTTCGCACAAACTGACTGGGAAGAGAATTTACAACGGCGAATCTTTAAGCAGCTTGGGTAATGCTAATTTTGTTAGTGCCAAACAGATTTTAAGTAGTGTTATGATTAACGGAAGTTGCATCACACGTATGTTATCCAGTATTGTCAAGAATTAATTAAATATAGAACAATTAACGTTTGTGATGTATCAGACAATGAGCAAAACTTTGATCCAGTAGAGAAAAGTAGAGAAAAATGCTCCTTAAAAAAACTGTAAAAAAAAGGACTGGCTGAACTAGCATATTCTTATGTTATTGTTTATATGGACGTCATAATGAGTTCCAGCGTGGAGGAGTCACCGGAATGATACATTATTTGTAAGCATAGTTATTAAGAAAAATATCTTCGAAGAAAAGAAAATTCTAAAGTTGAAAGTGATAGATAAAATTAACAACCATTTCAAATTTACAATTTACACATTCTTAAATTCAAATTAAACATACGACATTCAAATCATAAACAAGTGACTGTAAACGAATAATTAAAAGTGATAATATATCGTAAAAATAAAAAATAAAATAAATCAAAATATCAAATTGATTATTAAATAACAGTTTCAACATTAAAACATTACTTAAATCAAACACAATTGAAAAGTGGCGTGTAATTTTGTTACAATTGCAGGCATAGCAAAATCTGAGCTTTTGAGCTTTTGTTACCGCTACTTGAAAACGCAAGATGCAACCAGAGATAAGAAGATCAGAATTAAAAGAGAATTAATGCAGCTTTCGTTCTGCATACTCATTTTGGCTCTCTTTTGCTTTTCCATTCTCTTACGAGGGTCGAAACTAAAATTTTCGAGGTGTCGTATAAATATGGGCAGGAGTGTAGTTATAATAATACGGCCAATGAATTATGGCGAATCTGGAAGATTCATTGAGAAACGTTAGTAGTTCTCATGAACTATTTCCATACGTAGAGTACGAGATAAATACTATTAAAAACGACCTACGTAGAATAAAACCGCCCAAAAGAAGAACCAGATCCATCGATGCCTTAGGCACGGCTTGGAAATATCTGGCCGGTACACCGAACAGAGGGGACCGTGAAATTTTAATAGCTAAGATAAATAATAATTAGAGAATAATAACAGACAGGTAATAGTTAATAAAAGGCTAAATGATCAAATAAATAATATAACTCAAGTCACAAACGCCATATTAAAAACCACCATAGATACTAAACATATTAAGGAAAATTTCATATCAGTTTTAAAATATAGAATCCAAGTTTTAAAAAACAATATAAACAACTTAATAAATGCCATAAGCTGGCCAAAAACGAATACAGTAAATTCAATTATCTTATCGGAAATAGAAGTAAGTAAAATTGAAGGAGTCTTAAGCAGCGAGGAAGGAATGTTTATCAATATAGAAGAGCTACTAGAATTCGCAAAGGTAAAAATAACCACGAATGGTAACAGCATTCTCTATATAATAAATATACCTTTAATCGCCAAGCAATTAGGAATAATTAAAGCAGTTAAGCAAGAAAATGTAATAATTGATCTTAAAAATGAAAACCTATTAATTTGTAACAAAACTATATATTCAATAATACAAAAATGTAAAAATGTTAGCGATAAGACCATTTGTAATAGAAACAATATTATAAATATGAATAATGACTACAGAATAACGCCACTTCTATGAAACAAAAAATCTCATTGCAAGTCCACAAAGAGTCAACATACACCGGATAAACAAGAGACATTGGCTGGCACCATTCTTCTCAACAGCTTTAAGGGCAAGATTAGAATCGACGAAGAGGAGACGGAACTAGAAGGAATCTATATAATTCAGTTCCAAAACTCTACAGTCTGTATTGGAGAGGACAAATATAAAGCAATCGAGGCAAGATACGCAGAAGCAACCCACACGCTTTTCCACATAATGACAGAAAATACGCTAACCGAAGAAAAATGCTAAAGGAAATCAACATCAACAACTCTCGGACATTGGAAAAGCTAAAGGCCGACAACTTCATAGATTACATTAGCTTCTCACTTTATGGTATCTTAGCAGTAACATTCATTATACTGGCAATACTGGCATACAAAATCAAGAAGGCCCTAAAACCACAAGATACAGAAGAACAGAAAGGCGAGGAAACAAGTAATGAATCGCGAGAGCGCTTCTACATTGCGTCCGAGGACGTCCGTGCTTAAAGGGAGGGGAGTTATTTGTTGCCCATAGTCGTTCATCGCCAGTGCCAATGCACTCGAGGGTATTAAGACGACACTCGCCTCTAATCAGCAGAAGAGAGCATGGGAGTAACGACCGAACATGCGCCCCGTGTCAGCATAAGACAGTTTCGCATGCACCGGCACATAATCATATACTCGTGAACTACGTCAGCGGAATCAGCTCCACTGGAAAGTGTCTTACGCAACGACCGACCGTGGGACCAAGTCCCGGACACCCAACACCATGCGCGACAACTGCAGCGGCGGCTACATCCGGCGGCAGCAGCAACAGAAGCAGCAAAGGCCTCAGTATAATAAAATCTAGATTGTTTAAGTTAGTTCTAATTCAGAAATCAATAAAGCTACATGCTTCTTTTTCAATAACAAATCTCTTGTTCTTTTATCCATATAAGTTTAGTTAATTTTCTTTTTGCAGTGTTTGCGTAAAATATTATTCATAATAATCCGAATTTGTAAATACGCTTTTTATATGGAATGAAATTAGTTATGAACATAATATTAAATCTTATGGTAGTATATTTAATACAAAGATGCTTGCAATTATGAAGTGCTAAGTTATCGATTAGGGATATGATTGAGTGAGAGAAGGAAAGACATTTTATTTGGGGATCTTGGTGATCACCATCCAAGATCATAGGTTGGGTAGGGCATTGGAAGCTAGGGTCCATCATGACCCCGCCCCGCTTGTTATTATCATACGAACATTCTCATCTGTACTCAATGTACACAATATCCTTGTCTGTTCTGCAGACATGTACGGTTCATTTATTGTAGTAATTTTAGTAGGGATCCTTAATTTAAAATTCGTGTAGCAGGGAGTCGATCATATAGCCAACCCACGCCCACGCCGAAAGAGCTGCGGTACCAGAGGGCCCCGCCCGGCTGTCTCTGATCGACTCGCGAGGAGTGGAAGTTGGGCAGATGCCCTTCCCTCCTCTTCAATAGGAAGATAAGCAATACATGTTTTTCGCATAGTTTTTTTTTGGCGCCCAATATGGAGCCAGAAATCTGCTTCTCTCCCATTCGGTATGTTTAAATATTTTATGGCGCCTAACATCAGGCATGAAAGTCAACGTGGAGCAAGCCAGCCCTTCTGTTTGTTACAATAATTTTTGACGCCCAGCGTGGGGCATGCGAGCCAACGTGGGGCCTACAAGGCATACAAGACATACCCCGCTGTTACAGAAGCGTCCTCCCTAGACGATGTACCAAACTCTATTAACTCAATATAAGTTAGCACATTTTTTTTATCGATCTTGTCGGAACCTGCTCGTGTGCGCCATCGAGGTATTTCTCATCGAACTGGGGTATCTCGCTAAGAACGTTGGTGGACTTTTCCGTTATATGAAATGTCCCATCTATATGTTATATGGTAAATGATACTACATATGGTGAAAAATGAAAGTATTCTTAATTAATACTTTATCAACTTCTATTATTAAAATATTTAGCTACGCATTATTAGTGCATACAGTTTAGATTGTGCTAGCACTTATTATAATAATTTCAATTAAAAATTATTCGCTTTTATGAGTCACGCTTTTGATCTCAGTGACGGTCATTCCGTTGACAGTGCTTCGTCATTCCGCTCTCTGTATAGGGGCAGACACATACCGTATAATGAAAAGCGGGATCAGAGAAATTTACGGACTACTTGGACAGAATACCGAATTTGGGTAGAATCTGGACTCATAAAAGCCAAAGGCAACCGTCTAAATAATAAAGTAATAAAAAAATCCAAATATGAATAAGGAAGTTAAAATAGTCGATCAAAAAGCTAAGATTAAAAAGATTAAAAATTAAAAACTAAGTGTCACTGAAATAAAAGTGTTGAAACCTAAAGAAAAATAAAATAGTAATACTTGTCCATCTTTCAAAAGAAAATACTCATGCATTCGGTGTGAAACTATAACTCTTCAAAAAGATGATGATAAAGAATCAGTTGTCAGTAAATCGTATCTCATGGAAGAGTCAAAAATATTATCTACATTTTATGATCTGACCAAAGGGATTCCTCAAAACTAAAGCCTATTAATTTAACTAAATATTTCATACAAATGTTTCAGAAATTAATGAATACAATCTTGAGTTAAATCGTATTTTTGGGCATGCATATTTAGGTATAACACTAAGTAACTTCAAGGTATCAATTTGCTTTCGCAAAGAGAAACTAAAATATTTTGTCGAGCTAGAAATATAATTTGGCATTCCAGAAGAAATGTCCTAAGCAAATTTGAAATTGCTCTGTTGGGATAGTCTAATTCAGAATCAAGGACATGCAAATCAATAACAAAATACACTGAAAGAAATAAAACATCGAAAAAGACTATTTTTCAGTTACTGCAGCGGCGCTACTACGTACAAATTCTAAACTTTGTGCTTCGGAACACATAAGGACCGATATGCAGTAACGAACCGATTTTTTCCCGGTGGGCAACCTCAGCAAGCTCAATTATTACCAGGGATGGGTTGCTGGGTCCCAATGGCCTTACTTCGTAGCCAGATCACGAACGAGTCTCGTTCGATACACATCGATAACAACAACAATAACAAATACAAACATGCAAAGCAAACAACAATCTACTGCTGAGTGGAATTACTGCTGGTCTGGTGTTGATGACCAGAGAAGCTGGTCCGAATACTGGACGTATTGGACTGTTTTTTCAAGCTATGGGCCATTTGCTGTAGTATTCCATCAACTTAGTAAGCGAAGAGAAATCTTGCTGAAATTACGCGGACATCTTCAGGAGAGTAAAAATTAAGAAAAGCTTAAGACGTTAGGAGAACCCGTAGCTATGGTGAGGAGAACCCAAAAGGGGGAGCTTCTCCTTCAACTATGGTAGTCAGGGTCAGATACTTCGGCCTTTAGGAAGTTTTTAGATGACACACTGTGGAGCCAAGCGGAAGTACGAACGCTCTCTCATAGGGTCACAATAGAATGTAGGAACTTGAATGTAGACACTACGCAGGTCGATATAGTTGAGGAGTTGAAGTCTCAGTTCGGCTTGGTGGATGTAGCTGCTGGGGCTGTTACGATGCGTAAGGCGTTCGGACAGACTCAAACCGCCATTATTAGAATGCCAGCAAATTGTGCCAAAAAGTATTGAAGTCAGGCAGGATAAGAATTGGGTGGGTAGTGACCGGACCGGACCGGGAACGTATTACAGTAACACGATGCTTACGATGTCAGGAGATTGGGTACCATGCATCACAGTGCAATATACCTGGCAAGGGGCTACCAGAAAGATCACGGGTATATATTATGTACTGGCACCAGCACTGATGCGAACCGTTTACCTGGTAGCGGCAGGTGTACCTGATCAAGTCAACTAACCCAAAGTGAAGTGCATACAGCTCAATCTCAAGCACTGTGATGGAGCACAAGCACTTCTTCTGCAGACCCCACAAGTCTATCCCAGGGAGTGGTTGGGTCCGCAGCAAATGCAGGAAATCAGCGGTCCATAATGACGTCAGTATGCGAAGTTGACGCAAGCCACGAGGGCTTCGTTCGGGCGAAAGTCAGAGGGCTGGCTTTCCATGTTGGAACTGGAGCGAGTTTCAGGGACTCTTGGACACAGTGTTTATAGTTGCACGTGGAGGGCCCCTTTAGTCATCGCAGGGGATTTTAACTCGTGGGCCGTAAAGTGGGTTATCATTCTGACTAATGCAAGGGGACATTCTTTCCTCGAGGAGTTCTCTAAGCTTAATTTTAGCTTAGCCAACGACGGGCGGTTCTTCAAACCCCTTCTCCTAGTGGACTGAAGAAATAAGCTCACTAAGAAAGGCCTGCCTAGCAGCTAGAAGACGCTCCAAGAGAGCTAGAAGCTGTCCGAGTTTTGACCAACGTGTTCAACAATTACGGGCGGCAAAACGGGCTAGTAAGCAGATTATTAAGAGCAGCAAGAAATACTGCTTCCAAAAATCAGCGCAGGGCCGACATTAACCCCTGGGATACTGCGTACAAAATTATCACAAAGGAGATCCGGACTCCGCACATTACATATGTTTCGTGCCCTACCGAACTCTTGAAAATAGTTTCAGTGCTGTTCCCAAGACATCCAGTGGTTGATCTTGATAGACGTCTGTCGGAGGATGACTATCCAGTTTCCGTATCAGAGCTGATGGCAGCGACTAAATCAAAAGGAGATAAAAAGGCTCCAGGTCCGTATGGGATCCCCAATGAAGCCCTGGCGATCTTTTGCTGCCGGATATTTTCGAGCAATGCTACACGAAATGCCTTGAAGAGGGAGTTTTTTCAAAGAGGTAGATAATTCAACTCTTAATCCTCATCCCAATTAGAGGGTTTCATGTTGGAGACGGATGCCCAATGACTACACGTTAGCCGGGTTATTATTAGCATCCAAAAAGGCCTTTTTCCGTTACGTGCCTTTCACATTTTTTGAAGACTAGCATACCTCATGGAGCACCAAACGAAACGAAAAAAAAATATATGTACGTAAAGGAAGTATACGTGTTTGCTTATTATTATAGCAATGAAAATAGGTAACTTAGAAATGGAGAGTCAGACAAGTAGCAAGCATGCAGCAGCTGCGATTGTGTGTGAGGGTTGGCACAAATTCTTTAATTTTGAATTTGTTTTGTTGTTATACTACTGTAAAGTTAATTTGTTTATTAAATATAAAATCGTTATTTATTGCTCTAAATCAATTTCAGCCCCTTTAAATCAATCCTCACCCTCTGCTACTTGCCCGAAACGCGAACATATCAATATTCAAGGCACAACTGGAGGAACTCAATGACTTGGAACCTGCACTGCATACTGCGGAAAACATTGACGATGGTATAGAACTTTTCATGAGCACATTGAAGCGGGCGGCTGCAAGTGCCGCGCCCCTACACCAAAATATAAGGCAACATTCGAACCAGACACATCTTCCTGACGCAATAGCAGCCCTATTACACACCAAACGCAGAGTAAGGAAGGAATACGCAAGAACAGGTGACCCCAGACTTCAACAGATTTACAGAAGACTAGCCAATAGACTGCACAAAGTACTGTATCGTAGAAAAGAGCAGCTATTTAATGATTTTCTGGAGAACCTGGGAACTGATAATACTACGAATTACTCTCTTTGGAAGATCACTAAGCGCTTTAAATCACAAGCAATGCCGAAAACAGCTTTACGAAACCCGGCAGGCGGCTGGTACAGAACGAGTTGTGACAAGGCGGAAGCATTTGCAGACAACCTAGAGCAAAGATTCAAGCCTTTTGACTTTACCCATGAAAGACACTGCAGATTAGTGCAAACAGCGCTGGACTCGCCGTTCCAAATGGCATTGCCTGCTGAGCCGGTAACATTAGAAGAAGTGAAACAACTTGTCTCAAAGCTAGGCCCAAAAAAGGCGCCTGGTGAAAACCTGCTCGATAACAGGACATTTAGGATACTCCCTGATGGTGCTCTGCAGTTTCTAGTGCGGATCTACAATAGCATTTTGCGTGTTGGCTACTTTCCCAACGCATGGAAAAGAGCCACGATAATTATGATACCCAAACCAGGAAAACCGCTAACCGAAGTGGACTCTTACCGGCCCATAAGTCTACTCTCATCACTTGGCATAATGTTGGAGAGACTAATTTTAAATAGGATTCTTGCTTTAGACGAGGTACAGCAGACGCTCCCCAAGTTTCAGTTTGGCTTTCGAAAGCAGAACGGCACCCCTGCATAGGGTGGTTAACTTCATCCTCGAAGCCCTGGAACACAAGGAATATGCAGTTGCCCCTTTTCTTGATATCCAACAAGCCTTTGACAGAGTGTGGCATCCTGGCTTGCTCTATAAGGCCAAGAAGGTGTTGACCCCACAGCTATTTACACTTGTAAAGCGCTTCCTGGACCGGCGGTCGTTCAGCGTATCACTTTCTGAGAGCAAGTCGACCGTCAGAAGGATCGAAGCTGGTGTTCCGCAAGGCAGTGTTCTAGGTCCGACTCTCTACTCCATTTTTACTGCTGATATGCCCAATCAATATGCGATCTCGGAGTTACAACACAGAGACACTCTCATTGCTACATAAGCTGTTGACACTGCAGTGCTTACTAAAAACGACAACATATTTCATGCCAAGAGTGCACTACAAGAGTACTTGGACTCGTTTCAAGAATGGGCGAAGAAATGGAATATTTGCGTCAATGCTAGCAAATGCGCCAATATAACCTTCACCAGCTGCCCCGGTGTAACTTTAAATGGAAGCGTTATAAGTCACACGTCAGCTCATAAGTGCTTGGGTGTCACTCTGGACAGAAGTCTAACTTTTGGCAAGCATATATCGGCATTACAACACGCTTACAGAAACAAAGTGTCCAAGATGTCCAGGCTTCTGTCTTCCAATAATAAGCTATCTCTGGCAAACAAAACTAAGATCTATAAGGCTATACTAGCTCCTAGCCTCTTTTACGCTATCCAAGTGTTTGAAATTGCAGCCAGTACACATATAAATAAATTACGGGTACCGCAAGCCAAAACACTTAGAAAAATTTCAAACGCTCCCCGGTATATACGAAACAGAGACATTGAGCGAGATCTGAATGTTCCACTGATTGGAGACAGGATTCAAAAGATAGCTAGCAAATACGCAGAGAGGCTAGAGTATCACCCAAACGCCCTTGCCTGGCGACAACACAGCGCTGGATTAAGAGCTAAAAGAAGACTTAAACGATTGCACCCTCAAGATCTCCCACAACGGATCTTGACGTAGTGAACTCCCAGAGCATCGTTCGAATAGCAATTATCTTAGACACCAATTCCTAATCAAGATTGTCTTAATTGTAAATATTGTAAATTTCCAACCATAGTTTATCTAGACATAGTTTTACTTTAAATTATTTTTTTTCTCATTAGCTTAAGTTGCCACAAAGGTAATAGAATACTATTCAGCTGTAATAAATATTTCTAATAAATACGATTAATAAGAAAAGAAAAAGAGTTTCATCGTGTAACAATAAATAAAATTTAAACATAAATAAAATTATACAAATGTTAATCCAGACGTAAATTAAAGGTATATTCTATGTTAAAAATTAACAGTTAATATTCAATTATATTAAATTAAAATCTTCTAATACTAGTTTCCATTCATCGCAAAATATATAAATTATGCTTAAATACTCACATATTTCATTAACTGGGCTACCATTCCATTCCATTCTCCCGTTTCTGGATCTTTTGCGCCATATTTTTTATCCGGCACTAAATCCAGAATATAGTCAAATCCAACGTCATGGGATATTGTCTCTAATATGTCGACACAAAAGCCATAAAATCGATCGTTTCCTGTGAAATTTTTGTTATATCTCATCATTACATAAGGCGTTTCCTAAAACATTTAATTTAAAAAAATTATTTCAATTGAATTTTTTTGGTATATTATCGCATTTATGATATGTTTTGTTACTATTTTGAAATTTGTTCAGTGCCTATTATGTTTCTATCCTCATATATATACTGGATCTAATTTATGGACAGTTTCGTTTCTTAGTAACAATAATTTTACTTGAAAATCTATCATTTTTTTGTCAAAAAGTTTCTTATTTCTTGCTTTATGTTTTTAAAACATTAACCTAGCTTTATTATGTTATATGCTGTTTCTAATCTAAACTTAACTTATTTAGCACAAGCTTCTACATTATATACTGGGTCTATATATATATATATATATATATATATATATATATATATTATATATATAACTTTTGGTAAATTTTGTCTTTTACCGAAAACTAGTTCATATGGACAATAATTGTAACATATGCCATAGAGGGGGTCGTGCTAAAACATTCGAAGTATTGGATCCATACGTCCCAATCAGTTTTATTAGCTAATAAATACGATCATATGTATTGGTTAAAAGTTCTGTATCTTCTATCCACTGCACAGTGGTTCCGCTTGTATGGAAGCGCGGCCATAAATGCTTTTAATGGCATTAGAGGGCTGAAAGTTTTACCAAGCTTCGTAAATAGTGTTTGTAGTTGAAAAATTCCGCCAACCAATGAACCCCAAACAATAATTTAACAAATAATTAAACAAATAATTAAACAATAACAATTTATGAGCCATTTATGTACTAAAGAAAATTTACAATGGTTGTAACTTCAAAATTATACAAAAATTTTAGGATGTCTCCTCAAGCAAGCTATTAACTGAGGGAAATAATTTTAAATTGTCCTTTTTTTCAATATTTCTCTGCCCAGTAATATATGGGTCGGACCGTAAAAGCAAATAATTCAATATGTCTGTATTTGTAAGAATTCGTGACATTTTGCGGGTATGATTCAGTCTGCATTTCTTTATTTCTTTGTTGTTCGCCTCTGCAGCTTCCTCCGAGAGCTCTCCAATTGAAACAAGTGCGTGCTCTATAATAGCAGATCCGTGAATAAGCACTTTGTGAACCGTCGCAGGCAAATAGTACCAGGGATACTCCTTGATTAACCCTTTGGCAGTATCGAGGGCATATTCATTAAATTTGTGTAAGTTGATTTTGTGTCCCGATGCCAAAGCTTGCAGTAAGGTGGAACAGCGGTGAATCAAATTTTCATTAAGGCCTGTAATTTCTACAGACAACCGAGGATTCGAAAAAAATTTTCTCGCTACATTGCCATCGTTGGATGTTCCTTTGCCACCATCTCTAGGCTGGTCCACTATTAAGCCCATTTTATATCGAAAATCCCGTTGAACTTCTCTCTTTCTTTCTAAAACTTTTTGTTTTTGTTGGGGCCCTCTGGCCTGCCACATTTTTATGACTAACTTATAAGAAAGGTGAAGAAAGTATTCAAAGAATCTTATTTTTGCATGCAGTGGAGATAAGCCAAACTCGAAATATTTTGTTGATACCTTTTTGTCCAAACATTCATTCAAATTGTTCATCTCCGTTGGCTTTGCTTCGCAAATATAACATTTAGTGGAGTGCGATTCACTTAAAGCGTTACAAACTTTTCCATCTACCATAGTTAATTGTAAGCTGTAAGCGTGCGAACACACACTGACTTTTGTTGCCTATGAAATTAAAAGTAACAAGCAAAAATTGTTAAATATTACGAAGTTTTTATACACAATGTAAACCACAAGTAAAGACGATGACAAACACAAAACAAACAAAACACAGGGGCTCTGCTCGACAAATTTGACCTTGAAGAAATAAAAAGATGCGTTAGATTATTGGTTGTTTCACACACATCTGCAAGTTTCTGCAGCTGACTTAAACACTTTTATTAAGTAAAAACTCTGATTAATACAATTAACATAATATCTATGGGGGAATCGGGGGGGAACACAACTAAAACCTTAGGTAAACATAAAAAATACGTTCACAAAATACACAAAATAATATTAAATTGATTTTGTTAACTTCACCAAAAAATTTGTTGGATTTATTTAATTCTTAATATATACATTTTAAGTAAATACCTTCAACTTTAAAATGCATTTTGAATAATGAAAATCGGATCACTATATCAAACGTTTGACCACTTTGAAGCGCAATTTTGTTTTGTAAAAATTCTTGCAAAGCACAGCTGCGCTGCAAAAATGTATACATGATCACGCTTTGCATTCTATTTTTAGAATGTCCCGTTAGATTTCCAGACAAAACCGGTTTGCCATCAAGAACTTTAAACATTTTAGAAACAATTTGCATGAAATTTTTTTCTATGCGTTGTTATCAGTTTTTTTGATTTTTGGCCTCTGGCGGAACCACTGTGCACTGTTCCAACGGTCTGGTGATGATGTGCAGTTGATGTTTTGATGTCTATTTTCAAATACTTGCACAATTCAATTATAATTGAATTCTAATAATCCTTACCCATGTCCATAATGAACGTCTTCATTGGACCGTAGAAGAATCGAATATAGCTTTAGCGACAGTGTTTCCACTGTGATTTGGGGCAGGAATGGCTAAGATGTATTTTGTTAAATCATAAATACTGCATACTCGTTTCCACTGTGTGATCTATGTGACTATTTTGTCAAAAATTACTCTGTCAAAAGCTTACAAAAGCTTTTCGATTTTCTTTTGGAGGCTAAGTACTTATCGGACAACCCTCGTATATTGGTGTTTCTGTTATTATTAGTGGGAATTTTGTATTCTTTGTAATGTTAGCTTTCTGGCATTTTGGACACTTTCGTATGTAGCCTTTTATTTATTTAGACACACCTTTCCAGAAATAATATATTTTATTTATTTATTTATTTAAGGTCAACTATTAGCAGTCGACAGAAGTTGAATAAAATGTATCATTAAAATTAAATTTAAAAATCAATAGATTAAATATAAATATTTTTAAAAATAAAAACTTAGAATTAATTAAAAAGAAATAAAGAAAAAAAGTTTTTAAATAAATAAAAGGCTCATGCATAAGGTAATTAGTAGGGCAAGTGCTAATTTTTAATAAGGAAAAGAAACGGGTAGATCTAATAGGAATTGAAAAGTTTAATTTGTTAAGTAAGAAAGGAGAGTTAATATCACCATTGATAAGTTTTAGAATGAAAGTTACACCCAGCATAGTGCGACGGTGAGAAAGAGAAGGAAGATTAATTAATAGTAATCTACTAGGATATGGCGGTAGGTTAAGCTGTGGTGACCAGTTTAAGTTTCTTAGTGCGAAAATTAGAAACTTCTTTTGCACCGACTCGATTTTGTCTTTGTAAGTCTGATACTGTGGCGACCACAAACAGGACCCATACTCGAGGATGGGTCGTACCAGAGAGACATAAAGCTGTTTAGTCGTATAAAGGTCATTGAATTCCTTAGATCAACGCTTAATAAAACCTAAGACCTCCATGGCTTTATTTACCATGAACTCAATATGATCATTAAAGGAGAGTTTTCGATCAAGTAAGATGCCTAGATCAATGATTTGAGATATATTCTCAAGAAGATGACCGTCTAAAAGTATTCAGCGTGCACAGGTTGTGTGTTAGGAATAGCAGACAACTTTGAAGTAGCTCTATAGTTCATGACATCAGATTTAGAGCCTTTTTATGTAAGGGAATAACATAAGATTCTTTCCATAACTTAGAAAATAATTCGGTCGAAACGGACAAACAAAAAAGTTTAAGAATTGGCTTACAGAGCGAATTAGCACAGTATCTGAGAACGCATCCAGGCACCCCATCAGGCCCAGGAGAAAAAGATGGCTTGATCAAACTCAGCTCACAACCTAACGAACTTTCCGTAATCTGCGGACCGAAAACAGAGTTAGATGGATAAATTCTATATGGATAAGGACACTTAGAATCGTAAATCTTAGACGATTAATACTAGCTGTTTTCTCGTTTAGAGTTAAGGAAGAAGGATATGTAGCAGTTCGCCGTTTTAGATTTACGAAGTTGTTAAACTGCTTAGGGCCTTTGCAAATTGTAATCTACAGCGAGTTAAGTATCAAAGTATCAAAGCCAGACTTAGCGCTAACATACCTTGAAAAATCAGTAAGCCTACCAGATAATTTGAACTTTTTGTAAAGTTTAGAATGATACATCCTATTAAAATTCATTTTAAAAATGGAGTTAATAGCTCTATAATATAATATATATATACCTCCTAAATTATTAGAAGAGTACAATTCCGACCAATCGTAGTTATTAAATTAAATGTTGAGAACTCTAAAGTTTACTTTACGAAAGCAGTAGTATTTATAGCAAAATAGCGAGCTCTAAAGTGGGGTGGAGCGCATTTTCAGGTGAAAGTAAAGGATCAATTCTTACAACAGTATCGCATACCTGATCTGATACAAAGACAAGATCAATTATTCGGTTCCTGCTATTTCGAATTGAGTTGACCTGAGATAGATTTAGTTCAAGAAGTCCCGACAGAAACTCGTTCGAAGTTATTAAGTCGTTGTTATCCGACCAAATAACATCGGGCAAGTTAAAGTCACCAACAACTACCAAACAGTGTTTATCCAAAAGCATGCTGGACAAAGATAGAATTACCGTTAAGTGAGTTAGGTATACAGATAAATCAGACTGGGGAGGAATATATGAACAGGAAATATATGAGTCAATGTTATCAATTCGCACTTTCACACATACATAGAAATTGTAGTGGGGATGTTATTTACTAATTGCGATATAAGATTACATTTTATCGCAATAAGGACACCACCACCTTTTCTATCCATTCTATCACATCTATAAGTAACATAAAGAGGTGAAAGTATAGATGCCTCAAGAATATCAGGTTTAAGCCAGGTCTCAGTAAATGCCAAAATGTTATGTTCGAAGGAAAATCTATCTATATAAAGGTTAGAGAGTTTTGACTTAAGGCCTCTAACATTCTGATAAGCAAACAGAATGGAAGAATTTATTAGTTTTTTGACGGAACATTAGTAGGAAGAGAAGGGGGTACTGATGACTTATGTCTCTTTTGCGGACTGTACTCCTTTACAACCATATCATCCAGCCCAAAAACATTAGTACAAATAGTATTTAATGCACTTGTTGGGACAGATATCTTGAAGGAGGAAATTTCTCTACGATGCTAAATTTGAATTATTATTAAGTTTGTTTAAAATATATGACCTTGGCCAAGTTTTATACAATGTCTGTATGTCCTTCTAGTATGCGATCATCATGTAATTTAGACAAGATAGCTTCTATTTCTATTTCAGATTTTACTTGGCTCATCGGGATGAATAGCGCTACTCTTTTAGGGCTCTTTGGGCTTTGAAGTTTTTTCTAAATATTGCCTTGGCAATTCTATTTCTTTTTCTCCTGCGCAGTATTCTTGTCTACTTTCTTGTCCTCTAATGACTTTCATCATATTTCCTCTTATATTTTGTACCTCCCTGATGTTTATTCTTTATCACGCATCTGCTGCGTAATTGTCTTTAGCCTTCAGATATTCTACCGTAAAATTATATTTCTCAAATTCAATCCTCATGCATATTAATTTGGACTCGGATTGACCATTGAGAAATGAAATGGTCGAAAATGTGTTATTGCCCAGTGAATAGCTGTTAGCTCTTGCTCAGTTGCACTCTTGTTACTTTCTCCTTTAGTCAAGGATCTTGATGCAAATGCGATTAGAAGTTGGAATTTATTATGGTTTTGAGTTAAAACTGCTCCACACGCTTGCTTATTTGCTTCTGTTACAATACAGAACTCTTTAGTGAAATCTGGATATTGTAATATTGTGTAGTATGTGCATATATCGTAGGTACAAAGTACCAATAAGTAAACAGCAACACTTTGTTGCATGGAATAAATAAGCTCAAGTAGACGTGAAATACGATGACCCACTTATGTATCAAGCCAATACAGCATTCACGCTAAGTCAGCATTCCCGCGCTGACTGCATGCAATGCATATATATGCACATAAGACTCTCTCTCTACCGAATATACTATATAAGATATATATATGCTTCTGCTCCTCTACCGCTACCAACTGCAGCGCAGTAGCTAATAGGCTAAGCACACTAAATAATTTTTAATAAAGAAAAGCAGAACTTCGCGAACACCTAAAACCGTTAAGTTTTTGACCATATGCTTTACGGAACAACCTATTACTATTACATCATCCATATAAAGAAATGCTTGCGATGGTTTTAAAGCAAAAAATGCAATTGAGTTCGGGGCTTTTTTAGGCCAAATGGTAAACGCGAGAAGCGATATGAGCTATTACTTGTCGAGAATGATGTTATATTTCTAGAACTTCTATAAATTTCAATTTGGTAAAAGCCAGACATTAAGTCTGGGTATGAAAAACACTTTGCTTTACTTAGTTGACCTAGAATATCATCAACTCTAGGTAGTGGGAATTTATCGGACAATAGCTTCTTATTAATATGACGATATTCAATAAATAATAGCCATTTTTCATTTTCAGATCCCGGAAGAGACTTCTTCGGGACTAATATGGTTGGGGTTATCGGTTGTGATAGTGTGCTGGAAGACACTGGCAATACAGGGAAGTTGTAAGCTATGCATACACACACACACGCACGAAAAACTACCTCTCACGCACGCACACACACACTCGCGCACTTGTCTAATACGAACGGTGATCAGCTCACTGCTTAGCTCGCACTTTACGTCAGTCAAGTCTCGCGGTCATTCGGTCATTGGCCTTTTCATCATTTGCTTTGCTCCAGCTGTTTGACACAAATGAAATCAAAATACATGCTGGTGACGCTTCGGCAACGATCAGCTGCATCGAGCCATCTAGTGATATGGCTTTCTTTAAACCGAAGGCAGAATATGTTCTCTGCAATGAACAAATTTTGGGATTCCGAGGAGTTTACGCATCGAATCGGAATAATCGGTTGGAATGGATACAGTAGAGCTACTGAAGTCTTATTTCGAAAGTGCGCAGACCAGCATGGAGCGCATTAAGATTCTCGAAATGAACTCATCAGCAAGGAAGGAGTTTCTGTTGACTTATATGGAGTTGAAAGCGAAGTTAATGGGAGGCCTTTCCAGACGGCAGAAACCACTTGGAGCCAATTCAACGATGAATGCCCGAGATATTGGAGCGACAACGCGGTCGACGCGTTTGCCTGAATTGAGGCTTCCGACGTTCCCTGGATCTTATGTTGACTAGCCGGATTTCATCACGATGTATAATACAGTCATTGGAAACAATGAGGAGCTATCGAAAGTGGAAAGTTTCAGAATCCTCATCAGGTCGTTGGATCCATCAAAATAAAATAATAAATCAGCCATTGAGTTATTTGAGGCGTTTTGATAATAAACTTCTTCATATTCAGGCACATGTTCGCGCTATCTTCGGGCTTCGATGTGTGGAAAAGGGTGTTGCGAGCATCTTACGGGAATTAAGCGATAAGAGCAACTCACACTTACGCACTCCGGTCTATGGCCAGTACTGAAAAAATGGCGGAGGGTTTGTTAGTGCATTTGGTGACGTCGAAGCTGAACGCTCAAGCAGGAGAAAATGGGAGAATGAGCTGCAGACTGATCAGTCTCCTAGCTGGAGCGACAAGGCCTCATTTCTGGAAAATCGCAGCCGTATGTTGGAAAACTTGGAGATTTACAAAGGTGTGAAGACTCACAGTCTATTCACGACTCAAATCAGCAAGCGAGGAGCTTATGAATCTTAATTTTCAAGTGCCTCTGATACCCTGTCGTGCGATGATGGCCTCTGGATCGCAGCTCAACTTAATATCTTCTCTCGTCGCAAAACAGCTGCGGCTCAGAACATGGCATTCGAATGCTGTCATTTCCAGAATTAGAGGAGCACCTCTAACTGCTGACAAAGCTTTGAAGTTGCGAATTCAGCTTCGCGACTTCAATGACCTGCATCGTCACCAACTCTGTTACCGATCAGCAGCCTCACTTTAGCATTAACTGCGGCAACTGGAACATTCCGCGAAATTAGGACCTGGCTCATCCTCATTTCAACAGGAGTCAACGAGTGGATTTGCTTATCACAGCGCTCTAATAGAATGGCGTGGCGACATATTCCGACATCTCAGAACCCGGCTGATTTTCTCCCGAATCCACCAGAACTCCCTGAGCGGTGCCGCACTGTATTGGTGGCCTGTCGCGAATTGGACGTCTCATACAGTTGCAAGTTTCGAAACGCATTCAATCGGCTGCAAAGGATGTTTGCATATGTTTGGCGTTTCTTGTAACTTCAATCGCTCCGTTCATCAAAATCGCTGACTTTAGAAGAGATCAAAGCTAATATCTATATAGTTTTCCAAGGAATCCAGAGGGTCAGTTTCATAGTGAACATCACATCTCCTACAAGCCCATGGAGTCCTTAAATGAACAAATGAGCTCGTATCTTTGAAGCCATTTCTGTGCCCAGCTGGGCTAATTCGAATTGGTGGCAGGCTGCAAAACTTTCAGCTGGACTGTTACGCAAAGCACCCTATCATCTTGCCAAAGGCTCACCCGTTCAGAGCCGCTATCATTACGTAGATGCATCCGAAATTTCTGCATGCTTGGCCACAAGGAAAGCTGGCTGCATTGGCCGATTGGAGGACGCAAATATGTGGCTTCAGTTATTGAAAAGTGCGTTCGATGCATCTCTCTGCGGCCAAGGATCGTCGAGCATATCATGGCTCCCTTGCCTGCGGATCGTGTGCTGCCAAGTCGACCATTCGCCGTGGGGAGGATTTCTGCAGACCTTTCTACTGCAAGCCTGAAGTGCGAAACATAGCTCAGGAATAACATACATCGCTGTGTTCGGCTGCTTCACCACTAAAGCATTCCAATCTGAGGTGGTCGAGGATATATCAGCTGCGGCATTTATCGCAGCATTTAAGTAATTCATCAGCACAAGGGGTGCCCCTCGCACCGTTTGGACTGATAATATCACCAACTTTGTCGGAGCTATGAACGAATTGGCTGAGCTTAGAAACCTATTCCTCCATGTGTGGCATTATAGGTTATATGAGAAAAGAAGTAGTAGTGCGTCGCCACTCTGATTAAAATCTTTTGGCAATTGCGTTGTTTTATAAAATCTATGCCTAGTATGCCGTTACTTAATTAGATCAACTAAATAGAAGTCATGCGGAATTATGTAGTTACCTGTAGTGAGTTCTATGTAGACTAAACCTTAAAAAAAATTGTTCCTTCACCAATTGCCGATATTTGGGTAGCAACTCTTTTGTTTACATTTTCAAATATATCTATGTTTTCATTGTTGATTTTTACAAATGTATTTAAATTCAGTATATGTCTTAATTTTGCCATTTATTGGCTTTGAACATCTGAAGGGTTTTGTCGGTTTTCCATATTACTCTGAGTTACTCGTTCATTGCCCCTGTTGTTATTATTTTGATTTTGTTTGCCGCCTCGGTATCAATTGTATATTCCTCGATTACCACCTCTGAAATTAACCCTACTGTTACTATTGTTGTTATTATAGTTAAAATTGTTTTGGAAATTACCATTACCGCGGCCATTGCCTCTACCTCTTGGGTCATTTCTGTTATTTCCCCTTTAATAGTACAATAATGTACTCGGACTTCCGATCATTTCAGTGCAACTATGGATTTATTTACCTTTAGCCTCATAGAAATTTCTGAAATTGCCAGCTTTTAGTTTTATGCGAATTTTCTCGTATTCGCATTTTTTGATCATGGCCGATATTGTCTTTTTTGTTGCGAACTTTTCCGCTTTATCAGAATCCAAGAATCCATCGAAAATAAAGGCTGCATCAAGTCGTCAATTTCAGACGTATATTGCGCTGCTGACTTGCCTTTATTTTAAATATTCATCAATTTTGCAATAATAACGTCAAGGGTTTCGCCTCTGACATTGTCATTTAGTTTATCTATAATGCCACCAATAGTAGTCTCATTTCCTACTTTGTGAAACATAGGGCCAACTATTTTTGATATTATGACATCTACGGCCACATATTATAGCTCACCTTTAGTACGTTCTACTAGTCGTATTGCTCTCAAAAATCTAGCAAGATTTAGTCTAATACTGCTGAATTCTGGAATTGCAGTCGACAATTTTCTAATTTGGTCACGTTCTAGTTCTACTTGGTTCGTCATGTTTGGTTCTGATGGTTACATGTCGCTCTCAGCTTCAGCATCAGTGTTAATCAGAGTCTCGAAATAAAGAAACTGATGAGTGGTTGTACTGAACTGAACTTCCAGCGGAACTGAACTGCCGACTCTGGGCCGGCATCCTTTAGTTCGATTTTGGTTATCTTTCTATATATATGGTTTATATATGGTTTATCTTTTCTATATACAGAATTTATTTATAAACTAGTATATAAGCTAGGTATGACCTATGCTGAGTTGTACCACTGACCATATAACACATAGATCGGACATTTCATAAAGCATTTTTGACACAAAATTGCGAGGCGTCCCAGCAGAGGCTTGGCGTCGTTGCGAGACGTCCCAGCAGAGGCTGAGCGTCGTTACGAAGTGTCTCAGCAGAGCCGAAGGCTGCCGAACGTTTTCGCTTAGCAGCAATCATTCTCATTCGGTCTGCTGCCGAGAGCACATGAAATGCGCAGGAATATATGTCTTTCAAGATCGTTAACAACAACAACATATGAGCGAGAAAGCATACTAGAGACCACATATCGCCATGCTTCTCGCACTCCTGTCATTAATGTTGTTAACAATCCACCCCCGTTTCGTTTGCTTGCCACTGTCATTGATGATGTCCGTTGATCTTTGTTTTGAGCTCGTGTGTATGCGTAGTTCGCTGTCCAGACAGGCAATAGACAAATACATGCATAGCTTCTTGTGCGTATACATATCTTTACATGTATGCGTGATTTTCGTTTAGAAGAGCATCAGAGCATCTGTCTCTGATTATGGAGAAGGTAGGTAGCATGGAGCTTGGTAGAGAGGCACAGACGCTAATCATCAGAATATATAGAGAATTTGAAACTCTTGATACTTTAATTAGTGGGCTACGCGGAGATTCGAAGCGATTGATCGGTGTGAAAGAACCGGTTGATCTTCCCTCAGATCTAAACTTGTACCTAAAGCTCGAATTTCAAAATTATCACACCATTCACGTGGTCAATAGTCGACCTCAAACTAATCAAGAAATCTAAGCGAAAGACCTGTAGTTTTACAACTCCCATTTGGTCTTAAATACGAGCTTTCAATCCTCCAGCGCACGCTAGATGACATTCTTCGTGAGCATATTGGATAAATATTTTTCATATATATAGATGATATAATCATATTCAGCAAAGAAGATGACCCTTACATAAAGGAGTTCACTACAATTTTAGAGACAATACGAATGCCAACCTTTAACTCTTTCCTTGAGCAGTTAGAATAGTAATGCCAGAATAAAGAGATGTAAGTCGTACCTACAAAATTACGACTATGAACTCCAGGGAAGGAGAATGTAGTTGCTAACGCACTCTCCAAAATACCGAACAAATAAACTAAATAGCATCCACACAACATAAAGCAGAAAGATCTAGAAATCAACTCACACCCAGTATAGAAGCTTCTAGTGTTTGTTTTCCAGAATCAAATCTTTTTGAATAACTCAAGAAACATTGCAAATTCAGCTTACCTTTCCCAACATACCACAGATATGACATTAACCAAAAAAAAAAAAAAAAAAACGAACCGGACGACTTACTCAAAAGACATCTTAATCGATCTATAATAAACGCTATTTAAACCTCCGAAGTCATAATGAGCAAAATCCAGACCATTATTGCAAAAGCTTCAAAGTAATCCAGAGTTACAGATCAGAGCAAATACTAAAAGTACATAACAAAGCTCACAAAAACGGTAGGGAAAATCATATACAGTTGTCCGAAACGTTTTACTTTCCTAAAATGAAGAAAACAATAGAGGAAATAGT
The DNA here is from genome assembly GCA_018150725.1 of Drosophila quadrilineata. Classification (NCBI taxonomy): domain Eukaryota; kingdom Metazoa; phylum Arthropoda; class Insecta; order Diptera; family Drosophilidae; genus Drosophila; species Drosophila quadrilineata. The sequence goes on from JAECWN010000450.1 coordinate 1,129,898, forward strand.
TAAGCAATGCAAGACCTGCAAAGAGGAAAAATATGACAGGCATCCTCCTAATCCCCAATTGATGGCAACGCTTTTCCAAGACCACCCAGGTTATACAATTCATATTGATATGTACAGTACGGAGACGAAATTGGTAAAGTGGCCCATCCACAGGCGAACATGTTGGCCGAGCCGCTCGTCGAGACAAAATTTTCTTGTCCACCAACTAGTGCCAACATGCTCGCAAACATTATTTGGTGGCAAATTTGGAGCAGTGAACATGGCAACGGATGACGGCAGCGCCACTGTAATTGCACTTTTTTTCAATTAATTATTGCTTCAAAAATATATAAATATATAATTAATATATATAATATATACATAAACTCTTGCATAAATTGTTTAGACATTTTTAGCAGCGCTCGCTGGCACGTGTTTTCACTTCAAATGTTTGGTTGAAGTGATGTTCGTGCCAGCATTGCCATCCATTGTCGAGCATGTTGTCGCGAACACAGGCAAGATAGAATCATTTCTATTTCGTGCGAGCGGCTCGACGAACACGAAATTTGTACGCGAGCACTACCACTAACGATGGAAATTCCGTCGAGCACAACATGCTCGGCCAACATGCTCGTCTATGGATGGGCCGCTTAAGTAAAGATTCGCGGTACACTTCAGTGATAATTCAAACATTGGTTTTATTGATTCATATTTTGGGAGCAACCATAGAGATTGCTGCCTAATAGCTTTATTGTTTAGTTCTTAGGAGCAGCCATAAGTGTTGCTTCCTCCGAGATTTATCATTGAGTTGTTCTAAGTGACAGAGTGTTTTATATGCTTAGCTTTGCACTCGAGAGCAGAGCGGCTGTACTTACTTACGTATATGAGAAAGAGTATTATGCGCGTATATGTATGTATGTACGGTTGGTCAGAGTGGGAATGCTGACTAAGCGTAATTCATGAGCGTGAAAACATATTCAACGCTCTCTTGCAATGATTTGTTTAGGCAATGCAACAATGTGTTGCTGATGTATTTAAGTTATATTCTGGGTACAGTGTACCATCGATATATTCGCATACTATAGGTATTAACAGCCTTAGATAAATTCTCCAAATTAGCTCAAGTATTGTTAACGGACAAGTGGAAAGGTTTAATTCCACATAAACCGAAATAATGAGATTTATAAAAAAGGATGGGAAACATCGAAACTTTGAGGAATTATTACAAAGAGCAAACTATGCACATAACTGCACAGTTCACTCGGTCACAGGCAAGAAACCTCTCGAAGTCTTTTTCGGCACAAGAGTTTCTACTAACCCCGAGAATATCGAACAGACAAGACAGGACAACATCGTTCGAGATCTACAGAATCAAATGAAAAATCCAGAATACCATAATAAAAACAAGAAACCTTTGAAAATGTATAACATAGGGGACGATATATTCGTCAGAGTAAATACGCTATGTAGTTCAAAATGTTCGTCAAGGTTTAAAAAAGAAGTAGTATAGGAAGACAATAACACAACAATACTGACAGAAACAGCCCGGATTGTCAGGTTGGCATCAACGGGTTACTGCAGATTACGAACTACACTGACTCACAGACTACAACAATTACGATCGGCTTCGGAGAGATACAAACCAAGACGACATGGATAATACACATACTAGATTTAGATAATATTGGCGAAACCTAGAATATAATACCGGGACATATCGAAGCTAAATTTGAAATTCACCAATGGATATTATACCCTCTATCATAAAATGATGCAAGCGTATTCCACATTCCATACGATATCATCATCATTAAGCAGTCCAAATAAAAGGGCTGCAGAATCAGATCAGATTAATAAAAGAAGAAATAGGAAATGTAAATTATGCCATACAATGGGCGAAACTTAATGTAATAAAGTCATTTTTACTAAATGAAGAAGAGATAGAGAGAATAGAAAATATATTCAATAAGAGCAATATGCCAACGCTATCAATAGAAGAAATGTTAGAATTCTCGGAAGTAGCCCTATTACACAACAGAACAACTCTTCTATATTTTATAAGAATTCCAAATTTAGACATATAAACGCACGAGAAAATTATTGTTATACCAATAGTTAAAACAACCTGATGGTAAACATAAAATTTAAACAAATATTGTTTAATAAAGATAACATGTATGGGATAACAAATGTTTGCATTAAAAATATGTGATAAGAATCAAATTGTTAATATGAGCAATACGACTTGCCTACCTAAGCTCTTTGTAGGGGAAAAGCGTTTTGCGAATTTAGCAAAAAAGACCACATTAGGAAGCTGGAAGAGATCAGCAACGGGATGCTTAATAACTTCAAAGGCACTGTAACCTAGAGCAAAGTAACTTTCCTTGCCATGTAGTATTTCAGAAAATGGTAAAGAAAATTCTTTCTGCTGTATTTCTATTTTCGATGCCAGGTTTGTATATAAATGAATCTAACTCTACTAACAACATATCGACATCATATGATTTGCAATTTGAATTTTGCGAAAATTTGAAAAAATGCAAAGATATAAGTTTAAAATTATAATGTTAAATTTATTAACTGAAGGCTTTCTACAGTTACCACATTTTGCACGAACGCAAATACATTTTCCAGCGGATCGTGATTAACTCGAATAGTTAAAACGAAATAGTGGGCTGTGTGGTTTTTAAATATATCTTTAACTAATCCAAACATAGCTTTAGTAATTTGCAGCAAGCCATGAAGACAACATATATTGTTTCCTTGGTATTTAACGTGTTTTAGGTATTCAGACATTTCCTTCAGTTTATTCTGCTGCTACTTCGGAACTATTTCGTTGGAATTGCTTGGCTACAAATTTAAATTGCTTCTGCAACAGTGTGACTAAATGTCATGACGAAAATTACCCGCATTAGCTCAAATCTATTCGGATAAACGTGACTTCTTCTTAATGTAGTTATTCTCGTAGCTGATCCCTGTTCTACATAGTTCGTATACCTCTCGTATGATTTCCTCAAACTTGGCTTTTAGGAAATTATTCCTTATAGATTTGAAAAAATTCGGAGTGTCATAAAACATATAATATTTTTATTAAGACTTGAAGTAATTGGGTACATTATCTATTATAAGCTACTTGACTATACACAACGCTTTTAATTGTGAATCCCATATTTTCAGCAAAATCAAAGTTTTTATAAATAGGGCTTTTTGGCATTCCCTTTAGTATAAAATTATAATAATAAACATATAAAAAAAAAATATCGTTTTATTCTTACAAAAAACTTGTAAGATTTTAACTTGTACACCTAGCCGCAGAAGTCTGCGTACATAATGAAAAAAATGCGACATCAATTTGCAAATTTTTCAGTCATTTATTAATAAAATTTCCATATTCATTTTGTAAACTCAACTACAATCAATTGTGTTTATTATCGTATTTTTTAAATATTTTTTATTAATGTCTTTTATATTTTTAATTTCAAACTTAACCCTACTAAAACAGAAGATGAACAAAAATCTTCTGCTCGTGATGGGCGATTAAAGGTTGTTCAAGTATGAACATGTATTCTATAAAAAATATGTATGAACTTAGGGCAGTAGGAATATGTTAATTAAAGTGGCCCATCCACAGTCGAACATGTTGGCTGAGCATGTTGTGCTCGACGCAATTTTCATCGTTAGTAGTAGTGCTCACGTACAAATTTCGTGTTGGTCCAGCCGCTCGACGAAAAAAGAAATGATTCTATCTTGCTTGTATTCGCAACAACATGCTCGACAATGGATGGCAACGCTGGCACGAACATCACTTCAACCAAACATTTGAAGTGAAAACACGTGCTAGCGAGCGCTGCTAAAAATGTCTAAACAATTTATGCAAGAGTTTATGTATATATTATATATATTTATTATATATTTTTAAAGCAATAATTAATTGCGAAAAGTGCAATTACAGTAGCGCTGTCGTCTTCCGTTGCCATGTTCACTGCTCAAAATTTGCCACAAAATGGTGTTTGCGAGCATGTTGGCACTAGTTGGTGGACAAGAAAATTTTGTCTCGACGAGCGGCTCGTCCAACATGTTGGACTGTGAATGGGCCACTTAAGATAAGAAATATATGGTGTCAATAACCAAGTCAATTACTTGTATCTTCAGCTCGCATAAATTATGTAAGGCCAAAGCCTGTTGAGTTGACAAAGGGTACTCTTTTCGACCGCCGGTACTAACACTAATATCAATAAAAACATGTACTATTGATATAGGTTCATGGGTCTCGTCAACCTAGGTAGTAGTCCCAAAATAATATTATGTGAAACTGCATGAGCAGCATATTTTCAGCATATTAAATAATATTATGTAAATATGCTATGTGAGGACATATCAGTACGAGGATCACATTATATATGGTCGATACTACGTGACTATTAGCCTAACATACATACTAGATATACAAATGTTATTTGGTCAGTGATCTAAGTATATAATTTGTACATAGCAATAAGAACCCAAAAGGATGGAATAAAAGAAGACCCGATCCTGAGTCGGCAGTTTAGATCTGGTTGGAAAGATCGGGCCTTTGAGAAGAACCAGCCAAATGAATTGCTATTGTTTACTACTTTTTGGATAGAGGAGTGGGCTCTACCAACAAGGACAGCAATTTTCTTGCATAATTGCGCCGCAGAGAATAACTTTAAAATAATTTTTGGTGGAAAACAGAAACTTCCTTGCCATTTTGGTCCATATTGCGATTCTAACAAATATGTTGCTATATTTATGTTTCAAATGTGCAATACTAATTGTTTATATTAATATTAAAATATCTACATCCAAAAAATTCAAAGGTAATCGTTGTATCTTGCATTCTTATGCGTGTACATTTTTTTAGTAGGGTTAAGTATAAAATTAAAAAAAAATTATAAGACATTAATAAAAAAAATATTGAAAAAATACGTTAATAAAAACAATTGATTATAGTAATTGTTTGCAAAAAAAAATTTGGCAAATATATGAATAAATAGCTCAATAGTTCGAGTTGAAAGTTTTGTTTTGCATTTTTTTCAGGGTGTGCGCAGACTTCTGAGGCTGGGTGTATGTATATATGTGATAATATGCCTTACATACCAATATTGTTATAACGACTAAAGTTACATTCATTGAACCAGAATCAAAGAATAATGCTGGGTCTGTAATATTTAAGTGATGTTGAGGAGTCCATTCTCCAACTTTAATGACAGCGTGTTGTTTTAATTTCACTAAGTCCATTTTAAATTCAACTCGTTGGCCATCTTGAAACTGTATGGGCCCTGTTAGTCCTTTCCATTCAACCTAAAGTGAAACAGTTGGTGTTAGGAAAAATTGGAATAAAAATATTATATTATAATTATTATATTCGAAATATTCCTAAAAAAATTATTTTTATTTTAGGTATTTATCTTATGCCCGAACATTAGTAGCACAATAACATAAGCAAATTATGGAATGTCAACAAAAATAGCAGCTGGAGCTTTTACAGTGCCTACTGCAGCAGCAATGTAAGCAACACCAGCTCGAAATAGCGACTAGACCGGCATGAAGATATGCTTCTTCAATTAATAAGTTTGCTTGAGAAAAGTAATGAGGATTCATCGAACCCCCAACACATAAACAACGCTTCAACCTCACAGTGAACAATCTCAAGATCCTAATCAGGAATGTCAATAACAACAGGATTTATATCATACTTTTAAGTGAAATAAGGCTTAATAGAGAAGAAGTAGTCAAATTATAAGGATATTCATTCTATAGAGCGTATAAGCCATCACGGCATAATCACGGCCACGGAGTAGCGGTTGTGTTAGTGAGAAGCTCTATCATCCACTTCCCCCAAAAAGTCATAGAAACAAAACTAGTTCAAATATCTACCATTAAAGTTGCCACAGGTATGGCTAATATGGAAATTAGTGCAATGTACTGTCCTCCAGGAAATAGACTAGAGGAACGCATTTTACTGAAATACTCGTTTCTTTTGGACAGAGGTATCTGGTTGGAAGTGACTGAAGTGCGCGTCATTGGATTTGAGGCGACAACACAAGCTGACCTTGTTAAATCCATATCAGTTAGAGGGGCTTAAATTCATGTCACTGGTTTTCCAACTAGATACCAATATGTACTGCTGATATTCTGTTTTTTTTTTTAATTTTATGAGATATTAAGTTCACAAATAAATATTAAGGAATGCTGGGATCTTGATTACGATCATGTTGCACTTGTAGAAAATCTGCTAATGAATGGAGTTCATGTCAGGAAAAGTCCTCGGCAGATCACAAGTCGGACTGACCTATTGGTTATCAAACAATATCTTGAGAGATCGTTTCAGGGAACTTTAAAAAAAAAGGCACCTCCGAAGAAAAACAATTCGGTCTCAAGATACTGAGGACTGAGTTTAATGGAACCGGGAATCAAGAGAACTACGAGCTCTTTTAAGGGAACTCCATATCGACATCTTTGAGTAAAATTTATCATTGATGGAGTACACCGTTGATGCCAATTACTCACTATGGAAGTGCATTAAATCGCTTAAGCAAAAACGCGTTAGACAGGTTGACCTGGCGGTAACCTGGCAAAAAGTGAATTGGAGCAGTCAATTACTTTTGACATACATCTAAAGGATCGCTTCAGTTCTTACAGCTTTGCTTCGACCAGAGTTTAGAGACACCACTGCAGATGTCATTGCCTATTAAGCCCATAAGGGCTGAGAAAATATATGAAATCACTTAATAGTTGAAAGTAAAGCAGCGGGTATTGATACGATATGCTACTCTACTCTGAAGGCCTTGCCCAAAAGGGCAATCCTATATATAATATTTAATATTTTATTATATTCTTTAGGTCCAAGAGTTCCCAAAGCAATGGAAATCAGCAGCGATTCTCAAGGTTCAAAAGCCAGGTAAGCGAGAGGCTGACTCTGAGTCATATCGACCAATCAGTCTCTTACCAGTCTTATCGAAATTCTGGAAGAAATTGATTGCCAAGAGAACTACTGTGATCATGAATCAAAATAACATCTTGACTGATCATCAATTTGGTCTTCGAGGTGGACATGGTACTATTGAACAAGTGCGCAGATTGGTAAAGCATATCCTGCAAGCCTTTGATCATGTGGAGTACTGCAACGCAGTCTTTATTTATAAGCAACAAGCTTTCGAGGGGTTTGTCATGTTGGCCTACTTTGAAAATTATTTTTTTTTAAATATATTTAATAAGTGAAGAATCTGTACATCTTTAATTACTTTAACATCACATGATAGATTGTGTAAGTGGAACCAAACGTCAATTCTGTATGACGATTACATATAGTGATGTGTTTTAGGATTGGGTTGTAGTATGGAGTTGGGTAAGCACTATTGGCGCCTCATTGTTTTCAAATTCCTGCATCTTAAGACGCCTCAAAAGTTTAGCCGGAATCAGATTTCGAGCAAGTAAGCTGCGGTGTCCCAGAAGTTTGTCTCTGTATCGGCTTGTATGCCTACCAATCTGTTCATCCACAGTAAACAGCTTTAAGTCTCTATGAAGAGTTGAACCGCGTACATACCAAGGGCAATCAGTTATATTTCTAAGGACCCGATTCTGCAGTACCTGAATCCGTTTATAACTTCATTTGGCAGCGATCCCCCAGATCTGAATTCCATAAAGCCAGATTGGTAAGATACAATGCTCGTACGTATACCGCCCTTTTGCATCTAAGCGGCATTGTACTCCTTTTAATGATAAGCCATCGCAATAGCTGGATCCTCATGTTACATTTTTTAACTGCAGACTTAAGATCTAGTCCGAAGGAAAGTGGCTTGTCTAGAGTAATGCCCAGGTATTTCGCTTGCGACGGCTGCTTCACAGTAATTCCCCGAAGCAGGATTTCAGGGGTTGTCATTATCAGTCTCTTCATTGCGAAGCATAGGTTTGTTGTTTTTAGCGGATTGACTTTCATGTTCCACCGTTTGACCCAAGCTTTCAGAGCAACAAGATACTCCTGCAATTCATTACCTGTTTCTATTCGACTTCTAAAATTGAAAATTATTGCAATGTCATCTGCATAGGTCGAAATGAGGGCTTTAGAGGGAGTCTCCATATTTTGACTATTGGGTCTGAGTATATCAGCAGTATACAGCGAATAAAGTAACGGCCCAAGTACTCCTGCTTTCATTGGATAGCTGTTACAGTATGTATCCCTAACTTTGACTTTAAACACCCGACCTTCCAGATATGATTTTAAAAGTCGATAGTCGGGAGCTGGTAGGAAGTTTTTGATTTTACAATGTAAGCTAACATGCCAAACCTTATCGAAAGCTTGTTGCATATCAATGAAGACTGTTTTGGAGTACTCCAGATCATCAAAGGCTTGTAGGATATGCCTTACCAATCTGTGCAGTTGTTCAATACTGCCGTGTCCACCTCGAAAGACCAAATTGATGATCAGGCAAGGTGTTCTTTTGATTTATTATCACAGTAATTCTCTTCGCAATTAAGTTTTCCCACAATTTCGATAAAGCTGGTAAGAGACTGATTGGTCGATATGACTCAGGGTCAGCCTCTGGCTTACCTGGCTTGTGAATCATAAGAATCGCTGCTAATCCATTGCTTTGGGAACTCTTGGACTCAAAGAATAGCATTAAAGATTAATGAAATATATATGATTGTTCTTGTGGGCAGGACCTTCAGAGTAGAGTAGCATATCTTATCAATACTCGGTGCTTTATTGAATGATTTCAGTCCTTATGGGCTCTATAGGCATGACATCTCCAGTGGTGTTTCTAAACTCTAATGAGTTTCACTGGACTCTTCAGTCGAAGCAAAGTTGTAAGAACTGACAGCATTTGAATGCTCCAATTCATTTTTTGCGAGGTTACCGCCAGGACAACGTATTGGAACGTGTCTAAGGGGTGGTGGCTTGAGTGATTTAATGCACTTCCATAGAGAGTAGCTGGCATCAACGGTGTTATCCATATATGACAATTTTTGCTTAAAGAAGTCGCTACGGATTTCCCTAAAAACAGAGCGAATTGCTCTTCTCCGGAGGCGCCTTTTTCTTTTAATAAGTTCCCTGGCTTCTCTTGTAAGAATAATTCCATAACTTTTAGTTCGGACATCTGGTTCTTTGGAGTTGAAGCCGAAGCAGCTCTATGAATATTATCAGTTAGAATGTCGACTGCATTCTCTATATTTTCTTTAGAGTCTAGAGCAGAATTCAGCTGAAACAATCTGTCAAGATGCCGTTTAAAAATCACTAGATCAGTCCGACTTGTGATCTGCCGAGGACTTTTCTGACATCAACTCCATTCGTTAGCAGATTGGCTACAAGTACAATGTGTTCGGAATCCCTGCTTTCAGTAATATTTATTTGCGAATTGAGTATCCCATGATATAATGCGAAATCAATGCACGTCGCAGTATGAATAGATACATATGGGTATCTAGTTAGAGAACCAGTGGCAAGAATTTTAGCCCCTCTAACTGATATGGATTTAACTAGCGCAAGCCCTCTGGATGAACTATTGTTGTCGCCCCTGATAGCTCTGTCCAAATGAAGCGAGTATTTCAGTGAAATGCCTTCCTCTAGTCTATTTCCTGGAGGACAGTATATCGCACTAACCTACATGTTACCCAAACCTGTGGCAACTTTAATGGTAGATATTTGAACTAATTTTGTCTCTAACGTTCTGTGGGGAGTGGATGATAGAGCTTCTCACTAACACCGCCGCTCCTCCGTGGCCAAGATTATGCCGTGATGGCTTATACGCTAGATAGAATGAATATCCATATATGTTGACAACCTCACCTCTATTAAGCCTTATTTCACTTAAAAGTATAATATCAATCCTGTTGTTATTGACATTCCTGATTAGGATCTTCAGATTGTTCACTGTGAGGTTGAAGCGTTGTTTATGTGTTGGGGGTTCGATGAATCCTCATTCCTTTTCTTTAGCGAACTTATTAATTGAAGAAACATATCTTCATGCCGGTCTAGTCGTTGACTATTTTTGATAGTAAGCTGATGTTGCTCACTTTGCTGCTGCTGCAAGCACTGTAAAAGTTACTGCTGCTGTTTTTGGATTGCTTGCTGGCATTCCATAATTTGCTACTGTTGTTGTATTATATATATATATATTTTCATTATTCTATCGTGGCTGGGGTCTAGGCATTAGATGCCCCTCAGAAACTACGCAATTTCTTGCAACAGATGCGTACGACACGCTAGCACGGAATCCAGGAGAGCTGGCTTGCTGAGTCTGTTGTTCACCTAGTTGCTTTTGTTTCTTTTTTGGGTGCAATTGTTGTCCTCCTTGCTGCAGTTGTTGTTGTTGCGGTTTTGAGCGATAAATATTACCCCGATCTTCCATTAATTGTTTCACGGTGGAGCGTCTCTTAGAGTACCACATTGATTTTTTTAGATACTCCTGGTACCATCGGCATCCCTTATAGGTAGCCATGTGACTGCCTCCACAGTGTAAGCAAATTGGTTGCTGATCCAATGGACGAACACACTCCTTAGTCGGATGCTTATCGCCACAACGCGCACAATTTGCCTGACGACGACAGTATTTTGCTGTATGTCCATATTCCTGGCAACGTAAGCAATGCGCAATTTCAGATGATTTACGCATCCTCTCAACTGTAACTATTTGTCGGCAAAGAGATTTAATGCCATAAATTTCTTAGATTTTTTCGCATTTTTTAATATTTATGAAAAATATGTTTAATTTTTGGACCTTATTTGACCTTGATCTCGGATTATTCAACTGTAGAACTTCAAAACCAACGGTTTTAAAATTGAATATTATTTGGTTAATAAAAGTGCTATGATGTAGCCCCTTTACTACAATCTTGCAAGGTTTTTCTTCCTTCAATTGATAAGTATGGAATTGTATTCCCATATTATCAAAGTGATTAACAATTCCTCTATATGCATCCACATTTTTGGGATAGACTCTTGCTGTTGTGCTTTGATTCACTTTAACAGTTACGTCATCCAAATCAGCAACATCACTAATTATTTCAAATAAATAATTGAGATTTGCAATATTTACCTCAATTTGCGGTGTTTTTTTTTTTGATAAAGGCTCCTCTGTAATAATCTCTGTTGAAATATCTACATGGTTCAACTCATTACGATCATCAAGTTCCATATCCAGAAGGGCGAAACGGTTACGGGTATTTGCATTACTATTGACCTAAAACATTATTTGCTCTTTTGGGGCTCATCATAGGAGATATTGGCTTCTTGCGCTTACATACTTGATGCTTTTGAGCATCTATTATTCTGAGAGCGGCTCCACTCTGTGCTGTGTGTGCAGCTTCACTTATAATTGGAGTTTAATCACTATTACCTCCATAACATGCACTGCTGATTGATGCAGTTGCAGTAATTTCTCATAATGACTTTTTGACATCTGCTTTAATCGGCCCATCCACAGTCGAACATGTTGGCTAAGCATGTTGTACGCAATTTTCATCGTTAGTGGTAGTGCTCGCGTACGAATTTCGTGTTTGTCGAGCCGCTCGAACGAAATAGAAATGATTCTATCTCGCTTGTGTTCCAGCAACATGCTCAACAATGGATGGAAACGCTGGCACGAACATCCCTTGAACCAAACATTGGCAAGCGAGCGCTGCTAAAAATGTCTACACAATTTATGCAAGAGTTTATATATTATATATCTATATGTCGGAGACGGCTCTATCGTTTCCATTATACAATATGTACGCAGCAAGTTCTGTTCGTTTCGGTTTCTCAACATCAACTGACTCATTACGCACATTCTAACCATTTCACAATATTTGACAGACGATAATGCCAACTCTTTTCTAAGCCCCTACGAACAGACCTTACTCAGCAGCAAAGGATGTCTCTTTCCCTCAGCCGCTGTGCGTTCTCAGAACCGTTAGCGACATCGTGTCGCCACTCACAAATGTTCTCGCCTTGTACAATGATCTATACCGTTAGCGACATCGTGTCGCCTCTCAAAACTGTATTCGTATGCACAATGGTCAAACTACCCATTCTATGCTACACATATACAGTGGGCTAATTTACCATTCTGAGACACGGCCTTCCTGACCTATCACACGTCCTCGTGTGCTACGTCCTCCACCCACTTCCAGGTCACATACCAGACTCTTTTAATTATGATATCTCTTGTTTTTAATAATATTGTTTTCTCATACAATTCACCAATTTACAGACCCGCTTACACAAACATTAACTGACAATTTTCTTATCTAGGAAACACAATTCACTTTAGTTTGCAATCATTATACATTTCAACTTCATGATCTTACAAAACTTAAATTACTCTCTCAGTTTCTTGACTTAAGTTGGTGTTCACACTTACACCCAATCACTTTGACCCCCGCCATAACAAGTCTCGTCTGTTATGGTGCAGTCTCTGTTCTCTTGACCCCCGCCATAACACTTCTCATCCTTGTGAGACAGCTGTTATAGTCCGGTCCTCAATTCCCCTCTTGGGACACAGACGCACGCTTACTAACGCCGTCTATTGGATCGTTCCCCTCCTGGGACACGCCATCACTTAGGCCATCGAATTCTTCATTTAATTCGTTAATTATTTGTCTACTTGGTAGCGCTCTTAGCCACTCATGTGAATATTTATACGTTCTCTTATTAACTAATGACTTTAGTTCATATCGATCGCCGTCTAAGACTTTAATCACCCCTTTAGGGTCGAGCTTTGACTGATGCAGCTCTTCGTTTTTCAGTAAAACGTGGTCACCTACGTTATGCTTAATAATCATTGCCTTATTTTTGTCAAATCTTTGTTTGTTATATTTTGCATTATTTTCCATGTTTTCCTTGGCTTGAATTCTAATCTGTTCTCTATCTACATCATTGTCTTCTTCGTTTAAAGCTAACAAACCAAAAGGCCTAACTTCTTTTCCTATTAATAACTCTAAAGCGCTAAACTTGGTGACTCGATTTACAGTACAATTAATGGCGAGTTGCACCTCAGCTAATGCATCTTGCCATGATCTCTGACTCGTTTCAACAGCTGTCAGCATTGTCTTAAGTGAGCTCATCACACGTTCAACCTATCCATTTGCCCTACTAGCACCGGTAGCGATCAAATGCAGTTGAACCTTTTGAGCGGTACAAAAATTGCGAAAGCCTGAACTAGCAAAACAACGACCTTGGTCCGCTATTATTCTAGTTGGTAATCCAAATAATGCCACAACCGATTTCACAGCTTTAATACAGCTTTCAGTGTCAATATTCAGCGTGTGGTAAAAAGTAAACAAACTTGGTGAATGCATCTGATAGAACAATGACGTATTCCTTCATGTCGTTTTTGCCACTCATTTTACCCGTTATATCTATGTGTACTGTGTGCCATTGTATCTCTATCTTAGGAATTGGATGCAATTCTGCCTGGACCTTACCATTTGGTGGTTTTACTAGTTTGCACGTGATACAGTTTTCCACAAATCTAGGTACATACTTGGACATATTTTGGAATGAATTGACGAAAGTAAAAAGCTAAACCAATAACTGACGTTACAGTTTCTGGAGGCAACCCTATGCCTGGATCTTTCGTGCATTTGGCCGAATATCACCATTTGTTATTTCAAATACTTGTCTAAAATTACATGCAACAAAATCTCAAAGTAGTGTTCTGCAATATTTATGTTACAAAAAACTTGTTGAGTGCTATAAATTAAATCGTTACTTATACCATTGAGTTTTACAACATTATTAATTATTTTTCATTTAAATTTGTGGGCAAAACTTTCTTTGACCAAATAGCATTCTGCACCAGAATCGAAACAAATTGGAACGGACTCACCGGATTCTTTTATTGTTCCAGAGGGTGGAGCTACTGTACAAATGTCAACTCGCTTCTCGTAACTCTAAATGTTTCCACCAGTACGATTTTTACGGATATACAGAAGCCACATGTCCAATTTCATCGCACTTAAAACATTTAATTTTTGATCGATCCTTCATTCCGGACGTGATGCTGCCGCTGTAACTCCTTTCTGTGGTGGCTGATGCGTTCTCCCTTCGAGAGTGGCATTCAACATATTTTGGCCAGCCTTTAAATAAAAATGGCACTTCACCTGCATTCTTGATTTCTTCTTATCCGGACCAGTCGAATATCTGTCCTCCTCGTTGTTGCGCTTCTTGAAAGCGTAAGCCTGTAGCTGCTGCCGCAGCTCATTACGAGTCGTCACATTTGTTGTAAACAGCCAGCGCAACAAATTGTTATCAATTTGAGCCATGTGGGTCAACGCTACTGATACGGCAATCTCCTCCAAATTCTTTGCCTTCCACTTAGAGAGCAGTAGGGTGACTATGCGACTGCCGTACTCAGCAATACTCTCTCCGGTTTTGGGACGTCCGTTCAAAATGTTCATCAGTATGGCAGAAGTTGTCTCAATGCCCACGAAGCGTTGGATGAAGAGTTCACAATTTTTGACAGACCATAATGCCAACTCTTTTCTAAGCCCCTACGAACAGACCTTACCCAGCAGCAAAGGATGTCTCTTTCTCTCAGCCGCTGTGTGTTCTCAGAACCGTTAGCGACATCGTGTCGCCACTCACAAATGTTTTCGCCTTGTACAATGATCTATACCGTTAGCGACATCGTGTCGCCTCTCAAAACTGTATTCGTATGCACAATGGTCAAACTACCCATTCTATGCTACACATATACAGTGGGCTAATTTGACATTCTGCGACATATATATATATATATAAATAAATTATCACAAGAGCGTAAATGGACACTTCACTAAAGTGAGCTGCTTGTATGTCCACTTATGTATGCAGACAGACAGTCGAAATAAACTTGATCGGAGAGCGATTAAACAATGCAAAAAATTCACATAAAAATTGTGTTTTATTTTTATATACATATTTAGTTTACGTACGGTATGAACGTGAGTGTAAATACAAATGAGCAATAATCAGCTGATTATGGATGGCCGTTCAGCAACTGCATCAACATACGTGCTAATGTTGGGTTGTTTAAAATTAAGCTATTGATACGGCCCAGCTGTTATTTGTGCGCACAGTCGACTTTGCTTTCGTTTTATTTTTATTGAGTTAAGAAACAAACGCGAAACACTCGCAAAAGTAAAAGAATAACTCTCGTACCTGATTATACGTAGTATCGCATTAATTCCCGCGGTACTAGCCGGTGGTGACGAAATGATATTCGTAAGAAATAATCCGGCTCGAAGGACCAAATGTTGTTGTGGCGGCGAAGAATCCTTAGGGTGTCTGCTGCTGATGTTGGGTGTGCACTGCTATTATATGTACGTATGTACGTACGTTGGTGGACCAAGAAGAAGGGTGATGGGGGGGGGGTGTTGGAGTCGATATAAAACAAAGAGTGAGCATTTGGGTGATCGGCAATATTAGCACCGTGTCAGGCGCACTGATGGGTGTGATAATCCCTCTAGCCCCACGAAGTCCATGAAATAATACCGATCGCGAATTGTTGAGATACGTGATATTCAAATATGTTTAAATAAGAGTCGAATTGTGCTCGTCTTCCATTTAAGCGAAGCGCGTTTCGAAGTTGTACAAGCGACGACGACAGCACACCACACACAGCTCAACTCAACTGACTTGTCGATCCAATCGCCTCTATGCCTAGGCCTTCGAATAACACTCGGCGACAGCGACACAACGCTGTCGCCCTGCTAAAACGGTACTCTTAAAGCGAGATTATGCAGAGAACCAATCACAGCACAATTAGACGCTGATGCAATATTACTAAACTTGTGAAATTAGTATTCCTGGTGAAATACCCAAAAATTTGTAATCGTACACACAATGAATGTGTATTCACAACTACGCAGTTTCAATGCGCCGACACGGCCATTCTGACCCTAACACGACATAGTGTAGAAAATAACAACATTATAATTTTCTTTCTTTATTTTGATTATTAGACTGAACATTAAATAGTTTCATAACAAAATCCAATTTTCTTATCTTAATTTATAACAAATTATCATATTAACAGTTTCACATAACAGTATTGAGTTCCATAACCATCATTTAAAATTTTTTTTTGTTTAATTCAATTCAATTTTTTTTCTTTCTTTTCTTTGTTTTCTTCTTCTTTTATATTATCCATTCTTCTTCATTATTCACTCTTATAATCGCATAATCAAACACCCCACACGCCATGATCAAAACAAACAATATGTTTTGCACTTGTGCTTGCATTATATTTTATGGACTCAGTACTCTGCCATTTTCGATGGCCAGCAGTACAACTTTGTCACCCTTCTTGGTTTACATCACTTTCTTCTTCAATACTGTTACGAACCGATTATTCCCGGTGGGCAACCTCAGCTAGCTCAGTGTACCCAGAGATGGGTTGCTGGGTCCCAAAGCCCTCAGTTCGTAGCCAGATTCCGAACAAGTTCAGTTTCGTTCGCTACACATCGATAACAACATCGATAACAGCACAATACGAATCACAACAAACACAAGCATGCATACAATAACAACAATCTACTGCTGAGTGGAACTACTGCTGGTCTGGTGTTGATGACCAGAGACGCGCCCACCCTTCCATACGATGGACCAGAGCGTGAATCTTGTGGTCCATCGCCCTTTGAGGAAAGTCACAGCTGACCATTCCTGGCTTTCACAGCCTTCTCTTACCCCTTCCTATTGATAACTAACAATTCATTTTGATTCAACTACGCAATCGACAAATTTTATTGGAATTCATTAAAAATATAGTGTAGGGCCCTAGGTGCCGTGGCAGCAATACTGCTGTCTGCCAGGGCTAATCCTAACGCGCTATGTTCGGCAAAAATAAAAGTTGTAAATGGCCTCGCACACACACTAATCACAGCAATAATAGGATCCTAACCTGCCTAGTGGAGCTCCCCTGGGATTTGGTGGACACCTATCTGTAACTGGAATAGCGTCCGGCCGCAAGGCGCGCAGGCTTGCCCGCAAGCAACAAAGTCGTTACACGGCAATGCGTCTGCATTGACAAAACTATTAATAAGCTAAGGGTGCGTACACATACAAATAAATAACAAATTTAATACATAAATAATAAAAATAAATAAATCGAATGGATGATAAATAACTAGGTGGGGGGGGGTCAGTCCGGGGCTTGCTCTGGCCTTGCGGGGCTGGAGGAGAGGATGCACCGATCCGCAAGATGCCACAGGACTTCGTGGGGCTAGAGGGATTATCACACCCATCAGTGCGCCTGACACGGTGCTAATATTGCCGATCACCCAAATGCTCACTCTTTGTCTTATATCGACTCCAACACCCCCCCCCATCACCCTTCTTCATGGTACACCAACGTACGTACATACGTACATATAATAGCAGTGCACACCCAACATCAGCAGCAGACATCCTAAGGATTCTTCGCCGCCACTACAACATTTGGTCCTTCGAGCCGCGAGAATTAATGCCATACTACGTATAATCAGGTACGAGAGTTATTCTTTTACTTTTTCGACTGTTTCGCGTTTGTTTCTTAACTCAATAAAAACAAAACGAAAGCAAAGTCGACTGTGAGCACAAATAACAGCTACACCGTATCAATTGCTAAATTTTATACAACCCAACATTAGCACGTATGTTGATGCAGTTGCTGAACGGCCATCCATAATCAGCTGATTATTGCTCATTTGTATTTACACTCACGTTCATACCGTACGTAAAATAAATATATATATATAAAAACAAAACACAATTTTACGCTCTTGTGTTACTTGTGCTAACACCCAATGCCAACCGGTGACGAAAGATCAAGCCACAGGAGGTTGTCAGTTGGAGCCCCACATAGCGTAAGTCGATCGTCTATATCGCCCATTTCAGCAGGACTTAGTATGCCTGTACCCAAACCGTCGTCATCTCACAACAAAGGCGAGACCCATCCCGGCAGTGAGACTTAGCTAATAGATCAAACCTCCTCCATCAACACTGAGTCAAGTCCTATTTTACCACCTAAGGCAAACAAATCCAAATTCCCTGCCATGGCTCTGTCTGATTTTGAAGCCGTTTTTAACAAACTTATCCAGTTTGAAGAGCGTCTCAACCGACCCATAAGAGAGATTCCTATTTTCTATATCCTACAAGTATGTCGTGACAACTTTAACTCCTTGTGACATAAAATTGGGTCCAAGTAAGAGCGTTGCGCCCGGTTTCTTACCCCGACCGACCCAAGTGACGACTGACGATGCGTCGAATCTGCTATGTCCTCCGGTCACTCCAGCTCCTCCTACTCTCATATCCAGCGGCTGTCGACTTCCCCCCTGCGACTCTGATGTGCTCCACGGGAACTACAACAAGTCGCCCACCTTTCGGGACCTCTTCACAGACATCTAACAATCCGCGGTTAACACCAGTAGAGAAATTATTTCATTTAAATTACAAGACCAGCGGAGAGGTCAAGGCCATCGTCGCAAAGTCTCTTTTGACCAATCAGGGTTTCTGTTCGGCATGCGCTGCTCTTTGCGATCGCTTTGAGAATAAGCGGCTGCTGGTAAACAGCCAGTTGTAGATCCTCTTTAACTTATCACCTGTTACTTCCGAGACAGGAGCCGCCCTCAAAGGGTTGCAGAGTATAATCCAGGGCTGTCTGACGGCTTAAGATCAGTCGGGCGTCTCGACTGACAACTGGGAGTGTCTATTAATTTTCATCTGCTCCTCCAAACTCCCAAAGGCGATCCTTGCACTATGGGAACAGTCTCTGACAAACAAACACGACATTCCCGCTTGGCAAGATATGAACAAATTGCTTAGTGAGAGATTTCTCACTTTGGAAGCCATTGAGTATGTCATATCTTCCAAGGCCACTCCTAGGAATTCAGGGCCTGAGCGGATTCAATCCTTCGAATCCAGCGTCACGGTGAAGGCTCAAAAGTGCGATCTCCGTATGCCCCAAGATTCTGCACATGTCTGTGCCGCAAAGGTCCGCCTACATAGCCCAACGACGTTTGTGCCTGAATTGCTGCCAACGCGCGAGGAGTACTTCTAGGTACTGCGTTGGTACAAACATGTCATACAGGTGTCACATATCCCTCTCGCGCGTTGCTTGATTCTGGGCCCGGGGCCACCTTCATCTCAGAGCGACTCAGCAACCTCATTCGATTGCCTTTCCACTCAGTCCAGGCACAAGTGTCCGGCTTGAGTCAAAAGTCAGCGGCAAAATCGACTAGGTTTGTGTTCCTTCCTGATTGGGTCCCCATCAAATCCACATGTTTAGATTGACACATTGGCCTATGTGCTTCAGCACCTGACCAACAACCTACCATCAACGTTGGTCCCACAAGAGGTTCTTCAGGAGCTTCCACTACAATGTGCAGACCCCACGTTCCACAAGAGATCCCAGGTAGACATCCTAATAGGGGCGGATATCCCTCCGTCCATACTACTGGGGGACTCCGGATCAACATTTGTGGTTCTCTATGGGGTCCAGTCCCAAACTCCAGCAGGACCACCATCTCAGCGTTTTCCACACGCATCGTCCGACACGAGAAACCTTATTTGCATGCCCCACTGACCAAATTTTTGGGAGGTAGAAGAGCTTCCGACTACGCACGCTCCAGAATCCGACGCGTGGGTGGAGGATCTCTTCGATGGCACCACGAGCCGTCAGAAGGACGAAAGATATGTAGTTGCACTTCCGTTCAGGGACCCTGAGGACATTGACTTAGGTCACTCAAGAAACACAGCGCTAGCTCAGTTCTTGAGAAATGAGGCTCGTCTGTCCAAGGACGCCCCTTTAATGGAACAGTATGATGAGTTTGTTAGGAAGTACTTGGACATGGGCCACATGCACGAAGTAAAGTCAGTTGGTAACTCCACCAACTACTATCTCCCTCATCACTCTGTTATTAAGCCTGACAGCATCACCACCAAGGTTCGCGTGGTGTTCAATGCTTCGTGTCCCAGCCCCAACAGGAAAAGCCTGAATGATATCCTTCATTCGGGTCCCGTTCTCCAGTCCGATTTGACCCTGAAAATTCGGAAGTGGCTGTTCTCCAAAGTGGTATTCAATGCAAATATCACAAAGATGTACAGACAAATCCTCGTCTGCCCGAGCCACACCCCCTTCCAGAGGTTTCTTTTCCGAAACGCCGGGGTCATATTCGTATTTATGAGCTCACCACAGTTACCTTCGGGGTAACTTATGCACCGTTTCTCGCCATCCGGGTCTTGTAACAGTTGGCTACAGATGTGAAGCTCCAATATCCTTTGGCTAGCCACCTCCTCAAAAACTATATGTATGTGGATGACATTCTGGCGGGCGCTCATGACCATCAAACCGCCATCTCATCCATTCAAGAGATTAGCAAAGCCCGAGGGCTTGTCGAGACAGCGCTGGATTCCCGCTTCGGAAATGGACCTCCAAGGGGATCCTGCGGGACATTTCGAAGGATCACCTACTCCACGAGGACTTTTTGGACATCGCCAAACCGCTCGGTGTCCGCTGGCTCGCAACCACGGACGAATTTTATTTCACCCCCTCTTCTGACTCCTTCCAACCCCCACTCACCAAACGAGGAGTTCTTTCCCAAATTGCAAGGAAATTCGATCCAACAGAATGGCTAGCACCCGTAGGAGTGAGCGCCAAGATTTTCATGCAGGACATCTGGATCCGTCAGCTTGATTGGGATGAGCCCCTTCCCACTGACTTGTTGAGAAAATTAGATACTTTCGCGAGCAGCTATCCTACTGTACGCGACATTCGGGTTCCTCGATGGATCCGGTTCTGCCCCGAGGTAAGGATTCAGCATGGTGATGCTGGTGGTGACCAGCCAACATGCGACTCGCTCCAGTGTTGACGGTTTCACTACCTCGCCTTCAGCTCTGTGGTGCCATATTCCTAGCTGAGCTGTTTAGGGCAATAACTTGCCCCCAAACAACTGTGGCTCAACCATCTGACCCAGAGGAAAGAATATTCCAAGATTTGCTGCGCGTCGTGGGTGCCCTCAGTCCATGTAGACGGACAACGGGAAAACCTTTGTTGGAGCCTCGTCCATTCTTTCGCAGGACTTTCTCAAGACCACTCAAGACCTGGTAATAACACGGTTCAGCCATCAAGGGATTAAATGGTCATTCAACCCTCCTTGCTCTGACTCCAGGGGATTTCCTTACAGGCGGTCCTAACCTTTCCCCAGCTGAGCCCTTCCGATGGTAGCCTCTTCTATTCTCGACCGCTGGCAGCGACTCAAGGGCCTACAGCAGCAATCTCTGCCACCGTTGAAAGGTCACTCCACAAGCGACCGAAATGGCAATCGGCGCAACAGAATTTAGTGCATGGGGACATTGTGGTTCTGAACGAAGACAACCTTCCACCCGGATCTTCTGGTTCGTGTGGTCAACGTGCGGACTGCCAGATAAGTCGTCAAGCGTCCCGTCTCCAAGATAGTGCAACTACCGATGCCAGATTGTCCGGGCAGCTGATCGTGACATTCAATTTCAGGGGTCATCGATGCCCCAGAATTATGGCAACGCCAGTCCTACTGTCGACCCAGTCTTGAGATCATCGATAACGCTACAGCCGGCACAACGAAAATGCAACAAATTATTATTGCACAGAGAATCGTGTTTTAAATAAATTGATACTACTGTCACCCATCCAATAATAATAATGAATCTACAAAATAACAATTCAATACAAATAACATTTTATATTATAGTTGGGAATGAAGAACTTTTCAAGCCCCCCGATTGAAGAAGTGTCTGTCAAGAAAGACTTCAGAAAGACTTTAGAAAGGCTTTCAAACGATAATCACGCATACACATAAACATATGTACATATATGCACAAGAAGCTATGCTCTGTTTGTCACTTGTCAGTCTCGACTGCATAATTCCAAACTACGAAACGCGCCTGCATTGCACACAACATAACAGAAGGGCGTTAAGGATGGCACTATGCGATCTCTCTCATGCTCCCTCGCTCATTTCTTGTTATTGCTTTCACTTGAAAAATTCGTAAATTTATGTGCATTTCATGCTCTTTCGTCAGCAGGCCAAGTACAAATAAAATGAATGTTACTTTACTACATATGTGAATCACGTAAATCATGTAAATCATCACGACTCACAATCAATGGAGAAAACGATTACGCCATGCTCTCTCTCTATCTGACGTTTCGTTCGCCCCCGTTAGTGTCTCTTTAATAGTATTTACATTATAGGGTCAGGAAATCCTCTTTCTACCTCTTAAATATGTGATATATCAAAAACTTGTGTACCGTATTTATATAATTAATCAAGCTGAGGCCATCATCCCATGGAACATCATTAACACAGCTTAAATTTCTCAGTTTTATTAGTTGATATATAGAGTGAAGCCCGATTGCAAAAACATTTACCGAGTCGTATATTAAAGCTGCTTCAGTCTGAAATAAAATTTCATAATTTCTAAAATAAATGCGAATTTATACATAAAAGACAATTAATATTAATCATTACCTCAATGTTTAGGTATTTTCGAAAACTTGAAAGGGATTTGTTTGATTTTAAAATCTGTTGATTATATGTTTCAATATCCTTTATAATTTTTTTAACCGAAACGTCCCCTAAATCAACTAATCGAAATGAAGTTATGTTCACAAAATTATACTTAAAGTCTTCCAAATCGAAAGTTTCCAAATCGAAGCTTGTAAACAGATAATGATATTTGTATTCATTCATTTGTTGCTGGAGAATCTAAATAAAATTAATTAATTGGCGATACAATACATATATAGACAAAGTTTGTAATAATATTATTATTGATGGATGTTTAGTCCAATTCATATTATTTTAAGACTCCCGAATGTAGCGACACCTATGAGTATTTTTGGAATGCAATATTGATGGTCGTTTTTATGCATAGCGATCAAAATCATTTTAACATAAATAGTTTAACTTTATAATTTTGTTATATTAAAGACGTTATATCCCGAGAATTCTATTCGAACTGCATTCGGCTAGATACAAATATTAGGTAAAGGCACGAAAAATACATTGCTCGATTCCAACAAAGTGTTGAATGAATAGCAATGCAGTGTTTTATTTTCGCAATACAGCACTTTAAAGGATTGAACTTAGCTCGAGTGCTCCGAATTTAGTTATTTCAAATTACTTTTGATATAAAGGTATTTACTTTAAATCGATATAATAGCAATTACTTATCCTCTTAGTCTTTTCATTTATTTTTACAATCAAACATTTAGACAATAAGCAAATTTAATAACATTAATATTCACAGAAATAGTACGCTTTAGTAAAGCTTACCATTAACTTATACACTACAACTGACCAAATATCACATAGAACGGACATTTCATACAAGTGTTTTTGACACAAAATTTTTTTGCAAGGCATCTCAACAGAGACTCGGCGTCGTTACGACCGGTCCCAGCAAAGGCTAAGCGTCGTTACGAATGCTTCGTTTCAATTGTAATTGGACTGCTGATGAGAGAGCATGAGTTGCGCATGAATGTACATCCTTTAGGAGCGTTAACAATAACAAGTTTTGAACAAGGGAGCATGAGAAAGATCGCATAGCGCCACCCTTAACGCACTTCTGTCATTGATGTTGTCTCTTGTTATTGTTTTGAACTCGTCTGTATGCGTAGTTTGAAATTTCGCTATAGAGATAGGCAATAGACAAATGCAAGCAGGGCATCGTGTACATATACATATCTTTACATGCATGGGTGATTTTCGATTGAAATTATTTCTGAAGTCTGATATCATATTTCTTGCTTGCCAGAGAATTTTTCTTCACGTGGGAGCTTTATGAAAGTTGTTCATTCGGATCTATAATTTCAAATGTGTTTTAAATCCAATTAATATTTTGTCTTAATATTTATCTGTAGTTTGGTGATAATTTGATCATTTTATTTAAATTACACAAAGTGCCTTTCATTAATAATTATTTATTTATTATTTTTATTAATTTTTAGAAATTCAGTTTTATAAATTTTTATCATTTTTAATAAATATGTAAATTAACTGAGAGAGTAATGCGTTGAGGATGGCCCTATTCGATCTCTTTCATGCTCTCTCGCTCTTTAGCAGTTGTTGTTTACGCTTTTAAAAGACGTTCATTTATGCGTAATTCATGCTCTCTCGTCAGCAGTCCAAGTGCAAATGAAACGAAGCGTTCGGCAGTCTTCGGCCTCTGCTGGGAGTCTTTTTCATGATGTTCGGCCTCTGCTGGGATCGCTCTTAACGACGCTTAGTCTCTGGTGGGGCCTCAGGCTAGAAAATTGTATGTCGCTTGTATGAAATGTTATAATGCAGCGGAGATCATTTTGCGAATCAATATCCCTAGAATCACATGATAATAATTTCTATTGATTCACTGTAATGTTCACTGTCGTCAGCGTTTCATAATTAATCTTGTACCAAACTATTAAATAGTGATTCACGCAAATCAAACCGATAAGTAATTTTATTGAACAACTTATAAAAAGAAACTCACATTTTTTAATAAAATTGAAATGCCTGATGAATTGATGTCAATTAAAATATTATGGATTTCTTTACTTTTGAATTCATTAAGCACTGACAAATACGATGTTCCAGATATTTGTCGAATATGCACTTCCGTTTGAGATAAACTAGTTATTTGATTTAAATTGATTATACCTATTTGGAAATAAAATTTTTTATTTATTATAATAAGTTAAAAATCCATTTAATTGATAATTTGACATACCATTGTTTACGTCATACAATATGCCAAATTTTGTCCAATTTAAATATAGGATAACATCCGCAAACGCGTGATTTACAATTTTTCGTGATGGATGAACATTTAGAGAAAAGTCTTGTGTGGCGCGAGCTATTCCAATGTCAGGTACATCAAGATCGTCGCATATTGAATTGATATGAGTGGCGTATACAGAATCACTTGAGCTGAATATTGCATGAGATCCAAGTTCCAAAAGATTACAAACTTTAAGTAATGGAAAATGAAATCATAATAAAAATGTTTCTCCTAATGTATTTTATTGGAGTGGAATACCTCTTTTAGCAGTATAGAACGTGTTGTCGTCCAAATAGCGTATATTATGCTCCAAATGTACGTCTGGTAAAATGCTTTTATCAAGATTTAACTTATGTACAGCATATTTGAAAAAAACTTCTGATCTTAATTGTTTTTCAGATATCTTAGGAAACAGAGCACCTTTTGTAAAATATTTGATTTAATGAATTAAATTATTAATGTTTTTATTAAATTTTACAGAATTTGAATAAGTAGATCAGTTTACTTTCAATTAACAAAAATTTTTGTTCAACTTGTTTCCATTTCTTCAAATTTTTTTGTTTTATTTATATCAACGATTATCCACCGTCATTAGAAAACGAGTTAAAAGTTTTTTTAACCTAAAGATATGTATACATATGCATGCTCGTATTGCAATTTCATCATAATAGTGTAGAAGCGTAACCTTATATCATTCTGTGTAAGGCACTGTACTGGGCCAGTTAGTATCTAAGAAGAGAACAGTTGTAAAGAGTCGGGAGCGCGACGCCGTTGTCGCCAAGTGTGATTCGGTGGTAGGCATTAGGAGTGGAGAATGGACTCAATGGAGTCGAATAGAGATCTCGCTGCGTTGACAAATGACAATATTTGTACTCGAGTTTCAACACATATGTAAGAACAATTCCAAATACGCTACAACTGTTAGGCTAAGCCGCTGGCCAATTAATATATATATGCTTTTTCTTAGCGAGATACCCCACTTCGACACATCCAACTCTGCTCACTACATATCGCGATCGGCTCACTCGAACAGTGTCGGACAATTTCCTTCTACCAATGTTCGAACAGACTGCGAATATTACGAAAAAAATTCCCTATATTTTCTACAATTTGACAATTTGACATAAGAAGTGAGATAGCTGATCCACATAGGAGTTATTAACCAAGTTTTAAGAAAATCTATTGCCCTTGCATTGAAAAGCAATGATCATCTGGTAGTCAAACGGTCACTAAGTCTTAAATTAAATTCAAATGAAATGCTTATTGGGCGACCTCATGCTGCAATGTCTGATCCTAAGACCGAATACATTAGCTGCTGTCAATTATCACCATGAGTGTAAGAGATTACATCGTCAAAGTCTGAATGGTGATGTGAGTCTTGTGAAATTTAAATCAATAGTCTATCGTACGAGGGCAGTCCGATAAGTACTTAGCCTCTCCGCCCGATGTCGTCACCATCGCTAGAGAAACTTACTATCATGTAGTACATTCTCTTAGAAAGCTACTGTCGAAATTTCAGCCGAATCGGACTAGTAGTTTTGTCTGCGTTTGCAATCGGACGAGTCCACGGATTTTAGAAAAATGGAGAAAGAGCAATATCGGTCTGTGATTCGACTCATGTTGTTGGAAGGGAAATCGCGCAGCAAAATCGAAGAGTGCTTGGATGCTGTATACGGCGACTCTTCTCCTTCGATGGCAACCGTCAAAAATTGGTTTAACTAGTTTCAAGGTGGTCGCATGTTGGTTTTTGATGAGCCTCACCCAGGTGTCCCATAAACAGCTACAATGGAGAATAACGTCACAAAAATCCACGATCTCGTATTGGCAGACAGCCGATCGAAGGTGGGCGAGATAGCCACCGTTTTTTGGTATTCACGAGGTGTGATATACATCGACTACCTGCATAAGGGCAAAATGGTCAAAGGGCTGTAATATGCCGCATTATTGGGCCGATTTGACGCCGAATTGCAGAAAATACGGCCCCATTTGGCGAAGAAAAAAGAGTTCTTCCATCATGACAACGCACCGGCTCACACTTCCGCCCTCGGCACGGCCAAATTGGTCGAATTGGGCTACGAACTGCTACCCCATCCACCCTACTATCCAGATTTGGCCCCGAGTGACTTATTTTTGTTTTCAAACTTGAAAAAGTTGCTTGCTGGACAGAAATTTACGACGTTCGTTTTCTTTTGGAAGCTAAGTATTTATCGGACCACCCTTCGACTTTGTTTAGAAGAAATTCCAAGCCAAACAATATATATACAATAAATAATTTTTTATTATTTAGCAATCTGGCTATCGTGTTTTGGATCTACTATCAACTCAATATCTAATGTAATTATTACTTTCACTTAACTACCGAGACACAGTTATCTGAACCTGAGACTCGTATTTCTGAACCGCCAATTTATGCAGCTACTTCAAAACCGCTTATTTTTAAATTCCCGGCCGTGGCTGAGCATCATTAGGAGTGCTCCCAGCAGAGGCCTACTTACAAGCGTTACCAGGAGAAGCCGAGCGCAGAAACGAGGCGGCAAGCAGAGGCTGAAGTAAGACGAACTCTTCGTTTCATACTTGGACTGCAGTAGACAGACCATGAATTGCGCATAAATTTAAGAATTTTTTCAAGCCAAAGCTAGAGAGAAAGGAAAGTGCCAACAACTCAGACTTAAAACACAAAAAATGTCCTGGCTGATAAGTTGAAAATCCAAAACGACTTATAAAACAAATCTCGCCTCTACATATCTATACCTACGCTATACAGTACTGGGGAACTGCTAGCAACTAGAATATTGAACTACTTCAGCGTTACCAATTAAATTAGTAGAAATACATCCACAAACTCATGAAAATAATTTAGGCTTAAATATAGTTAGCTACAGCATAACAATAGAAATGGCGCATTGGAAAATTGTTATTTCCGTTAAATTAATATTAATTATTAAATTTGAAATATTTATTTATTTTACAATAAATAATGAATAAATAATAAAAAAAGTAAAAAATTCAGTTACAATATACACTGCAAGACGGGTCTTCGTTGCTTGTTTGGAAGCAGAGAAATTCTGATTTTGTATAGAACAATATTACTGCCGCACGCAAGATATTTGAATATTCCAAATATTTTATTTCTTGTTTTAAGCTCGTGTGTATGTATGGTTGTGCACTACACCGCTGATGAGACAGGCAAGTGTCTATTACAACTACAAGCATAGCTTCTTGTGTGCATACATATATTTTCATGTATGAGTGATTTTGCTTTAGAAGTCGTTCGGGAGTCTAAAATCATATTTCATGCTTGCAGATTCTTTTTCAGACGGGGGTAGGACACAGCCTGTATCAACCTTATAAAGACAAAATAGAGTAGAGCAAAAGAAGTTTCTAATTTTCGCACTAAGAAACTTAAACTGGTCACCACAGCTTAACCTACCGCCATATCCTTGTAGATTACTATTTGTTTAAGCATGAACATGCATTCTAAATATGTATGATCTTAGGACAATAGGAACATGTTAAATAAGATAAGAAGCATATACTGTCAATAGCCAAGTCAAGTACTTGTATCCTCAACTCACATAAATTATGTAAGGCCTAAGCCACTTGAGTTGACAAAGAGTACTATTTACGACCGCTGGTACCAACGCGAAGATCAATAAAAACATGTTCGATTGACATAGGGTTCATGGGTCTCGTCGACCTAGTCCCAAAATAATGTTATGTGACACTGCAGAGGGCCTATCAGTATATAAGATAATATTATATAAATATTGTATGTGAGAAAATATAAGTCCGAGGATCACCTTATATATGCCTATTAGCCTATATACTAGTTCTAAGCACATAATTTGTACATAGCAATAAGTACCCAAAATATGAAATAAAAGGAGAGCCGATACTGAGTCAGTTCAGTCAGTCAGTCAGTTCAGTTCAGTACAACAACTCGACTCATCAGTCTCTTCATTTCAAGACTCTGATTAACATTTGATCCTTCGAGACAATCTGTTGTTATCCCCCACCAGTGGTAAGAAACACAGATTATAAACCAGCGCCTGCATTACAAACAGGCTGCTAAAAATAAAAATAAGTCCTTATTGTTTCCCCCACCAGAGGTAAGAAGCAAAGGACAATTATAACAAATTTCTTGCGCTCAATGTTAAAGAGGCAAGTAAATATATAATCAATTAAAAGCACCTAATAGTTTGATTAAACTTGCCGATTAAATATATTCTGTGCAGTGATAAAAGAAAATCACTCACGGAAAATAAAACCAGTGTCTGCCTTACAAACAGGCTGGTATAAATAAATAAAAAAAAATCACATTGTGTAGCGTGTCCGAGGCTTACATCGGACTTTAAAAAAAGGAAGAGCGTGTACGAGGACGAAGTGGGACACATCCAAAACGGACAAATAATATTGCCGGCGAAGGATATCCACAGGAGGTGCCTACACGAGTTGCAACAGAGAGGACTGCAACGGAGAGGACGACTACAGAGAGACCCAGGTACTTCGAGGGACCACGTAGGACAGGAAATTTCAGGAGCCGAACGGTCAACCCAGACGAAGAGCCATTGACACCGTGAAAGTAAGAAGGGTGCTCGCAGCTGTATCAATTTTTTTTTTTCATTAACTTAAGAAATTAAAAGAATTGTAAGATGTTGTCGGAAGTAACAATTCAACTGCTAAAAAAGCAGAGCGAGTTGGTAGGAGAGGTAGAGTTAATGAGGTCGAGTATAGTTACCAATAGTTCTATTAAAAAACTTGAGGATATTAAGTCTCGATTCATGGCAAACCATGAAAATTTGTTAAAAATAGGAGCAGTGCAACATCAATATTTCACTGAGAAATATTATGATGGCACTCTTCTTAAAATTAAACAAATATTAGAGAAATATGCATGCTCAGAAGTGAAGATAGACCCTGGAACTATGGCGATAGTTCAAGAAAAGAGTCCAATAATCATTGCAGAACTAGATAAATTAGAGGACAAATTTCGAGAATATATTCTAGATACGCAGAAAAATTGCGAGCTAGAAGGGTCAATGATGCGCCAAGTACGCAAAAATAAGATCAATTTCTTATGGAAAAAAATTATAGATCTTTCTAAACTAATAAAGTCAAATGACTCAGCATTCGAAAGAGATTTGAGTGAGTTAGAGTTTGACAAAAATAATTGGATAGCTGCTTTAGAAATAGAGAGTCCAATTAAAACGGTAGTGACGAAGGAAAGATCGGAGGATCTGCCGTCACTACCAAAATTGAAGATCCCGGAATTTTCTGGTTCAGCTAAGGAATGGGATCAGTATGTAGAATTATTCACAGAAATAGTTCACAACAGGGAGGACCTCAGTTTAGCCTATAAATTTCATTACCTTAAAATGTCATTAAAAGGCGAAGCTAAAGAGATGGTCTCTCATTTATTGAAAGGATCTCTAGAGAACTACAGTACCGTTTGGGAGTTACTAACCAAACGGTATGACAATATTAGGAAGGTATTCTCGGATCAACTAAATAGATTGATCGAGTTACCGAGCCTCGATAACAATTCAATGAAACACGTAAAAAGTTTCATTGATACAATAAACGAGGCAACATATATAATAAAGTCAAAAGGTAATCTATCCGATGAAACGGATATAATTTTCGCACAGCTGATTTTACGCAAATTTAATCCTGAGGCGTTACAGCTGTATGAAAATCATATAAAAAGAACAAATAATATACAGCAGTTGTCCGACGTATTGAATTATTTAGAACAGAGACTTAGTTCATTAAGTTCGATAGGTTTCGAGAAGAAAAAAAATTTAAAGACTCCTGCTAATAATACAGAAAGTTGTCCGCTTTGCAAAATACCTGGGCACCCGATAATTTATTGCTCTAAATTTAGGGCAATGACTGCAGAAGAGCGATATGATAGCTCTCGGGCTCTTGGGTTATGCTTCAAATGCTTGAAAAATAGCAAGGGATGCTCTTGTGAACAACAATGTTCACTCTGCCATAAAGGCCATAATACGATGCTGCATCGCCCTAACATACAAGGAGAAGTAGTAAATACGTGTGTGGTCAAAAGCGAAACTTTATTCGCAACTGCTCTAATTAAAGTTAAAGCAAGTACTGGACAGTACGAAACATTAAAAGCATTGATTGACACTGGGTCACAATGTACGATGATTTCGGAAGAAGCTGCCCAGATACTCAAACTAACGAAAACGAAATCTAAGAGAAAAATAACTGGTGTATCGATCAAAAACGGTTGTACATCAAAATATAAGGTAGATTTAAATATAAAAACTGAGGGCTATTCTAAAAAGCCATTAAAAAATGAGGCAATTATTCTGCCTAAATTAATAAAAACACCGGACATTAAGTCGCATAATATAGACATGTCCAAATGGGAGAAATATAAATTAGCAGACCCGGGATTCAACGAAACAAGTAGAATAGATGTTATTCTGGGAGCGGATATATATGCTCGTATAATGAAATTCGGGATTCGAAAAATTGACGGATCACTCGGGCAGAATACTGAGTTCGGGTGGGTAATATCGGGTCGTATAAGACCAAAGAATTATCAAAATAAAGTCAAATTTAAAATGAATAAAATAAAAAATGAAGGAAAGGTATTAGTAAGTACGATTAAATTTAAAAGAAAAAAATCCGATCACATCGAGGTAGATAATGCAGAATCCAAAGTACTACAAAACCACTTTGAACTATCGCCTGAAAACCACTCAATTAATAATATTTTGTCAAGTAAAATTTAAAATTTAATTCAAAAGATCCTGAGTTTCATCATCTTTCTGGGCATGCATCTGTAACTCGAACACTAATTGTATTGCTCATACTAATAAGATTGTATACAATAAAAAATGTAATGTTCAAAGAGCCTTAGTCTTTAATAAATATATATATATATATATATATACGTTAATACATACATACATTATTAAAAAGAATAATTATACAGTTCACCAAGCAAAAAATTAATATACAACTTAAAAAAAAAAACATGTTAAATACAGTCCACTAAAAGAAGGAAATACATTTATAAAAAAGAGATACAATTAATAAGAAACTGCTTGCCCCTCGGCAGAATGTTCAAGCATGAACATATTTTAAATAATTAATGTAAACATAAAACTCACATTTACATCCCTCACACCTTTCTTTCGGCCCTTGGCAGAATGTTCAAGCATGAACATGCATTCTAAATATGTATGATCTTAGGACAATAGGAACATGTTAAATAAGATAAGAAGCATATACTGTCAATAGCCAAGTCAAGTACTTGTATCCTCAACTCACATAAATTATGTAAGGCCTAAGCCACTTGAGTTGACAAAGAGTACTATTTACGACCGCTGGTACCAACGCAAAGATCAATAAAAACATGTACGATTGACATAGGGTTCATGGGTCTCGTCGACCTAGTCCCAAAATAATGTTATGTGACACTGCAGAGGGCCTATCAGTATATAAGATAATATTATATAAATATTGTATGTGAGAAAATATAAGTCCGAGGATCACCTTATATATGCCTATTAGCCTATATACTAGTTCTAAGCACATAATTTGTACATAGCAATAAGTACCCAAAATATGAAATAAAAGGAGAGCCGATACTGAGTCAGTTCAGTCAGTCAGTCAGTTCAGTTCAATACAACAACTCGACTCATCAGTCTCTTCATTTCAAGACTCTGATTAACACTATTAATTAATATTCCTTCTCTTTCTCACCGTCGTACTATGCTGGGTGTAACTTTCATTCTTAAACTTATCAATGGTGATATTAACTCTCCTTTCTTGATTAACAAATTAAACTTTTCAATTCCTATTAGATCAACCCGATTCTTTTCCTTATTAACACTTGCCCTACAAATTACCTTATATGTGAGCCTTTCAGAGTACTATGTTTTGAGTTTAACAGTCTTTATGGGTTCATCAGTTTAGAGTCTTCTGTTTCCACTAATAAAGCCTTAATCTGAAATCTTAATCTTTCAAATTTAAACAATTCAGGACAATTAGATTGGTTTTACACCATGAATAGAAGATGTCAAAATCAGCTTGCATTAAAAAAGCTGAACTTGGATCTAACTATTCTTAATAATTTATTAGTATTTGTTTCTAATTTTTTTAAATATAGAATTATATATGTTAATTCAATTTAATTAATTTAATTTTAGTTTTATCGTTCACTTACTTGCATATCCTTGTACAGCGTTCGATCGATTCTTTAAGCGAAGTCAAGTAACCAGCTAAAGACCATAGACATATTTCCATTCTGCTCAGAAGTGGAACAAGTTATACGAATTAGGTTTCTGGTGTCTCAAATACTATAACTGGACAGATTTAATTTTGCCAGACAGGACAGAGTATTTGATGTGGTCTGACTGTGCTGGCAAAATTAAAAGCAAGTGTAGGCCTTTGCCCTATTTCAAATAAATACAATTAATAAGAAAAATGAAAAATTTTGTATAAAAATAATTGATGGTGAAACTTTTGCGTATTATGAGGATCTCATAAAACGACCTTCAAAAGTGTACTACTCTGATTGATTTATAGACGGAATACCACAGACTCGAAAATCAAGAGGGCATTTATAGATCATGTAGATAGGTCCGAATAAAATAGTACAGTGTCGAGTGAGAAAGAGAAGCGCAATATTAAGTTAGAGAACTTCTAGAATCCAGTATTATTCGATCCAGCTGTTCACCTTAAGCTAACCCAATGATGCTCGTGGAATAGAAATAATAGTGATCGTCTCTGTGTAGATTATCGTGTCTTGAATGCAAATAGAGTGGCAGACAAGTATCCACTGCCTCTATCCACTGCTGATCAGATTAGTAGGTCGAGCGGGCCAAGATATTTCTCATGAATTGATATGGCCAGCGGTTTTTGTTAATATCGGTGCATCCTGATTCAATTGAACTCACAGCTTTTATCACGCCCGAAGGTCAATTCGAATTTTTAACCACGTCACTCGATTTGAAAACGCTCCGACAGTGTTTCAAGGGGCCTTAATTAAGGCATTGGGTAATATAGCCTACACTTACGCTATCGTGTACATTGATGATGTCTTTATTGTGGTCGAAACAAAGAGTTAAGCTTTAGACCGACTGCAAGTCATGGTAGAAACTGGCTGAATTTTTATTTAATGTGACAATGTCTTCTTTCTTAAAAACTGAAATAGAATATCTGGGATTTGAGGTGAGCAATGGGGTAGACTTAATCCACGCAAAATTCAAGAGATGACAGAGCTGGGTTATTGGGTTAGCCTCTTACTTTCGCCAGTTTGCTCGAAGATTCTCGGAATCTATAAAATCATTGTTTTAGCTCACCTAAAAGAAAAATTCAGATTACGTTTCGTTGTTTGAACTTAAAAATATTCAATCAAAAATAATTTCGGTTTTAACCCAGAATCCGGTGCTAACAATATTCGACCCCCAAGTCTCGATGGAATTGCACACCGATGCTATGTTAATTCAATTGGCAATTTTGCTCCATGAGCAAATGCACGTCGCCTGCTGAATTGAAATACCACTCGTACGAACTTGAGACCATAGCAGTTGTTAACGCCATATAACATATTCATCATTACTTACAGAGTCGTAAGCTTATGATGTCTACAGGTTGCTCCGCACGAAGTTAGATCTATCACCGAGGGTACATCGATTGTGGGCTTTTTACAATCGTTTGTTTTTTATATTGAATATACAAAAGGAGATCGAATGGCGCATGTTGATTTTTTGTCAAAGAAAGAAGAAGAGTGTGACAAAAATAAAAACAAATTAAATTGACTGAGGTAACAGATAATTGGATAGTTTCTAAACTGCAACGAGACCCTGAGGTGGCAGAGATATTACCGAAGTTAAGAAATAATAAATTGCCATATCAAATTTGTAATAATTATGATAAAAGAAAAAGAAGAAAGATACAACGGAATTGTAAGACTAAACGTTTGCCTGTAATACCTAGGCCATTTAGATGGGCAGTGATTGCACAGGTCCATGAATCTATAATGCATTTAACATAGGATGGGAAAAAACTTTCAAAAAATTTTATTGGTTTGAAAATATGTATGTCAAAATATGTTCGTAGGTTTGTCGATAATTGTATCATCACCAGTTGGAAAAATAGAGGCTGAGTTACAATCGTTTCCAAAGGTAGACATAAGGTGAACGTAGATATCACAGGAAGCATGAGTGGGAAGAATGACTTAAAATCCAGCCCGTTAGAGATACTAATCGGTAGAGAAGCAAGACCTTTTGGCTCATTGAAGATAAAGATATAATTGATAGAAACTTTTTAAGAAAACAAGCGATACAAATCATGGAAGCCAACGCTCTTTATTATAAACAAAGATTTGATAAGAACAAGGCAAAAATAATAAGCTATAAAGTAGGCCACCATGTATAGTTAAAAAAGAAAAGCGTCATAAAACAAAACTTTACCCAAAGTTTAAAGGTTTATTTGAAATTATTAAATTATTTGATTGTGAAAATGCGTAAAAGCTTTTATGAATAACATCACTTTATTTAGTAAAAAAAAGGTTTGGGAATTTTTGGTGAATCGCGAATGTCGTAAACGAGATTCAAAACGATGCGCTGTATTCCGTGGTTGAAGATTAATAATTTATTTTTGCTCTTTTTTAAAAATTATCTAAGCCTAATGATCGCTTGGCATAGCGAGGCAAATTCGCCTAGAGAGCAAACGAACGCTCGCTCTCTTCGCCCGTGCTCCAGCCGTCCATCTCTCCTGACTCAACTGCGCCAAAAGATGGAGATCGATATATATTAAAAACCTTAACAAGTCAAAGAACTTTTCAAGCTGCCCTCGCTTGAAGAAAAATTGTCTGGCAGCCATAAATAAAATTTCAGACTACCGAGAAACTTCCAAACAAAAATCAAGCATACACATAAACATATATATATGCACAAGAAGCTATGCATGTATTTGTCTATTGCTTGTCTGGGCAGTGAACTACGCATACACACGAGCTCAAAACAAAATCAAGGGACATTATCAATGACAGTGGCAAGCAAACGAAACTGGGGTGGATTGATTACAACATTAATGACAAGAGTGTGAAAAGCATGGCGATATGCGATCTCTATCATTTTTTCTCGCTCATTAGTTGTCTACGCTTCTAAAAGGAGCACATTCATTCGCCATTCATGCTCTTCCAGCAGCAGTCCATGTAAGAATGAAACGTAGAGTTCGGCATCTTTCAGTTCTGCTGAGACACTTCGTAACGACGCTCAGCCTCTGCTGGGACCGCTCGCGTACAACTCTGAGCCTCTGCTGGGACCTCTCAGAAATTTTTGTCCACAAAAAGTGTATATGAAATGGGGTATTTATATGTCATTTGGTCAGTGGTAAGAGTCTTTTCTGCACTTTTCTGTACACACGAAGTGCACGAAAAATGATAGGAACCAAAAATTGTGTATGTGCATATATGAATGATATGCGTATACATGCATACAATGATAGGTATAAGTTAAATTCTAAAATGTTGACAAAATAGTACTTCTTTATTGAAACTTTAAAATTGAACTAATTTACATATTCTTATGAGTAATCTAATCTAGCTGTGGGCTATCGGCAGTGACGCTGGCGTACTTAGCGATGTCAACGTATTTGGTGACGTCGGCGTATTTGGTTGCGGCGTGGGCGGATACATTATTGCTGACGGCGACAATTTTGTGATTTTAGCATTTTATGTTGCATTCTTAGAATCGATCGGCGGATGTTTAGCTTATTGAACCTTTGTGCTCAATATTTTGCAACACTTTGATTGTTTATGCCATTGAACTCTAACAATATTGCTGTTAACTTATATGTAAAAAAACTTTCGCTTTCTATCTCCTTTCATCACGCTCAAGTATGTGCACTGCCTCGTTCCACACCCCTTTCCCCTTGCCACACTGTGTATCCGATGTGTCAACATGCAAAGCATGTATAGAGAAACGCACAACTTGTGAGGCAAAACTGAATCTACATTTCCACTTTGTTCATTAAATCTGCCCGTGTAGTCTTTAAGGCGACTGTTTTTTCGCCGACGACCGCCACGATGAATACTCAACAGGAATAAAGAAAAACAAAAATACATAAAAGGAGGCAGCAGAGCGCGTCTACTGCGTTGTTTGAGTATTTCCATAGTTGTGACGGTGTAAAATGAGTGATTTGAGGGTTATTTGCAAGCTATGATAAAAAGGGTCTAGAATATGGATGGGGTACATTGGAATAAAGACGACACACAGTCGACC
Organism: Drosophila quadrilineata; assembly: GCA_018150725.1. Taxonomy (NCBI): domain Eukaryota; kingdom Metazoa; phylum Arthropoda; class Insecta; order Diptera; family Drosophilidae; genus Drosophila; species Drosophila quadrilineata. The sequence continues at coordinate 1,166,900 of JAECWN010000450.1, forward strand.
AATATTACGGTATGTCGAAGCGCTATAGGCTAAGAAATAGATAAATGGAATATAGACGACACACAGCCGGCTAATGCTGCGGTATTTAGTTCGTCTGGTCGTAAATAAGCATATAAGCAGATGCAAGGATAGCTGCTGCTGCGTGAGGTCTGATCGTAGGACGTAGACTAACGAGTAAATACTTTATAGAACTCGTGGTATGACGAAATTCGGGTACATCGAGCATTTTAGGCCAAGCTGGGGTCAGTCAGTGAATTGTCGCGATTACGAGCAGAACTTGCTGTGCCTACAATAAAATGGAACCAACGGACATTGCTACTCCAACATATACAACATATGTTGTACAATGGTAAATTGGCGTCATAGAATGTTTAGTTTAACCATTGTACATGCGAGTACAGATTTGAGTGGCGACATAATGACGCGAAGGGTCAAGTGCTAAAGTGTTAAAAACTAAACGCCATACTCTATGTATTGGTGCTGTTCTGTCATTGTATTAGTGATTTGGACATCCATAGGAGCTGCTTGGGCATCGCGTCTATAAGTTAATAGCCACCACTCCCAATCAATAGTGGAACTGCCCTCGAATGTTCCAACAAGCAATTCTTGAAGCAACCCACGTACGTATGGTCTCGTAAGTCGCAATACTGCCTATGATACGACGGATTTATAGGAGGAGCTCCATGCAACTATTTTTCCACTGACCTTAGCTTAGCTTTAGTTTTCCGTTTTGGTTTGATGAAAATTCAGTTTCTGTATTCTACTGCACAACAAGCTAACGCTTGAGAGTAATGCACTCCAGCCGAAGCCGTTAAACAATACATCTTTTTATTTCACATTGCTGAGCCACAATGCCAGCAATACAGTGGAAAAGTTTCCACAACGTAAAAGAAAGTTCTGTCGAATCGAGGACTTCCTCCAATAAGCATCTGAGGAAAGACATCACAGGATCTAATTTAAATAAATAAATTTAAGTGTGTCGCCCCGCTAAAAGGTACTTCTTAAACCGACAATACTCAAACAACAGAGCGTAGTCAAAGGCTTACGTAATATTTCCACTATGATTAAATTACTCTTCTGGTGTTCGATACTTAGAATACTTGGCGTACTTTGTATAGTATCTGTATACTCGATCCATAGCATGGTAACAGCATGAAGTGAGGTGAGATGTAGCAAACTGCAGCATAGAGAGCGAGATAGATATAGATGCTCAACTTTGAGCGCAAAGCTGAATTGTGAAATCGAACTATGGCTCTGAAGAAGCGAGTTGTGAGTACGGGCGTCAATACGAACTGAAATTACTTCACTAAAAGAAATTTTCAAACAAAACAGATAGTGACAATCTCTCCAACATATATGATTTTTGTCTATTGAAATCATTTTTGAGGAGATGGACTAGACGGTGAAGCTGAGCAGTCATTTCAAATTGTATAGTGATCAACTTCTCTGAGTTTTTATCACAACAAAATTTAATCGTTCCCACCAGACCAATCCGTAGATATACTTCACTTGCACAATTATTAATTACAACAGCTTTAATTCAGTTCACTTTATTTTATTTTATATCTTTAAATTTTTACCATCCTTGTGATTATAGTAAAATTTAGATTTTGTCAGTCGAGTGTTTCATAGTCTACGATAATAATAATGAATAAAATGGATAAAGTACATTAATAAATAAAAGAACTAAATGAAACCTAACCCAATAGTCAAAAACCAATAATTTCTGACATAAAGAACGCACAGCATTCGTTACAATGGAAGGTCAATATGAATTTATTTCCATGACCTTTAACTTGACTCCATAATACGAGCATTGAGTGAAATCTCATTTAGATATTTTCATTGAGGCAAAAACCAAACCAGCTTTAAGTTTCTATGAAGAGTGGAACTCGATTCTGTAGCACCTGAATCAGTTTATGATTTGATTTGGCAGCGATCCCACATATCTGAATTGTATTGAGTCCGATTGCTGGGATAAGCACGCAGTTGTTAGATCCTCATGTTAATTTTTCGACCCCAGACTTAAGATGTGGTCCGAAGGTAAGTCGGTTGTCTAGAGTAAAGCCAAGATATTTCGATTGCGACGGCTGCTTCAAAATCGTCCCCTCAAGATTGCTTTCAGTGTAATGCATGGGTTTGTTGTTTTTAGCGGATTGACCTTCGTGTTCCACCGTTTGCACCAAGAAGTTAGAGCAACAAGATCCTCCTGTAATCCATTAACTGATTTTCTTTGACTTAGAGTTAGTCTGCATATGTTCACTCTTGCGAATAGGTCAAAAGCGAACAGAGCAACAGTCCAAGCACACTGCCCTGTGTTAATCTTGCTTTTATTGAAAAGCTGTTAGACTGTTTGACTTTAAACTCCCGACCTTCCAGATTTTGAAATAGTAGGGAGCTGGTGATTTTACAAAGAGGCCAGTATGCCAAACCTTATCGATAGCTTGTTGCATATCAATATAGTCTGCGTTAGATAACTCCAGATCATCAAGGACCTGCATGATATGCTTTACCAATTTGCACACTCGTTCAAGAGTACCATGTCCACATCGAAAGCTAAATTGATGATCGGGCAAAATATTATTATAACTTATGACAACAGTAATACACTTGGCAATCAATTTCTCCCACATTTTAGACAAGGCTGGTAAGAGACTGATTAGGCGATGACCCAGGGTCAGCCTCTGGATTACCTGGCTTATGAATCATGAGATTTCATTCCCTTGGGAACTAATGAGTTGGAAATTTGGGAATTAATGATAAATACAGGATTACCTTTGTCGGCAAGGCCTTCATTGTAGAGTAGCAGATCCTAACAATACTTGTGCCTTATTTATAGACACTAGACTATTTCACTATTCTATTTCACACTGAACCAAAGTTATAGGGACAAAAGCTATCCTCCAGATATTTGTCAAAAACATTTTACCTCCAGGACACCGTATGGGAATCTGTCTAAGGGGTTTTTAAGCGATTTAGTGAACTTTAATCAGAAATTGTTATGAGTTCGTGTGAGGTATTATGAGGTAAAATGCCAGACAAAATAAGGATCTCTTTTTAAAGTTTTTTTGCTTCAGGCGGGACAGATTGAAAAGTTTACGCACAAGGGGGCCTGTCACAAAACAATGAAACTCTTTTTGCACTATTTCAAAGAGCACAGGGTATACACATTTTCTAACAAATGTATAATTTCAGTAGAAGTGTACTTTGTTACAATTATATTTACCTAATTTAATTATGGAATATGACGTTGTGCAGCAAATCATACTGTAACTGACCAAGATATATAGTATAAATCTCATATTATATAATACACAGATATCCGAGTACACAACAGCAATACATATATCTTTTCAGAGAGCAAAAACTAAATGAATCACAAGTAATGCAATTGTAAAAAATCTAGAAACAGCAGAGAGAAGCAAAACTTAACTCATGGATCAATACTTATGACCACAGTGCAAATTACAGTTCGCAACCAAAAAATAGGTACACTTGCTTCACCATTTGCCGATCAACTAGGATTATGATTTTTGGTCTACTAATTTGTCAGTAAATTCCTAACCATGGATATGATTATAATGTATTTTTTGAATTTTTTTTAATTTAGGTAAATATGTGAATTGTAGGCTTAGGTCAACGCTGAAAATATTTAAAAAGCGAAATCACGAAATACCGGACAGTTTATTTTTATTGACAGCTTAGGACTAATTTACAAGAACTCTTCTGACTTATTAAATAGTTTTCTTGGGAGCAAATCTTTTACATAAATTGATGTTTCAGCGATCATGCACCCGCAAGCTTGTAGCTCAATTTCAAAATATGCTTCTAATAATATGCATACATGGGATGCATGATTACTATAGCATAGATACGCAATATGTGGCATAGTTTCGCAATATGCTACTTCCCTCCCCTTAAAAGGCTTAGGCTTCTTCTGAGCTTATTGGGTATAATCTGGGTAGTGCACTTGGAGTCAAATCTGGTATTTCCACAGTTTTTTTTATATTTGACTTTCAAGTATATTAGAACAATACAGATTATAAGACTTATGATAATTACGATTATATCAATTGTGATATTATTGTTTGATATTAGCGTTACAATATCATTATGTTCTATTGGTTTTATTTTGGTTAATTCTAAGGGTGTGTACAATGGAGTCAAGTTAATTTCGGGGTCTAGGTGGTTTCACTTAATACTATTTTTCCGATTTTAATTCTACATTGTTTAATTGTTATTATTTTGTTACCTTTAATTATTAAGTTTTTATTTAGTTCTTGACAATCCTGACTTATAATAGTGTCATTTATGTTCCAAGTAAGAATATTGTTTGGTTCTACATATTTTATTATTTGGTTGACTGTGCTAGGGATGAAATTACATATCGGGTTAGTTCTTTTTATAATTCATTCATTGTTGATTTCTTTGTGATCTTGGTTGTAGACGTAATAAGTATCTTTTCTGAATAATCAAGTTGGTAACCGTTACTATCTGGGTAGGGTATTATTTTAATGGTGTTAACAGTTATTTGTTTAATAGGGATATGTGATATGATAAGTATTTGATTAGCATTAATCCAAGTAGATGTTTTAATTAGCAAAATGTTACTATTGTCTACGTTTTCTAATTTGTCATAGTTAAGTAGTTTTGGGTTGAAAAGTCCTAATCGAGAAAGTTGCATTCCCATTGCAATATCTTCTATGTATTCAGTAAATTGAATTAGTTCGTATATGAATTGTTCTCTGTTGCTATGTTTATCTTCGGAGTCTTTAATCATTTGGATATTATTATTAATTAATTGGATAACTTCATGTAAACTGATCGAACTTTTAGCTACTGAATCTAATTGATTTTGAATTTCCATTCAGTCGTTATTATCTAATGTTTCAAATAAGTATTTGAATGCGGATCCTACTATGTTAACCAATCCTCGTTTTTGTCTATTTGAATGGTGTAAGTTTATTCCGCTAAGATCTCTTTACATTTAATTGTGTGTAAAAGCTTTACATTTTCATATTCTGATGGAATTTGTATTGGTTTAGCGGAAAATAGGAGGTATCCATGATTAGTATCGATGTTGTTGATTTGGATCTGTTGGGTTTGGCAAGCCTTAATGCAAGTGAGGAGGAGTATTATGATCGACCAGGAGCCTGTGGGATGGGGATTGGGTCTTGTAATAATAGGTTTCTCTATTTCTGTTAGTAATCTTGTAATGATCTTCGTCAGTTTGCTCAACATTTTGTGTTAATTTAAATGGATTTTCTAATTTGCCTTTTTGTAATGGTCCTTTCTATATTTGGTGTCGACTTCGGATTCCGTTCTATTTTTATTTATCTCATTAATTTTGGTCTCTTGGTTTTTTTGTGTATTTAAGTTTGGTTGTCCGGCGTAAAGAAATATGTGAGCAGAAGTTTGTCCGGTTGTGTCGTGTTCAGTTTTGTGATTAATTTAGCTTCGTAATTGTCTGAGTTTTTGATAATACGGATTTTTTCATTTATAGTTTTATGAAGGCTTTCTATGTCTGCTACGCCTGTCTTTGTCGTATTAAGTTGTAGTTCGATATCTTTGCTTTCGAGCCATCGTTTGAGAGCTAGACTAGCAAATGCACCTTCTCTGTTTGCTTTTAGAATTTTAGGTATTCATTATTGATGAAATATGCGCATGAGTGCATTTTTACATTCTAGCCAATCTTTTGTTTTTATTTGTTCCAGAGTAGCAAATGTAGAATAGATGTCTATACAACTTAAGTAATGATTGCCTTCGAAAGAGTAGAGTGATTTTCATGTGCATCTTTGTGTTGCGATGCTCTGTTTTTGCTAAGTTGCATATGAAAGAGACACTTGATAAAGTCTCTTATTTTTGTCAGGATTCAGGTTTATTTAATAACAATCAGATTGATATTTATTCCAATTCAAATATATATATAAGTTTTCTTGTGTATCTATTCTAACGCGCCTCCTCTTCCCTAACTTTGAGACAACTCTGCTCTGCTCGTAACAGATCTCTGTTAAGTAATTAACATCCTCATTACAGATGTTGTCTGAGTTTAACAAGCTGCTAGATTAACTGGGCCCGCCAACGCATTTTGTCGCTTACATTCGGCTTCTCCTGACTTCGAAGCGTCCTCGCAACACTCTTCTGGGCCGTCATCATTTTCGCTATTGTCGTCCTCTGGTTCATCGGGTGGTATCTTGCACCATGGTTTCATCTTGTCGGATGCATAAACTGACTTATAGTGGCGTTGTGTGCGCTGTGCGTTCGGGATATCTTCCACCAGATATCGATCATGTGGCAAAACTTTGGTGACCAGGAATGGACCTTTATATCTTGGCTCCAGTTTCCTTGATATTCCTGTACTATATGGTTCATTCTCAACCAATACTAAGTCTCCAGGATCGTAGACAGTGGGCTTGGCATGTTTTCCATTATACCTCTTCTTGGCTTCTGCTCGTTGGTCGTTAATTCTTTTGGCAGCTGTATCACGGAGCTGCTGTAGTTCGTCATCTGTCATCAAGTCTGCTTGTTTATCCTGCAAAATATTAACTTAAGTGTTCTGCAATACATCTCGAGGCTCATATCCATATAATAACTGAAATGGAGAAATGTTAGTGGTTTTATTGGGCATCGTATTTAAGCTCCATTGGATCGGTCAAAGCTTTTCATCCCATCTCTTCTCATTCTCTATCATTGGTAATAGCATTGACAATATGGTGCGGTTAGTCCGATCGACTTGTCCATTTGCTCTCGGTGTTCGGACAGCATTCAATACTCTTTTTATGTAGTTCTCGCTGCAAAAGCGGGAATGCTCTTTAGATGTAATGGCGGTTCCTCTATCCGATATTATGCGCATGGGCATTCCAACGTAGCTGGTTACTTCATTCAAAATATCTATGACGTGTTTAGTTGCGGTACTTTTACTGGGCGAATGATAGCAAATTTGGTAAAAGCGTCTATAATGGCAAAGATGTGTTCATTCCGCTTCGAGCTTTTTGGGAATGATCCTAAATAATCAACGTGAATTGTAGAAAACGCTATAGGTTCCATTTCATCATAATGGTATTCTCCTTCTTGACGTCCTCCAGGTCTTTTGTAAAATGCGCAGCCAACACATGATTTTATGTAGCTCTTGACAAAGCTTCTGATGCGGGGACACCAAAACAACTTTATAATGCGACTTATCGTTTTCTCGTCACTCATGTGACCTGCTTTATCATGGTATTCGTTAAGAACTTGGTAGCGAAGTTGATTCGGCACTACCCAACGAAGTTTCTCTCCACATTTACGATACAGTCGTCCTTATTCTATGACATACCCTTCGTTTTCCATTATCTTCAGCTTCTTCATATCTGCAACGATGGCTTTTATCTTCTCATCCTGTAGCATTATAGTAAATAACCAATCTGCTTCGTCAATGATTAATTTAGATATCTTCAAACTAGCCGTTTCCATTTCCTTAGCTAGCTCAATCGGAGTACGACTAAGTGCATCTACATGTTCCATTCTAGTTCCTGATCTGTGAACAACTTCGATGTCAAACTCCTGAATTCGTAGCCACCATCGAGCATTAACTCTCGCTTCTCCATTGATGTTTTTAAAGCATTACAATCCGTAATCACTCTAATCTTCTGACCACAAACGTGATACTTGAACCTCTCCAACGATTCAACGACTGTTAAGTTAAAGTTCATAGCTGTGAAAGTTCCTCTCGGTATTGGTTGTCGCTCGACTAAAATATGCAATTGGCTTCAACTTTCCAGTCTCCATCGGCAATAGCACACCGGCTAGGCCAATTGAACTTGCGTCTGTATGTACTTCATGTGCAGCGTCTACACGATAACTTGCGAGTACAGGTTTCGATGATAGGCTTTGTTTTAAAAGTGCAAATGCTTCATCTTGTGCTGATTCCCAATGTAATAATTAAAAAGCCAAGCGATTTGGAATTGTTGACGAGCGAAGGTCCGCTCAAGTCAAGGTTTATTCATTCAATGATTTCACATAGTATTTCTTAAGATTACGTTAACTATTTGAGACGCTGCTAAGTCGCTGCTTCATCTATAAACATACATATGTGTAAAAGAGCGGAGTGTGTCTTGCACATATGCTGACAGACGACGGTCAGCGACCGGTGTTTATGCTTACGCGGCTTGCTGCGTTCAAGTGCGATCGTATTACAATTGCACTTGAAGTGGGCCATATATTTTGTTGTGATGAGTAGGACAAAGTGTCGTTGCATTGTTTATGTTTATGAGGTAACCGAAAGTTGCCGATCAATGCATTTTTAAGTATAACCACTGACCATATAACATAAATATGGGACATTTCATACAACGAAAACGGCCACGAAATTTCTTAGCGAGATACCCCAGTTCGATGCGACATACCCCGATCGGCTCACACGAACAGCTTCCGACAAGTTCGATCTCTCAATGTGCGAACCTATTCTGAATTAATAGCGTTTTGTACGTCGTCTAGGGCGGACGCTTCGTATAGAGCCCGCTCTTGAGAGCGAACCCCATTTTAATAGATATGACAACAAAAACCAATACACTCTCGTCATCTTGTACGTACACATACTCATCACTGTGTGTGTGTGTGGGTCCCCAGCCGAATTTCATATTTTTGGATTTGCTGCTGCTGTCCGAGCTCAGCAAAGTTTTGTCGACTACCTGCGACGGGTCGACCCATGCACTGCAATACGGATCTTTACTGTGTTTTGAAGCACAGAGTTTAGCATTTGTGTACAGTAATGCTGCCTTCAATTTTCTTACAGAATATGTTTTATTATATCATTGCTTTGCATATCGCTGATTCTGAATTGGGCTATCCCAATATGAAAAAAATTATATTTATTGACTATACATCTCAAATCTACAATTCTCATCATCCTTTCCATCCCATAACAATAGTCGAGCTGCAATACTAGTAATTCCATATAAATGGCAATTCATGTATTTGTGGAAGGTCAGGGCTACAATTTGTCTTCTCAAGCATTAAAAGTATTTCTCGAGCTAGAAATATAAGAGATATTAGTTTTTATTCAACATTTACCAACTTTCGAGGGACCCTCTGACAATCTGGAAACTTTCATTACAAATGTCGAGGAGTTACTTATGCTCATTCGTTCCATAGATCAAACACCGTACGGGCATATGATCTTGAGAGCTATTCGTAATAAAGTGATCTTTGATCTTTGCGGTACACCACTCATTTGGGCCGAAATTAAGGCAAGTCTTAAACGTCTCTCTACTAATAAAAAGACAGAAGCAATTCTGATCCGCGAAATTCAAACCCTATCAAGCGGACTTTCCATTAACAAACTCTTCTTTGCAATTGCGAAGTTGAGAAGCCAATTAGTATCACTGACTAATAATTCAGACCGCGCTGTCCAAAATATCACGGAGAAACACTCCCTATACTCTGATGTTTGTTTCAATGCATTTATTGTCGGGTTAAATGGCCCACTAAAAACAATCATTAGATCCCGAAATCCCGAATCTATTCGAAAAAGCCTATGAAATGGCGCAAATAGAACAAATTTTTTACTATCATAACTTTAACGGTCAACGGAATAATCAACGCAACGAAAATTCTAACGATCAACAAAATTATCGCCGCCTCGAGAATTCGAACGACCACCAAAACTACCGGCACCGCGAAAAGTCGGGCGAGCGAAGCCCGAGACAGACAGATAACAATGACACTAGGAAAAACGACACGCGACAACAGTTACAGAACCGACAGGACGGAAACTCGTCAAAACCCTTTCCGAAATAACAGCGGACCAAACTCATCTTCTTATCAAAATACCAATATCCCAGCTGCTTCTTGCAACATCAACGATGGTACAAATTTTTACTGAATCAAAAATCACATGGGAAATCTTTACCTTATGTTCTTCTATCATCAAAATTCATTACGACAAATCAACATAAATTTCTCATATCTACATATTCCTTTATGAAACCAGCATTGATTATAAAAGACCATATTCGAAAGTTAAAAACCCATATTAATATCCACACCGTTCTTAACACATATCAAATTTAAGAGTATACAGACTCAATTATCTTCGAGCAACTTGACACAACAGTTAAACCAAAATTCTTTTTGTTTGATTTCCACCCACATTTTAATGGTCTTTTGGGCATGGATTTCTTAAGTAGCCTAGACGTAAAAATAAACATAGCAGACTCCTATCTTAGAAATGCCAAAGGCGTCTCTACCAATCTTAACAAGTGCAAATCCAGTAGATACGATTCACACCGTACCACTAAACACTAAAATCAGATTGTCACTCCCTGTTAACTTAATGGAAGAAGATTTTGTATTCGAGACAACAACCTTAAACAACGATCTATTAATCACAGGCGGCTTATATACCGCGGTAGCAGGCTTTGCACACTTTGAAGTGTGCAACATGTCAGACTACGACCAAACGTTGTATTTAGAAGAACCATTACATTAAAGACAGCCCACATACAAGATTATGAATATTTGAACTGCATGATCGCGGGGGGAGACCCAAAACCCACATATACACACTCAGCACTAGATATCCAAAAAGGACACTTGAACAATAAGGAAAAACGATACTTAATTAAACTTTGCAAACAGTTAAAAAATCTTTTCTATAATGAAGATAATCAATCAATGCGCCAGCAGAATATTATTAGAAATATCCACTCGCCTTGGAGCGCACCCTTATGGGTCGTACCAAAAAAATTTGACACAACAGATCAAAAGAAGTGGCGATTGGTAATAGATTTCCGTAAGCTAAACGAAAAAACTATTTCGGACAGATACCCAATTCCCAATATAGTAGTTATATTTGATAGTATAGGAAAGACCAAGTATTTTACAACAATAGATTTAGCAAGTGGCTTCACCAGATAGAGATCAATTCACGTCATGCAAACAAAACAGCGTTCACCGTCGAAAACGGGCATTACGAGTTCACACGAATGCCTTTCGGCCTCAAAAATGCACCACCAACGTTCCAACGCGTTATGGACAACGTCCTTGGCGATTTAGTAGGAACATTTTGCCTCGATTATCTTGACTATATAATAATATTCTCTCCCTCGTTACAGAAACACATTGCAGATATTAAGTCAGTGTTCGTTAGACTACAAGATGCAAATTTAAAAATACAACCAGTTAAATGCAATTTCCTTAGAAAAGAAATTGATTTCTTGGGACATATCGATACACAGGAAGGTGTTAAGCCTAACCCGGATAAGATCCAAGCAATAAAAAACTTCCCTTGCCCAAAAACCGTTAGAGAAATTAAGTCCTTATTGGGTTTATTAGAATATTACAGGAAATTTATAAAAGATTTCGCAGCAATAACCAAACCAATAACTAGACAACTAAAAGGCATAAAATCAATAGTAATAGACTTCGAGTTTAGAGAAGCAGTATCCTATTCAACAAACCTCTTGTGTAATGACCCGATATTAGCCTACCCCGATTTTACCAAACCATTTACATAGACCACAGACGCAAGTAATTATGCCATAGGTGCAGTACTAACCCAAGGACCGGACACCAATGACAGACCCACCCATTTCATACAGATCATAAACCATTGGTCTGGTTAGAAAACCTAAAAGGTCAAAATCCAAATTTAGTTTATAAAAAGGGCTCTCACAATGTTGTCGCTGATGCACTTAGCAGAATAGAACCCAACTTAAATGTAAATGAAGACCCACCAAGAATAACACTCGTCCAAAAACCATTGAACCATTTCAATATTCAAACAATTTTTCAAATTGGGCCATCGGCCCCAGTACAGTTATTAACACCATTCCCTCATAAGCTAAGATGCATCTTCTCAGAACCCGTGTTCATATTCAATTCTATCACTCGTATACTTCAAACTATCCTCAAATCAAACAGACACATGCCATAATAGCACCAGACAACGTCATTTACTTCATCGAAGAGGCATTCAATAACTATTTCACAGGAAATAATTTATATAACATTTGTCGTTGCACATCACTTCTAATCGACCTTTCTAACCCAGAAGAACGTAAGAACAAAGTACAACTGTATCATCTTAATAGTAACCACAGAGGAATCGACGAGACCTTTGAGCACCTCAAAAGAGACATTTATTTTCCACGCATGAAAACAATTATTTCTCAAGTAATCAATGACTGTGACATCTGCCAACAACTTAAGTATGATAGACAACCTCACAGACCTTTTATGCAAGCTCCTCCTGCACCAAGAAGTCCTTTAGACGTTGTCCATATCGACATTTATACAATCAATAATACAAATAATTTGACTATCATCGACCAATTTTCTAAGTTCGCACAAGCATACCCATTAACTAAAACAAACGCAATTAAGGTTATCGCAGCGCTTTCACAATTCTTCAGCACCTTCGGTCTACCGAAGAAATTGATCTTCGATCAAGGAGCAGAATTCTCGGGAAATCTGTTCAATGATTTCTTAGCCCAATACAACATAAGCACTCACATGACATCATTTCAACAGCCAACAGGAAATGCACCTGTTGAAAGACTTCATTCAACAATCACAGAGTTGTACAGAATAGTCGTTAGCCGTAGGAAGGAACTCCAATTACAATACGATCATGCAGAAATATATTCGGAGGTATTGAGTACTTATAACAATGCGATACATTCCAGCACCGCTCATACACCATTTGAACTTTTCCACGGTAGAACTCTCATATTCGAAAAAACAGTGAAGTTCGACAATCTCCACGATTATTTGTCAAAACTTAACGAATTTAGGAAAGAATTATATCCCAAAATACAAGAGCGACTAAATAATAAATCAGAACAAAGATTAATCAAGCTAAATCAAGGAAGAGTCACCAATTCAAGTCGAAAGCAATGATGTTATATTTAGGAAAGAGAACAGGAGAAACAAATTAACACCTAAATTTTCCATGCACAAAGTTAGAACAAATAAAAGGATCACACTAATAACTTCTAGACAACAGAAACTACACAAACAAAAAATAAGGAAACCAATCAGGAAAAACAATAACCCTTAGTAAACCTACTCCATTTCCGAACTACCTATTCCACTGCGCAGTTTTTTTCAATAAAAATACTCAATGGATCTTCACCTATTGCACTTATACACTTGGGAAACGCCCTTATAACGCAAACTCATAAAATCTTAACCCATATTGTAGACGTCCAGGATTTCAAAATATGCGTTTCCAAAGTTAGGGATACACTCTTAGACCTTAGACTGGATGAAACATTTAAAGTTTCACTAGAAGTAATGCAGGGTAAACTAATGCAGTTGGAGGATAGAATAGACACTCTACTCCCACACATAAGGAGTAAAAGGGGTTTGTTCAATGGTCTTGGAACAATGTTCAAATCAATTTCAGGAAACTTAGATGACAACGACTGCCAGAATATTCTCGCCGAAATTAATATTTTTAAAGATACCTCCAGAGTTTTAGAAAACGCTCAAGAAAGACAAGAAGGTTTCGATAAACACGTTATCATTAGATTCAACAATATAACAGAACATATTAATAATGATTAGGTCAAACTACAGAATTACAGAAATCTGGGAATATAGGAACAATATCTATACACTTAAATATATCAATAGAATAAATTATAATATTGACACACTTATGCAGAAAGCCTTTTAGCTAGTAAATAAAGCTTAATCACAAAATTTTTATTCAACAAAAAACAAATAAACACGATTAGAAACATGCTAAGCATTGAAAATATTAACTTACAATTAGATGAACACATCTATAATATTCTTACACCATCATGTTATACGTTCGACACCAAATTATTGTTTAACGTTAAGATTCCCATATTTGATAAAAAAAATTTATAAGTTCACTCACATCATGCCCTTACCATTAAACAACTCACACCTCATCATATCACCCCAATTCCTGGCACATGCCAACAACACCCTATACCAATTTCGCGAAGGCTGTCTTAAAGTGCCAAAAGACTCACATGGAAATGGCAAACAAAAATAATAGATGTTTATCAGACATTGTTAACAATGCAAAAAAAACAAGATGCGACGTAACGGATTCGGATTACGAAACAAGCATATTCGAAGCAAAAAAAGGATTCATTTTCAACGGAGAAAATGCCACCCTTAAATCAACCTGTTATGAGGAAACACAACTGGATGGTTCCTTCATAGTACAATACAAGAATTGCACCGTATGTATCAACAACGTGGAATACAGCGATAAGGAACTAGTGGAACATGATCACTTAACTTTTATACTCCCACCGGTCGATAAAATAACAAAAAATCAAGGCGTTATCTCTGGAGAAATTGCACCTGGAAGCTTTATCAACAGCTGGAAAAACTAACTAACTTGGGCAATACCACACACCATAAATTTATAGCCACATACTCCTCATCGCCACCCTTCGAATATGCCACATACCAAAGACGATCTTCCTTCCACAACCACCTGCTGTGCCTGCCTTTGTGGAGCCGTCCATTCCTTCGTTTTGGCCCTCTCTCCACTGTAGGGGGGGGGGGGGAGTTACCGCACACATTGTTGCAGACACACCGCCGCCCCCAAGCCTCAGCGGCATAGAACATTGTATGTATAAACGCTGAGTCTGGGGAACTGGCGGAAACTACTCAGCAACTAGCGGAGTCAACAGCCTCAACAGCTAATACGGAACCTGCTTACCATGCAGATTACGACTCTCCCGTTCCATTCCATTTCCTAATCATTCCAACTCATATCTCATATCTTATAAAGGAATCAACATTAATAATTAAATTAAGTCATTTAGTTAGTTCTAAATTTGTCCTGAACAAATAAACAAGTCCGCTCGCAAATATATTTTTCATAAACTAAAGAACCGAATGTTCTAATTTATATATGTCTTATCTACTATTTTCGGGAGAGAGAGTCTTATATATAACAGAAGGGCGATCCGGAAATGAAGTTTAAAGTTTAACAAAGCAACAGTTAATACTGTGCAAAACATTACTCTGGCGAAAGTCGTCATCATTATTCCTTGTTAAAAGGCATCCTGTTCCGAACGACCCTACTTAACAGAAGAAGGATGATTAGGACTTTATTTAATTGTCGCCCAACTAGTGGTAATTTCGAATTACCCACGAACGTTTTGAACGCAAACAACGTAAGCCGTGGAAGCTATTCAGGCCGCGGAAACCCACGCCGTGGATTAACCGGGACTGACTGTTGCGTGGGAAAACCTAAAATTTTATAAAAACCTAAAGCAATAGTGAACAAAAAAGCTGTTTGCGGTGACAATGAATTGAATTCACAGACAATAACACAAATGTTGACCAATAACTTTGGAGTCACAATCGTAAACGCACCTCCTTTACACAGTGTGTTAGAACGCTTTCATAGCACATTACAAGAGCTCGCTAGTTGTTTGATAATAAACTCACGCCCTTAAGCGAGGAATAATCTGTATAAGCGGACCTAGGGACATATTGTTAGCCCGAATATTTTAGACCACTCAGATTTTAAATCGGTTTAGCTAGAAAAATCCACCAATACCCCCATTGGGGATCTCATGTCTGTTTCGTCCGTAAAAACTTTGCAGTCCACTAACATGATCTATTTTATAATAAAGTTTCCAATAGTTAAGTTAGATTGTAAGATGGTCATCATTTTCCCTGTCATCCACAAGAATTATGTATTACGTCTAATGGAAAATACAATGGACAACGTCATAGTTGAGTGCCGCGGAAATTAATTTTGAACTAAAACAATTATGAAAATTACAGACTATTTATATGTAATATGTCGGCTATGCAGCGACATCCGGTCAAATGCAAATTGGGCGACTTTGACTGGTGTTGCAATTGTGTCAGCGTTCTGGAAGCGTTTGCAATGACATCCGCTCAAACTCTAACTGGAGCGCGACTGCGGCGGACTCCTCGGGACACGTTGACCCATGCCACTTGGTAGGAAAACGTTTTAGCCAAAAATGTAACCCACGGGTATGTCTTAACGCAACCAAAAATTAATTATTTGCCGGATATACTTGGTATTGCGTGCGATTAAAGTCTAAATGTCATTACAGTAAAGCGAGCGTTTAAGATGAGCGCAAGCTTTCATCTGTGTTAAGCTAAAAGTGTTACTGTTGATCGTACACTCGACAATTTTGTAGAAAAGTCGATCAAGCATTACTTTGTCTCTACGAAACTCCGTCCGTTACAATGCACTTCACTTTTTAAGAAAGCTGGCAACTCCTTCTCACTGTTAAGCTCACGCACATACGATAGCTTGCTAACAATATGCGTGGAACAGCGCTGCCTCAGTATAAACTTTCTTCTACTACTACATGTAATAATTAAAAGTAAAATTGTTAAGTATTTAATTGTTTTTAATATGTATTACCCTATTCGGGTTGTAGTAAGCGATTCGTGAAAGCAAAGGTAAAAAGTGTCTGGATCTACAGCTGTTATCTAGTGCCCAACCTGGACCTATTGGAATTCTCAGTCATTTTGGACAAACGATCTACATCAGAGATTATGGTCCAAGTATTTTTGTAAGACATCTAAACGCCTTATATGATGAATGGGGTTCCCAGTCGACGAGCCCACGCGGCCGTGTTATCCAAGTGTCCTTCGCCACGTTGAACGGCTCTCTGCTGAATACTGAATCAGATTGCTCCTTCTCGAGAGCGGGCACTGGATCAATCATCGACATTAACTTTTCAAGTCCTATAGCGGCGGTGACCATAGGACAATATTGTTCGAAATTGGCTCAACAAGAGACGCGAGAGTATGGGCAACTCCTCTGAGGAGAACGTATCGTGCTAAAAAGATGTATACAAACGCTAGGCAATAAGCAAGAGTAAGCGGAACTTCTTCTTTGAGCTTTATGACTCTGTCGATAGTGATCCGTGAGGAAAGGCGAAAAATCAGGATTTTGGCTGACAAGCAGGCCATTCCAAAGGATGAATATCACCTTAAAAATACAGTCGAGACCCTATTCCCTATACAGCGCGTACCGAAAATTGCACCACCACTGGTAACGCAAGAGAACCGCGACGTTGAAGGTGGATCTGTGGAGGAGTTAATCACCGTTGCCAAAGAATTGAAAGCAATATAGCGCTTGACCCTATCAAACTGGTCCGTACTCTCCAAGCTGAAGTCTTCGCAGACATCTATACAACGTGCTTTACCGAAGGACTATTCCCCACATGCTAGAAAACTTAAGCTTAAGCTTGTGAAGGCACCTAGCTACCACCTAACTACGCCGTCAAATATGTTTTCATCACGGCAAGACCAGATAAGGTAATGGGAGCGCTCGTTGTATTGAACAATGTTCACACTGATATAGAACACGATTTACAATGGTATCCTGCGGGTTTCTCTACCAGGTCAATCTGAGCTAATAGTTTTAGCAATGCATTGCATAGTCGGCAAACGCTGACATATTTCAAGCGGCCGCTGTGAGATCAACGTAATATATAGCATGTAATTTTACCAATTGTATTAGTTTGGATTTAACAACAGATATGTACTCCGGCAAAAGTCGTTATTATTGTGCCTTTTTGTTAAAAGTCAATCTCTCCCAAATCTCTTTTCTTCATATAAGGATGATTACTACTTGTATAATTCGGCGCCCAACTAATAGTTAAAATAAATTACCCGTGAAAATTGAAAATAATCAAGTACGTTAGGTATTAAACTTGATCGGCGAGTGTCAGTGAAAGCCATCACTCACGGCTTTCCAACACAATAAAAAAAATAATAACATATAATAATACCGAAGCCGCTGGAGCTGCTCGGTGACCGCGGCGTGGGATTAACCTGTTGATTGCTGCGAGAGAAAATCTTAAATCTTATTAAACAGTCATTAATTTGGAAAACAATCATGTAATTGGCAACTTTTTTAGTGAAAGGCTAATTCAAATCTGTGTAAATCATGTAGTGTCTCAGTAAGGTGGTGTCTGTACTAAACACAATGCAATTGGGCTCGCGGTTGCGAACCTTTATTATGCTCGGGTCTAGCTCGCCGTGGTCGGGGGTCTTACTTTTTCAATTGCTTAAAACACGCACACTTATAGATAAAGAAATGGGTACGCGGGCAAAATTTGAAACGAAATCCATAGAAGGCTCGTGATATATGCTCGCACTCAAACGAAATAAAACTCGAAAATCCAAATAGTATCAAAAATCAAAAATCTAATAGAAATATTCATTACTTTTGCGACCGTCAAAATAGGTTTTAGTGACATAAGAGGCCTACAGGGGAAACACCAGATGGAATGAGGTTTGCCTTCATTACCCACCCTACCTACAAGACTTAACTTCTATAATCATTTATATTGTAATAATTTTTTGTTGTGTTTTACAAATTAACTTCATTTGAACCCTGGCAATGAAATAGGAACGGGAGAGACAAATATTTAAGTCATATATATGTATGTCGTAGAGTCAGTTAAATTGCTAGTTTGAATTTAACTGACATTGGGCAGTGAATTCGATGTTAAAGGTATGTTAATATTCTGTAAAGTTGTGTCAGCATCATTTGAGTCCATCTCAATGGTCTGTCTATAGCTCATTTGAGTATGGCGCCAAATGATATTCAGAGGATAACGGAAAATGAAATAATGATGAAATAGTTCGACGGAATTGTGAAATAGATGCTGATCGGAAAAATGGGCAAACGAGGCGCGTTAAGACGGCATTATAACGACGCTTGAGAAGTCAGTCGAAGACAAGAGCTACAACTGCGAACATCACTGGCAACTTACTGTGCTACATCAACAATGTGGATGATGGAGATTATCAGAGATCTCCCATACCAACTCATCGCGACATGGAGATGTATTAATAATATCAATACGTACACGCAGGTACGTCGACTAAAGTCGTATTACTTAATAATAATGTTGTCAAATTTTGCCATATTAAGGCTTTACTCAACTCACGGCATTTGTTGAGCTGCATTGATGTCGAAGTTCGGCCCAATTAGGGTAAGATTTGCTGTATTTGTGATTTCTCTATATGAGGAGGAAAAATGTATATCATTTTACGAAGATAAAACTTAAATATGGTTTAGCCTGTTCAGTTGCCGATTAGTTTTCAGGAATCCTATAAATAAACATATTTAATCTTAACGTTAATTTAGCATTTCCAAAGAATAAAAACAAAAAAAAATACAATATCCACAGCTGATGCTGAAGGTTTAACGAAGCTTAGAGTACAAGCTGCTCAGTCTTACATCAGCTACACCAAGAACGTATCACGAAACTTAATATTGTTATATATATATATAGTACAAAATATTTCATTTTTGAAGGACAGTCAATTGGCGGTCTGGATGAGGCTTTATTCAAAACTGCATACATTTTTACCCCCTTGCGCCAGCCATGTTGGTCTTCAGCACATGCGCAAAGTCCAATATATAATATGTGCTGGTCACACAGATGGTATTCTCCAATTGGCTGTATTTAAAGCTTTACTGCCAGACAGCTACAGCGACAAAGTTTTGTGTAAGTAATCTTAGTAAGAAAGATGTCTTTGCTGCTGATGAACAGAGATGGGTATAGTTGTCGGAGGCTCAGCTGGCTCGCCAGATACCCATCTGTGGCACACATTCACGTTGATTACCTTTTATATAATTTTATTTGGAATTCGTTAGCACTATCTCACTGTTTTATTTTATTTTTCCACAAATATATAATGTTAAATGAAATAATATATATATATATTGAATTTTCTACAAGTGTGATACACGTGGGTGAAAATCAATTATATAAAGTATATACATTATTTAGTTGGTGCAGCACTTCTTTGTCGGCCTTGAAATTATATTTGCTCAAGTGCAGCAGTGAAAGCTCTACTTATAGGCGATTGTACGTGCTAAAATAATGAAAGCTTCGGCTCTAAAATGACCTTGTACCAGCTTGAGCTATTCTCATAAAAGAACTTTTGGTAGCTTTTTGTGTCCATGATAAACTGTACCACTTGTTTATACATTTTGGTACTGGGACCACTTTTGAACACGACAATCAATTATTTGGAAGAAGTCTGCGCTTCATGCAACATTTGCAAATTGACGCGTTGTTTTATTGACTTTTAAGCTCAATCGCTAATGGGCGAGTTTTGATTTTATTTATTTTTGACGGACGATGTGTATACCGGTCCATGAGATCCCCATTTGTACACTATAGAACGCCTCCGCAACATTTGAGCGATTCAGAGTCGGCTCCGAATAATCATGTTAGAGTTTTCAGAAACAGAATGGATAGGCACAGATTCGCTCACCCAGCTCCTTCATCAAATATGGACCCAGAGCAACTCAAGTTAATGATGGAGGCGTCGTTGATAATTTGCTTACAAGAATTGATGAGCTGTCTACACAAGTAGCGGTAACTAATGTTAAAGCTCCAGTTGCTTAGTCTTGTTCGCCGATAGATGTTAGGAATGACACCTTTTGCAACGAACCCTTGGTCGCATGGGTGCGTAGGAGTAATACGTCTCTTGGAGATAGGGAAGGGTCGCAGTCTGTCGTATATTTAAGCCTTTAAGCCTTAAGGCAATACTTGCCATTATTAAGCACTACTCATAATTAAAATAAAAGGCAAAGGTCCAGCCGATTCGATACTGTTTTTTTTGGAACGGATGGTAAACTTTGTCGCCATAATTATTGGTTTAGATTTACATATAGCGACAAGAGGCAAATACACGTGATAGAGCAGGAGTTGGGCATACTTAGGCAGGGGACTATCCCT
Organism: Drosophila quadrilineata; assembly: GCA_018150725.1. Taxonomy (NCBI): domain Eukaryota; kingdom Metazoa; phylum Arthropoda; class Insecta; order Diptera; family Drosophilidae; genus Drosophila; species Drosophila quadrilineata. The sequence goes on from JAECWN010000450.1 coordinate 1,187,638, forward strand.
CCATCAATACTATGATGAAGTAGAAAAGAAACTTACATTACTCACGAATAAAGTCAATATGTGTAACTATTCAACCTTGGCAGGGGCCTATGTGAGAAGTTCAGAGAGCACGCTCTGCGTGTATTCATTTCGGGTTCTAAGCGTAATCTCACCAACGTGCTTTTGCAACAAAGCCCTCGCACAAATGCTCACTGCTAACCGTGAAAGAGACACACACGTTCGCAATCTCAGCGATGTGACTCACAGACAAACGGTGCTAGGAACCCCCAATTCAACATACAAAGTAAGTAAAAGACTAGTCTGATCAGTTTAGGGCTAAGTAACTGACGGGTTGCCATAAAAGACAACAGAGGCAATACCATGTTTTGCAAGGCGCGACAAATGAGTCAGAGTCATATGCTAGTGCTGCCTCCATCGCAGAGCGCAGGATGATAGTAAAACGAGCACTGCATACGATTCCGACTAAATCAATTTTTTAGGGGGAGATTCCTACTACTCACTTTTAGAAAAACTAGAAGACATAATCGTTCCCAAAGGTGTGAATGCTTTTCACTGTGACTTACATACACTTGCAATGATACAGAATGTGGTGGTCAGAGTCCAAGTCGTCGTCATATTTGGTATATTGGAAAGACAGGAAATACTTACCACCGCGCATAATAGAGCCCATAGATCAGCTCAAGTACTTTGTGAGTACTATTTCCGAAAAATGCCAAAACTGGCCAACGAAATTGTCCAGATCTGTAAGACATGCGCTAGGAAAAAATATGACAGGCACCCTGAGAAATAGGATCTTGGCGATTCACCAATTCCCACGTGAGAAAAGAGCTGTAGACGCGTACCTGGGGACCTCGGTCATCTTTAAAGTGAGGGAGGTCCACAAGGATATCCTCAAGTGACAAAGACAATCACCCATACTCTGGTTATCACCATTTTGTTCAGCCACTAGGCAATTTACCATTGATTTAGAGATAGTTGTTTATCAACGTTTTTGACTAATATTAGATTATTTTTGGTGGTGGGTCAGTCTTTCCCGAACTTGTTAATAGCTTAACACATTCACCCCACAGATTCAGAGTCATACTTCTCTTCTCGTTATCTCTGACATCGGCACACATCACCGACTACTCGAATGCTAAGTACATCCCTATCGTGGACGGCAAAATCTTAGTATGAATAATTCGCCTATGTTAAACCTTCGGCGAACCTTTTACAGTACATGCGAGTTGTAAAGGAAACCGTCAACCTTGTCAATTCCAGTGAAATATTCCCACAATCGCATATGAGGAAACTTATGAGCGTGAACACGGGTCACCTCCACGACCTCTTAGAAGCAGTAGGGGCGCACAAAAGAAATACCAGGAGCCTATATTTCTTGGTTCTTTGTTAAAGGTTGTAGGGGGCACACCCCATACTAGCGATATAGAGAAGACTAAGTTCACCCCGTAACAATTAACTAATTTAAAAAATAGCCAGATAGCAATAAATACTAGAGTTAAATACCAGATTAACTAACTTGAATGGTCAATCAAATTCTTAAAGTTGCAAAAAGTTCACAAGTCGACACTGACCATTTATGTGATAGTAATAGAATGGTGATGATGGAACTATAAAATTTAATGATTGCCATAACGCTTGGAAAAGCTAATATTGTTAGCCCGAATATTTTGGCCCACTCAGATATTAAATCGGTTTGGCTAGAAGAACCCACCAATACCCCCATTAGGGACCTCATTTCTGACTCGACCGTAAAAACTTTGCAATCCATTAAAATGATCTATTTTATTATTAAGTTTCCAATAGTTAAATTTGCTTGTAAGAAGGTCACAAGATTCCCTATCATTCAAAAATGTAATGGACAACGTCATAGCCGAGTGAAGTGGACAAACCTACGCTCTCGAGGAATGCAGCCCCGTCCAGGTGCCTAGCTTTAGTCGCCTAGCTCTAGAATGCTCATGCGCCACAGAAAAGCTCCATGTGGGAGGTATTGAGCACTGCGAGATCCACCCAAGTAATCGAGGCGTAATCACCGAAGTTTGCGGAGGGATTCTAATTATTATCGACAGTCCAGCAAGGAGTGCAGGTGGATAAGGGTAGAGAGGTCTGCATACACGGCAGAGTCAACGTTCTTCAGAATGTTAACACACCGGTCAAAACCGTTGAATTAGCGCCTCCAGAATGAAGAACTTTTCAAGAACTTGAAGAAAAAGTCTCTGGCAAGCCAGAAATAAAATTTCAGACTTCAGAAAGACTTCCAAACGAAAATCACAAGAAGCTATGCATGTATTTGTCTATTGCCTGTCTGGACAGTGAACTACGCATACACACGAGCACAAAACAAAGATCAACGGACATCATCAATGACAGTGGCAAGCAAACGAAGCGGGGGTGGATTGATCACAACAACAATGACAAGAGTGTGAGAAGCATGCCAATATGCGATCTCATGTTTCTCTTTAGTTGTTGTTGTCTACGCTTCTAAAAGGCGTACATTCAAGCGCAATTCATGCTCTCTCGGCAGCAGCCCAAGTAAGAATGAAACGAAAAGATCGACAGCCTTCGGCTCTGCTGAAACACTTCGTATAGACGCTCAGCCTCTGCTGGGACCGCTAGAGTAGCCGTTGCACCGCCGCACAGCAACAGGAGGAAAAGGAGTTATCCAAAGGACCAGCTCGGGATAGATTCACCGGATGTACTTCTTACTGTAAGTAAATTTTTTTACATTGTGAAATCAAATAAAATAAACAAATGAAATACAAGAACAAAATTTAAAGAAAGGAATAGAATCAAACGCATCAAAACAAGAAAGAAATCAAAATTAACTCTAAATATTAAAAGGTTTTTTTTAAAAAAGAAGAGAATCAGAAAAATTTAAGTTAACACAAGACAAAGATAAACTAGGAAAACATAAATAATCAATAAAAGTAAAACCATAACATATTATCAAAATCCTTCTAACACACTCCAATCTTGTGATTCTCGCGGGACTCACACGGATAGATGGAGCAAATCAGCTACTGGTTTTAATAAAATATTAAAAATAATTAAGCCGTCTCAATTAGAAACACAGTCACCCAATCATAAATCATCCTTTACCCTCATAATATCATCAACCGTGCTATTCGAATTTTCCCTTTAAACTGTTCAAAAAACATTCAAGATAAAATGCAAGAAACTTTGTCCGAAACAATGGCAGGGTTAGGTATCGCAAGCACCAGTAGACAAAAAGCTGTTCCGACCAGAGCTAGCACTTCAATAGCCACCCCAGACTTAAGAGAGGTCATAAGATCTTTAATTACTGACACTCTTCAAGGAGGTCATGTCATTTGACAAGCCCTAGAAGTAGAAGCTTAAGAATAGCTGACGGACACACCCATCACCACATGGTAAATCAGAGAAACTACCAGACGAAGACAGAACTTCTTTCGGATCTTTGAAAAAAAATGTCGATAGAATTATGACTATATTCAACGGACAAGAACACACGCATAGATGCGACCTAGTTACGTTAGCGGTACGTATGAAGGTACTAGGTGAAGCAGAAACAGTGTTAGAGTCATACAACACTCCACTGAACTGGAAAGCGATTTCCAAACATTGACCGAACGTTATGATCATAAACGAGATCTCAAGACTCTCGAGTATCAATTGTTCTCACTAACGCAAGGTAGATTATCCATCATAGAATACTATCAAGCCGTATACCATCAATTGTCCTTGATACTTAATTAAGTTAGTGTACAAGAAAACTCTGCAGACTCCATAAGAGCTCTGACGAATAACTACCGAGGTAAAGCCCTCTATACTTTAGTTCGTGGTCTCAACCTCCTTTGATGACATGAAGATACCCATCATGACTTACCTCGTCTCTTGGCCGTTAAGGAACCTCGAGATCTCGGTCACGCATTGCATCTGTGCAATCTACTCGAAAACCAAGATCATAGAAATGATTTTTCATCAAAAGTCAGACAGCAACCACCACCTATTCCACCTAAACAAATCATGAACCAAACGTACGCTAGACATACAGCGATGATACCGATGCATAATACCAACCAGAGTCAATGGAGAAGTTTCGATCCAAGACATTACTATGCGCCGCGTCCCGCTAATCAATCCTATCAAATCAAACAAGTCATTTCTCTCAGTTCCCTAAACGACAGATAATACCCCAACAACAGATTCAGCATAGACCACAATTCCCAGCTCCAAAACCAGAATCAAAACCAACTGCAATGGAGGTCGATAGTTCTATTCGTTCAGCCAGGGTGAATTACATGAATCACTCATAACAAAATCAATTCTCTGACAAACGTCCACCTTTTCTTGACCGCCTCAGAAATTCCAAAGACAATTCCATATTAATACTGGAAACCCAACAGAGCAAAACACCGAAGAACAACCTGATCCAAATGTTTCAATAGAACAAGAACCAAACGCAGATACTTATCCATACAATAGCAATGAACAGGAATATTACGCATACATGGAATCAGCAGGTTCCACCTAGACAAATCATGAACCAAACATACGCTAGACATACAGCGATGAGCATAGCACTAACCAGAGTCAATGAAGAAGATTCGATGCGCCGCGTCCCGCTAATCAACCTTATTAAACGACGCCCAATCAAGCAAGACATATTTCTCATTTCCCCCAACGACAGATAATACCCCAGCAACAGATGCAGTATAGATCACCATACCCAGCGCTTCCGCGCCCACTAGCCTGGAAACCAAATCCAAAATCCACTCCAGTGGAAGTCGATAGTTCGATTCATTCAGCCAGGGTTAATAACATGAATCACCCACAACGAAATCAATTCTCTGGTAAACGTCCGGCGCCACTTCCAGGACCGCCCCAAACATTTTAAAGACAATTCCATATTAATACTGGAGACCCAACAGGACAAAACACTGAGGAACAACCTGATCCAAACGTTTCAATAGAACAAGAACCAAACGCAGATTAATACCCATATAATAGCAATGAACAGGAATACTACGCATGCATGGAATTAGCAGGTTTTCAGACCAATATGATGACATGGAATATACTCATTATGACTCAGAAATAGGAACAACAAACATTTCAGAGGTCAATTTTTTAGTTTAAACCGTTCCTCACTACCATACTTTCAATGTAGAACGAGGAATGGAGGACACCTACATTTTTTGTTAGATGCATGATCCAACCAAAATTATATTCAACCCTCATTAATGGCCTCTCCAAAATCAAATAAAGAAACCTTTTTCGCAAACTCCATAGGAAGTCAAATTGCAATTATACACCATACATTTCTGAACTTATTTGGTCTACACGATATTCCAATTCGATTTTTTCTACTACCAACCCTAAAAACCTTCCACGGTATTCTAGGAAATGATACCATGAAACAGCTTAAAGTTGTCATAGATGTCAGAAACGACATAACGACGGGGACAGACAATTTCGTATCAAACAGTTACCAGCTCAGTCGGTCAATCATATTAGAATTCGTTCCGATCACATGTCCGAAAGTCAGAGAACAATAGTAAACCAGCTCGCCGCAAGCCATAGAACACTACTTGCATCCATACTAAACACTATCCATACCCCATATCTCTTAAGCAAGCAGTCGAAAACAGATTCAAGAAATGTTAGAGATTCAAGAAATGTTATAATTAGACCCTCCAGATCTCAGTACAATGCCCCAGTCTGAGTCGTACCAAAGAAAGTAGACGCTGTGGAAAAAGGAAATACAGAATCGTAATCGACTTTCGTTAACTTAACGCTGAGATCATTTCAGATAGATATTCCATGCCCGAGATTGGAGAAATTATCGCTCAATTGGGAAACAATAAGTTTTACACTGTGCTTGATCTGAAGAGCGGATTTGATCAGATTTTGTTAAAAGAACTAGATATTGAAACACCGCATTCGCAGTTAACGGAGGAAAGTTCGAAAATTTCTTAGTGTTCACGATATGCGACAACGGCGTTAAGACGAATCCGGAAAGTAAGAGCAATATCCGAATTTCCTATTCCTACTTCTTTAAAGGGATTAAGATCATTCCTAGATCTATCTGGATACAACCAACGGTTTATAAGAGATTACGCCAAACTACCCAAACCACTTACCACACTTCTCAGAGGAGAAGGCGGTAGAATCTCGGCAAGAATGTCCGACAAGGAGCAAATTAAATTAAATCAAGAAGCTGTTGAAGCTTTTAATAAACTCAAAAGAAGTCTGAGATGTTATCCTAAGTTATCCAAATTTCAAGAAGGAATTTCATTTGACTGCAGATGCATCGAACTTCGCGATCGGAGCCGTATTGGAACAAACCAATTACGTTTATCTCTCGAACTTTGTCAAAGACAGAAGAGAACTATGCTGTGAACGAAAAAGATATGCTAGCAATAGTATGGGCTTTGCAAAACCTAAGAACATACCTATACGGTACCGCTAAAGTTGTGATCCATAGAGATCACCAACCTCTCACGTTCGCATTGAGTAATAAAAACCATAAGGTCAAGCTTAAGCGTTGGAAGAAGAATTTAACTTCGAGTTAAAGTACAAACCTGGTACCTCTAACGTGGTAGCAGATGCTTTGTCTATAACGCCAGCAAAGCATGAAATAAATGTTCTAGCATCATCCGCAACCGTTAATAGCGACGATAGCTCGTCTCACAACCTCATACATATATTTCATATAATTTCTAAATTCCATTTCCTACCTACCATAGGCATATAGTAAAAAGACCATTATATACAGAGAAAGACCTAATCGAAATAATGAAACATAGTCTAGATCCTAAGATACTCAACGGTTTTCATACCTCCGATCAAATAATGGGACAGATTCAAGATTTCTACACTTTACTCTTCAATTCCTATAAAATCCGATTTGCACAGCAGATAGTGGAAGACGTAGACTCAGAAAGTAAACAAAACGATTTAATAGTACATGAACATAAAAGAGCGCACCGTAATGCAAAAGAAAATAAGGAACAGATTCTAAGAAAATTCTTCTTTCCCAAAATGAATAAAAAAGTTATTGCAATAGCCAAAACATGTCTAACATGTAAGGAATCAAAGATCGACAGACACCCCCAAAAGGCGCTATACAATCCACCCCAATTCCACAATATCCCGGACATCTGATACATATAGACACTTTTATCACAGATAAACAACGTTTTAACAGGTATCTCAAATTTTCTAAATACGCACAAGTGAAAGTTCTGAAATCCAGAGCTTGAGAAGACATAATGATCCCAATAAGAGAAATGCTAATAGCTTGTCGAATACCCAAGGTAGTAGTAATGGATAATGAAAGAGCTCTAAACTCAGCATCCATCAAATTCATGTTGGAGAACCAACTTCACATATCTGTTTTTACTACACCACCGTACTCTTCCACCAGCAGTTGACAAATAGAACGTTTTCACTCGACATTATCTGAAATTCTTAGATGTCTTAAGAAAGACAACGACAAGCTCACTCTTGCAGATCTATTGTTTAAAGCGACTCAGGAATATAATCAATCAATTCATTCAATAACTAAGGAAAAACCAGTCGAAACATTTTTTAGAAGTAATATAGCCAACACTCCAGACATAATAGAAAAGAAAAGGGATGAGATTTGGAACAAAATATTAGTTAACAAAAGAATAGGCTCTAAGATTTCTTAAAGGTATAAAATAGAAATTGTAGCAGAAAATCGAAATTCGACCATCAAAACAGTTTACGGGAAAGTAGCTCTTAAAAATAATAATCTAAAAAATTAAATTCATACTTACAGATTGTTATTTTTGCCATCGTGTCTCGGTACGGTAACCATACTAGATTATACCAACTCACAGCTTTTATCAATCATAATTGGACCAGCAGCTATCCAAAAATACGAAGAAGCACTACAATCGCTCGAAAAATCCATCAACTCATCTCGCACCAACCACCTCACACCATTGATTACAATCGAATTAACACAAATAAGAGACGATTTAAATAGTCTAAGACCTAACAGTACAGGAACACGAAAATCGATAAATACGATCGGCACTGCCTGGAAATGGTTAGCCGGAAGCCCAGATCATCACACTCATTAGATCGTTTTAAATAAAATGAACGAACAATTAAAAAAAAAATAGGCAAAAAATCAAAGAAATTAAAGAAAGCAAAAATTATATAATAAAATTCACTAAAGAAAGCCAAGCAACTAATAAAATCGAAATAGAAACTTTAAAGTATAAATTAAAAATCTTTAAAGAAGAACTCACAAATATGATTTATGCAATCAATTGGGCTAAAACAAACATAATTAACTCCATATGATTATTATCCGTCGAAATTGAACTCAAAGAAAAATTGGTACAAAATTCTCGCAATTTGTTTTTAAATATAGGAGAATTATTCGAAATTGCTAAAATTAAAGTAGCTTTAAATGGGATAGACATTCTTTACATTATCAGTCTACCCATAATAGATTATAATATTTGCCAAAAAATAATAATAAAACCAATTAAAAAAGGAAAGCTAATAAACAAAATCAAATTCGACTTAATAATACAATGTAATGAAACAAAATACGGAAACTGCGAAACTATCAATGATATCAGTATGTAAGATAGATAATCTAATAGACTTAAGTAACAACATCTGCGGAGCCGCACTCCTACAAATAAAACAACCCAGCTGCCAACAAGTAACCAGTCAACACATCCGGAACAATACTGCTGAATGACTTCGAGGGAACAGTCAACATCGATAGTGAACGACTCCATCTCGAAGGAACATATCCCATTCAATCCAAAAATACATCAATCGAGATAGAAGGAACTCTCTGCACGAACAGAGAGTATGTTCGCGCCGAACCTTTGCCTCCTTTGCTCCAAGTCGTGGGAAACAAAAGCAAAGTTGAAGAAGTTCTATCGCTAGAAATGGTGAAGGAACTGATCTTCAACAGTACAGCAATAATCCAGCTCATGAAAGATAGCCAAGAAACCAACACAATAATCAGTATCGGCATCTTCATAATCTTACTGATGTTCATACTGACACCGGCAGAGCACTAAGGTCTAAATCATCAAAAATAAACATGGATCCAGTAAAGAGTTCAAGAGCAAACGCAAATCATGGACAACTGGAGGCCGCGGACGTCCGCATTTAAAGGGGGAGGAGTTAAGGTCACATATTATGAAACTCACACTGTCGGAAGCAGAAGCAGCTAATTCAAGGGCACAATGTAAACAAAAATCATATGTGAAGCCATCAGCTGAGTTCAGCCGTCCGCAGATTGGCAGTCCCGCCTGTGGTTACCATGTACTGCGATCGGTTATCAGTTGGTGGCCCTTCTCCTCTTCTCTTTTTCGTCTCTTTGCGTTGTTACTTTTTCTTTACTACTCACTTCTAATAAAGTGATTTGATAAAGTTATTTGATAAAGTGTATGTATGAAAGGTGCCTTTAAATTAAAAGGCCTCCTCCACATTTGGTGACCCCGACGTGATTACTAATAAATATATACATACATATGTCGGCGCATTGAAACTGCGTAGTTGTGAATGTATGTGTGTGTGTGTACGATTACACATTTTTGGTTATTTCACCAGGAATACTAATTTCACAAGATTAGTAATATTGCATCTGCTTATAATTGTGCTGTGGTTGGTTGTCTGCATAATCTCGCTTTAAGAAGTACCGTTTTAGCGGGGCGACAGCGTTGTGTCGTTGTCGCCGAGTGTGAGTACCGTTTTTGCGGGGCGACAGCGTTGTGTCGTTGTCGCCGAGTGTGATTCGAAGGCTTAGGCATAGAAGCGATTGGATCGACAAGTCAGTTGAAACGCGCTTCGCTTAAATGGAAGACGAGCACAATTCGACACATATTTAAACATATTTGAATATCACGTATCTCAACAATTAGCGATCGGTATTATTTCGTGTTGGTGTTACTATAAGAAATTGAAAAGATCAGCTTACGTTCACAGCAAGTGAATTTAAGTTTCCTACGCTGCTTAACAATCCGTTAAACACCTGATCTAGCAACAATTCTCTTCATATAACCATCTACGCTGTGTTGTGCACCTTCGCCACACACACACACGCACGTACATAAACCTCGCATACATACTTATGCGCTTACGAACAGTTCGAACAGTGTGCGTTTGAAATTGCGGTATATTTCAAACAGAACTATTTAGCGAGCAGCTGTTGTGCCAAGTTCACGGTCTTGAGTTCATCGACCTATTTCGTGCTTTTTTTACGCAGTTTCGCAAAAGAAGAGGTGAAGATGGCAACAAGTGACGATTCTGTCACAATCAGCTGTGTCGAGCCCACTAACGACATGGCATTTTTCAAAGCCAAAGCTGAGTCAATCCATCGTCAGTTAAGGGCAATAAATAAATTTTGCGACTCTGAGGAGTTTTCCCGCTTCGATAAAACCGAGCTGTCCGTTCGTATTGGAACTGTTGAGCTTTTAATGTCTCAATTTGATAGCGCTCAGACCACTCTGGAGCGAATCAATTTGCTGACACAAACTTCAGATACCAGAACGGACTTCTTACAAACTTTCGTGCAAACCGGCAAAGGCCATTAGGACCTAATTCGACGATGATAGCCAAGGAGATCGACTCTCGAGGATTCTACCGAGCTTCGCCACGCTTAAGTCGTTTGCCAGAGCTGAGACTTCCAACATTCTCAGATTCTTATGTCAATTAGCCGGATTTTATAGCTATGTACAATACCATCGTCGGAAGAAACGACGACTTTTCCAGCATTGAGAAGTTCCAGCACCTTCGCTCTTGCTTATCTGGAGCAGCATTGAATACCATTAGCTCCTTGGATCCTTCTGAGGCCAGTTATGACACCGCCATTGACGTAATAATGAAGCGCTTCGATAACAAATTACTTCACTTCCAGTCACATGTGCGGTTAATATTTGGAGCTGGATGTGTGGAAAAATCTTCAGCAAGCAGTTTGCGCGAGCTCAGTGACGAGCTCAATTCGCATTTGCGTGCGCTGCGCAAATGGATTGTTAGTGCATCTCGTCGCATCAAAGTTGGACCCTCAAGCACAGGAAAAATGGGAAGAAGTACTACTGAGCGAATCATTGCCAAGTTGGAAAGATATGGCTTCATTCCTTGAGAAGAGATGTCGCATGTTGGAGAACATGGAAATATCCAAGAGCACCAAAGCACACAACTTGCACTTCGGAACTCCATTTAACAGAAAGGGAACGTACCCATCGGCGATTACCACCTCAGGTAGTTCGTCCACTCTGTGTGGATTCTGCAATGCTCCAGATCAGGCTTTGTCAAGGCACACCGGCACAAGCACCTCTGCAGACACGAGCGCTCATGTAGCTGCATCGACCTCAACGCCAGCTGCCCTTCCTGCATCTGCTTGTCAAGCCCGAGTATCGACACGCGACGAATATGTGCTGTTAGCTACTGCTATCATCTTTGTGAAGTCCAGTTCTGGGCAACTCGTACCGTGTCGTGCGTTGTTGGATTCCGCCTCGCAGTCAAATTTCATAACCTTTGGGCTAATAGGACAGTTGCAGCTAAAGGGACGCAATTCAAACACCGTCGTCTCAGGCATTGGGGATACCTCGCTGTCTACTCGGTAGATTGTCGACATAATAGCCCAGTCGCAAAGCTCTGGATACTGCATTTCTCTCCAAGCGTTGGTCACTGCAACAATCACTGACTACCAGCCGCAGCTTAACATCGATTTGACGGAATGGAAAATCCCCAGCAACATAACTCTAGCCGACCGACTTTTCTTCAAGAGTCAGCGAATCGACATGCTCATTGGTGCGGGCATATTCTATGATCTTCTCTGCGTGGGTCAAATGAAAGTATCAATTTATTTGCCAGTGCTGCAGAAAACCAAACTAGGATGGATTGTTTCCGGAAGGATCTCGTCTCAACCTCAAGAAGCCAATCTCTGTCCGCAACAACAGCAGGTCCCTCCCCGCAACCCGAACACGAGGCGCAGAGCTACTCTTTGCCAGGAGAATTGCTTCTGGTTTCAACCAGAGCAGATATATCCGAAGGATGCAAATTCATCAATTTCGAAGCCATGCATTCTTTACTGCTGCCCAAGAACCATCCAGTAACAACGGCCTTAGTGATGCATTTTCATCACAAATTTCTGCACGCAGGTCCTCAGGGTCTTTTGGCGGCATTGAGTCAGAGATTTTGGGTCATAGGAGGACCTAGGTCAGTCGGATCAATAATTGGAAAATGCATCCGCTGCTATCGATTGAAGCCAAAGGTGTTGGAACATGTCATGGCCCCGCTACCTGCAGATGGCGTTCAAAGAAGCCGACCGTTCCATGTCACCGGAATTGACTTTTGTGGGCCTTTTTACGTCAAGGCGTC